>OU538824.1:3856071-4498750 GCA_912999785.1 Hydriomena furcata
TTTCTTTTGCAATTCTAACGTTGGTGGTGTTCCTCTGTTCGGTGCTGGTTGCGCTGCATCTTTTCCGTTGAGCGTAGAGTAGTGTGCTGATCCACGGCCACGTGTGCTGGTCGGCCTGCAATAGACGGAAAATAATAAAAATGTTCTTCTCTAATTGGTCGGTTAGTATGCGTGATTTATTTCAAAGCATATTGATTTGCTATAGTTATTATAACATCATATTTTCTTAAATTTACTATTAATTATAATAATACTCGTAAGTAAAATTAATTAAACGTTAACTTTTATTAATTAGTTAACTTAAAACAATGTAAGTAAATTCATGCATAATTTACGTTGTTTTGTGTATTAAAGGTGCTCTTACAATCTAAGTGATGAATTGCAATGGGTGCGAACTACGTCTAACTACATTGAGGAACTTTCTACATCAACCTAAATTAAACACAGTTTGTAGTTGAACGTAAGGTAATGTGATTTTTTTTTTCAAAGTGTGCAGGAAATGGAAAAGGTCGCGTCAGGAGTTAACAATTCAGATTTTGAACTCAACCGACTGGAAGTCCCCCAATGAGAACAAAATGTTAAGCGAAAGAGTTTAGCTGAGGGTGCTATTAGACGATAGGACGATGATATTGTTTTCATGCTAGTTACTCGCGAGGCGGAAAGTAAGGACTCGTAGACAAAGCCTCCACCGTATGTGAGAAACGCCTTAGGCTACTAGCCAGCGAGTTTTGTACCTCTGATATTTGATTTCGTTGCATTTTGGGTCTTGCAGACTGTTATCTGACGAGCATTTGGACGACGATTGGTAACTCCTGCGCCCACTTCCAGGATTTGACGCAGCTAACTTTATGGCGGGATTGACTCGAGAGGCACGCGTGGGGAAGGATATACTTTTAGTCGATTTCGTAGTCGGAACTTTCTTTACAGTCGTCGTAGTCGATTTCGTTGTACTTGTCGTCGACGCGATTTCACTTTTTACTTCTTCAATTGAAGGTGCTTGCCATTCAATTTCGGAAGTTTTCGTTGTTTCAATTTTAGCTTGCACTGGTTTTGGTTCTTCGCTCTCATCAAAGTTGACATTGCTAATATGGGTGGGTTCAACTTTGATGATGTTTAAGAACTTGCGTGAAGTTTCGACAGTAGGTGTAGTCGTCACACTTGGTTGCGGTGCGTTCGTCATAAAGTTATTAAACTTCGATTGATAAAACTCGGAATTAGGCATGTATTGCCTTCCGAATGTTGATGTTTCTATAAAGAAAGGTGTTGTTGCAGGTGTTGTACTAATAAACGGAATTGTACTCATGGTAGACATAGCTGGTGTTGTTGATGAAAAATCTTGGCCAAGCACTTTGTCAACACTTGAAGTAAATAATCTACTGACGCTAGGTTCAGTAACTATTTGCAAGCGTTTTATGTTATGCCGCAAAGGTTTTTCATCAACATATTTTAGCGCCTTTTTAAAGAACCCTATATTTACAATGTTTTGTTCCGTTTGTGGTGTTAAAGTAGATGGTTTGAATGTAGAACTCAAGAGTTCATCTGGAGATTGGGGTGGGGTAGGAGAACTAAAGTCTAAGAATGTTTTTATTACATTTTTGACTGTCCCACTAAAAACTTCAGTGGTCTGATCAGGGACAACTTCGTCTTCAAGACGATAGCTGTAATAGGATGGTTTAACGCGGGATTGTTTGTTACTATGAGAATCATAGTGATTTTTTACCGTTGTTGAAGTAAAAGGAGTCGGTGTCGGTGCAACACTCGTTGTAGCAACTTGCACTAAATTTTCTTGTCTTGAGTCATTTCTCAAATTATCTAAAGTTTTGTACGGTGAAATGGGTGGTTCATTCCAATAATTTTGCCACCGACCTCGTTGCGATCTTGGTGTTATATTAATAATAGGGTTGCTTTTAATAGGTTCATCAGGAATTTCATTGTCAGGTCGAATACTTTGCAAGCCAGCATCGATCAAATCTCCAACGTTTTCGATATGTTCAGTTGAATCATTTTGGTCGTTTATGTCTTTCGAAAATGGTGCAGGACGTTTGATAACTGATTTTAGATAATATTTAGTACTGGTAGTTGATGGAGAAGTAGTAGATTTGACTTTTCTTGTTCGGCTTGGAGGTTTTTTATGAGTCGGTATGTTGTATTCTTCGCTGATTTCTTGACGAGAATCTTTTCTCTGTATTGGATTCTCTGAAGATCTTTGATAAGTTTTTTGACTCTGTGATTCAGTTGACCTATCAAGTTTTTCGTTAGTTTCACTACTGCTGTCGTAATAATACCTATGCGGACTATCTTGAACTTGGGAATTTGTGTTAGTGATGGAACTATTTCTACGAAAATTATTATATTCTTTGAAAGGTCGGGTTAGTAAAGTAAGAGTATAGGGATTATTAGTATTATTTGAGTTACGTCTTATCGAAAAACCTGTTGTTAGGGACACATACTGTTTATCTTTCGTATCTTTTTCGGTATCAGAACGCACCACTTCCACAGATTGGTCGGTATTGTTAGTCACATAAGAAGAACGTCGAGAGCTTGGTACAGTTTCAGTCGTCGATACAGTTTCTTTTAATCTATAAACATTGTCAGTCTTTTCAAAAGGTTTGGCAAGGAATGAAAAGTTTATTACCGGGGAAGGTGTTACTTTATAAGAAGAGACAGATTCGTCGGAAGAATTATAGTCATTGGACTCAGGGATAGGAGTTTCAACTGTGGATGATCTGTTGAATACAAAGCAGAAAAAATCTTTCTAATTCAAGCCTTTTAAAAAATATAATATTACTAATATTACTTATATAAAATGTACATATTATCGTATTATTTATATTTACTATATTGTGCAAGAAAAATAAGTGGAATACATATTTATTTTGAAAGTTAGTAGGTACTTAGGATAGATAAATGTATTTGAAAGAACTAAAGATATAAATCGAAAGATACTACAAAAGCCTACTCAACTCATTTGTCCATACATAATCAAATTATAGGTTAGTCACATATTCTTTTATTTATACAAATTCGTCAACCTTCAAACAAAAAACGACGTAGAGAATTAGTAGAAGAATGTTAGACGTTCGGTTCAAAGGTTGCTGTAAGTCAATGATTTTGAAATGATGTTATGTTTTTAATGAACTGAAGCGATGAATTTTGTTCATAATTTGTTGTCTTTTGTAGTACCTTGGGGTGTATCGTGACGGGGTCATAGCCTCAGTGTAGGGTGCGGTGGTAGAGCGTTGTGTGGTGCTCGTGCTTGTCGTTTGAGGGGTCGTGCTAGGAGCTTCGTACAGGGTCGTCTTCACGCCGCTTGGATTATGATCATATCCCAACTCATTACCTTCGCCCCTGGACGCATATATTTTGTTGTTTAAATCTTGTTTTGTGTAATAAAATTTTAGGGGTAAACTAAGTAATTAAAATTGAAAATCAATCTTACCTTGTAGATTGGCGAACGGGTGACTGGTATTGATTCTGGTTGCTTATCTGAAATCACATTTATAAAAATAGGTTCATTTTAATTCCACAATATTTATTATGCCATCTAAATATATAAAGCTATTGCGTTACTGACTAATCTATCAACGCACAGCCTTGGTCTTAGACACTTTATTTTTTTAGGCTGTACTCTTTGTTGAGTAAGGGTATACTAGGAAAGGAATTCCTGAAATTTAACCCTTAAGGCGCTCCCAGTCGACGATTGTTTTTGTTCAAAACGAAAAAAGAAATACTTCTGAACAAGCCACATCTCCTATTTTACTATGTATAATAAAGATGTACCCATCTTTAATCACTTCGATAAATAATCCTACCGACCGCTGCAATGACGACAAACACACGTCGGCGCGTGGTCCGCCTTAGCTTTTTGAATAAATTAATGATATAAATTATTTATAATTACTTATCAAAAATCTATTCTAATAGAAATCTAGATCTACATATTACCTATCTTTAACAATAAATCACAAGTTGATTTTAATAGTAGGTATATAAAATATTTCGATCATAAATTCTAAAACGTATCATTTTGAAATAATATCTTTATCGTGAAAAGTTTCTGCTATTATGTTTTCAGCTTAATAGAAATCTAGGTAGGAATCTGAAGTAATATACTTATAAAAATAGGAGATGTGGCTTGTTCAGAAGTATTTCTTTTTTCGTTTCGAAAAAGAGCAATCGTCGACTGGGAGCCCCTTAAGGAGGTGCAGCGAGGGTTGAAGTCTGTTTGCAATTGACTTCAGGTGACCGTAGTCGCGGGGGCTTCTACTGGTTCAGATTGCTAGACTATTTATGTTTCTACTAGTACAGATATATTATTTGCTAGACATGACTAGAATGACAGTTCTCACCTGTCCTTGAATAAGCTCGTCATCGTAGTCGTCAGGTGACACTGGTCTTGGGCTGTAGGTCTCCACAGGCCGCCTCGCTGGTGGCGGCGTGCCTCGGTACGTCTGCTGGACTGCCGGTCGGAGCGATGCCGTGTTATATTGTTGAACGTAGTCTGCCGAAACCACCACCGGAAGTTAGTGCGTTATAATGTGCTTGGGGTAAAGTTTGGAAATGGTGTGTGCGCAATGGTAGGTAAAACATAACCGGAAGATCTTAGGATATTTACTTTTATGGGTGTTTGAGTTCTGTATGTTCTCATACTCATGGTATATGATCGGTTTTAGAACATGAATTAACTTTTCTTTTAACCAAATGTATCGGTTCTTGAAAATTTATTGAATGGTGATTGTTACCAATGATTCAGTAGGAAATCGTGATGAAGAAATTTTAAGTCCCAAATTAGGTTGAATATTTAGTGTAGACAATATTTAAAAATGGGTATTATAGGTTTTACTTTGGGGTTCATGCATAGGAGTTTTCCTTATTGGATATATTGGTTATATGAGTAACTTTAAAATATTATTTAGTTGTATTCTGAGTATGAATAGTTATTGAATAGTTATTTTCTTACCTGAATCTTTGTACAGTTCACCATCTTCGTCGTAAATAGCGTAGTAGGGATCGTATTGATCAGGGTTGTAGTTTTGAGATCCATTGTACAACATTTTAGGACGAGGACTGGGCGAATAGTTGATCGGAGACACACTTTCTGTCGGTTCCAGACTGAAATATTGTATAACATTTCAATCACATATATTCATCAAAATAAAATATATAATGTAATTTATAGAGCTTACTAAAGTCAGTCTCTGTTTAAGTCAAAGTTAAGTCGAAGTCTATATTAGTCAGCATTATTACATTGTGCTAAAAACATTAATTGTCTTGTGTATGTACATAAGGATATAGCGTTAGTCAAGAGCTTGATGTTCCAGGTCAAATTACAGATAAATCCATTATACATTTTGTGAATTTTGCTTTGTTAGTGCGTCATGATTAGGTATTGATTTCATCATTACCTGTTAGTTATACCATCATGTTTTGTCTTAGAGAAACGTGTTTCTTGGTTGTGGCTGTCATGTGGGGTAGACAGCATTTGAGCAACGATATTTGGGTGTCTCCCCCTTCCCCTAGAGAGCTTATCGCCAGATGAAGCTGTTGGTCCTACTACAGTTGGCTTAGCTAACCTATGCCTAACTGTATAAGGCCGTAGAGTAGTCTGATTCAGATACTTCGGTGGTTTCAATGTATTAGGGCCATCATGTAATGGCCTTCGAATGTGCATAGTTCTGTTTCGATGTATTATTTCGTAGCTTGAAAGTTCAGGGCGGATTAGCACAGTGGGTTTCGGTGTTGCATAGTTGACTAGAACTGGTATGAAAATTTTACCGTCACCATGTACGTATTCTTTTTGTGGTGTTTTAGTATTAATAGAGACATCATTTTGGTTTATGGCAGCAGTATCAGGTTTGAAGTAGTTTAGTTTGATTGGCTGCCTCGGGTTTGGCCTGGGTTTGATAAGTACAGTTTGTTCCCGAGAGTCTTCATAGCTTTCGTCATCGTATTCTTTGTAATTTTGTGCCATATATGGCCTTTGTGGCTTAATCTCAGTGCTGGGCATATATTGAGATTTGACTGGAGGTTCGTAGTACTCGTCTTCATCGTAGTAGTAATCAGTCATTTCCGGAGAAGGCTTTGGTATGGGTCTTCGTTTAGGTGCAACTGTTGTTGTAGATGTTTTTGAAGCGGTAGCAAATTGAAAGTTCTGTTTTTGAGTTGTCGGAGTTTGCATAGAGGTCCTTACCGCTTGGGCAAATAAATTTCCTAATTTAGCCTGATCGGGAGTAGTGCTTGGTCTGATTGTAACATACTGAGACGATATAGATTCAGTTGAGGTATTCCAATACTGTTGAAGAGCTTGCAGTTGTTGTTTGGCTAATGTTGTTAATGTTGGATTTGGCGTTGTGTTTTTAATTGTTACGTAAGTATTGTAAGGTTTCTGCGTGTTAGAACGCAGCGCAACTTTTTCGGTATATGGTTTAGGTGACGTTATAATGAAAGGAGTCCCAGTAGCCGTCAAGTAAATGTGTGGCTTAGATGTTACCAAAAACGGATGATTTTCCTTTAGCCTTTGATTATGTTTAAGTGTTATTTCAATTGGTTTATTAAAACTGTAACTAATTGGCAGTTGGCGGTCATCCTTAAAGTTTGGTGGTTTCAGTTTTGGTCTTTGAGCTTCTAGAGGTATTCCAGCATTCTGTATGTTTCGGTATACACCGAAATTTTGTTGTTGCTGTTGGTTATAAGCGTTTTGATTTGCAGTATTGGGTTGCTGTTGATATTGTTGGTTTTGTGGTCTTTGGACGTATTGATTATTAGTTTGTTTTACAGCTATTGGTGTAACAGGTCTAAAAATGTCTTCGGGTCCACTAGGTACACTGAAAGGTCTAGGTGTACTCATTCCATCGTATTTTAATGTAGATGAATGTGGTTTAGTTATCTGACGTGGGACCGGCGTGATGTCAACTGCATGCGTTCTAGGAGTGCTACTTTGAACGTTTTGGGGTCTTTGTGTTGTATACTGACCGTTGCTAAGTTTCGACAAATATGCATCAAAATCAAAGTTTGGGCTAGCAAACGGGTTTTCGATGTTAGCATATTTGTTACTCGGGTGTGTAAATTCATAAGGAGGCTTCGGATAATCATGTTTATATTTATCATCTTCATCTTCATCAGAGTATTCTTCTTCGTCTTCTTCAGATTCGCTCTCGGGATTTTGTGAAGGTCTCTGATTATATTCGTTTGGCTTTTGGTAATTACTTTGAGGTCTAGGAGACGTCTGAACCGGTACTGGTTTTCCTGTCACCACAGTACTTGGAAGCAGCGAAGAGTCTTTAAATACAATTGGAGAATTCGGTCGGTTTGTTATTGGAGTAAACTGATTATTACCTTGATAATTATTGTTATATGCGTTATTATAATAACCTCCATTCAAAGAAGAAAACTGATTTTCGTTATTGTTTAATGCTGATATCGGTGGACTTTTAGTTATAATTTGTGTGGCAACATTTAATGGGTTATTAGGTGGTTTTTGGTTTGTATCAATTAAACTTGTTTTAAATGGTCTTTGAGATTGCGAATTATCTGTTTGGTAAACTAAAAACGGGTTAGCTGCTGTATATGAATTGCTATTTGAAGCGTACTGTGGTCTTTGATTTTGGTTATAGTAATTATTATTATGAGCATTATTATAGCTGTCTTGATATCTACCACTCTGCGCATTAGGGTTATAGTTTTGCTGTGGTATTTCTATGTACTTAATGGGTTTCGCTAAAGCCCAGTTTTTACTAGGAGTCTTATATCCGTTTTTAAGATAATAACTGATTTGCCGCTTTCCTCTTTCACTGTCATCCAAACTATAGGTGTTATCATCTTCATCATCGTCATCATCATCATTAGGGTCCGATTCTGTCACGATTTCAAAGTATTCCATTGATTCACCACTGCCACTTCTCTTAGTCAATACATCAGAACTGTTAGATAGAGTCTCATTTTTACCTACGTCTACTGTTACTATATCTCTTTTCTTTCGTGTCCTTTCCTTTATGTCATTACCATCGATGTCGTTCGTCTCAATGTCAAAACGTCTGTCATGATGAGAGTCAGTCAAGATGTCGTCATCACTGAAATCACGATAATGTCTATTAATTTCATACTCACAGTCGGTTGTTGCTAATATAACTAGCCGTTTTATCGACTTTGAATTTGAATTTGACTTACCTGTAAGTTTGAGGGGCTTGCGTGATAGTAGCTGCTCTTCTATCATCGACTTGACTACCGAATGAGAACGATCCAATTTTTCCACTATTCTGAGGGATAGAAGCTGGTATAATATTATTGTTATAGTTTCTTCCGGAACTGACGACTTGAGACGCGTAGCCATCTCTGTCTTTTTGAACTTGACCGATTGTTGAAGGTTGTCCTCGGTAAACGCGCTGTTGTCTATCGTTTTCTATTTCATCGACTGGCGGTAGGTCATCTACTTCAGCGTATAGTTGTTGTTGCTGGAATCGAATACATTATTGATTATAAAACTTATCCGGTGAATGCAATTCCGCTTATGAAATTCTGCATAAGCGGAATGCCGGCTCAAAGTATGCAAGCGGATGCTTAGCTAATTAAAATTGTTGATATTATAACCGATACCTGTTGAAAACTCGAATGCAAAAAATAATGCATGCATATTAATAAATTGTAATTTTAAGTAGGTAAGGCAAGCCTTAGTACCTTTTCGTACTCATCGCGGTTGAATTTGGGCTGTCCTCGGGATGTGACGACGGGGTTCGGCTGGGCGCGGGGTGGGGGAGGGGGGTTGCGCCTCGGTGCTTGGCGAGGGGGCTCGCGTTCGACTAGTCTCTCTAGTTCGTCGCCACCAGCAGCGCTGATGCCGCTGTCACAGCCAACGTTACGGGGCCAATCGCATGTTTGTAGTTCGTGGCTGAAAAATATAAAAAAAATATTTCTAAACACGCAAATCGAGTTTTAATCTGACAGATTTTATTATTTTTTACTATCGTGTACCTATCTTTATTTACCTTTATGCCCTTCAAAATCTATAAGACTGAGAATTTTAATCAATTCTTTCGTGGTAAAGAACTGAAAAACATAAAATTATGTCATTAATATTTACACCTACTTACTGTATTCCTACAGGAGTGTCTCAAGGGTTACCTCTCGGGCTACTACTTTAAGCCTCTCAGCTCTCTTGTACAATGTTCACAGTTTCACAAAATTAGATCACAACCTGTATAGTTACATAAACATGGTGTAAACGAACCTGTACATAAGGCCACCAGTGCAAGACTCGAGCAAAGCGCCGCCAAACACGCAGACGTAGTACAGGGTGCAATCGGTGGGATGTGGATAGTAGCCGAACTCTTCAGGGCAGTCGAAGTCAACGCGTTGCCGTTTGGTTGGCACGTTCGAGCTTCGGGCCGGAGTTCGCTGACGAGAGCGATCTGACGCGCCGAGACATTCTGAAAAGGGCAGATATGGCTTAGATACATACAGGAAAGCTCTAGTTTAGTCAATTGTTTATATCTGAGTGTAGGAAGCATCTTAAAATGACTCTTATTGACAAGAGCTCATCAGACCGGTGCTTTAGAAAGAGACGGGAATATAGAACCTATTATAGCGTAGCACTGTCATAGGAACCTGTATAATATTGAAATAACAGATCTTATTCTTCTGTCCGCGTTCAGTGAACATGAATAACGAATGTCTTCTCAAATGCTCGTCAAGTCATTCAAAGAGAGGCAAGAACATGTAACATAACAATTTTTTTCAATCTAGATTTATGCAAGCCTTACATGCCTACTGAACACAGCATTAAGAATAACTATACATCTGCAATTTTACCTACAACCCAACTCGATAATATTAACAAAAACGCGCCTGTTTCCCGGACCAACCCAACTAAATTATTTATATCTTCAGCTTCCTGAAGACTGGCTGACTGAAGGCTGTTTTGTATGTAACTAATGATTCTAATCGGACGGATCAGGAAACTGAGCCCTTCTGCGCCGCCGATAAACTTTTCGAATAAAAAAAACACCTAAAATTCTTCGATTAATGTTTTAACATAAGTGAAAATGTAAGATATTTTTATTGACAAATAATACATAATACTAATATATATTTGAGCCATCCAAAGACCATTGTAAACAGTCTATAGATAGCCCAACTGATCCAGATCTCTACAAGTAGGAAGCGTTCCCAAGAAATTGGCGGCATTACTAATATTATGTAATATATATATTAAATAGTTGATACGAATACAATACAAAAAAACTACCGTCTTATCCAGGTGGATAAGATGGAAAAAGTGATAAAACCGCATTATCTTGAAACTCATCAAACTTAAAAAGAAACTGTCTTTTATTTATGTAGCTAGTATGATTATCTAACGAATTATATAAAAGTGAACTGTTTGGCTATTCATAGTTTTGAGTAAAAACGAAATTAGTGTTTTGGAAGAGTCAACTTTGGAAAATAAATCTATCGAGAAAAGTTTCACCAATTATGTTTCTCTCTATAATTTATCTAGATTAAATCCTTAAGTTATCTCTGTCATAAAAAACAAAACTGTATGTTTTGCAGTTATTGAGAAAAAACGATTCTGCATTCATCTAAAATTTATTACTAGTCTTAAGAACCTTCTTTCGTCGGAAGTCGGTTGAAATTACGTGTTATGGTGCAACACAAAAGCAAACTTTTCCGCATTATTAGTTACAATTCAGAGCAATACACAAACCAGCCTATTATTACGTGGAGTACATAATCGTGCACATAAATCAAAGCTCAAAATCGCGTTGATCGTAATAGCGGTGCTTATACAGGGTAAAATAGACACAGTATACGGGGTGTGTATAAAAACGCATTTCGTTGCTGTCAGTACAAAAAGTCATGTAAAAACATATCACTATCACTACATAGTATATAGCAAAGTCGCTTTCCGCTTCCCGCGTCTGTATGTAATATGTATGTATGTATGTTTGCTTATATCTTTAAAACTACACAACGGACTTTGATGCGGTTTTTTTTTAATAGATAGAGTGATTCAGGAGGAAGGTTTATATGTATAATAACATGCTACCCGTGCGAAGCCGGGGCGGGTCGCTAGTAATAACATACGTTAGGTTTTCAGGAGGCACAAAAAACTGACTGTTATCTTTGGCCGAAGCACGAACCACTATTGTATCGACAACCTATCGTCCAAATGTTAAAACTGACACTTTTTGTATAGTAAAAGTGTCTGTTTTGGAATTTGGACGATACGTTGTCGATACGATAGTGGTTCATGCTAACCCAATGGGGGTCTGAAGTTTATTTTACAATATTTAAATGTAGAATAGCTTTAGTTTTATAGCTTACTTTTTTATTTTATTATTCATTTATTTCAGATAAAATATCCATAGGTTACATAAAATTCCATTACAATACTATTCACAATTAAAACCAATTTCTTACATGCGTATATTATACTCCTGCAAATTGATTTACTACACATACAGCCAATAAAAAAATAGCAAAATTTTGACATACGATTTATTGTACTGACAGCAACGATTTTTGTGAGTTGGCCAAATCGTGTGTGGTGGTATATATTATACCAAATAAAAAAGCCCATAGCCGCTTCTAATAAAACTAAAGAAATTCAGTTTATTTAGATTGAGTATTCGCGTTGATCGTGGTCGCGAGCGATGCTCATGATGAAGAGCAACCAAGTTGTCTCGAAACGTCAGCAAACAAGAAAACAACGTGGTAACTAGACGTATTTCTAGTTAAAGTTATCAACAACCACGATAGTTATAATTCTTAAATTGTTGTAACCTAGGTACAGCCTGTATCAGTAGGTACTTACTGCAAGGTACTGTTTCAACACACCCCGGCCTTGCCTTGCCGGGTTCGCATGCATTGTTGCATTCTCTCAAATACTGTTCACTGGAGATATCAAGATCGACGTTTCGCACGCAACGCCTACGAAGTACCGCTATTAATATTAATATGGTGGATTATATCATATGTCCTTGTTAGAATAGCTTACGTGAATAATATTTTAGTAGCTAGCATGTTGCGCTTATTGTCAATGTCAAAATGAGCCGTAGTTGCATAGTGGGGCACGACTTTCGCTTCGAATTTCGTGGGTTCGAAATTGTACGTGTTTAAAAAGGCGAAAGAAACCAGTAAGTATTCATAAAAGCGATGAACACATGCCGAATGTAATGTGTGGACGTGTATCGGACTACCCTGTTTTATCTGATCTACTGAAGATCTGCGACCTAGTTAATTTACAAGATGAGATTTTTTGTCAAAGATATTTTATGATCTTTCGATTTCAGGGACACAACTTGATATTACGTAGAGCTATGACCAATGATGTTATTCATTTGATAAGTCATTAAAAATCATCAAAATCAGATCATCAGATAAAAAGATACGCGGTTATAATAATAAAAGAAAAACGCAACGAATTGAGAACCATCTTATTTCGTCGGTTCAAAAGCAAATGTTTTACTAATATGCTGATCGACGATATCTACTTTAATGGACTATTGTATGAATCAACGTCAATAGTAGGATTTATAAAAAAAACCGGCCAAGTGCGAGTCGGACTCGCGCACGAAGGGTTCCGTAGCATTATCTAAAAAAAAAACTGCAAAAAAAACACGTTTGTTGTGTAAATACTAAAATATTTATTTTAATCTGTTTTTAATACCTATTTGTTGTTATAGCGGCAGAAATACATCATCTGTGAAAATTTCAACTGTCTTGTTATCGCGGTTCATGAGATACAGCCCTGTGACAGACAGGCGGACAGCGAATTAAATAATTAAATGTAAATAATTCATAAAATTAATGTATTAAGCCTTAGGTGCTTAAACTAGACTGAGATAGCCTGTACGATATGCACCTGCGATCCTCCTACTTGAATTCACAAAAAAATACATTATATTTAATTCATGATTATAAATTATTAATTGTATATATATATTAGTATAAAACCGTCGACGGGTCCCGTTTTTACCCTTTGGGTACGGAACCCTAAAAACCAAACACAATTCCTATTGTTATGAAACGTATGGGTGTATTCATATTGCAAAATTGATATAACGTGCAAGTCAAAGATGCAGCCGAAAACAATGCAAAACGTTACCTTGATCTTTTTGCATTCATTTCAGCTTACTAATGGGTATACCTACATTTGAAAATCACGACTGTAACCCCAAGTACCTAAGGTATATAAGGGGGTAATCCGAGGCACATCATAAACATTACAAAATATGCCGTTTACAGTAGATACGTGACAAGTTGCGTGTTAAGCTGCTAAGAAACATTTAAACTATGCATGGGCAAAATGACAGGGTCAAATTCAAAAGTTATTTATTTCAATAAAATCATAAGAGAGAATCACTTAAACGGCTTAAGGGGCTCCCAGTCGCTGATTGCTCTTTTTCGAAACGAAAAAAGAAATACTTCTGAACAAGCCACATCTCCTATTTTTATAAATATATTACTTCAGGTTCCTACCTAGATTTCTATTAAGCTGAAAACATATTAGCAGAAACTTTTCACGATAAAGATATTATTTCAAAATGATACGTTTTAGAATTTATGATCGAAATATTTTATATACCTACTATTAAAATCAACTTGTGATTTATTGTTAAAGATAGGACCTAGATCTAGATTTCTATTAGAATAGATTTTTGATAAGTAATTATACATAATTTATATCATTAATTTATTCGAAAAGCTAAGGCGGACCACGCGCCGACGTGTGTTTGTCGTCATTGCAGCGGTCGGTAGGATTATTTATCGAAGTGATTAAAGATGGGTACATCTTTATTCACATATACTATACATTATAAAATAGGAGATGTGGCTTGTTCAGAAGTGTTTCTTTTTTCGTTTTGAACAAAAACAATCGTCGACTGGGAGGGCCTTAAGAGCTAGGTGAAGCTACGCCTGTTCTTCGTGACAAAGCCTAGAAGAATCAGGCAACAAACAAATTCTGCATACCTGTCAAGTTTCAATGACAATGTAATATTATGTGACAGGTGATAGCGCGTTACTCTTATTTTTTGCTCGAAGGAGGATTTTACAAAGCTTGTTTTGAAAAAAATATTTTTCAAGAACTTGTTTCGATGATTTTAGGGTTCCGTACCCAAAGGGTAAAATCGGGACCCTATTACTAAGACTTCGCTGTCCGTCTGTCTGTCACAGGGCTGTATCTCATAAAACGTGATAGCTAGACAGTTGAAATTTTCACAGATTATGTATTTTTTTTGCCGCTATAACAACAAATACTAAAAACAGAATAAAATAAATATCTAATCGCGGCTACCATACCACAAACGTGTTTTTTTGTCGTTATTTACAGATAATGGTACGGAACCCTTCGTGCGCGAGTCCGGCCGGTTTTTTTAATGCTTTAAAGCTTCGGTGTGGTGCTGACCCACGTGACAAACCAAGCTAAGGAAATAATTCCAAGTTTGTATGTAGAGGAACTACACGTATTATGAAACCACTAAGAATAATTAGAGATTACCTATTTCAATTATAGACCTAATCAGATCTCTTTGCATAGTTAAATTATTTTCCTACCCCCACTGGCATCAGGGGCCATACCACAACGAGCTATCAAACAATATTACTCACGGTGCGAAAGTTTCAAAGTAATACGAAGCGTTGTCACTTTCGCATTGTGAGTAATATTATTATTATTTGAAGACACTTGGTATGGCTCCTGGTTGAATATTGTTTTGATATTACTTTCGAGCTTGTGGTACGGCCCCAGGGTTGGCAAATAAACTCGGCTAAGCAATTATGTAGCAGTCAACATATCATAGAAGAGTTATTATGCGGTTAGTAAACCTCTAGTTTCATAAAAAACTGTGGCCGTCATATGACAACTATATTATGTGGCTTTACAGTTAAGTTGGTAGTAGCTCTGTTTGTGTTGTCCTTGGTGGGAATCGAAACCACAACCTACAACACAGACAAACATTAAAATTAATCTATGATAAAATAATTAATTGATTTTCCATAAAACTTTAAACAGCTCTTCACTTTATTTTACAATCTTACAAAACATTTACCTATCGGATATTTTTTTATGTTTATTTTATTCAAAAAGTATTTTATTCAAACCTGAGTTGCTGCTGTAGTTCCAATAAAGTAGTATAGATCTATTTTCGAAGATAATCGTTCATAAAACGCAATTATATATTCACTAGCGACCCGCCCCGGCTTCGCACGGGTTTAATACATATAAACCTTCCTCCTGAATCACTCAATCTATTAAAAAAAACCGCATCAAAATCCGTTGTGTAGTTTTAAAGATATAAGCAAACATACATACAGACGCGGGAAGCGGAAAGCGACATTGCTTTATACATGTAGTGATATAAAGCTTACTAATCTATCCGTAATTGTATAGGTCCTGTTGACGGCCGTAAATATTGTTATATGTTATTTTATTATGTAGTTTTTTAATTATTATGGAAATTAAATATTTTACTTGACTATAATATAAAATAAAAGACGATAACATAAGTTACAAGACGGTTAAAACTACTTAAAAACTCGAACGTACAAGAGCTTTAGTTAGATCAGTGGTTGTCAAAATGCGGCCCGCGGCTGGTATTTGTGCGGCCCACAAGAGTCATAGAGCTATGCAATGGGTTCACACGCAAGCGCCTGCGGTGCATTATGTTTGGCCTTTTTTTCTGTTCGCCGAGGTCAGGTCAGACCAGGGGCACCGCTGACCTTCAAGGGCAAAACCTCGCACTCAGAAGAATAACTGACCCACTGACGGGGAGGTGGGTGGGCTTTGCGGCCCGGCAGTGATACGCTTATGTCCTATGTGGCCCTCGACCAGAAAAGTGTCACGACCACTGAGTCCACTGAGTTAGATAATTGAGTCCAAGCAAATTGTCCACCTAGGAAGGAGATTGTTTAATTATAACTGAACTAGAAGGAAACTAGAAAGCCCAGAGTTATGCAAATAACCTAAGTTAATTAGTTGCATAACTTGTAGAGTTAAACTATTTTAGTAACTAGCAGGTACTGAAACGATCATAAAGGTATCATTATTCCAATAATATTAAACAAACAAACCAACAAATAAACTGTCGGCAAACCGCGCTATGTTTGACCGACAGTCGCGCGCCACAGCCGCGCTCACAAGGCATTATTGTTCGTTCGCACGGCATACTAGCTGCGCGCGGCTGCCGCGCTAATTGCCGCGCAATGTCTGGTCACATCTTTACTATAATTGAAACGAGGTTTTGTAATATTATTCGAATAATCATATAATCTTTATGATCGTTTCAGTACCAGCTAGTTACTAAATTAGTTTAACTAGCATTGCTAATTAGAAATGAAGCTCGTTAAATATCGTTTGCATTTGAAATTAGAGTAACAATAATAATAAATTACAAATGTAATTATAAATAAACTCGATATCCCGACAGACGTTTTCCTGTTAAATTAAATAATCTCACAGAAAAAGCACTTTTAGTTTTTCCCGAACGATACGCCACCCTTATTACTTAAAGGTATAAATACCCTATGACCTATACTCAGACCTACTAAATATACACAAAAGTTTCATAACAATTGGTCAAGCCGTTTCGGAGGAGTTGGGTTACAAACACTGTGACACAAGAATTTTATAATAAGAAAGAAAAGATAATTAAAAAATATTTTATTTTTATTTTTATGAAGAAAAACTATTAGACCTACATGAGTAAAATGGGATTATCCTTTATACAAAAAAAAACAGAATCTAGTTTCATATTTTCCAAGTTAATTCTAGAGATAAATTCCTTCACCGTACTAATCGCCTAAAACGATTGTAATTTAAAATTATGTTAATTCATAAGTACGTACAATTAACCCAATCCCACGCACCACAGCGTGTGAAGTAACGATTTTCGAATAAAGTCACATTATAAAATACCTCCTTGGTTTTAATTGCCGATCTTTATAACTTGTTTATGGTCTCAAGTAATTTCATATTTTCTTATTTTCTGAGTTACTACTCATAGATTGGTGTTCCCTGTTTGTGAAAAAAAAATCGAATTGATAAGTAGGATCTTAATTTTTTTGACTGGCCTCACAGCTCAGTTGGTAGTAACTCTGCCTTCTGCGCTGTAGGTTGTGGGTTCGATCCACGCCCAGGGCAAATATTTGTGTGATAAACATAGATCTTTGTTCTGTGTCTGGGTGTTAATATGTATAATAAGAATAATTATATTTATAAAAAAAAGTAAATTATACGTATTCTATCAGTTATCTGGTCCCCATAGTACAAGCTTTGCTTAGTTTGGGGCCATATGGCGCCGTGCGTAAAATCCGCCAATATTTATTTATTTATTTTATTTTATTTTATTATTATAACCTGCTCATTAGACAATCGGCTGATTTACGCCCTCATCAACGGCTCGGGCTTTAATCCACAGCCTCGTTAGTAATAAGCAACTTAGCTCACTTGTATCTTAATAACCTAATGTCTGACTGAAACGCAAGAGCAAGTCAATGCCTGTAGCGGATATGTTTTTATGATCTGCATTGGTTCCGGGTTTGGATGTTGTAATGACATGAGGATGTATGTGCCAAAACCATTAACAATTGCATAAGGTTACGCCAATGTTATAAAAATGAACAGACTTAGCACATATTTGTACAGCGCTAAGATTCGAGTTTTGCAACTCAACCTTGTATTTGAAAATTAGTAACAATGGAACATTAAATTCCTGTCAAAGTTTCCCACCAATAGAGCTAGTAGATATTTAAAAGTATTTAATTTTTTTTTTATATAAAGTACTTGTAAGATAACTAAAAAATGCTGACGGAAAAGTTTTAAACCGTTCAAACTGTTTTAGATATGTATCTATTAGATAAATTAATAAATAAAAAAAACTTATTCACCTATCCTTCCTAATTATATTAAAAATGCAAAAGTTTGTGAGTTTGTTTGTATGTGTGTATCTCAATCAGGCCAAAACGACAATGATTAAGATGAAATTTGCTGTAGATGTAGATATAATTCCCGAATAAAACATAGACTGATAATATACGAAAAACATCCCCAAAATGACAAAAATACGCTTAAGGTATGATTTTGGTATGGATGGTGTGCAAAAAATTTGACATCCGTGTTGACATCAGTCGTCATAGCAACGTGCGTTACTCTACGCGATTATCGAAATTTGAACAGGACTACGTCTGTCGCGGGTTTGCTAGAAATATAAATAAATAACATTAGTCACATAGTCCTGAACCCACACTAAAGCGCGTGATCGACGGGCGAGTAAGACCGCGGTTTTAAATACCGACGAACCTGGCTCGCGGCTCGTTGGTGCTGATCGATTAGCAAGCAAAACAGTCGCAAACATGTCTTGTTCCGAGTCTGAAGCCTTGTGTTATCTCACCATAGGATATTACGCAGTTATGAAAAAAAAAAGTTTTGCAATATCCACGAGTTTATTATTATGCTGCAAGCCTATTTGCTTTGTTTTTATACTCGCTTGATTTATAGAATTAAAACTATCGTGGTTGTTAATCATTTTAAATAGAAATACGGCTAATTACCACGTTTTTACTTGTATTGCTGACGTTTCGAGACAATTCAGATGCTCTTCATCATGAGCAACGCCCGCGACCGCGATCAACGGCAGATCGGCGTTGATCGCGGTCGCGGGCGTTGCTCATGATGAAGAGCATCTGAATTGTCTCG
Organism: Hydriomena furcata; assembly: GCA_912999785.1. Taxonomy (NCBI): domain Eukaryota; kingdom Metazoa; phylum Arthropoda; class Insecta; order Lepidoptera; family Geometridae; genus Hydriomena; species Hydriomena furcata. Next base: position 3,874,763 of record OU538824.1, read on the forward strand.
AAACGTCAGCAATACAAGTAAAAACGTGGTAATTAGCCGTATTTCTATTTAAAATCGCTTGATTTAGTTTGCCATAAACAGGGACAGTCTCGAAAGGCATTTATAAATTGTATTATAAAATCGTGGCTGCAAGTACGTAGATCCATTATTGTGACACGGACTGAGCACGCACGTTGCGAAGTTTGTAGTAGGTAGGTAGGTACACAGCTCTTCTGGCGCACATCCGTCCTCTAGCGCTGTCGCCGAAAAGTGACGGCTCGGCTCGCCGGCCGTGATCGACACGCGGTTTTGCATGGCGAGCCGAGTAAAAAATATAGCACGACGACGAGCCGCGAGCCAGGCTCGGCGGTATTTAAAACCGTGGTTTTGCAATGATACACCGGCGAGCTTTACCGACGAGCCATAAAACCGCGGTCTTACTCGTCCGTCGATCAGGCCCTTCAGATTCTCTTTGACGTGTAAGCAAAAGAGTTTTGTCAAGATCGTAACAAATGAAGCTTTTTCTGTCATAAAGATTCACTCGCAAACGATTACGGATACTCTATACTACGAGTATTTTGTTTAAAAACCGTCGTTTTAATATTTTTTTCAATAAAAAATAAAATGTTCTTAAAATGCCCACAACCAGTGCTCTCACCATATATAACATTTAGTGTTTAATGCCTATTTTGAACGATATTTAAGGAAATCTATTATGTGGGTGAAATGGAGTGTCGTTGTCAGTCCACGCCAAACCTCTGACATTTGAATGTCAACATGCACCATAGACGGTAACTCCATCACCTTAAAGGTCATTTTCCTTTAGCTTTAATGGATTTCTGAGGTATTGCCTGTAGCTATTGTAGGTGCTCGCAACAGCACGGCCCTACTGGCAGTGAATGTTGACATAAAGTTAAATACCTATAAATTATAATAGTTATGTCATTTAAAATGATAGGTCATACCATATTTCAAAATGTGAGTCAAAAAGTGTCCATTAAACAAAAACAAAAGTTGAGTATGACTTTAGGGGACGAGCGATTTTGTTAAGACGAGTATTAAATGTTTTTGATGAATGCTGAATCGTTTTTTCTCAATAACCGCAAAACTAACAGTTTTGTTTTATGACAAAGATATAATCTGGATAAATTACAGACAGAAACACGATTGGTGAAACTTTTCTCGATAGATTTATTTTCCAAAGTTGACTCTTCAAAAACACTAGTTTCGTTTTTAATCAAAACTATGAATAGCAAAACAGTAAATTTTTATATAATTCGTTAGAAAATCATACTAGCTAAGTAAATTACAGACAGTTTTTTTTTAAATTTGATGGTTTTCAAGATAATGCAGTTTTATCGCTTTTTCGTCTTATCCGGGTAGACACAGCCCATACAAAAAGTCAAAAATTTCACTTATCACCTTAAGCTATGTCGGTTGACCTTACTTGGGGATTACAGTCGTGATCCTAGTCCTAGTCATATTACTTTTTACTTTTATCGCACATAAGTTGCACTTGCGTCCTCCAACTTTAGTGAGCCATACAGGGGCCATACCACCAGGTCCTAAAGCGATATCAAAACTATATTACAGGCGGTGCGAAAGTTACAAAAAGTGAAAAAGTCTCTTTCGCACCGTAACTAATATTGGTTTGATATTACTTTTGAGCTTGTGGCACGGCCTCAGGCGTCAGGTGTCCCAAGTGTATACCCCAGCCTTCAGCGCCTGTATCTAATTTCACTGGCAAAAATTTACCAAAAGCCTATAACAAAGGCTTGAGCAACCTTCGATAAATATTGCTTGTAATATAGAAATCTGTAAAAATCTAAACCTTGGAAAAACTGTTTCTTGCTTCACATACAAAAAACACACTTCCGGAATTAGAGGCCAGATTCTAGAATGATCTGAAAAAAATCTCAGGGTAAATGGTGCAATCGACGAACAACGGATAAGACGTTTAATCAGGTAACTTTTACGTCTATCAGACTTCCGAGGGGTAATCGCTTTTCAACCGACGAAAAAAGGGGGTTCTCAATTCACATTAATATTTTTTTTATGTAGGACAGCGGCGCGCCTTTCTTTTTACCTGGTCATCCGATCCTAGTCTGAAATTGGTCTCATATAAATAGTATTTATGTAGGACTAATAAAATTGTTTCTTCATTAAACTTCGTATTTCTTTAGTAGGAAGTCTAACAACGTTTCAGTCTAAGTGCCTGTGCACACGTAGTTTTTTGGGCTCCGTACCCAAAGGGTAAAAACGGGACCCTATTACTAAGACTTCGCTGTCCGTCTGTCCGCCTATCCGTCTGTCTGTCACAGGGCTGTATCTCATGAGCCGTGATAGCTAGACAATTGAAAATTTCACAGATTATGTATATCTGTTGAGGCTATAACAACAAATACTAAAAACAGAATAAAATAAATATTTAAGTGGGTCTCCCATACAACAAACGTGTTTTTTGCCGTTTGTTATAGTTATTGGTACGGAACAGACAGGCACTAAGACAGCGTTATACTAAAAACTGACGCTTATTAAACATTGCGGCGAACGGACCGATCACGCCCTGCGATAAAGTACGAGTAAATAGGGAATAAACGTAGCATTAGCTGAATAAACGTTGTACCTAATACTGTGAAATCGACCCGGTTTCAACAACTCATTAATCAATTGGCTGATTCCTTGATCGTGTCTGTCGAAATCCAAGGGTAGGGAGTAAGAACAACCTAGCCTGCGGTGTTGTCCGTGACTAGTATGAACATTAGCATCGAACTTTTAAATGTTATTGAATAGGCGCATGAGTATCTATCATTAGAACTGGTCATTGTTATAACCTACCTTTAATATGACAATAGGCACTGTTCAGACCAATCTTAACATATAAAATATCATCAAAGTGTAAACAATTATTAATTTCATTTTATTTCTGCCCTGGCAACATTTTGCCTTGTCGTCGGATGTTGGTATAGTGGCAACATCTCTCTTCCTGTTTAGTTTATGGAGCGTGTAGTTCTGGCTGTATAATTAAAATAAATGTGAAATAATCAGTTTCCCACGCATTTTATTTCGTACCTACAGGCAATCGTACCTAATATGAACGTTTTTAAAAGAAAATCTACTAAGTTTAATTGAGGCATAGTCTGACGATTGACTGATTGATACACATAAACAGTCCTCTTGGTACTCCTTGTTAATCATTGAGGAACTTCTAAAACGTTTTGTGACGTTACATCCTATAGCCCACTTATTACTAATCCGATCATAATAATCACCAATAAGCAGTTACTTACGGAATCGGCATGAGAGGCATAGTAATGACCAGCTGTGGGAATGTACCAATTTAGCCAAACCACGATATGACATGTTGAAATGTATTGTGTGCAAAGTTCTGGGTTCGGTGGCTAGCGCAATCGATGAAATGCACGAATTTTGAAAAACATGGTGTCCGTAAAGACCCGGTTTCTTGTAATAGGTGCTGGCTGACGTCGGCCGTCAGCTAACAGACGTCGATGGCGATTATATGTGGTATAAGAGATGACGGCGGACGGCACCGTTCGCGTTGGAAACAAGGCTTATCAATTGGTTCGTGCAATCACAACAAAAATGTTTCAGCACACGATGTAAAGCAATTTTAATTCAAACTTTAGGTTAGTATTTATAACAGTATTTTATAAGCTATTACAGGACATAAACTGTGTATATTCCAAGTTTCAAACAAACCCGTTTAGTTGTTTAGACGTGATTGAGAAACAAACATCAAACATACAAACATCGTCACCAACTATTGGATTTAGAATATTTGTTGTCAATTTTTCAATAGACAATTATTTATAAATAAAATTGATACAAACACACACATCCTTAAAATGCGAATAGTAATGCATACAATGTGAATAGCTAGTTCCAAAAGAATTATAAAAAAAATCTTAGTTAACTTAAGATATCGTTTTATATCACAAATAGATGATACGCATCTATTTATGCTCGCTTTATGCATTTTCGTGCCAGCAAGCCAAGTTCAAGAATCGCACGACCATTCTAAGAGCACTGACTTTTATCTACCTCATCTGTAATGCCGATTGCATTTCCATGTTAGTGCAATCAAAAAATAAACTCTACGATAAGGCAGGATAAGCGTGGGTGGTTAACGTGTAGTATTGCAAACATTTGCATCCTACATTGGAGCAATGTACTTACACCCACTCTTCTAGTTTGTGACTAAAATAAAACCGTCCTGTAGAATGGTAATTAGAGTTGATGATACAAAAAAAAAACAAAAAATAAATGTTGGTACGAGTCTTTGAAGTTGTAGCGAAAAATTCTTGCTTAGTAAGTAATCTACCTATATCGAGTACTAGGAGATAAAAGTACCTATGAGTACATAATCTTTTTTGACGCCCATCGAACTTGTTTCTTATAATCAAATGACTCTATCAAACTCTATCTGGATAAAAGCATACACCACTCTATTGTCACTTGTATTATTGTTTGTAATGGATAAACTAAAAAAAACAGCCAAGTGCGAGCCGGACTCTCGCACGAAGGGTTCCGTACCATGATCTATAAAAAACGGCATAAAAAATCACGTTTGTTGTATGGGAGCCCCACTTTGTTGTTATAACGGCAACAGATATACATAATCAGTCTGTGAAAATTTCAACTGTCTGGTTATCACGGTTCATGAGATACAGCGTTGTGACAGACAGACGGATGGACGGAGGCGAAGTCTCAGTAATAGGGACCCGTTTTCACCCTTTCGGTACGAAACCCTAAAAATAAAAAATAAAATGTAAAACGATGGCAGTACAAAAGTCAACAGTAAAGATTGTAATCACCACGTGAACATTATAATGTCTTTAGACAGCCGTGTGGGAAGTAAACGGACCAGGATCAATGTGGGTGGCTAAACAGACATATAGTATGTAGGATATACGAAGTAGGTACCTACGGGGTTGTGGGCGATGGTAAGGACATGATTGCTGAATGATTTATAGAACGAGGTATTGCGAAAATATTTCCATTATGATTTACAGCCATTTCATCAATTTCAAAGAACATTGTGCCTATATTTAATGTATAAAGATATGACCTATGTTTTTTCTAGTCGTGAGACATGAAATATATATTACGTAATATATAAATATGTTTTAAAACTAAAAGAAAACTGACTTCCATGAAACTATAAATATTATTTTACAGATAACTATAGTATTCTTTATAATAATGTAAACTAACTTCGACAAATTGTAAAGTCATAAAATGTAGTTTTTATGACAACCTCGACATTCAAATTAATTATACTTACTGTTAAAATCAGTAAATATCACGCCAGTTACGAGTAGCAGCCATATTATTTCAACGTTTAATAAACGTATCAATCTAACATGAATGATCGTATCATTTCAAATGAAAGACTCAATCATTTTGCATTGTCTTTGGCCAGTAACATTCTAAATATTAACTGCTACAAACATTTTAGCCAATGAACAAAAGGTAATCGTGGTTACCTTAGCTGGCCCTTACGATACCTCACCTTTATACTTGAAGCTATCTTAAGCTATATCACTTCGTCAAGTTGCCCCGCTCACAATGGACTTAATGATAATTCAAATTTGGCCTTGTACCGTTCACTTACTCCTTTTAACAATAACAAATGTATTGGTGGACTTTTCGAATGTCCGAACGCAATGCAATTTAGCTCAACAATCTATTATCGATATTACCACTCATTATTAGTGATTTGTTCTTGTTTGATATTAACTATTATTGAATAGGTAGGGATCTAATTATCAACAGTAACTCTCCGGTGGTTTTTGGCAATCTGTATACGTACCTAGCATAATCATCAGGTATAATGTAAAACGGTTATGGTAGTTTTCCTAAGTGACAGATGTCACCATGACGCGCGACGCTTGTAAGCGACGCCTAAAAAGGTATATACTTAATATTAAAAGATTTTTTTTTCTTAGCCTTAGAATGGGATAGGTACTGGGTACTGGATTTAAAAACATGTTAAGATAAGTAACCACAATAATTAGGTGGTATGGAGTGCTTTTTGTTGCTTGATATAGATCAAATTCCATAGATTACCATCAAGTTACGTCGACATACGGCTTTTATTGTTTCCCATCATTAATTTTAATATACTTCTACTTCAAATCGAGCATTTATTTGCGTTACATGCAAAAACTGCGTTCAACAAAAAAAGGCTTCAATTTTTATTTTCATATAATATGATCGCGTATATATTGTTATCAGGAAATATATATATTTAAATATATATATATATATTTTATCTGGCGTTTTGGCTGATTTTTATCTTCTCATGACTTATAAATACGTTACGTTCTCGATTGGTCGAACCATTTTCGTCGGTTTTTTTTTAAAACGTAATCATTAATAACTGTTGAGTTGTATTGATAAAAAACGGCAAACTGTATATTATCAATTAAACTGAACTGAACAATTCAAAAACCAATAACGAGTTAGAAAGTAATTATAAAAAACAAACTCAATCATAGTTTAAATAGTGTTTTATTTTTCACTATTTTGATAGATCAATCCTTTGTGATACTAACTGCTTGAGTGATCACTAGACAACACAAAACAATGCTAATTTTCGTCGATCACAACAATATTGCGCCACAGTTTTCCGCATTCGTGTTTTTAATATTGTCCCAAGGCATAAGCAGACGCATCACACGAACTTTTGACAAATTCGATACGATAGCTAATGTCAAAATTTGTACAGCGCCTCTATAGTGAGTAAAATGAACTAATTTTGCAAGCGCGAACCACTATCGTCTGGTGAAGGTATCGACATGCTATCGAATCTAAACACTTATGTGTTAGTGTGATAGTTGTGTGTGACAGTTTAGTGACAGACAGACGGACAGCGGAGTCTTAGTAATAAGGTCCCGTTTTTACCCTTTGGGTACGGAACCCTAAACATTAAGTTATTTAAATAACGAACTCACTTCAAACTTTCAAAATTTATCCTGATTTATAGTTTTTTAAGTCTTATAAAAAATCTAGACTGATATTATTTTATTTAAATTAATGAATGTTTAGAATTTTTATAATGTACTGTTTTAAAGTGCCTCGGACCTAGAATCTTCAAGGATCTGAGCAACTGGAGATCTGGGAGAAACTCTACCATAGTTGGGGATTAAAGTAGTGATCCTATTTATTTTCTACTTTATCTACAATATTCGCTATAAGCCGCTAACTAGTACCAACTCCACTTGTTACGGTATGCGACCTCGACAGCATAATAATAACCACCTTTTCACTTTTTTTATGCACCACTGTTCTAAAATATGCCTTTATTGCTATAATTTGTAACATTGTAATCGCACAAGGTCCAATTTTAAAACGGTTTACTTTCAGGTTTTTACTCATAGGTAGAATATTTATTGTGTTATTTTGTTACCTAAACTGAGAATTACTAAACCTGTGTTAAAGTGTTTTGTAAATACAGATTATGGTACGGAGCATTATTTTCTTACCGATCATGGCCATGACTATACATCCAAGACTTATTTGGGTTTTATTTGCCAAGAAAATATATGCCTAAACTTTTGTTCCAAAAAAGCCTTATACATTCGAACGAAATTGGCAACATTCCTCATTTTGTATTTATAGTCTGCGTAAGTCCCGAGTTCTTTAGCAAATTATTACAATAGAATATTAACAAGTATCTACTTATTATATTAACAAATACTAAAAACAGAATAAAATAAATATTTACCATACAAATTACATATTTTTTTATAGATAATGGTACGGAACCCTTCGTGCGCGAGTCCTATTTGCACTTGGCCGGTTTTATTTTTTACTTTGTTACAATTGCGCGCTTAATGTTTTTGTAGGACACATTATTTAATTAAATGTCAAGGCGACAGGCCACGTAGGTACTATATAAAACTACTATAAAATACTAACTATAAAACATTATATTAGCATAATACTCCGATATGGGCTATATTTCATATAAATAATTACGGTTTATATGTACATTAAGCTATGTGAAAAAATCATACAAAACCGAGTATTGTATCAAGTACCTACACTACATGTCTCATACAATACCTTCTTGAGTATTATCATTTACTTCATAAATATATTAGGTCCTCCTGGTTCCTCCTTTCTCATTCTTACCTGTAACAATAAAGAAAACAATATTTTGTAGAAAATAAATACCAAAAAGCTCTAAATAACTATTTAATTTGATCATTTACTCGTATAATCGATAATAGCTGACCCAACAGACATTGTCTTGCTAAAATTCAACAATTAGGTTAGATTCAATAGATAGAACAAATCACTTCCAGTTTAAACGAATATTACTTTTTTTTAATTATACATATAGGATCACGACTGTAATCCCCAAGTACGGTCGACATACTCTCAGATCTCCAGGAGCTAAGATTCTTAAAGATGTCTTAGGGGCAGTTTTTCGAGCAGCTTTTCAAATAATACCTAAGATCATTTAAAATAAAAATTAACTAAATCGGTCCATCCATTCTCAAGAAACCAACAAACAGCACTTATTTTATAGATCGATTTGTGAATATTATTAAAACATATATTTCTCTACAGATTATCTCGCTAGAAAAATGAAACGCGCTGTCTCACCTTTCTATCTCAACATCACAAGGTCCTAAAGTAATATCAAAACATTGCTAATAATATTGAATTGTCACTTTCCCTATATATTGTTCTGATATTGCTTTTAAACTTGTAGTACGGCCACTGATCTCATAACAATCATTGCGACAGTCACGACCGGTGTCAATCGGGACTCGAACCGGCAATGGCTGCGACTACATGACAGGTTGCCCGTTGCGCACGCGCAGGTTATGAAATGGTGTGGTATTCGGCTATTACTTGTGAGGTAACCATAATAGGTTCTGCTCTGTTTGTGTAGCTAATCATTGCTATATAAATCTGTTGTTTAATCGTGATTATAGGTGGGGTATTATAAAGGTCAGTACGGTTATAAATACTTGCAAAGGTAGATAATATTTAGATTACATTATTATTTACAGTAAGACAAAAAATCCGTTGTTATGTGAGCAATAAAATAACGCTAAATGTGATAATAAAATAACGCTATACTTTTTTCTGTCGTTTTTCCATCGTCTGGCCTTCAAGATTTAGATGTATATAGGTAAAGTTTCATAAAAGACACTGCAACTTAATTTCGTACTTTGAAATGTATATTTTCAATCTTTCTTAATGGGCCCAGTTTGTATCATATTAAGAAGAGAAATAGAATGTGCTTATGCTGTTCTATTCAGGACAGATTTCATTTATAGTGCATTATTTTGTCAATAATAGTCAATGATATTAATTTATTGGTTGTCTTGAGCCATTTCCTCAAACATAATTTTCCTACACTGATCTCACATCATTTTTCTTCCATATATCAGCAGTCATCTCATCACTCACACCATTCTTACCCATGTCATCTTTCACAAAGTCCATTCTATTTTCTTTGTCCTATCTTCAGTTTTACATCCATCCATCTTCATTCCTACTACTGCCTCTGACTTGACATCTTCATGATCTAAGCTCCTGGAGATCTGAGAGGATGTCAACCGTACTTGAGGATTACAGTCGTGATCATATTTATTTATTCATTCCTAACATCCTATTCGTTTCATGACCTTCTTCCTTTCTCATGGCAATCCCATTCCTTCAAACAATTTAATAGGTAAATTGATTCAAATCAACTAATTTTAGGCTCTTGCATTTGAACTCCCGTCGGGTAATGATTACATCGGAAAGTACCCATTATATCGAAGGTTGTGGAGATGAGCTCACATTAATGGTTTCAACAGCTTCCCATGGATGTTGCAATTGTGAAGGTGATTGTTAAAAGTATTAATACCGAGATAGGTAATGTGGTAAATGCTTATGGTGTTATTACAAGTACTAGCAGTCCGCCCCGACGTCGCACGGGTATAATAATGATTTTATGGGTAATTTTTTTATACCTTGGGTTACATTATCAAAGTTTTCATACGGACCCCTAATAGTTAGACATAAAGTATAATATACTTTTTGGTAGATATGGATGTTTTCTATAAAACTGTAGTACATTACTTTGCTCTATTGTCAATAATTACTGCAGCCAACGCGTTATAAAGATTTTTATTGGATTTTTTTCACACGTCGGGTTACATTATCAAAGTTTCATACGGATCCCTAACGTTTTTGAAAATATTCTATAGCCTATGTTCATCAAAGATAATTTAGGATTCTAATGGTAAAAGAATTTTTCAAATCGGTCCAGTAGTTTCGGAGCCTATTCGATACAAACGAACAAACAATAAAATCTTTCCTCTTTATAATATTAGTATAGATGTTAGTTCTGAGTGAATTTGCCTTGAAAGATGCTAGTTTATGCAATAGATTAACTGGTCGTTGATGATAAAGATGTTTTGGTGTGTAAGTCGTTGTATAATTTCACAAAATGTTAAAACAATTAACAAAAAAATCTTTGATCACGACTGTAATCCCTAAGTACGGTAGACATCCTCTCAGATCTCGACGAGCTTAGATCCTTGAAGATATCTAAAGGGGTAGTCAAACATTACATTGTAAAATCTCCTACTCAGTCAACACAGCTGTTATTTAACTACCTACTACCACCACAATTAAAATGCGTTTAATAAAGTGGCTTATCTAAAACCAACCTATTCCGTGTTGCGTTGCATTAATTAGACGTATTGTAAGCTATCGCGAAACAAGATAACAATATCAAATCGTGACCGCTTTTGAATACAAAGAGAAATGTATCACTTTCAGATTATGTAAAATAACTGGCTGTCTACGATAGAGTGATCTATTTCTAATGAGGTTCCGTGTAGATAGTACTGAACTAACTTAATGAACTGGATAATAAATTAGGAAGAGTTATTATATTAGAAATCGAATCGAAGAGAAGGGACCAATGCGGTAAAACAGTTTTCTCCGGCCCGGGGGTCTTCTCTTAAAAACGATTTACGATACGACAATCGTCACATCGGAAACGATCGACATTACTTTTTACCCACGACGGATGTTTGTGTGTGTGTGCAAACTAATGTTACCATTTATCTCGAAAACGACTGGTCTTATCTGGTCTGGACTGATTTTAATGCGGTTTTCAGTGATGGGTTTTGATTTGATGACAATAGCTATCATGCTATGATTACGATTTCTAAGAGCGCGGTTTAGTCGAATATGTTAGAGAACTGTCACTGTCAATATCGTCGATAATGTTGAAATCGGTTTTACAGACCATGATTTTAAAAACATTATTCCAAAAAATAATACATCAAACAACATACCTGTATTAAATCTAATACGACTTTTTGTTTTGGCCATCCATTTACCATTTTTTAATCTCATTAATAGAATAACAACCACAGGTATAGTGATATTTCGATGCAGGTAAAGTTAAGTAATTGACATTTCGATATGGCAAAAAAAAGACAGGCATGGCTTAAGGCCCTGTATGTCGACGATTGCTCTTTTTCCAAACGAAAAATAAAATACTTCTGAACAAGCCACATCTCCTATTTTTATAAGTATATTACTTCAGGTTCCTACCTACATTTCTATTAAGCTGAAAACATAATAGCAGAAACTTTTCACGATAAAAATATTATTTCTAAATGATACGTTTTAGAATTTATGATCGAAATATTTTATATACCTACTATTAAAATCAACTTGTGATTTATTGTTAAAGATAGGTAATATGTAGATCTACAATTCTATTAGAATAGATTTTTGATAAGTAATTATACATAATTTATATCATTAATTTATTCGAAAAGCTAAGGCGGAGCACGCATCGCCCATGGCTTAGTCAGTAGTCAGTACCCCTGTGACTACTGTCAGAGACAGACGTGTGTTTGACGTCATTGCAGCGGTCGGAAAGATTATTTACGAATTGAAAAAAGATGGGTAATATTTCAAAAAAAAAAAAAACAAAAAGAGATAATGGTTACGTACCCTAAGAAAACATGCTAAAAATATAAGAGAAATAAAACAGTAAGTAAACCTTCCTATTTTATCAATTTTACCTATCTACGTTATCTTTGATAATCTTGTGAAAAATATTAGGCAAAGAAAACAGTAAGTACTTACATAACTACATACTTTATCATACATACATACATTTATACATAAAATCACGCCTGTTTCCCAAAGGGGTAGGCAGAGATCACGGCTTTTCACTTGCTACGATCCTGACATACTTCTTTAGCATTCACTCTCATCACATTCCTCATGCATGCTCGTCGGTTTAGAGTACTCTTGACCCGGCTTTTTTTCAAAACGTTTCCAATATGGTCCAGGAAAATACGCCGAGGTCTTCCTCTTCCAACGCTCCCTTTCACACTCGCCTTATATACCTGTTTTGTCAATATCTTTCTTCATTCATTCTCTCCACATGCCCAAACCATCTAATCATCCCTTTCTCAATCCTCTTTCACTTCACAACGTTTTCTTGGATAAATTGTAGGGAAAAATTCTGGAAAAAATCTGGAACGACCAGTCGGATTTTCGTATAACTTTCTCGAAGGATGATAGTTCAGCATCATCACTAACACTTCTAACCATAGCAAAACCCGCAGTTGAACAAAATAGGTACGTATGAATAATAATATATTCAGCGGGTTATATAAATCCCAAGATTTTAGTAAGAATCGGTTCAATGATCCTGTCATTTTTGTTACATAATGTTCAAAGAACATGGCGCATACATAACAGACTACGTTTTGGTGGCTGATTGTGTTCTAATAGGTATATTACCTATTACCCGCCACTCTGTGACACAGAGCATAGTCCCGCCAACCGCCGAACACGCAAGTTTTTTAAAAAAATTACTTTGACAGACAAAGAGTTTTTACTTCCTATTCTACCAAGGAGTATTAATGCCACCTGCTTTATTACGTAGGGATAGTTCATCACTACATAGTACCTATAAAACAAAGTCGCTTTCTCTGTCCCTATATCCCTATGTATGCTTAAATCTTTAAAACTACGCAAAGGATTTTGATGCGGTTTTTTTTTATTGATAGAGTGATTCATGAGGAAGGTTTTTATGTATAATACATGCTTAATATAGTAGAGAAATACTGATAATTTTAGAGGTTTCTAATGTGATGTCGTAAATAAACACATTTTTTGCGCTTACATTGCAAACGCTGGCTGAACCCCGCGAGATATATCAAAATAATGTACCTACACAGTCGCTGCTTAAATACTAAACGGTCATATTTCAAAATTTCTGTTTTTTCAGAAGAGCCAATCAAAGTTTTAAAAAAATATTTTTTTAATTTCTGAGAAATTTTTATTTTTATTAGTTATGAGTTTTGGATCACTAGAAGCGTAATTTTAAGCTGTATCTATCTATATTTTTCGTTTTGCTGTAACTTTAACCTATTGGCGTAAAATACCACATGTGTCCCTTTTGCATATAAAAAAATATTTAAACGTAAATTAAAGTTATCGATAAAAGGCCACATATTATACAAAAATAAGAGTTTTCTTTAGATTTTTCCTTCACTTCTTCGTCTGATGTAAAAAACCTATTAATAAAACAAATATTATACAATATCGAAAGCATGCTAATATTTTTTTTTGATAATACTAAAAATAATTCGCTATTTATTTAAAAAACCAAAAACTATTTTTATACAAAGTTATTGGGGCAAAATAAGAGGTAATTTAATGTTGATCTCTAAACTGAGTTCAACATTATTACTAGCTACACAAAAATAATAATAAAGTCACTATAAAGGCTTCATAAATCTATTTAACTACAAGTATATAAGTGTTTAATAATTAATAAAACTATATATTTTCTGCTAAATCTGTCTTTCTAAAAATCAATGAGTACCTAAATCACAACCCAGTTGTTATTAACTCAAACATATTAATCACTTCGTCATCTTTATAATTTCAGCCATAGAACATTCCATTGCTAAACATTAGCCTTCTTCGTAAAATCAATTCTAATGATCTATTTCGTGCAGTGTGCACCCAATGCCTCCCAGCAACCTTTATCAGGTCATCTTTCCATTCATTCTACCCAACGACCATCAGTTCTTTAAGCCATGTACCTACCCCGCTCACAGCCGCGTCAACTAGCTACTCCTCTTGGGTATGTCGGTGACTTTAGTTCGTATACGGATATAATAACATCTCCGTCTAACGCTTCTCTTCAAAGAAATCGCTTTCGTACACTGCTCCTGCACCCGGACTGACACGGTGGCGTTGTTGTACAAGCATTTCAACACTACAATGTATTGGTAGTCAATACGGCACCGCTGGAATAACCATAGCTTTACACAGGTTTCCACTGAATTAAATTATTTTTCGTAGTCTACAAACGCTAAACATAACGACCGATTATTAGATAGATTATTATCTCTATTAATAAGCTTATAAATTTAGCGTATTACATCGCTTTAAATTATGTTAATATTTTCTTAATAAGTTCTTTGATTATTTCAAATTTGTTTTATCTTGAATAGTAGGTACAGTAATTTCCAACAGTAAGAGATTCCAAGTCAAAAATGTCGCCATGTTTAATTTTTTTGACATAATAACCAAGAAATGGCATTTATGTCTTATAAATTATATTAGAATTCACGTAAAAATAATATTCTACGCAAACGCATTTCGAAATGTGGTACTTATGTATAAAAAGCAATATTTTAACGAACTAAAATTATTATTCAAAACAAACGCATTTGAAATGTGTATAGAAAACAATATTGTACTAATATACATTTTATATTCAAAGCCGACGCATTCTAAAATGTGGCACCTTTGTTTAATAAATAGTATTATACATACGTTTATTTTATACTCGATACGGACACATTCTAAAAAATGGCACTTTTGAATATAAATTTTAATTAAAAAACCGGTAGTTTTTTGAAATGTGGCCCTTTTGCATATAAGCTATGTGCGCTTCTGTCAAAAATCAAGTCGCAATTGATAAAATGGCAGTTTAGCTCTGAAGTTTGCCTGCAAAGTGCAAAAATGCTAAACAGACACTTGTATGTTTTAGTTATTTATAGTGCTATAATTAAAAGGATCAAATTTTTATTATATAAAATGACCATTTTAGATCACGTTTTTGCACTAAAAACGATTTTCACATTTTTTGATTTGTGACACTTTAGTATTTAAGCAGCGACCTGTACTACAGTAATTGTAAACGTCTACAAAAACGTCTGACTTCATCATCAGAACAGCTCGCTGTCACCATATTATTGTATTGTGACCAGAACTAAAAGATGCAAAATCTCAGCTCAATCGGAAATGGTCGAAAAATAACTTGCAATTATTGAAAGTTACAAAAAAACAAACAAATATTATACTAACAGTGCTAGTCGATAATAAAACTTGTACAAAAGGACAGTTTTTATTCTGGGAAAAATAAGTTGTGGATTTTTACCATCATATTAAAAATTATTCAAACGCTAGAGCTTGGGCTGCGACACAGATTGGAAAATAGTTATTACGAGCGGTGGACTACATGTTTCAAAGCGGCGTTGTCGCTCTGTGCTTTTGCGTCACGCGGCTACAGGCGACGTTGCCAGCTCTCCAAGCGGGAGAGAGCTTATGACAGTTATTGGGATTTCTGGATATATGCAATTTTCGTAAAATTGACTTCCCTTGACTTTTCGATTGGTCGATACATTTTTGTCGGTTTTTTTTTTAGTTTTTAACGTAGGGTGAGAGCGATGGTTGTGGGCACTATAACAACATTTTGAATTTCAAATAAACGGTTTATATTGAAAAACTGATTATAACGACGATTTTTAAACAACATAGAATAGCAAGGGTTTTTTAACAGCGATATTTATTTATTAATTATTCATATTTAAGTAAATAGACAAAACGGGAAATATTTAGTTGTGATCAATCAAATCTAGAGGTATAACGCATCACAACTATCACTAATCAAAACAAGCCATATACAAAGAATTGTATTAACTATAGATTTACTATATATATATATATATATATACTACTATATACTATAGAGCCTACCCGGGCTGCGAGCGCCCGCACTGCGCCTGCGACAGTTACAGCCGCACCTTCAGCACCTGCATCTTTTCGCATGGACATTGGCCAAGAATACGATAACGTCACGCAACGCGCGAAGCCCCGAAGCCAATGCCACTGCCTCTCTGCTGACATTATCCGTGAAATTATAAGGGAGGAACTAGACAGGAAATTCACTTCAGTTTTGTTTCGATCGTAATATCTTCTGAATGGAATGTCCGATTAATAAAAAAGCTGACCAATATCAGACATGATAACCATACCTTCGTATAAATCCTTATCCAAATAAATCATTTCATATTGAAAACTGTTTCAATACCAATATACCTATAACTTTTTGAATTACTCAAATCGGACATTCCATTCAGAAGATATTACGATCGACACAAAACTAAGCGCCGTGACCCGCGTCGCGGTCGCGGTCGTGACGATGTGACGTCATAGTGTAAGCGCTAATCTTAGAAATTCAAAAACCGGCCAAGTGCGAATCGGACTCGCGCACGAAGGGTTCCGTACCATTATCTATAAAAAACAGCAAATAAACACGTTTGTTGTATGGGAGCCCCATTTAGATATTTATTTTATTCTGTTTTTAGTATTTTTTGTTATAGCGGCAACCGAAATACATAATCTGTGAAAATTTCAACTGTCTAGCTATCACGGTTCATGAGATACAGCCCTGTGACAGACAGACGGACAGACGGACAGCGAAGTCTTAGTAATAGGGTCCCGTTTTTACCCTTTGGGTACGGAACCCTAAAAAAGGGCTTCAACTTCTCGTCGTTATAAGTATAGGTACCGCCTATCATGTTTTACAATTCATTTTTGTTTGAGTTCCGGTGTAAAAACATGAAGATATGGTTTTGTTTAGGAAACAATCTAAAATAAATTTAAAACCAATATAGCATTGAATACTGACCATTAATTAAAAATTTTTAGGAGTGACTACAATATTCACTTCATTCTGGGATGTTCCCAAAGATTCTCCGGAGAAAGCTGTGTTACTTATAAGGAAAACTGAAACTATTCAATGAAAACAAGCCTGGTGGAACAGCTGGATAATAGAAATTAGTTTGTAAACATGAAAATAAACCAGAATATTGATTATTAACACTTTATTACTTCATTTCCTTTCTAATCACATAAAGTTATCATCGCTTCTCATGTTTTTTTACAGCCAGCTAAGTAGGTAGGTATACCGGATTGAGACAATGTAGGTTGTAGGGTTTTTTTTATCCAATCTAAGTTATGTTTCAGAGTATAATAGAAGCACAATAATATAACAATATCATACATATTATAAAAACACAAAAAGTCAGAGCTCTTTTTTCTTGGTGCTTCCCTATGTAGACTATTTTTGTTCAAAAGCCCGATGAATACATCCATAAACTTTCTATAGACACGGAGCACATAATATGACTTGAAGTTTGTATGATTATAAATCGCAATAAAGTAAATTCCACTGCCTGCAAAGTGAACCCAGAAGACAGTGGAGCAGTACCACGCTGATTACGAGTTTCTTCTCCGCGACAGTGAATCCTTCGTCGACCTTCTGCAAGCCACGGGCTGCCCTCGACCGGCAGACAGTTGAGGCTGGCGGGACACCCAGCGCGTAACTCTTCTTCTGCTCGCTTGGCTTGTGAAACGGTCTCAATATTCGCGTCATTTATTTATGCTGACCGGTGTTGTATGTATGGCATTGGTTGACTCCGCCGCGCCAAGGATTTGCGTTTTGCACTGACTTTGACATAGGTACATATAAAATGCCGGCTCTGTTTACATAAACATTTGTTCTACTTTTTTTTTTATGGAGTCTGTAGTCAGTGTTACCATATTTACCGTTCCGACTTGGCAAATAGAAAATAGAGTTGGACGAGATGCCCAGACAACATTTATTTGCTGTATTTATTTGGTTATTTCATTGATTGCATGTACACAAAGTTTTTGTCTTTGAAAACCCATAAAAAAACATCCTGATTTGCCGCGGCGCGCACCTGATTAACTGACATTGACATAACACATTCCAAGTTTTTATAGTTCATCTGTCAAATCGGCATGTACCTAGCGTACTGACCTCTATTGTATAATAGAGGTCAGTGACCTAGCGAGTTGAGTAGTCACGTATGGAATGCGTAACTACTGCAAAATGTGGGCATGTGCCAAATATAATGTTTGGCCGTGCCTCTAACTACCCCCACCAGATAGTAAAGCCTATTACCAGCCTACGTAGGTACCAGAAACGCGATCTCATAAAAACTGTCGATAATATTTACGATAAGCATACGCCATCTAGAGCTTGCCGTTGTCAACTGTCAGTGTCGTTTCGGCCGCGGTTTTCAGAACTTACCGCGCCTTAATATAAACCGATACTGATAGATCCAACTCCAAAATAAATGTTAATAAAGCATGACATTACCGTCACATTATAAAAACGTAACTTACCTAAACCATAAAAAAAATTGCAGTAAAAACCACAGTTTTTGTGGTCAATACAAATATTTGCTCTCAAATGAGCATGGTCTATCAACCGGAACATAATGTGGTGGTTATTGAACTAGCACGTTCTAGGAATATCCAAATTAATTTATGTCAATAATTGTTCAAGTATTTACGTATTAGTGAATACAAGACAAGCGGTGAGTTATCATAATATCTCATCGGTCGGATAAAGAGTATCTACAAACAATATTAATTCTCCAATTCTCATCAACCATAATTTTGTACCATCTACCGATTATCATACAGATTACAACCCAACTATCGTACATCAATATAAAAGACAAATAAATTTGTAACTTTACTGCCATTCATATAAGGTGTGACCAGACATAGCGCGGTATTTGAGCGCGGCATTCGCAGGACACAAGTTTGCAACGTGACTAGTTTAAAAATAAAGGTAAATGTACGCGCAGCCGTCGACCAATCATAGCGCGGCTAGCAGCGTGCGGCTACCGCGCTCAAATACCTGGTCACACCTTTACAATAAAACCTTTATTGAGATTAAAACTACGTAATAAACCGCAATTGCCCCACAGTTGACCTACGGCATTACTGACCAAGTGTCGTGACCCTGACTCATCCTCGTTTATTGCGAATTGGCACTTTATTACCGTACAATATCTACTAATTATTTAATAAACTTTCTGTGATTTGCAGTAAGATTTGTATGTATACATGTATAATACAATTATTGATATTGTTACTACTTTATTGCAAAATATTTTTTATCTTAATCAAAAAAATCTATACTACTACCTATGTAAAAAGAGGTGAGATTTGTATTTTTGCTTATTCCGAATTAACAAAAAAACTACTGTATCAATTTTTTAAATTATTTCATATTTCATTTCATATCATGAGATCTCCAATATAATCTCAATAATGTAACCTAATATATCAAAATTTGCCTAAAATCTTTATTAGTACTTAGTATACCCATGTATACTTAGTATGCAAAGACAGAGCAGACTACGAGTTTACAATTCTGGTATTAGTATTGTTACTACTTCATTGCAAAATAACTTTTGTCTCAATCAAAAAGATTATATAAATTATCCATATTGACACGCGCATGTAAATATATTTGACACCGGAAACAGAACCTTCGACCCGTTATCTAAGATACAATTTTAAATGTCACTGTCAATCACGCGATTCGAGTACCGAGTCAATAAAACAGACTTATGTAATTGTTTTCGACAATGCAATAGTATGAAAGGAGTTGGTAATCACTACAAAAAAAAAGCAATTTGACATGGATAGCAAGAAGGGCACTTGGTCACTGTGACAAAGTTTATTCGGATCGTGACTTTAAAGTCTTTGATTAAACCTCGGGATATAGTTTACTTGTGCCTATCGAATTAACCAATGAACCAAGAAAGCTTATTGCGAAATGCGCTTTAAAAGTTTCGACAGTGTTCGATTTCGAATTTACATCGAAGCAAACATACAGCTTTAGCAAAGTGGTAGAAGGAAAAAAATGTGTCAAGCCGAAATTCGTTTAGAGATAGGTACCCGAATAATCCTTAGGTTCGGTGCTGTGCGGCTCAATGCTGAGACGGGGACCTATTTGCCCCCACATGGCACAATTTGCTGTTGATTGTTTTTTTGTTCTCTTTATTCATTAATTGTTTTGTGCTTTTGGAGCAAATAAAAGTTTTTTCTTTCTTTCTTTCCTTCAATAAGAGTCGCTAAGGATTAGCTAATATACAATCGATAGAACCATGTAAAAATGGCATCAGCCACGCCGTATTTCCTGATTGACCTAGTTAAAAAAAAGTACAATTTGATAGGAATAAATAATAAATTACTATAATGGAACTGATCATGAAATTACTATAATGGAAGTAAACGTATGGACAAAAGCAAAATGTTAGTTTTTCTAGATTCATAGACAATTTATTTTCCATTTCCTTTGCATTCCTATGCGATAGAATGCGCAGCTGTCAGGAGCAGAGAATGGAGGTGAATGTTGCCAGCACCTGGCATTTCCGGCAAGTACTGTGAAATGCGAGAAGAATGCGAGGTTCCATTGTTGTGCGTCATTGTGAATGCTGGTAACTAATCTAAATATATAAAAGTTTTGCTCTATCTCACCAAGGCGGGTGAGCAGTATAGACGCGCTTTTGTGTGCGTAACTAATACTGAGCGCTCCCGAGCTTACGCTCACGCAAACAATGTCAGTGTCACATCTACATACACAATCAAGACCTACCCGCCTTCGGAGAGAGAACAACTATAATGGAAAGTTTAGCTGTCTCCTGTCAAGAGTTGCAAAAAATCAATGAAGCCACCATATCCGGGTGTGTAAACACATAACCTTTTTAATGTATCGATTTGTCAAGTGAATAAGTGTCCATACATCAAGATGATCCTGATTGAAAGCATCTTAAGCTGGCGGAGAAAATCGATTTATTAAATTTGAGAACATTAATTTAAAATCGATTCTTGTCTTCATTTTAATAAATTGATTTTACAAAATAACTTTGAAGTCCTATTCCTTTTGGTGTGGCCTTTTTTAGGATTTTTTGTTTAATCGTTACAAAGTGTTGAGTAACTGTTGAAAGAATTTTAATCACGACCCTAGCCTACATTTAAAAAGTAGAAACAAGTGCCTCCAACCGGCGCTCTGTGACGTTTACTGTTTGCTTCGCCTTCTTATATCTAGAACTCCGTTTTACTTTGAACAATATACGTTTATTAATTTATTCTGTTTTCGGTGTATTGATTTTATTTCCTCAGGTTATAACAAATAAATAAACATCCGTAATTTCCGCATTTATACTATTAGTGGTTTAGCTCGCGTAGCACCCAAATAAAAATTACTTCTGCATTTTCAGTGTTCAGTTTTATGTTTTGTACATGTGCATTTAAGTTCAAAATAAATAAATAAAATATATTATTTTTCTTATTATTATTTTTACTACAGTCCTTTGCCCTGCAGTGAGTAATAATTAATAAATGATTTTATAAATAAGTACGATATAAAATAAACAATAAATAATATCATTTTTAAATGACTTTATAAAGATAACGTGCTAAAGTATAATGGATACATGCTCCAGCGACTACTACTAGAAGCTTCAGCCAATACATTTCAAATGTTGCAAATATGAATAATGTTCGCATTCCTCCAATGAAGCAGTGTCTAGAAGCAGGAAATAATTCAATGCGTAGCAAAGCTTAGCTTCCAAGTAAAGACGACCGTTATCTGCTAAAAATAATGTAAACATGGAAACGAGAGTGAAGCGATTGATTGGTAAAAATCTTCTATCACAATATCACTGAATTATGTCATAAAAATCCAATCAAAAACAACCCGCAAATAATAATTAAAAAAAAAAATAGGATCATGACTGTAATCCCCAAGTACGGTAGACATCCTCTCAGATCTCCAGACGTTTAGATCCTTTAAAGATGTCTAGTGGGGGTAGTCAGAGACACGTCCTAATATTATATTTGGCACATGCCCACATTTTGCAGTAGTTAGCATTCCATACGTGACAGGTTGCAAGCCCATCGCCGCTTATAAGAATACTAACTGGTTTCATAATGTTTATGAAATATAATGTTTGGACGTGCCTCTGACTACCCCCACTAGACATCTTCGAAAGATCTAAGCGTCTGGAGATCTGAGAGGATGTCTACCGTACTTAGGGATTACAGTCGTGATCCTATTTATTTTTTCCCATTTTAGCAGTCAATTCAAACTATGGCGGGCGTTTTTGATGCTTTTAGATTGCAAAAGTCTTTTTGACATATCACGGAAGTAAAATGACGATCATCGCTTTATGAGAATTTTAGCTGCAGCGACGCCATAGAAATGTGGGTGTTCCTGCCTCCTTTATCATACTGACAGGCAAGCTATGTTTATGCTGTTCACAGGCAGTTGAGCATTGCATCAATGAGATACAATCAGCATTTTGAATGTCTTTCCATGCATTAGTGATCGGCGAGAATATATTTTGATTTTAAATAAATAAAATGGGCTACGATGGGCTTGCAATCTGTCACGTATGGAATGCTAACTACTGCAAAATGTGGGCAAGTACCAAATATAATGTTTGAACGTGCCTCTGACTATCCCCACTAGACATCTTCAAAGGATGTAAGCGCCTGGAGATCTGAGAGGATGTCTACCGTACTTTGGGTTACAGTCGTGATCCTATTTATTTTTTATTTATATAAAATACTATATCTGCTTTAAACCCGGTTTCTAAACAAAATATGATTTGTATTCTTGTAACCCGGTCAAAAAACTACAAAACTCAGTTACGTAGATGCACTAAAACCTAATTCTCCTTAGCAGGACTATGAATCAAACTTTGAAAACAAAAACAAAATTTAATAATTGGGAGGTATATGACAAATACATTACCTATACCCTTCTGGACAGCCGGGTATAAAACAAACCAAACGCTGGGAACGTTTTTAGGGTTCCGTACCCAAAGGGTAAAAACGGGACCCTATTACTAAGACTTCGCTGTCCGTCTGTCTGTCACAGGGCTGTATCTCATGAACCGTGTTAGCTAGACAGTTGAAATTTTCACAGATTACCTTGTATTTCTGTTCTATAAAAACAAATACTAAAAACAGAAAATAAATATTTAAGTGGGGCTCCCATACAACAAACGTTATCTTATTAGCGTTTTTATAGATAATGGTACGAAACCCTTCGTGCGCGAGTCCAACTCGCACTTGGCCAGTTTTTTTTTAAATTCAAGCAACACAGTCGTGTCAACGTACAAAAAAACATGTTCTTTCTGCATTGTATTGACTTAGTAGAACTAATCGATGCTGATTTGGTTTAAAGCTAGATGAGAATGTCCAGCAAAAAGCGCTCAAATCAAAGCAAACAGACGAGTTTTTGTAAGTTTCGAGCATTCAAGGCAACCTTCCTTATACAATTAATAGACTTGTTTTATTTGAGTCGGAAAACGACAATTTCTACCAAAAAGGATAGATATGTCGCGCCGCGCCCGCATCAATCAATTACTCATAAGTTTTATTTATTACATTACCTAAAACAGAATTTAATTTTATATAGTGGCGGGAACTGAGCAATTATTAATATTAATAAAATAATTACAGTCTTGAGAAATCTTTTAAATTTTTAATCGAATAATTTTTACACAAATTAGAAGGTTATGACTCAAAACTAAGGTGTATTATGTCATCAGTACTTTGTCTTATGTCATCTTTGTTTCCCATAAATTATTACCAATGATTACTGAACGTATTGACAAATAATATTAAGTACTTAAGGCCCGGCTCACACCCACACACGTATTTCAATGATTTTCAGGTACCGATTTAAAAACCAGGAATCACAATTTTGAGGATATAATGATACAAAATTACTGATAATATATTCATCTTTAATAGTAGATAATAAAAACTGGCCAGTTCTATACAACATTTTCAAAAAAATACGTTTTTACCGTCGCAAGAACCGCTGAAAATGTCGAAAAATGGGGTCTGGTTAGGTACCAATATCTTTAGACCCACAGCATATTTTTATTTGAAAATAATACGAAATTGTAGATTTTATATTTCTCTATACCGCGTGGCATTATCTTGTTTTCAAATAATTTACTTTTTCATTTATGAACAATATAAAATGCAATAAAACTTATCCATACATTTTTTCCATACAAAACTCACATTCACCTCAAGTCGGCACGTCAGTCAGCGCTCAGACGCGCTCGGGGAAGCACGTCCACGTCACATTTTTCTTCGAATTTAGGGGAAGTCTGACATAACCGGATACTGGGGTAAAATAGTGGACATGCAAAACTAATGATAACATTTGTATAATATATTGCCTTGACGAATTTGGTGCAAGCCACACAGATGAAGGTTAGGTACAATGCATGAGTTGTAAGGGCTGGGCTCATGTACACTGTACAGACTATGAAAGAGTTGGATGATTTTTTTGTAGAAGATGCGTTACATCGAGTTACGTTTCGAAACAGTATGATAATAGTTTACGGTTTTACCTTTTTGCATACGTTGCGTTGGAGCAAAATCGAAATAAGCAGATGTTTCGTATTTGATTGTTATTTTAATAAAAATATTAAATTTCAGAAAAATGTGAACCTGTTTGTGTCCCTAATTAGTCCTACTAAATAAATATAAATAATGATTTGATACATTTCTGTTTTGAAATGAAAGTTCTAAAAAGGTACCATGACCCTTAGTACGGTTTTAACCCGGCCTCCCCTATATTACCAAGCGTGTTTTTTTATACATGGATGGAAAAAATTGATACTTTATCTGAACAAAATGCGAAAAATTACCTGAATTTTCGATTACGAATATAATTTATATTTATTATCTATCTACATTTAATATTATAAATCTGATTTGTTTGTGCGGATGTTAGGTATGTTTGGATGTTTGTACCTCAATCAGACTTAAACGACTAAACGGATGAAATTGAAATTTGCTGTCGATGTAAATATACCCCTAGCTTATAAATATGCTATTTTTAATTTAAAAACATCCCCAAAACTATAAAAAGACTCCGAGTGCTGGTGTGCAACAAATCTAGCATTAATCAATTTTGACGACTGATGAATGACTGACGAATGATACGATACGCATTGAACCAAAAATGTTGAACCTTCTAAAAAGGTCGGTATTTGTTATTATCAAGGCAAGGTTTATCTGGGGGCACGGTAGTGCCCCCGCCAAGTTAAGCAAAAAAGCGGCACAGTCGTACCATCCTTTTCTCGAAACAGTTCAGGTCATTTTTTGGACAGACAGACAGACATTGAAATCTCACAACTTTTTACGATAGAAGAACTGAGTTGCGTTGCGAGAATTGGCTTTTTATTTTAATTTTTACAAGTTGTTTTTGATGGCATATACTTAAGTTGTACATGATGCAAATAATTAAATATTAAAAAAATAATAAAGTGTCCTGAAAAATTGTTTAATTCGAAATACTGAAAGTGCTCTTTAGTGTTTCGTAGTTTACAAAAAACCCTTATAGTTTTGCCATTTCCGTCCATTCGTCCGCAGCTTAGCTCAGATACTCTTAATACTAGAAAGCTGTAATTTGGCATGAATATACTAGTCACGCCGACAATGTGGTAGAAATAAATATATATTTTCAGATGTTTTTTTTTTCTCGCATACTCTCCATGTCTTTGGATAGGTCTTAAAAAGTATTGCGGGTTTGTGATGTCATTTAGTATAAATACAATGGAAAATATGAAATTGTAAAAAGAGCAGCTGGTCATCTCTTTTTCTGGAAAGAAAATATAATGGAAGATTATTTAGTAAAATTTTACAATAACTGTTTAATTCCAGAACTTGTTGACCCTCGCTACGCGCTGTCTATGGATCTTCGAGATCATAGCTCGCACACAATATTCAAAAGCATACCTACATATTTTATCAGTATTTCACTTTCAAAACTTTCTGTGAGTGGTACTCGAAACGTTGACAGTGCCGTCATCGATTTTAGATGACAATAAGTTTTTTTATTAAAAATATATTTTTTAAATCAAGCTTTTGTAAATTCTTGTGCTCTAGTTCTCGTCAAGATAAAAATAACGAGCCCAAACGCGACGTGGTTATGTTGTGTAGTTGAGGAGTTCCGATGGCTACATCCGACCTCCATCATCAGACCAGGTATATAGATATGCAAAGTTTTGCCTCAATTCGACTATTTAGTGAAGAGTTCCGTTGAACAGCTCCTGACTCCATCATCAGATCAGCTCGCTGTCACCATATTATGTATGCAAAATTTCAGCTCAATCGATTGGGGATAACTGCTTAAAATTAAGTTGCAAGATTACACCTTATCAAACATAGATACATAAATATGTACATAAACTGCAAGTTAAATAAGAGCTTATAAAAAAACGGTACTTACCGTTTTGTCATAATGTATTTTATTAGTAGGTATAGGTACCTAACAAATATTTTTTGCACAGTCAAATATTAGTAACTGTGTAGTAGCACTTTACGATTTGTAACCTGTCTTATAATTATATATTAATTTTTTCTATATTTATTTTCTTTTTGTCAAGTGCAACCTATAAAATTATTAAGTACATACCTAACTATACAAATATGACATACCTATTGCACCAAATATTTTCAAGTATCAAGACTAGTTATTTAGTCTTGGTAAATGAAGTGTGAAGTAGCTTCAATGTGTGCGTTTGCACTATTCGTAGTGTGCGGCCACAGAATACGGAAAAGTACAAAAAATGCGAGCTGTCATATTTGAAACAGCCACCTTAATATTGAAGCCGTTTGATCGAGTGGAAAAAGCCGTGTTGGCCGAGTGGGATGTACCTCGACTTTCAATGGGTTCGAATCCCGACGTGCATCAATGGATTTTTCTGTTCAAAAATAATGCGCATCAAAAACACGTGCTTACAACGCTGGATGAAAACATCGTGAGGAAACCAGTTAATCACTGTCACGTATGGAATGCTAACTACTGCAAAATATGGGCATGTGCCAAATATAATCGTTTAACTCCACTAGACATCTTCAAAGGACCGTCTGAAGATCAGAGAGGATGTCTACCGTACTTGGGGATTACAGTCGTGATCCTATTTATTATTACTTATTCCTAAAAGTATTCATCGTTTAAGGGTGAGTTTCCATCATCGCAGAGCCGTGCGAAGATGTACGAGCGGACCAATGACAGCGCTCAAATATTCGAGTTTGAAAATGTCGAGTGCTGTGATTGGTCCGCTACACAGCTTCGCAAAGCTTCGCGTAAATAGAAACTCTCACTTAGGCTCAACTCAACCTATAAATAAGCCTACAGGCCCTATAGGTAAAGCTTTGATCAGACAAGAAATAATAAGGTTATTGTACATTCACAAAATAAGCATTTATGTATGATTTGTAGCACCCTTGATAAAGAATCTCGCATAGGTTATGTAGGGCACCGTGCTCAACGAATTGAAGGTAATAATTTATGTCTGCTAAGTGCATATCAGTACTACGTGCGAACAAATAGCCAGATCACGATCTACAGGCGCGGCCTTAGGCTGATAATAGACGGGCAATACAACTTGGCGTAACTAATATTGACCGATGAATTGGTGACTGCACCATTTAACATTAAATTGTTTCATCGTCATATGGAAATTCATTTATGAAAGAAAAGTGCATGTTGTGCCGATCCCACTTAAGTGAGATAAGGACAGTCAAATGATGGTTATTTTTTGTCGTCCGTGATACATCGAACACTCGATCATACTAGGCATACTCGATCAAACCCTAATAGTGCTGCATTAGGGTGTGTTCGTCGTCAACATCTTCAGCCATCATTCTTGTTTGAGCCTTCACCTTGTTCGATCCGCACTACACTGGAGCTCTACATAGCGTCAAGGAAAAGATCATTAAAAAAAAGGTAGACCCCAAGCCGTGTTTGTTGCCTGATTTTTCTAGGCTTGGTCGCGAGGAATCGGCGTAGCTTCACCTAGTTCTTAAGACGTTTCAAAGAGATCCTTGTGATTTTTATTGAAATAAATGGTTTTTGAATTTGAATTTGACATCTTTGACCACACAAACACACATACATAAAACATACCTTAACGTTGGGAGGATACTGTTTCTGGGTCACAGCTTACACTTTTCCAAAAGACCTCATTTTAAAATATATTTTTTTTTGTACCTGCCAGCACAACGTAGACTGTCAGTAGAGTTTGACGGCAATTGATTGTGCAGTTGATAACTGAGCAATTGATATTGAGTAGTCTATCAACAGCCTTACACAAGATGTGAACGTATTATTCATCAATCATTGTTATGATCCGAGAGGGAAATTGAGCACGTGTCGCGGATTCGTTTTATTGCAAAGCCTTATTAATAGACGTTATTGTATAACTGGACTACTTTTAATACTGAATGAAAGCTTGATGATAGCTTTATAAAACTTAGTTAGTTGGTGAAGGTAGAAAAAAAACTAGCCAAGTGCGAGTCGGACTCACGCACAAGGGGTTCCGTACCTTTGAAAAACGGCAAAAAAATCACGCCTGTTGTTTGGGACGAAAAACGAGGTTCTCTAGTCGACGAGTATTTTTTTTTTTTTTTTATGTACGCATAACTTTTTACAGAGTAGTCCGATGTTGATAATTATTTTACTATTTGACACATACGTTGGTCCTTTTTTCTCGCTCTTGTCATATGAAGATCGCTTAAAAGAAATTAAAACTTTGTATATTCACTACAAAATGAGGTATTTCCTTTGAATAGAAACAAAAATCCATTTTAAGTACCACAGCACGAGTTAAAATCAGTTTCGCATTGCACAACGTGAAGCCGTGCCGATGCTTATTTAGATACAGTAAATTAATTCGCAATGTCTGTCGGTAATGGTGACTTAAAATGCAATTCACTTAATAGAATAAACAGCGTTCTACCATAATCTTGCTAAATGGGATAGCTTTTGGCTTAAGCGGGCATTTACGAATGTTATGGCGCGCCAAATGATTTAAGATTATTGACTGCTAAATTGAAATTCCTTAGTTTTCATTGGCTCAATGGTGATCCCTAAATCACCATTTTACGAGCTTTTAAAATCATACTGAACCGATTCCCGGCTATTGAATACTATTTTGATTTTCTATTTACCGTCATAAATTAGATTTAACCTAGATCTACTTCTGAAATGTTTTATCGTGGTTATTCATTTCGTACACTCGACCAAAGAAAACGACATAAAAAAATAATTTGAAATCTCATACAACGATTCTTACTTCGTACACTCTTTCTAGCTGATCTGATGATGGAGTCAAGTTACTTACAACGGAACTCCTTAGTAAATACTTCGATTGAGTAAAAACTTTGCATTATTGTCAAGTTCCAATGACAATGTTATATTATGTGACAGGTTCTCGATGGTTTAAATAATTTTACAAAAGCTTGTTATTGATAAATATTTTACAATAGAAATTCTTAGCTGGTCTCTTAAATAACAGGCCCTGGAAACTGTCCCTAGATACGACAATACTTAGAACGTTATCCTGCGGCTACTGTCCAGAATAAAAAATAACACTGTCGGTACGAGGTACTCCATAAAACGCAATAATATACAAATAGGCACGCTCCGTGCGTCTAATCATATGCCTTCTTTCCGGATTCCACATTATATCACAACATGGCATTACAGACGTTATGCGAGACTCGACAGTGCATTGAAGTAATTGAAGTAATTACAGGCATCAATGTACGCGTGACGTAAACTTGCATTACTCTGAATTGGATATTGAATCTTATTTTCAACCAACGAAATAAGGAGTCAATTCGCGTAAAATATATTTATTGTTCATTTTTAAGGTTCCGTACCCAAAGGGTAAAATCCCTATTACTAAGACTTCGCTTTCCGTCTGTCTGTCCGTCCGTCCGTCCGTCTGTCTGTCACAGGGCTGTATCTCATTAACCGTGATAGCTAGACAGTTGAAATTTTCACAGATTATGTATTTCGGTTGCTGCTATAACAACAAATACTAAAAACAGAATAAAATAAATATTTATGGGGGGCTCCCATACAACAAACATGTTTTTTTTGCCGTTTTTATAGATAATGGTACGGAACCCTTTGTGCGCGAGTCCGACTCGCACTTGGCCGGTTTTATTTTCTATTAGTACAGAATAGTCCGAATTTGATCCCATTTAAATTGTATTTATGTATCCGACTCTTGACTGATTTTGTTTTTAGTAGGTAAAATGTAGTACCTTGGTAAAATGCGTTGCTTTGACAACTAAATGTATTCGGTCTGAGATGTCTAATTTTTTGCACAGCGCCATTTTAACCAAAATCATCCTTTTTGCGTTTTTTTTTGATTCTTTTTCGGATTATAAGTACCACTAATCTTTATTCTGATTTTTATATACATACTACAGGCTTGATTAAGGCACAAACATAATTATAAGTCTTTCCAGAAACTTTCGCATTTATAATATTACTAGGATATTCAATAACCTAAAAAATTAATAGAATATACTGAAAGAACCGAGATAAATATACTCGACTTACCTAAGTAAAATAATAATTAGCACTATATATGCATGAGCTAACTAAACAAATTAAGAGTTGAAGTAAATAAAATAAGATAAGGCGTCGAAATGTTCAACTGGCGTGCAATGGTATACAACCCCGATTAAAATTAACTTATATCTTTTTTATGGTAATAAAATAATTGAGCTAGTTATGCAACTTCTTCACATTCTACTTATTTGATTATACAGAGTTTCACCAAATTCTCTTTATCTAGTTGCGAAAAAAGATGTCGGTCAACCAGAAATACCATCCTTTGTTTTATATTACTTTCTTATATTCTAACTGAAAAGTGAAAGAGAAATTGATTTGGTATTAATTTTTAGGGTTTCGTAGCCAAAGGGTAAAAACGGGACCCTATTACTAAGACTTCGCTGTACGTCTGTCTGTCCTTCTGTCTGTCTGTGACAAGGCCGTATCTCATGGACCGTAATAGCTATACAGTTGAAATTTTCACAGATGATGTATTTCTGTTGCCGTTATAATATAACAACAACTGTACTGCAAAAATGTGTTATTTTATCAGTACAAGGTTCGGAGGGAAACAATGGAAGCTGCCTGAAATAGATATTCCCTATGTGATTATTACAAAAAAAAATTGACAGAACAACATTTGTCACGGGTCGGCTAGTAATACATACTGTTATGTCATCTGTGCTAATACTATCTCAGAACTAAATACATCTTGCACACAGCAAATCGAATAAAATCCAGTAATCCGTGGCTGGTTGCAATTTCCTCAATAAAACAGGCTATTTCCACGATCGTACGAGCCATTACACTGTCGGTGGTACAGTTATGTGAGATAATCCTTTGTACTGTGGTCTGGCACGCGTCGATCACAAGCCCATGTTGCAAGCTGAAGCGTGCTTTCCCACTTATCAAATATTAGATAGGTATGTAGATAAACTCTTTATATTACACAAAGAACGCAAATGGGCTGCTTTATCGCTCAAAACGATCTTTTCCAGACAACCTCAAATATGAAACGTAAAATGTTCATCTTCAAATGTAATGTTCGGATTACATTTATGGGGATGTCAACTTATGGATTAGAGTGGTTTATTACAAGCTTTTATTTAACTTGCAATGTATGTATGTAACTACGTTTGTTACGGTGGAATCTTGCAGCTCAATTTTGACGCAGTTATCTTCAACCGATTGAGCTGAAATTTGGCATACATAAGTAACTTCGGTGACAATGCAATAATATGATAACAGCTGATCTGATGATGAAGTCAGGAGCTGTTTAACAGTCACTTAACTTATTACAGAACTTTAGTAAAAAATTCGATTCAGTAAAAACTTTGCATTTATCAAGTTCCGATGACAATGTTATATGATGTGACAGGTGATAGCGCGCTAGGGCTCGATGGTTGATTTTAGAAAAGCTTGTACATGAAAAATATTTTTGAATAGAGATCTTATTTTTAAACAGTAAATCGCTATCCGCTTACACCTCGGGTCACATTTAACGTGTCTGTTTTATGCCACCTCAAGTCATGGTTCAGATAGCTCTCACTAACTAGATTGGCACTATTACGTGTATTTATCGCCTTAACTGTGAAGTTAAGAGACTAGACAAATAACTAAACATTGTATTTGTATGCAGGAAGTTTTGTTTTATTATTAAGTACTAGCTGACCCGTGCCCGCTTCGCTGTGCATAAGACATTTATAATACCATCGCGGACTTTATTGTAGACGACATCACATTAGAAACCTCTAAAATTATCAGTGTTTCTCTACTATATTATGCATGTATTATACATATAAACCTTCCTCTTGAATCACTCTATCTATTAAAAAAAACCGCATCAAAATCCGTTGTGTAGTTTTAAAGATATAAGCAAACATACATACATACATACGCGGGATACAGTAGTTATAAATAAATGTAGATCTCGCTAGGTTCCTTTATAGGTTGTTTTATCCGTGTTTTTATGTAATGATATCATCCAAGTACTAAATTAATTAATTAAATAATAAAATATTGGTGGACATTTCACACAGCGCTATCTAGCCCCAAACTAAGCAAAGCTTGTACTATGGGAATCAGATTACTTATTGAACATATTCACACCCAGACACAGAACAAATTAATATCTATAGGTATGTATTTACAGTATGTAAGTATTCTATCAGTTATCTTGTTACCATAGTACAAGCTTTGCTTAGTTTGGGGCTATATGGCGGTGTTGAAAATGTCCAACCATATTTATTTATATTTATATTATTTACTAGCTGCTGCCATCTCACGGATGGTACCTGGATAAAAAATAGTTTATGTGATATTCTGATATATAAGCTACTAGCGACCCGCCCCGGCTTCGCACGTGTTTAATACATATAAACCTTCCTCCTGAATCACTTTATCTATTTAAAAAAACCGCGTCAAAATCCGTTGTGTAGTTTTAAAGATATAAGCATACATACAGACGCGGGTAGCGGGAAGCGACTTTGCTTTATACTATGTAGTGATATTTTAATCCGTTCAATTCTTGCATGAAAGAGTAACAAACATACACACCCACTCACTCACTCACAAACTTTCGCATTTATTATATTATATAGTAGGATTAACTGTAAAACACATCATTAATATAAACTTATTAACAAATCAGTGTAATTTAACAGCAACATGATCCTGCAGCAGACTTTATTTGCATAATTGCAATAAATGTCACGTCAATCAATCATATTATCACGTATCTATGTACTTGAGGTACATATCGTTTCCCAATCACATCGCCCCCGTAGAGCACAGAATATTTTCGAGTGCACGTTGATAGAGGCGTGAAAATGCGACAGATTTGGTCCACCGATAATCCGCCTTCAATGTGCAAGCATGCTTTAGTGTTGCGTAAAACTACGAGTTTATACCTGGTACTCATAAATATTTAATTCGATATATTTATCTTAATCTTAATATACAAATTACGCGTCACGTTGTTTGTCCGCGATGGACTCCTAAACTACTAAACCGATTTTAATCAAACTTTGCACACCGTGTGCAGTTTGATCTAACTTGAAAGATAAGGATAGCTTTCATCTCAATTTATAGTCGCAATATTATTTTATTGCAATTATCTGTTAGCTCCAAAAGATTCTAATAGATGGCGGTATCTGTTGACACAGCAACGCGTTCATAGAATCCTATCCTATTCTAATAATATTATAAATGCGAAAGTTTGTGATAAGGCTGCTATGTTTGTTCCCTAATCAAAAATAAACGACAAAACGGATTAAGATGAAACTTGCTGTAGAATGTAGATAAAAAATCAGAATAAATAAAGGGGAAACTTAAAATTCGAAGAACAACCCATAAATGATAAAAAAAAACGCAAAAAGGATGATTTTGGTGTAGATGGCGTTGGTGTGCCCAAAATCTGACATCACAGACTAAAACCATTTCAGTCGTCATAGCAACGCAGTTTTTACTAATGAGTGATACGCATTCTACCAAAATTCGTAATTTATTTTATCAGTACAAGGTTTGTAGGGGAAGTTGCCTGATATTGCTTTTTCCTATGCGATTATTAAAAATTGACAGGACAACGTCTGTCACGGGTCGGCTAGTTTTTTATAATGCTTCAAGCTTATCAATGTTGCTAAGTGGTGTCTAAAATAACCTGCTTAGTATAATCTCGCCTTGTGCTTTCGATATTGCAACTACTAGCATGTTTGTATAATAAGATTAGGCGCCGACACTCCATACAACAAGATAAATCGGTGGAGTAAAGGAGTAGGTGAAAGGTATGCTAGGTTGTCGCGAAACGCCCACGCCAGGGCTTATCAATTACTGTGGTTAGTGTTTTTACTTTCTTACAAAGCGTTCATACAATGACAGAACTATATTAAAACACTAGCTGACACGTGCCCGCTTCGCTGGTCGACAGATAGTTTCACATCTGGTATTCCAATCTTCAAAATTATAGCCTATATGTTGCCGAGGACAAAAAGCTACATAACAAAAAAAAAACATCAAAATCCGTCCAGTAGTTTTTGCGTGAAAGTATAAGGATGGATACAAGTAACACAAGCCAAAACGAACATTTTGATATTTTTGTCTGTCTGTCTGTCTGTTGTCCGACTTTCACGCCTTCCCCTAGGTGTATTTTTTTAGTTTTTATTCTATGTACAGAATTGAACTCTTCTAGAGTTTTATTATATGTATTGATTAAAACATGTTTTTACATTAATACCTACTCGTATATGCCATCAAAAACTTGTAAAAAAGCCAAGTCTCGCAACGCAACTCAGTTCTTCTACCGTAAAAAGTTGTGAGATCTATGTAATACCAAGTCGGTTAATTTAAATTGCTAATTACGTAATAACATAATCATTCTATAATATTTTTTTATTATAAAGGGCATACCTCTAAGTTGGTCCCATAAAAAATTAAAAAAAAATCTAACCCTAAGGGTAGGAAAACAATGTTGTCACATTTTTTGATTGAAAAATGTTTCATTTTCGTCGGTTTTCGTTATAGTTTTTTAAATGTAATTATTCTATGGGATTGTTGTGGGTAGCTGTCTGGTCAGCTATTAATTAATTAAATGTCGTAATGATTCAGAATGAGATTGTATCTCAGTAACCTGAAATACGTCAGGCAACCTTGAATTGAATAGCCTTCCTTAAAAGGAAAGTGGCTCTTCCACTTTTGGGACAACAGGTCTATGTCATACTGAATATACTCTCAGCGAACAATGATTTCTATTGCAACGGAATAAAACTCATAATAGCTTGGATGAGAACAGTTTTAGGGGAAAAATCAAATCCCACCAAAAACATTCTGTAAAAAACTAGCCAAGTCTCGATGGAGCTGCTTGTTTATCTCTAAAAAGTAATGAAATCTAGACACAGTCGTGTCAAGTCTGAGGTTCTTTACTGCGATTTCTTTATTATTATAGAATGTTGTGTGACTTGGCCGTTGAACATTCTTTATACGTTAGTGGGTACAAGTCAATTTTGTTTACACGTAATGTTATATTTGTTGTAACTACCTATGTTTGTTAAGCGAGATAATAGCCAATACAGGTATTGGTAATTGGACGCTAGTGTCTTATTTTAGGCTGTTGTTGATCGTGCAACACATTCAGCATTGACAATGCTGACTTCTGCTGTCTTCTTTTTGGAGCGTCAAATCGACCACCGATCTAACATAAAATAGACGTATTTTTTATACTGTTTGTTTCAGGCTCGCCTTTACATAAGTATTATTGAAATACGTAGCTTTATCAAGCCTACAATTGACTGGTTATTGAATCAACGTTTTCTAAGTGGCAATTTTCCATCGTTAATGGGTATAGCGGTTCTGGCGACAGATTGGTGCAATGGTGTCATGGAGCACCTGGTTTTGTACCCTTGTGTACTCTTCAACGGCCAAGTCACATAACATTCTATAATAATAAAGAAATAGCAGTAAAGAACCTCAGACTTAACACGACTGTGTCTAGATTTCATTACTTTTTAGAGATAAACAAGCAGCTCCATCGAGACTTGGCTAGTTTTTTACAGAATGTTTTTGGTGGGATTTCACTTCTTTTTGTAGAAACGTGGGCTTATTGATTTATTTTATTAGATTTTCTTATTTGATAGTTTTTTTTCTTTTTATGAGTAGTTTTTTTATTATAAAAACAAATCGTAAGCGCGTTTAAAATACAGTCAGCGCCATCTAGCGACGTGTGCGGGTATCACCGCCACTCTTAGTCCAATGCATTATATTTTGATAAAATTTTGAGCGAAATTAATATTTTAGTTTATTTAATTTGTGTAATGTTCGAGTAGAATAAAGTTAATCGTTCGACTATTTCTTCTTGTAAACTTGTAAGTATAAGTAAATATAAAAGCCAGTCTAGTCTTATCCAGAGTTTTCCTTTAATTTTATTGCGTACTAGCAGTCCGCCCCGGCATCGCACGGATGTAATAATGATATTATAGGTAATTTTTTTACACCTTGGTTACATTATCGAATTTTTCTTAAGGATCCCTAATAAAACTTTTAGTATCGCAGACTCGTTTTGTAGATATTGATGTTCTCTTTAAAACTGTAGTACATCACTTTGCTCTATTGTCAACAATTTCCGCAGAGTACGCGGATTTTTTTCACACGTTGGGTTACATTACCGAAGTTTTCATACGGATCCCTAATAGTGAGACATATGGTATTGCATACTTTTTTGTAAATATTGATGTCCTCTTTAAAACTGTAGTACATCACTTTGCTCTATTGTCAACAATTTCAGCAGCGTACGCGATATAAGGATTTTTTTGGTTTTTTTTACACGTTGGATTACATTATCGAAGTTTTCATACGGATCCCTAATAGTTAGACATATAGTATTGCATACTTTTTTGTAGATATTGATGTCCTCTTTAAAACTGTAGTACATTACTTTGCTCTATTGTCAATAATTTCCGCAGCAAACGCAATATAAGGATTTTTTTTTTAATTTTTTCACACTTTGGATTACATTATCGATGTTTTCATACGGATCCCTAATATTTTTGAAAATATACTATAGCCTATGTTCATCAGGGATAATGTAGGATTCTAATGGTGAAAGAATTTTTCAAATCGGTATAAAAGTATCAAGGTAGTTGAATATTTTTTGTAAAGGCGGTATGTCGATCTCTAATAGTTTGGTTAGGCTCTTGTGTTTTCTTATCAGGGTCACCAGGTACTCCAGATCTTCGATTATCCTAGTTTTTATGGTTTTCCCTTAATGTGGCCATTAAACCCTAACTCTGTACCAAATTTCAGCTCTCTGAGTTTATGGGAAGTACTAGTTCTATTCTGATGATCATGAGTGAGTGAGTGAGTGAGTGAGTGTCTGTCTAAAATGCGAAACTTTGCTTTCGCTTAACTTCGTAACTAAATGACCTACAGACTTGAAATTTTGGATTTTAAGTATGTGATTATGGCTTACTAGATGACGAAAATTTCAGCGTTCTGATCTTATCCAGAGGTTCTCAAATAGGGGCCTGAAAATGCGGCGAAATGGTTCCAGTAAAGGATGGTACGGCAGTGTTTGCTTCGCGCTCGACTTGGCGGGGGCACTGCCGTGCCCCCAAATAGTCTGTGTCTTACCAAATCAGCTCTCAGCCGACAAAGGTTCCTATTGCAAGGGAATAAAACTCAAATTAGCTTGGACACTAACAGAGGAAAACAAGCGAATTTCTTTCAATATTGACTTGCCTTTCAGATCAGTTGAAGTTTCGTGAAAGTTTTGTACAGACGGTTTATTTTGTAGGCCCAGTAGTTTCAACGGTATAAGGGTTCCGTTTTTTCTTTTGAGATACGGAACCCTAAAAAATATGTAAATATTCTATTAGTAGGTAATCTGGTTTCCAAACGAGCTTTTCTCAGTTTGGGACTAGATGGCGCTGTTTGAAGTGTCCACCAATATTTATTTTATATGCTAGTATTATATATTTATCAAGTACGAATCATGCTGTTTGTTAAATTCAAATTCAAAATTCAAATTCAAAAATCATTTATTTCAATAAAATCACAAGGATCACTTTGAAACGTCTTAGGAACTAGGTGAAGCTACGCCGATTCCACGCGACCAAGCCTAGAAGAATCAGGCAACAAACACGGCTTGGGGTCTACCTTTTTTTTATGATCCTTTCCTTAATGCTATGTAGAGCTCCAGTGTGGTGCCAATCGAACAAGGTGAAGGCTCAAACAAGAATCGAAGTTACATCGAAGTGAGTATGGGCGTGTTGACTACTTTAGTTATTCTGTGTTCGGAATGAGGTAAGTGAATAAATTAATGAAACCATTATTGACTGGTGATGATGAGCTGACCTTTCTGTATTGAACTTCGTAATGAATTTAGTAAATGCGTACACCCAAATAAGGGGTAGTCAGATTACCGATGCTAAAGATTTTTATTGTTTTTTTTCGTTCGACATCTTGATACAAGTTTTTTTAAAGATCTCTATATTAGGTGCAGTAATTTTATGTATAGAGACAAAAAATAGTGCTCTTTCATAAGCTTTTTGCTAGAAATTTTCGTAGTTAGAATGAATTTCCACCGAAGCGGCGCTGTGCAGAGCGGACCAATGACAGCGCTCAAATATTCGAGTTTGAAAATTTCGAGCGCTGTGATTGGTCCGCTCCGCAAAGCTTAGCGCAGCTCTGCATAGCTCCGCGTAGATGGGAACTCACCCTTATTCAAGAAATAAAAGGGAGATAGCTACTATACGTCGTTTGATAATTAGTCGATCTGTTCAAATTTTTATGGCTTGAACTATACTAAAATAATAAATAGGATCACTACTATAATTCCCAAGTACTTACTCTCAAATTTTAAGCACTCAGATCCTTGACGATTTATTAAGGGTTAGTCAGAGGCACGTTCGTACGTAACAGGTTGATCGTCGCTTATAAGAGTGTCAACTAATTTTCATGAAAATTGATTTGAATAGTTAAAATAACACTCTTAAGCGGCGCGGCGATCAACCTGTCACGTACGAATGTGCCCTTATTAAATCTACAAGGATCTGAGCGCCTAAAGATTTGAATAGTTGTCAAAACATATATCCTTGAACATAATATCAGAATATGAGAATTAGAGTTCTTTATTACGCAGCAAAACTGTAACAAAACGTGTTAGATGTAGTTGCTTAAATGGCTCAATAAACAAATTGTTGTTTGCGTAATAAAATGTTGCAGGGAAATTGTTTCCCGTAGTCTAAATTGGACCAAGTAAGTGTTGGTCGATCGCCTGTCAATTGTGTTAGTTGGGGACCTGAAATCGCGTACTACTTTGGCTATTTCATGTATAGTATAATCCTGAAAACCTGATGATAAATAATAAAACTGTTACTTAAATTACACCGCGCTCAACTTTGCCGTTGTATCAATTCAATTAAGATCATATAGGTACTAAATTTTGTGAAAATTGGTTCAATCGTTACGATTGAGTCAGTAAACAAACTTACATTTAAACTTGTGCATAATATTTGTGTAAAAACTCTTTTATTGCGTTTAAGTTTAAGGCACGCTTTTAGAACAGATTTATTTAGCGCCATCTATACCAAAATCATCCTTTTTGCATTTTTTTTAATTATTTTGAGGATGATTTTCATATTTTAAAGTAATCTATGTTCTATTCGGGCATTATATCTACATCGACAGCAAATTTCAACGTTATCCGTTTTGTCGTTTAGGCCTGATTGAGGTACAAACATACATACAAACTCACAAACTTTCACAATTATAATATTACTTGCTGCTCGCCCCGGCTTCGCATGGGTGGTACCAGGATAAAAAGCAGCCTATGTGTTATTCTAATTTTTAAGCTATATTACTGTAAAGTTTCAGTTTAATCCGTTCTGTAGTTTTTGCGTGAACCACACTCACTTACTCACAAACTTTCATATTTATATTGTAGGATTAGGATAGTTAGTAAATAAGATGGTACGCGTCTCAAAGTCCCCGGCCGTATGCGCAGGAGCACGACTTAGACCAGTAACAGTAATTATGTTGTAACAAAGTGAGCACTGTTTGCGGTAGATAGAGTAACGATAATATGAAAAGACAAGGAAATGTTGTAACAATATCGGTCAAAAAGCTCAGAGAAATTGCTGGAAAATGTAACACTTTCAAAATGAATGTGATATATAACTTTGCTTAGTTTGGGGCTAGTTGGCGCTGTGTGCACGCACTGTGTGATCCACAAATATTTATTTTAAACCGACTTTAAAAAAGAGGAAGTTATCAATAAGGCGGATATATTTCAATATTTCAATATCAAATTTCCAAAGTGAATTGTATAATTATGTACGAGTATTATTTATGCTTTGTTCTAACTTGTAGAGAATATCTGGACGTGCCTCTGATTTTCAGAGACGCAACAAACATTCCAAAATAATATTTGATACTCGTATTACATTTAATCGCCAGTAATTTATTATTTAAAAATAGTAATGAATTTCTACAGAAATTGTGCCTATAGGTAGAGCTATATTTAATTAAATAACAATTAAAGTGAATTTTTAAAACCATGTTTAGTATATTTCACTACATAGTATAAAGCAAAGTCGCTTTCC
Organism: Hydriomena furcata; assembly: GCA_912999785.1. Lineage (NCBI taxonomy): Eukaryota > Metazoa > Arthropoda > Insecta > Lepidoptera > Geometridae > Hydriomena > Hydriomena furcata. Next base: position 3,915,425 of record OU538824.1, read on the forward strand.
GCTTCCCGCGTCTGTATGTAATATGTTATATGTATGTATGTATGTTTGCTTATATCTTTAAAACTACACAACGGATTTTGATGCGGTTTTTTTAAATAAATAGAGTGATTCAAGAGGAAGGTTTATATGTATAAAACATGCATAATATAGTAGAGAAACACTGATAATTTTAGAGGTTTCTAATGTGATGTCGTAAATAAATACATTTTTTTGCGCTTACATTGCAAATGCTGGCTGAACCCCACGAGATATATCAAAATAATGTACTACAGTATTGTATACCTTAAAAACGTCTACAAAAAAGTCCACGATGGTATTAGAAAAGTCTTACGCACAGCGAAGCGGGCACGGGTCAGCTAGTAATGTATATAGAGTAATTTTGTATGAAGACTACATTCTAAAAGATTTTTGTAGTCTGTAGTATTCATACATATTATAGCCTGTTATATAAGTACTGTGTAGGTTCTAACATCGTAACACTTTGCATGAATACAAATTGTCTAACCTAGCAAAATATTTGGCGCAATTGGGACAAATCTAACTGTCTCCACGGTCCAGGGCCGGATTTAGGGGTCTGGAGGCCCTGGGGCAACAAAGGAGTGGGGACCCCTAATTATTTTAACAAACATATCAGGTTAATCAGATACATGCATTATATGAAACGAATAATTTAGGTATACCTATGTAGAGTGGTTTAATTTCTGACAAATAAAAAACTTCTCTATTTAATAAAAAAAAACCTTTCTAGCTTTTTTACTAACAATACTTGTAACATTCTTTATCTCTCTGCTCCTACGAGCTATAATATTTGTGTATTTGTCAGAAATTGTTGTTTTTTGTAATAAATTTATATTGTTCGGGCCCGTCACTTGAAGAGGCTTATGTCTATAGCCCCAGTCGCCCTCTCCTAACTCCGGCCCTGCCACTATAGCTATACATGGTAAAGTTTGACAATAAAAACTGCCCATGCCCATTCTAACGGCACTGACATTTCTGACCAACAAAATCATCAGATAAATGAAACTATGAAACTGAAACTATACTATTGCTGATTTAAGTGCTACTCCACCGGTTTAACTGGCTGTAACCTTAATTACAACCATTAAAATGTCACCATCAATACTGTCATATAATTAAAACATTGACACACTTGTTCGTTCGACTGTACTCCTAGGGCAGTGTTACACACATTATGACACAACATCCTATACATCGATTGCACTCACGTACTACAGAGAAAGCAAGACAACGGAAGGACAAACCGATCTATGTTTGTACGTGTTACGATAATTTACCTGATGCAGATCCTGCATTGTGCAATACTGCTTGGTTTTTTTTTTCGTTTAGGCTGACCCCCGTATTCACGAACGTCCACTGTAGGTGCGTGTTCTCACAGTGGTGAGAACACGCACCTACAGTGGACGAAATCTTTTTCATAAACTGATTTATGTGTTGTGCGACACTATGGCGTACACTATCGCGTGCCTCTAGAGCTCAACTTTGGTTATAGGCACACTAGTCACACTTTGCAGTGAATAGTTCCTGAATACGAGGGTTAGTCTACCCGGATAAGACGGAAAAAGTGATAAAAACGAATTATCTTGAAAACCATCAAACTTAAAAAGTAACTGTCTTTTATTTATGTAGCTAGTATGATTATCTAACGGATTATATAAAAACTAACTGTTTAGCTATTCATTGTTTTGAGTAAAAACGAAATTAGTATTTTAGAAGAGCCAACTTTGGAAAATAAATCTATCGAGTAAAGTTTCACCAAGCGTGTGTCTATAATTTATCCAAATTAAATCCTTAAGTTATCATTGTCATAAAAACAAAATTGTTTGTTTTGCGGTTATTGAGATAAAACGATTCTGCATTCATCGAAAAAAATATTACTCGTCTTAATACTTGCCACTAGACTAGGCCAGTCAAATAAAGACCTTGCCTTCTAAGTATTACGGACAATTATCGAGTGAAACTATGTCCTAAGTACCGTAATCCTGCTCGATATTTCCCGTATGTGGCCGGCGTTATGTAACAATGAGCGAGTTTTATAATTCTATTGTTGTATCAAAATTAATGGATGATATTATGCAATGTGAATCTTCAGTTTATTCGATCATTAATTATAACAAATGTTTTTTTTGGCTCAATGTAAAAGTTGTAATTGGTTACGACCATTTTGTTGCTAATGAATGGGAAAATTACATCGACATAAACATGATAGTGCATTACAATTATGTTATGTATGTATTTACACATTCGATTTACAATAAGCGTACCTATCACTTGCATTGCGAAGTAAAATAGAAAGTTGTAACTGTAATGTCTAAATATTTGTTGTTACAAGGATTTTATGAAAAACTTAAATATAAAATTATTGTGTCACAGTGTTTGTTACTCCTCGGAAACGGCTTGACCGATTTTTATGTTTTTTTTTGTGTATATTTAGGAGGTATGATAATAGGTCGTAGGGTATTTTTTATACCCCTAAGTGATATAAAGTTCGGGAAAAACTAAAAGTGCTTCTTTCCGTGGGGTTATTGAAATTTGACAGGACAACGTCTGTCGGGACAGCTAGTAATTATATAAAATCCCATAGTTGAAATAAAACTCTCACGAAACAAGCTTAAAATATTTTCTTCAAAATGCGTTTTATATAACAAGTTTTAATACTTAAGGTATTCTTTCCTTGTTACACTAAACCTAAAAACCACCGAAATCAAACAATAATTATCACAATGTACCTTTGTATTCAATAAAACTGAAAGTAACGTTCTAAAACGATACTATCAATGCTTATTCAATAAAATAGGTTAAAATGAATCAGTTTTACAAAATCACGTCGTTTTTAAAAGATACCAGAAATGATACGGTTGTTAAAAAGTCACGAGCTTTCTCATAATACTATATCTTATTGTTTACTTTCCTGGTTTCTCATAGCCACTTGATCAGTAGGTAAGTAAGAAGCACAATCGATTATTTACAGAGATACAATCTGAACAGAACTAATTTATGAGTCTAACATTCAAAATTCAAACCACGGAATAGGTACGATAAGATAAAAAAAATAGGATCACGTCTGTAATCCCCAAGTACGGTAGACATTCTCTCAGATCTCCTGACGCTTAGATCCTTTGAAGATTTCTAGTGGGGGTAGTCAGAGGCACGTCTAAACATTATATTGGCACATGCCCACATTTTGCAGTAGCTAGCTTTCCATACGTGACAGGTTGCAAGCCTATCGCCGAGTGTTGTTTTCGATCAAGTGCATCTGAACATTCTATATTTTTACAGAATTTCACTAAAAATTTAATAAAGCTATCCTATTATACTACTAGCCGACCCGTGACAGACGTTGTCCTGTGAAATTTAAATAATCGAATAGAAAAGACTGAATGTTTTTAGTCGTGTGTTGTCAGATTTGTTGCACACCAGCGCCATCTAAACAGAAATTATCCCTTTTGCATACTTTATCTACTATGGGGATGTTTTTCATATTTTAAAGTAGTCTATTGTTTATTCGGGCAGTATATCTACCTCTACAGCAAATTTCAACTTAATCCGTTTTGTCGTTTAGGCCTGATTGAGGAACAAACATACATACAAACTCACAAACTTTTACATTTATAATATTATTAGGATTATAATTCCTAATAAATAACTTTTGTAACATATCATATATTACGGTATTAAAAACCTAGTAATTGAATATTATGATTATATTGTTACCAAGATGTCTGCCATGTACTGCACAGCTGATATCCAATTCAAATCACGAAGGATCATTCGACCAGCAGACACTGCTTGTCAATTAATCTAGCCAGTGAAAGTGGAGCGCGATTATGCGTAGAGGACTGAATAATGTTGTGTTGCATTTAAATAGATCGATCAAGTCCAAAACTTGATCGACAATGACAAAGTGCACAACCAACAAGTATACCCAAGAAAGGTGGCAAACGGCTGGTTGTAGAGCACCCAAGCACTTGAAATTTCGCATATTTATGTAACATATTTATGCAATAATATGGTGACAGTGAGCTGATCTGAAGATGGAGTCAGGAGCTGTTCAACAGACACACACAATGGAACTCCTTAGTGAATACTTCGATTGAGTTAAAATTTTGCATACTTGTCAAGTTCCGATGACAATGTTATATGATACAGACATTCATTCATATTCATTCGGTGTGGAATCTAAATAAGTCACTCATATTTATTTTGTTCAGCGTGTTTAAACACGATAAACAATAAAACTTAGTCGGAAATGAAACACGAGACTAATGATCGCTCGTACACTCTCGCGTTTTGGTGTAAAGTAGGTCAAGTATTACCAAAAGTAGATCAATGTATTAAGATGATGTGAAATGTTTGATTTTTTGTATGGGCTGAGTCTACCCGGATAAGATGGAAAAAGTGATAAAACTGCATTATCTTGAAAACTGTCAAACTTAAAAAGAAACTGTCTATAATTTACTAAGCTAGTATGATTATCTAACGAATTATATAAAAAAGAACTGTTTAGCTATCATCGTTTTCATTAAAAACGTAATTATTTTTGAATAGAAATACGGCTAATTACCGCGTTTAACAACCACGATAGTTTTAATTCGATATTAGTGTTTTGGAAGAGCCAACTTTGGAAAATAAATCTATCGAGAAAAGTTTAATCAATCGTGTTTCTGTCCATAATTTATCTAGATAATATCCTTAAGTTATCTTTGCCATAAACAACAAAACTGTATGTTTTGCGGTTATTGAGAAAAAACGATTCTGCATTCATCAATAACATTTATTACTCGTCTTAATACAATACCATCTACGTGCACCAAATTATCTTCCTTATTATTCGGTTAATTGGTTTTGCATGACATAACCAGTCCGTAGGCCTACGTGCAAGTTTTTAGTGCTCAGTTAATATAACTTTACCGGTGTGTAAATTGAATTAAAATCTATACTTCACTACATAATATAAATAAAAGTCGCTTTCTCTGTCCCTATATCCATATGTATGCTTAAATCTTTAAAAACACAACGGATTTTGATGCTGTTTTTTTAATAGATAGAATGATTCAAGAAGAATGTTTATATGTAAAATCAATGCATGCAGTAGAGAAACACTGATAATTTTAGAAGTTTCTAATGTGATGTCGTGAATGAACACATTTTTTTGCGATTACATTGCAAACGCTGGCTGAACCCCACGAGATATATCAAAATAATGTACTACAGTATTGTACACCTTAAAAACGTCTACAAAAAAGTCCGCGATGGTATTAGAAATGTCTTACGCACAGCGAAGCTGGCACGGGTCAGCTAGTTTTATTATAAATGCGAAAGTAACTCTGTCTGTCATGTCATGAAATTTCATACAGAGATAATGTAAAGTCTTAGGGCGGAAATTGGCTACTCTTTTTGCCTATTTCAATCTTTTAAGATAAGAGTCGTTAAAAATAGATTTCCTGAAAAACGCGGATGAAGTCGCGTGTAAAAGTTAGTTGTCTATAAATATTGTCGCAAGCAGTTATTGCGCATCTATGAGACGTAATTTCAGACATTGTAGATAAATTTGTTTGCAAACTCACGCAAAACGGTGGATTAACATACTCGTTGCTGCAGTCATTGACGGGTAGGATTCTAGGAATATTAGGAAATCCTATGAAACAAGTTTGGTTAATTTCTTACGTATAACTTGTGTAGTAAAAGGCGTGTTGTCCGAGTGGGATATACCTCGACTTTCAATCTGAAGGTCGTGGGTTCGAATCCCGGCGTGCATCAATGGATTATTCTGTTCGAAAATGTATATGCGCTTCAAAAACACGTGCTTACAACGGTGAAGGAAAACATCGTGAGGAAACCAGTTAGTGTTCTTAATAAGCGGCGATGGGCTTGCAACCTGTCACGTATGGAATGCTAACTACTGCAAAATGTGGGCATGTGCCAAATATAATGTTTGGACGTGCCTCTGACTACCCCCACTAGACATCTTCAAAGGATCTAAGCGTCTGAAGATCTGAGAGGATGTCTACCATACTTGGGGATTACAGTCGTGATCCTATTTCCGTACCCAAAGGGTAAAATCAGAACCCTATTACTAAGACTTCGCTGTCCGTGTGTCTGTCTGTCTGTCACAGGGCTGTATCTTATGAACCGTTGAAATTTTCACAGATTATATACATAATCTATATACATCTGTTGCCGCTATAACAACAAATACTAAAAACAGAATAAAATAAATATTTAAGTGGGGCTCCCATACAACAAACATGATTTTTTTGCCGTTTTTATAGATAATGGTACGGAGCTCTTCGTGCGCGAATCCGACTCGCATTTGGCCGGTTTTTACTTTTGTATATTGTAGGAATTTGAAATTGCACGCGCTGTTTTAAATTTAGGGTGTTCTAGGGCTGAAGCGTCCCAATTAAATCTAATAGCGATCTCTACTCTACTTGCTCAACGAAATCATAATGCGATGGATATTATTATGACAACCTACTCATTACTAACCACGTAATTATCGCCGGGAGCAGTTTATGTAATTCACCAGACCAGTTGCCGAGCACTACGGCATTGACCATAGGCGAAAGCTAGAAAATACGGGTTTTAGATGACCATAATCCATCAGTACATCGACATCGATCTTTGGTCTAGATTTGTAATCACATCAATTTGTTTGTCAATCAAATTAATTAGGAACAAGACTGTAATCCCCAAGTATGGTAGTCATTTTCTCAGATCTTCAGGCACATAAATCCTTGAAGAAGGTAGTCAGAGGCACGTCCAAACATTACATTTAGCACTTGCCTACTTTTTGCAGTAGTTAGTATTTAAGGCGTGACAGGTTGCAAGTCCATCGCCGCTTATAAGAATACTAACTAGTTTCATCGCGAGGTTTTCTTTCACCATTCACATTTTTAGAACAGAAAATTCATCCTGCACTTCCAGGATTCAAACCAACAACCTTCGGGTTGAAACTCAGGGTACTTATTTTTTTTGTGAACTATGAGACTCAATGATTTGTATGATAAATGAACTTCAAATAGCAATTCACGTCTCCAACTAATAGCATAGAGTTTATCCTGAACAAAACTGAACTGATTTAAATTGCATGTGTGAGTGATCTAGTTCCGAATTCAGTTCATCAAATTTTCCTTGTAAATTGGAACGATTGCTCAACGTCTAACACTATTCGACACGTGATTCTCCATTCATCATCAGTATGCCTATCACAGCGTTCACACACGCACACCACATCTTGCGTAACCCTACACTTGATGGATACCATTGAAACGTCATGGAGAAACCCAAAAGGCTTCAGTAAGTCCTCACAAAGTTACGTTGATCTTGCTTTTGGTGTTATAAAGTCACTATAAAATAAAATAGTGCAGTATAGTCTAATAAACCCAACAAAAATGCATATATAATGCTGAGCTAAAACAATAGGCTGTTGTGGAGTTCCCTTGTGAGAAGCTGATCCTAGCTGTATCATCACATCCGGTCAGGATAGAAATCATGTTTAGCTGTCATAGTTGAAATGAAATGAAAGAAACGAAAGTTATTTGAAATGAAATGAAAGTAATTTATTGCCTTACCTTACTACTATTACACACAATATACATACATAATAAAATATATTTATCTAGTTAGGCAATAGAAGTATGCTCAGTAAAAATGCTGACAGACAAAATTGCCTGTGCAGCGCTGATTTTTAGTAGTTGCAGCAGTTGAATGTGTATACAAAGTTTGATGTCCATGATATAGCATCTGGCTGTCTGGATGACATATTATTGTATTGTCATCAGAATTACACGCTGCCAAATAATGATAATAATCCAATTAGTTGGATAAATTCGATTTCCAAGATTCTCTTACATAGTGTGTTGAAGCTAATAAAACGTGCTTATAAGTGTGAGAGGAACGCCGGGTTAAAAGAAATATGAATCTCTGTTGCATGTTATACAGTAGCTGTTTTGCACGACATGGCCTAATAACTCCGACTTGGTTCATTGCTTTGATATATGCCATCTCTGCACACGTCGGAAGTGCGGATCACGTGTTACACAATACTTGAAAATAGCGTTCAAACTTTACAACCTACTTTAAGTAGGCATTTTGAGGTCATGAAGTCGCTGAAGGCTTTGTTTCTAGAAAGTATTGTTAAGTGACATTGAATTTGAAGTTGTAAATATGCAATTTTGCTTTTTGGTAATTGATGTGATAGGTCTTAAAAGTGATGAAACTGTTTTAAAGGCTTTATTGTCAAAAAGTACTACGCAATAGCTTTGACACTGAATTTGACAAAAACTACGAGTATAATGTGAATAGGCATTTTTTTTTATTTGGCTAGGTAGTTGATGTGATAGGTCGTTTTAAGAATTATTAAGTTGTTATTTTTTATAAATGTTTTTGTAATTTCTAATATTCAAAATGAATCGTTCAGTAAATTATTTCATAATACATAGGATATTATACATTAATACTTATTAGGTACATATAATTATATTAATTTAAGTCTGTTCTAAGTAAACACGCAACAATTAAAGACATGATATCTAGTTATACAATTGTGTGTTTAGAGATTTTTTAAATGGAATCGAATACTCATAACTACTTCAACTTGTAAGTCAACAAGTGTAAGTATTCTTCCACACTGCCGAGCCTAATGCCGGAAACACACTTACGTGTCGTGGCGTGGCGTGTCGCGCCACTAGCCAATCGCAAGATAGCGTTTGCGACACGACACGACACCCAAATATGTCTCTAACCATACTAAATGTATAAAAGCGATTAGCTAGTGGCGTGTCGCGCCACGACACGACACGTAAGTGTGTTTCCGGTATAACGCGGTGGCGCGAAGTACCAAACGTATGAAACGCGCCTTGACACATCGCGCCCGTCATCGCCGCCACCGCACTAAGCTCGCAGTGTAGACACACGCTAATATTTACGAGCACTTCTTTAGCGTATTACAGAGATGTTAATACATTGAATAATAATCAAGATTGATCCAGATATCAAGCCAAAAAAGTATAAATAAACTACATTTTCATGCCGTATCGTTAGATCGACCTCACGATCAACAACTCGTGCGCATTTCGACTCAAACTGGGTCATTTGCCTCCGATCTTGCTATCATGTACAATTTAGATTACTGATTATTATATTATGCATTGTATTGATGTTTTATACAATATTTTGCAAGGCTGAGCTTTATATTGTGCTGTTTTGGCCTAGTTTTTTTTCTTCACACAACACTGGTTTTTTCACCAACAGGCAAAATTGGCAAAATGCCTACCTCTAATGCCAAAATGACACTCACTGTTTTGAAAGATCTTCTAGTTCGGCCTTAACTTTAGACTCAGTATTTTTTTTAAAGAAAGAGGCTATTTTTATAGTGCGATAATCAACCTTATGCCGAGTACGAACAAACTACAAACAAGCTGTGAGAATTAATTTCATCAGGTTCACAGCCCACCCATTCAGTAATCAATTTGCGATTTCGTTAGCATAATTCGTTTGCGTTTACGCGCGCTTTTGATTTTACGGTTGATGTATTGGACCTTGCCAGCGCTATCTAGTGCTGCTTTTATTTTTTAGGTTGTGTTTTTGTCAATTTGGCAACTTTGAGTACAGTTTGAGGTCAAGACTACTACTGCATCCTAAAACGCACAGTTTTACAGACCTATCAAAAACATTGTTTTCATCGTTTTTGTTATCAGTATTGTGGTGTCTTGTACCTTTCTAGGGTAAGGCAATAAAATATCAGACTTCCATTATAACAGTCGCAAGCGACCCGCCCGCTTGCTTCGGCGTTCGGGCGTGAAGTAACGAACTACCCGCGAAGCGGACGGCTCGTTTAGCCGAATCATTTATTCATACTTGTACATCACATCTCTCTCTTTCAATAATGTTTTATAATTAGTTTTCTAATCTAGCTCACAAATCAATATAATATCTTTCTAAGCTCACAAATCAATACAATATACTTCTAGGCTAATTGTAATTTAAACTTTAGTCATTTAATCTAGAATAATCGAGTACAATAAATTATCGTTTAATTAGCATCTGTTTCCAATTAATTTTCTGTCTTGTTTTAGCTTGAATTTTCCATCCTCCCTCTGCCTCCTTTATGTGTATTATATTTCTTCTCATTTCTTTTTGTCTTCGTTTAATTAACCTTTTTCTTCTACCTCTTTCTTCTTCTACTTCTTACTTACTTCTAAATCTATGTTCCTATTCTCTACATCTTAAAGCATTTTCTCTAGCTATTATGGTGAAGGGTCGGCTGGTACAATGATTGCCTAGTTTATCTGGTCAGCAAAGAACTAATGATTTATTAATGTTGGTTAGATAGCATGTACTTTTTAATAAAATGATTCTCTACTCAAAACAATTCTTTAATTCATTTGAAACAAGCTTGCTAACATAAGTAATTAACTATACTTGCACGGATAAGAGATTTCATATGATAATAGTTATTAGCTGTAAATAAACCCATCATATATTTCGTACCTACCTCAAACAATAAAAGTTATGAAAAAGTTTGAACACGTACTTAGAGTTAACAACGCTTTCATATATATATATATATATATTTTATATATGTACAAGCCATTCTTGGTTAATTTGTATATGATAGGTAATTTAATTTAGAGATCTTCATTGTACAACTGTAGCTATAAAACCATTTATTTATTATTTACATGGCTGTAGTTTGTAAGTACCTAGGTATATTTTTCATGTAGGATGTAGGTAAATTACTAGGTAACTAAATTGTTCATACCAACTGGTTACCCAAATACCCAATTACTAAAAGGGCCTACCTTTAGCTATACTAGAGTAAGGTACTCTCATACCTAACTGCTGAGAATGCATAATTATGTAGATAAGGCGTAGGTTTGTACCTACCCATATAGCAATGTCCAGTTTAACATTATTTGTCTGTATAAGTCGTGATATCAACGCAGACACAGTTAAGTAGGTAAACTACCTACTTATGGAACTTATGCATCCAATCATGCCCTATCAAGGCACAAAACTTCTATTGCATTTTCACAACACCAACATAAAATGGGATATTTGACAAGATTTTGAAAACCATTCTAGATTATTCAGAAGTGACTGTGGAACCCATAACAATATTATTCTCAATTCTGTTAAGTATTGGCCCTAAAAATGTATATTAAATATTGACAATTTAAATAACGGCGGATGACATATTGACAAGCTTGCTACGTCATAATAGATTCGACCAATACTGACCATTTGTGTCACGTGACTGTCGTTTAAAATAGATTTTTTTTTTTTTTTTTATTAAATTTATTCGGTTTATAATAGCCGAAATTTAGCACAAGGGCTTTAGCCAATTGTGCACCAGTGTGTGTTAATCTATGATAACTCGTTTTAGGTGGTAACAATTCGGTCGAGGAGTCGTCGGTTTGTAAAAACTTTCTTACTAACACGTATTCCAAATAACTGCTTTTTGTAGAAGAGCGTATACGTATGTTTTGGTAAATCTAACAAATTGAGAGACTGGAAAAACTGTTTGGGAATTACTCCTGTAGTTGAAATGACGATAGGGATTATAGAAACATTTTTATTATTATACTTTTTTAACTTACCATTTTGTTCTTCCTGTATTATTATTATTCGTTTCAGCAGTAAACTTTACTAAGTTTACTGCTGAACACATTTAAGAGAACTGGTTATTTTATAAATCCCTATTTTATTTACCTTGTTGATTATCCAGATAAAGAAACTGTTTATTTTATGTAAGTATCTACCTTATTTTTTTTTATGTTAAATGTTAAACAATGATTTTGTAATAAGGTTGATTATTTTTCATACTAAATTGAGTATCTTTTATCGTTTACAAATGCTCTTAAAACATTTAAGGTAAGGTAATAAGGTAAAATGTAGGTAATTTACCTACTTTTCATACAAGTACTTAGTCGATTTTATTATTTTATCAATCATCAGATAAAACACTGTTTACTTTGACTGTATTGTAGGCCGTGCCTATACTAGCTGACATAAAATTGCAAAAAGTTGCATTATACTTATGCAGTATACTTAAGAGTGTATGAAGTGACAATAACCCATTTTAACTAACCGAATATAATTCATTATCTTTTTAACCAATTCGTCAACTTATCGTTAATTTATTTTCTAATGGAATCGGTACTCTATTACCTATAATGTAATATATGGTCGGCTAATTGGTGTTACTGAATTGTCAACTGCTATATTTAGTTGTACGTTCTTAAATATTGAAAACATAGGGTAAGTAATTTACACTAAATTACTTACCCTAATTTAAGGACATTTAGGCACATATATTTCTCTTTGTCTATTAAGTACAGGTGCCGTTTTATATGATGTATTATAATTTGGCATCTTTTTGTTGCGGTCCTACCGCGATTGAAACTTCAAATAAACCAATAACATATAAGTAGAGTTTCTTTTTTTTTCATATGCTATGAAAATTGTTGCTGATCTGACGCAATTGTTCTGTGTCTGGGTGTAAATAATATATTTACAAAAATATATAAGTATTCTGTCAGTTACCTGGTTCCCATAGTAACAGCTTTTCTTAGTCTGGCGCTAGATGGCGCTGTGTGTCAAATCCGCCATTTCAAAATAAGTAGGTACCTATTTAGGTGTAGGTAGATGATACCATGATACTACTATTATTACAATATGGCAAGTATATATGTATTTGTAGTTCTAACATACATACATACCTATCCACTAGTCCATTTATTAAGTAAGCAAATCATGTACGGTCTTCTCGTTCATACTTACCTACTTATAGAATTGGGACTTTTAATTTTACGTATTACTGATATGAATCAATTTGAACTTGATGATTTATTTTATTCATTCGCTTTACGTTGATTTTTGTTTATTTGCCAGATTGTTCTCGTTTAACATTCTGACTTGGCTAATATATATAGGCACATCTTGTTGTTCTATAGATAGTCAGGAGTTACGTCAACTTAGTGCATTACAACAATGGAACATATATATTAGAATAGATATATATTAGCAGGCACGGCAATTAATAATGCTCCAACATTGTATTTTTAATACTTTGCCAGATTGTTCTCGTTTAACATTCTGACTTGGCTAATATTATACAGGCACATCTTGTTGTTGTATAGTCAGTTGGTACACAACTTAGTTTAACTATACAACAATGGAACATAGTTAGGTATATATTAGCAGGCACGGCAATTAACAATGCTTCAACATTGTATTATTTTTTACTTTGCCAGATTGTTCTCGTTTAACATTCTGACTTGGCTAAAATTATACAGGCACATCTTGTTGTTGTATAGTCAGTTGGTAAACAACTTAGTTTAACTATACAACAATGGAACAACTAGGTATATATTAGCAGGCACGAATAAATTGTACGACTTCATCAAGCGTTATCAGTAAAAAAACATAGTACTTACTTAGTATAAAACACAAGTTGTTATTGGCATAGGCGGTTACGGCAATTAACGCTGCTACTACCTAAATTTTCTCTAAAATTACGACAATGTTGAGACAACAAGATGATTTATACAAAACGTATTTAAAAAGCTAATAGCATCTAGATGAACACTACAGTTACATCACATTCCCTTTTTTTTCTAATTACCCACATTTTATGTTTTTCAACTAATAACCTGCTTTTTTTTTTTCAAGTCGTATGGTACTTTTTATGGCATGTCTTACTCACGTTTTTTTATCCTCGTCGCCATTTGTGGTGTCTTGTACCTTTCTAGGGTAAGGCAATAAAATATCAGACTTCCATTATAACAGTCGCAAGCGACCCGCCCGCTTGCTTCGGCGTTCGGGCGTGAAGTAACGAACTACCCGCGAAGCGGACGGCTCGTTTAGCCGAATCATTTATTCATACTTGTACATCACAAGTATCACAGAGTATCCTAGTATGTTTTAGCTTAGTTCTATCCTGTCCATCCAAAGGTTGACAAGAAGTGACCGCTTTTAGCGATATTAAGGCCGCCCATTGTTCCACCTGTTTTTATTATTAATTTTGTGTTCTATTGTTTTTTGTATTTTTGATATGGTGTACACTAAAGATATATAATTATGTATTATATTCTATTCTATATATAAGGTTTGGGCTATATATGTAACTATTGGGTATTTCTTCTAAGAATGTGTAGAGGCAGGCATACATTCTCAAACACATAGAAGAAATGACTGTATTGTGTGAAAGATGACACGTGTAAGAAAGGTGGACACTGAGATGACAGGTGAACAGGTGATATGGAAGAAAGGAACAAGGTGGATACTGAGATGACGGATGAAAGAAAGGAACATGTTGTGCCGAACCAACTCAAGTAGAATAAAGGGAGATGGTGATAATAAATTCTTCTTAAGTGGGATAAGGACAGGGTGATAATCGAACGTCCAGTTGATAAAACGTGAATTTTCTCCACGATCGGCACCTAGTGGAAATGCGAATAGACCACTCTCACTTTCACGCATCGCTGTGAGGCTACTAAGTACTTAGTTGGAAAACTGGGTATTGCCATCGGATACTAAGGAAAGTGTTTAATGTGGTCTTTGACTTTAAGAAAAACCATAAACTGGAAGAATTTTAACAGATCTGTTTAAGTTCCTCAAAATTAAAATGCACACGTAATCTGTGTCTATTCAAATGTATGCTTATAAAAACTTTATTATTTATGTGCTAAAATTATATTATTAATCCTTGTTTAAATTAACTAGTTTTTAAGTTTTTGATTTTTTTGTTGTTAAACCCTATATCCATTAGCAATTAGGTTGGCGGGTAAAAAATGCCTCGGCATCAAGTCCGCCTTTTTATATTTTTTTTAAGTGCAATTAAAGTATTAACAAATAAATAAATAAAAACGTCTAATACTTTACTTGGTTTTGTTAGGTTATGTTTACCAAGATCTGACGGAAAGGGTTTTTTTCCAATTCAATTGTTATTCACAAATTAACCAATATATTATCTAGGTACTGTATTACTAAGCTTTTAGGAGTTCACCTTTCAAGTATGAGCAGTATAATAAACTTATAAATATTGCTGGGCATTTCACACAGCGCCACCATGCCTTAAACTAATCAAAGCTCGTGCTATGGGAACTAGATAACTGGTAAAATAACATAAATACTGATATAAATCAATTGAAATTTTGAAATTATTTAGTAACTGCTTGCATGCGTCTATTTCTAATCAGTCACAGTTGATTGCACTATTGAATGTTGCAATAAAGAATGCGAAATGAGAGCTGATAGTATCGTGTGGACTGGCCCTAGGGCAGGTGACGGAAGTTGCTTAAACTGTATCACGTTCCAATAATTACTTCAGTATGTTGAGTACATGCAATGTTTCAAGGACTTTACGCTAAGCAACAGCTAATTTTGCTTTCGAATTGCTAGCGAGTAGCGACATTCCATAGACAATACCTTATTGAAAATTAGTCTTAAATGATTTTATTGTTAGATATTGCAATTTTATTGCATGATATTGTTTAAGCCAGAAACCAATGTTGTCAGTTGAGCTATTCTGAATTAGCAGCGAGTTTGTATGTATGCTGTAGCATAGAAACTCACTGTAAATTCAGCTATCAAGATTAAATATAATGTTTACAGAATTATTCATATATTCACAATAAGACACAATTTTTGTATGAAGAATGATAGTTCTCAAAGTAACCGCCAGAGGCGTTTTAGATAAAATAAAAAATTAATAGAATCACGACTGTACTCCCCAAGTATGGTAGACATCCTCTCAGATCTCCAGACGTTCAGATCTTTTGAAGATGTCTAGTGAGGGTAGTCAGAGGCACGACCAAATAATATATTTGGCACATGTTCACATTTTGCAGTAGTTAGCATTCCATACGTGACAGGTACAAGCCGCCTATAAGAATACTAACTAGTTTCCTCACGATGTTTTCCTTCACCGTTTAGAGCAAGTGATAAGATGACTTCATAAAAATAATTCATCGTGTCTGGTGACAGTCATCCACTCGAGGTTATATAAAATATTAAAGTTGCTTCTTTTAAAAAAAATAACTCCTCAATAAGACTATAGACTTTAAAAACATATCCAAACCATAGTTCTTTACTACTAGATTTGGTATGATTCAAAATAATTCTTATGGCTTTTCGTACGTGATAGTGTGGATTTCATATTTGGTTATCTGATAATCTAGACAACATCATTCATCAGATCTGACAGAACGATCTGCCAATACGTCGTAAGCTCGTCTGACGATCATTCATCATAACGACACCTCTGTTGAAACATGCTCATACATATAAATAAACAAGCGCACGCGTTCCCTCTATAATAATAAATCTAACAATTTACACCTACTTTTTAGGGTTCCGTACCCAAAGGGTAAAAACGGGATCCTATTACTAAGACTGTCCTTCGCTGTCCGTCTGTCCGTCTGTCTGTCACAGGGCTGTATCTCATGAACCGTGATAGCTATACAGTTGAAATTTTCATAGTCTATGTATTTCTGTTGCTGCTCTACCAACAAATACTAAAAACAGAATAAAATAAATATTTAAGGGGGGCTCCCATACAACAAACATTTTATTTTTTGCCGTTTTTATAGATAATGGTACGGAACCCTTCGTGCGCGAGCCGGTTTTTTTTCGCTCCACAACCAATTTTAGTGTGTGTGTGTATACCAAAGCAATGGTGTACCTCACTTTAAATAAACAAAAGTATAACAAATATTACTGTAAGAAGCTAAGAACCATCACTACATAGTATAAAGCAAAGTCGCTTTCCGCTTCCCGCGTATGTATGTATGTATGTATGTATGTTTGCTTATATCTTTAAAACTACACAACGGATTTTGATGCGGTTTTTTTAATAAATAGAGTGATTCAAGAAGAAGGTTTATATGTATAATATATGTATAATATAGTAGATAAACACTGATAATTTTAGAGGTGTGTAATTGATGTATGTAATGTGATGTCGTAAATAAACACATTTTTTTGCGCTTACATTGCAAATGCTGGCTGAACCCCACGAGATATATCAAAATAATGTACTACAGTATTGTACACCTTAAAAACGTCTACAAAAAAGTCCACGATGGTATTAGAAATGTCTTACGCACAGCGAAGCGGGCACGGGTCAGTACATAAAAAAGTAAATAAATAAGATTTATTACAATAATTAGATGAATTATGATTTTGGCAAAAGAGAGACAAAGTAGAACTTCTTTTCGAGGAAAAGTTTGAGTCAAGGTAGAGTCGAGTTTACAACAAAGAATATGAGAATTCTAGTATATTAAAACGACGTTTTTAGTTTCTTAAATTCTCTGGCTCAGTTTTATTTTTATTAGGCTTTGTTAGTATCATTACACGGGTGTCTTCGTAACTCGAGTTGTGATATTTTTTTCTCACAACTCACTTCCCACGGAAACATTAGACGGATTATGATTTACTTACTCCATTATTCCTACACTGATGCTGGGACTGAAGGGTTGCATCATGTCACGCCAGAAGAGAGAAGCTATAGCGATTTAAAATAAATAAATATAAAATGTTGGTGGACTGGATATTTTACATAGCGCCGTCTAGCTAACTACGCAATGCTTATACTACTAACTAGATAACTGACAGAATACTTTTTTTTGTAAATACATACACAAGATACATTAACTATAGATTTTGACACGGGTCTTTATCACGTAATTACCTTTAATTTACTTTCCCGACGTTTCGGCTATGTTACAATAACCATGGTCGCGGGCAGACTGGAGTACTCGGAGCTACCGTCGAGAAGCGGAGACAGTTGAAGAAACTACCCTCACTTGGTCTTTAGAAATAGAAATGTCCATGTTCACATTACGACACAAGATACATTAACACCCAGACTCACAACAAACGTCTATTATGCACACGAATATTTGTTCTGCGATCGAACCCACAACCTACAGCGCAGAAGGCAATGTTACTCGTACCAACTGAGCTGTGAGGCCAATGATTTAAATGTACCTACCAATTGAGAAACCATGATTTATTTGTGTTATTCTACAACATGCAATCCGTGTTTACTGTGTAAATCACTTTATTTTAGTTCTTCCGTCACTTTTTCTTTAATTTTTCTTCACTAGTGGGAACTCACGCAACATCCTTCTCATGAAATTTTTTTCAAATAAACTTCAAACTCCGCTGAACCCATAAGAGGTTGAATTTCGGGAATTCCTTTCTCAGTGCAGTCCCCTTCACACCAAAAAGAATGAATGAATGAATGAAGCTTTATTTAATTCCATACAGATTATAATTACGCATAGGAACATACACCAAAAGGAATTAACCCTCCAAATTTCAAGTTTCTAGAACCAGTGATTTAAGCTGTGTGTTGATAGATCAGTCAGTCAGTAACGTAAGAGTTTTATATATTTAGATTTATCGTTTAACCTTACAATAAGCTAGTTTAGACGTGATTTAATCGCTAACGAGTTCGTTTAAAATGTCAAGTATTGACTAATGACTCTCATGATGTCATTTGATGGCACATCCCCGCATTTTAAGTTTATTTTTCCACTTCTCTACCACTGACATCGGCCTGAGATCATTTTCAAATTACCTATCTAAATCCCGTCACAAAATCCCCTTTTACCTAATAATAATTAATTTAATAAAGGAGTTTGGTCCTAGACACTTGATGATGAAAATGATCTCAGACTGAAGCTCGGCTTTGTACATGTTTGTTATTGCATAATCATAAATGTTTTCTTTGTAAAATGAAGTAAGAATGTACTATGACCTGCCATATTCAAATTGCCAACGTGTGGCATGACTATTGACTTATGACATTCGAGAACCAAGCCGGCCTAGCTTGTCTAGTCCAGTAGTAACTATCTCACAGTCCCGCGGTTCATCACACGGTGGTTTAAATGACGTCAGAAACTTGTAAAAACTCCTTGTTTTTATTCTCCTTCATATCACACAAGGTTCAAAGATTTATTGAACTCGCCAGCTCTTAAAACTCGATCCAAACAAGGGTCAGCCCTCTCATTACTGCGCCGCATTTGATGCAACTCTGACCGCAATGCATTTTATCCAGGGCAACGAACTGTATGATGATCGACGGACGCACTTATCTGATGGCCATGTTGCAATCGGTGCATCGAAACTACATCGCCCTCATCATTTACCGCCTGATTCGGGAACAAGAAATTAATCAAAAATTATCATTACGCAATAAACAAGCTTTTGAAATGACTAGTATTTGTTTGTGAAGATTCTCTAGGCCTTGATTTAATACAAATATAATCTACAAACTAACAAAACTTATATTTGGATAGCATGGCTAGACGTCTGTGTTTGACACGACACGTGATCCGAGAGCTGGTTCTTATTAGCACAACGGATCAGCATTGCTACCTATCATGTCAATGCCACTAGCGTCTTGGTATACAAAAAAGCCGGCCAAGTGCGTGTCGGGTCACGCGCAATGTAGGGTTTCGTAGTTGACACAGCTAACAACGTTATATTAAGTAGTTTTCAATGGTATTTGACTAATAAATAAAAATATTTTATCTTTAAATAAATTTAATAATTTGAGCGACTATTACGTTTATTACTCGAAAACTTGTAACGCCTACTTAGCCGTGATAGTTTTCCTTTTAAGTTCGTTATTTTTATTACAGCTTTCTAGCATTAAGCGTCTCTGAGCTAAGCTGCGGACAGACGGACGGACGGACGGACGTACATGGCGAAACTATAAGGGTTTCTTGTAGACTCGAAAACCTAAAAAGCGGTATCATACCATATTTTTTGTGAAGAAATATCGAAGGAAAATCATTATAATTTAGCTACCACAGAAACAGGAAGTGGGAACAAAAATAAGCGCCCGAAGCGTGTTTTTGTAAGTCATCTTTTTGTAATCAAAATTCCAATTATGCTAATACCAAAGTACGATTACTACTTGTAATTGACTTGATGTGGTTATGTTCGAATGTCTATAATTAAAATTGATTACCTCAATACTACCGTTTAATTTAACTTGCTATAGGTACAGAAAGGTTAGTTCACATTCATTAGAGGAATCCTTGAAATAGGTACCTTTAAGACCCTTACATAACCATAGTATATATTGAGGTTAATAGAATTGACCCTTACACTATCCAAAGTAAACAATAACAATTATTATTTATTGCACTTTACCTCTGATACTCGTAAAGTTAGCATGGTTTGGGCGTGAGAATGTCATATCTAGAGAAGAATGTTGGGAATGAAGGTAGGATACGTAGAATAGGTGAAGGCCAAAGAAATGATGGATAGATTGTGTAAAAAATGTCATGGGAAGAAAATAAGAGAGTATAATACGGCTGATAGAGGTAAATAGAAGGAAAGAGGGAAGAACCAATACATGTTGTGTCGACTATTGTATTGTTTTGTGAGGAAGATATGGTACTTGTAAAGTCCTGGCATGATATGATTCCTTCTATTATTTTTAAACGTCAACTGTCAAAGTCAATTCGTTTAAAAATAACACACCAAATAGACACAAATTATATCGTACACATTCTTTACCACTAGGATTCTCTGTCGGCTGCGGGTAACCATGATTACCTACTATGGTATTGCAAAACTCGTTTACAAGGATTTCCGTGTAACAGAACAAATATTTGCAGATATGCAAAAATTTGTTGCCGCGAGGACTGAGCCCGCCACCTCTTGCGTTAGTTATTTGCCCAACACTACAAGGTCATCAAATATAGAGATGGAATTACAAAGACATCGTGTGACAAAAAGACAAAAAAATAACAAACAAATGACAGCCAAACCTATACTAAGTTTCAACACAGCACAAAATATAACGAGCTCGAGCCACCCGAACCCAATCAAATAATCGTTAGTCGAGCGACACGTGGAATCGATTCGACGGAGAGTCTTAATCGATCTTATAATCGATTGGGGTTCGGTGGACTTTAATAAATGTTCGCGGTGTCTTTCATCAGACCTCCTGATTTACATGACCAGCATACTTGTAACATTACGACATTGTATGAGGCATGAATCAATGACATTAAAAATTTATAATTTATCATAGTTGTTCGGCGTTCTATTCACGTGTCCCTAGGAACGAACATTGGACTCCCACTGTCAGTACAGTACACACAATCTGAGTGCTTCATTGCCTTACAGCTCAGTTGGTAACTCTGCCTTCTGCACTGTAGGTTGTGGGTTCGATCACCACACAGGGCAAATATTTGTGTGATGTTTGTTCTGCGTCTGGGTGTTAATATGTTTAATAAGTATGTATTTACAAAAAAAAAAGAATATTATAAGTATTCTATCAGTTATCTGGTTCCCGTCGTACAAGCAAGATAGTTTGTGGCTAGATGGTGCTATGTGTAAAGTCCGCCAATATTTATTTATTATCTATTTATTTATTGTGTTGTCATTGACCCTTCCTTAGTACTAACGCACCAAGAAAGGGCCAGTTAATGAATGAGTCAAAAATAAATTGGACAAGACTTTTGCGCAATCAGTCAGATCTCATTCAAGACCGATTTGGTTTGCTATCAAATCATTGTTGATATTGACAAGGTCGTTTAAAATTCTTCTCAATAGGATGTAATGATCTGTGATTGGATCCAAATAATTAATAGGATTCATAATCTTTGGACAACTTCTACATCCAAGAGAAATTTTCTTTTACCTTAAAAAAAGTTTTTTGGGTGCTCTTGCTAAGCTTTTAGACAGAACCTGCGAATATTATAAAGATCGGCAAGCCAGTTACAGTCTTAAGGTATTTATTTCAATAACATTATTTTCAAAGATCACTTTGAAACGTCGTTATGGTTATCTATTCAAAAATCATTTATTTCAATAAAATCACAAGGATCACTTTGAAACGTCTTAGGACCTAGGTAAAGCTACGCCTGTCCCTCGCGACCAAGCCTAGAAGAATCAGGAAACAAACACGGCTTGGGGTCTATAATTGTTTTCAATGATACTTTCCTTAATGCTATGTAGAGCTCCAGTATGGTGCCGTAAGAACAAGGTGAAGGCTCAAACAAGAATAATAATTAAAAGTACTAACCAAGTACAATCAAAAATAATTAAAGAGCTTCAGCACAAATTCTAAAAGCAGCACTATTGGCTGTGCCTCGCGACCTGATCAGTTTCGCGCACGACCGTTTGTCGTGGCATCAGATAAAAGCCTACCAATTACCAGCTGTGGAATCTACCGGCTGATGATAAGACCGTCAGGAGACAGATTCTATTCTCGGTTAGCTAACATCTGTTAGCACACAGCCCTGACCTTGTCGTGATCGCGTGAGGTCGCAACCTCATCTGTATTCCATTAACTTTCTTGTTACATTGACCTGTTTGTGCTTTATTGTTCGAGATATCTATTATTAGCTTAGAATTAATTTTAGAACTACGAGAGATTTAGAATTTATTTAAGTTTTGAATTACGGACACATAAAAGGGGGTGAAAAGGGTGTTGTCTGATGCACGTTCAAACATTACATTTGGCACAATACCCACATTTTGACGTGAAGGAAAACATCGTGAGGAAACCAGTTAGTGTTCGTATATGCGGCGATGGGCTTGCAACCTGTTACGTATGGAATAATAACTACTGCAAAATGTGGGCATGTGCCAAATATAATGTTTGGACATGCCTCTGACTACCCCCACTAGACATCTTCAAAGGATCTAAGCGTCTGGAGATCTGAGAGGATGTCTACCGTACTTGGGGATTACAGTCGTGATCCTATTTTTTTTTTTTTATTATAGTTAAACACCTACTTTATCTACACGGAAACGCTTGACTCTGTTAGACTGAAATATCGACGTACAAATACAATATCAAATTATCGAATCAATTTCCCGGACATGTCAGATTTTTTAACTTCCTATGTTTACGTAGTTGCTTAATGATTTATTATTCTCTTTAACATTTATAGCTGTAGTTTCTCTACAATATCTTACTTTCATAACTATGAAATTCCACTATTAAAACTATTAAATAGAAATTCATTCATTTCAATGACAAGCTTTTGTAAAATCATTTAAACCATCAAGCACCAACGCGCTATCACCTGTCACAAACATCATAAAACATTGTCATCGGAACTTGACAAGAATGCAAAGTTTTCACTTAATTGAAGTATTTACTGAGGAGTTTCGTTGTTAGTGACACTTGAACAGTTCCTGACTCCATCATCAGATCAGATGTCACCATATTATTGCATTGTCACGTTAGATAAGTATGCAAAATTTCAGCTCAATCGGTTGCGTATAACTGCTTCAAAATTGAGTTGCAAGATTCCACCTCAAACGTAGTTACATAGTTATATACATACATACATTGCAAGTTAAATAAAAGTCGTATAATTGTAAAATGAAATAAAGTTGTAAAATAGTCCACTTGCCAGAAGTGTCCTTCTATCCTTTAGATATAAAAGTTGGATATTTTTATGTTTGTTTTTCACGTCGTAACGAACTAACGGATTTGAATGACACTTGTAACAGCTATAATTTCTGTTCCGGATTAGCATAATAGGATTAGCTATTTTTATTTTTTTATATATTATACGCGTAAGAAGCCGCGAATGAAAGATAGTCGTTGATATTGGCTAATTCAATACAACATCGTCACTCTCCTGTCCACGCACCAAACCCCTTTGATTGCGCCGCGTCCGATGCACCGATTAAAATACTATGGTGAAAGTGCCGGTTACTGCAATCGAGTTATTAGTTCTGATATAATGATCGCGTCTTGCGCTTTTTATCGATACAATCGATTGTTATTCGATAATAATTCAATAACGACGCTCTGCTGGTGTAGAAGGGGCTTATTATTTGTATTGAGGCTCTTTGTTATTATAGGATGTGCTTTTTTTCTACAACAGATAAATTGGTTTAGGTGTAGTAATTACTTTTGGGCGAATCACGAAGTCAGATTGCAATCACACCTGATGTTTTCTACACTACTATTTAATAAAGAGGTATATTTTTGTATACTACAAAACTACGGGACCACTTTTCAAAATTATTTCACTTATTAAAATCTAGATTATCAGCGAGGAATATAAGCTATATTTTATTTCCAAAAAGTCAGAGATAATGTAATGATAATGATAATGACTGTTAGTAGATTATTCATAGGTAATTATTACTTTGCTCTTGAAGATATCAAAATTATAGGTATTCGGTATACGGACTCCGGTAAAAAGCACCACTTATTGGTCAAATCAGAGACAAGAATAGTTGGTACATTGCCATAATTAAAATTAGCTAAAGTTACCAAGAATACAAGAAACGGCAAATCTGTTCTCCGAATTCTTATCGTAAGACTTACTCGCTTTATATTCACAGCGTATTTGGCGTTGATCATTTCCGACTTACCTGTAAACAAAAAAACAAAAATAAATAAAATATTCCATTCATATTTACACATAAATGACGCCACAATTGAATGAAACGTATTGCGTCATTCAGCAGCGATGCATCTTCACGACTCATAAACTTTCTCAACTGAAATAGTCTTTAGTCTATACTATAAAGCAACATAATAAAACTCAAAAGAAATCACATTGTAGAGATCATAAGTTAAAAGAACATTAAATGTATTTCTGTATCGGAATCATGTAGACATTGTTTCCTACGGTTATGAGTTTGAATAAATACTTTGTAGTTTAAAACGAATTCTACGTTCTTTCTGTACTTCTAAATTGTAATAACTAAGTTTATTTGAGGTCACATCCCCATGACATCTTCTTATATATAAAATTCTCGTGTCACAATGTTAGTTTCCGTACTCCTCCGAAACGGCTTGACCGATTCTCATGAAATTTTGTGAGCATATTGAGTAGGTCTGAGAATCGGCCAACATCTATTTTTCATACCCCTAAGTGATAAGGATGGCGTAAAGATCGGGAAAAACGAAAAGTACTTTTTTCTGTGGGATTATTAACATTTGACAGGACAACGTCTGTCGGGACAGCTAGTTATAGTATAAAATTGACACAGAATTTCTCACAGTCGGTCGTGTGTCAGCTCAAAGCTCTTTCTCTCTTTTTCACGACTTCACAGGAGGAGGATAAAATTTACACAGTTAATTAATTAGGTACAATTTTTCGGGTGTGTGAGTAAGTATTGTTTCTGCTTTATTCAATCTCTCTGGCAACAAGGATATTAATCACGTAATAAACAATTTGTATTTATTTAAATAAGTAAGTTAAATAAGTTTTATTTTCGCAATCGTTTTTTAATATTTTATTGTACATATTGAACTGTGGAGCTCATTATTTCGGTTATTAGCTCAGCTAACTCAGCTAAAAGTTATGAGCAATGGCTCTATTATTGTGTCATCAGTCATCAGACCCTGATGTCAATTCCAGCAAATTATCAAACACTCTTCCTAGCATTACCTAACAGTCTGCCGCGTGTTAAATCAGAGAACAAATTGCATTTTTTACGATTTTGCAACAGTTCGCTGAAGACATCTGACGATGTTATACGTCTAACGAGCTATTGTCTCAACAAGAACGGAAACCTACAGTTCCGCTTCCAACATACACAATTTTTCTCGTTGCAACACCAATTAGCTGTGGCGTTCGGCGATTGTATGTAAAGCATCGATGGATTCACATGTCCAAGGTTCTGATGGCCTCTGCTTCCTCGGCCATTTTATCTAACAGACAGTACAATGTACCCTATTGTTAGTGTGGCATCCATTGTGAGGATTATCTCAATGACATCTGCGAATCCGTCCACCGAGTCCGTCATGGCTCATGCTGACTGGCTTGAACTTGAGTGATGAGCATAATATAAGTTTCATTCACATGTATTGAATCTATTTGAAAGGGCCGATGGTAAATGATTTGAGAAAAACACAATCCTCAAGGATAGGAGCGGGTAGGGACAGCTGTTCTATCTCCAGAAAGTGAGTGAGCAGTACTTCTTAGTTGTGATGTATATAGACACATTCTTTTGTGTGCGTGACTGATACTGAGCGCTCCTGAGCTTACTCACCAGAAACACTGTGAACGTGCATCTACAGTCTACACACACACGCCTTCGTGAGATAGAACAGCTACAGAAAGAACCTACAGTATTGAGTCACCTAAAAAATTGAAAATATAAACTCATTATTTGTTCATTTTTAGCTTTCGTTTGTAGGTCACACAGCTTTGCGATTGTATGCTTGCTTGATGAACTTTATAGTGCGAATGAGGTCTGTTCATTCATTTAAAGCGCCATCTGTGGTAAATAAATTGTGCAATTCGTTTTACAGTAGGTCAGTGTTACTCATTCACCGGTACCTTGAGCCTTTTCGCGTGAAGAATCCCAATGAAGATGGTTCATACCCTTTTGAAAGAAATACAGTATTTCGATCTAAACAATACATATATTCAATTGTTATACCTTTTCTAGAAATAAACTATTTTGGACTGACTTCACTTGCAAGATTTGCTTATATTACTGCTTATATGAGAGAAAATAATCCAAACTTATATTATTTATTATTATTATTCTTGATCTTATGTGTTGTTTTTTGATCAAGAAGTTATTTGTTGTTGTTTTTATCCCCAAGTTTGGTAGATATCCTCTCATATCTCCAGGCACTCTGATCCTTAGACAAAATTCCTTACAATCGAAATCTGTTAGTTCTCATTGAATTGTTTTCCTTCCTCATTCATTGAAGTGCCGTTATACATTTAACAAGTAACATAACGAAATTATTTTTAATCTTTAAATGTGAAATCATTAAATAAATATTTTAGGGTCGTTGCACAAATACAGTACCGTCAAGTGTAGAATTTATGACTCATTGCAACAGAAATTCGACATTACAATATTTGCCAAGGTAATATTGGTATTTAGGTTCCAGACAACTAGACCTGCCTATTCACTGATGACCTTTGTATAATAACTTTCGGAAACCAGATCATGTTTAAATTGGAGTTGATCGCAAAAACAGCGTGTCATTTGAATAGGTTTTATCAATGCCGAAACTAAATATACTACTGAAATGCAATATCAATAATCATATTTGTTTTTATAGCACATACGTGCTGCAAAAATATGAATTAAAGCTATCGTGGTTGTTACTCATTAAATGCTCATGATGTACCTGAATTGTCTCAAAACGTTAGCAAGAAAAAACGTGGTAATTAGCCGTATTTATAGTTTAAATACGAATTGTTTGCTGGGAGAACTAAATTATGTAAATCTGGTTGTAGCTTATTTATTTGTTTGTTGGTATGCTTGGTTTTAGAGTAGCTACGTCTTGTGATGAAGGTGGGGTGGAATGATCCAAGGATTTTGCTTTTGTTCAGTTTGCTTTTATAAAAGTTTGTAATAATAAAAACGATACAATTTTAAGTTTTAATTTTAAGAATAAATGTTTACAATTTAACAAAATGATTCAATAATATATTTATTTTGGAACAAATATGTAACTATTATTATAAAATATGTCCCGTTTTTACCCGTACGGAACCCTAAAAACGTTGGCATAAATGAGTAACTCCACAAAAAATATGCCAACGAATGGAGATGGCCGACAGATCAGAGCCAATAATGTCATAACGTTACACAAGCCAAGTTCAATGTCGCTGGGCGAATGTCTTGGGTGAAAGTACAGACTACGTCATGCAATGATCTAATGCTGATCATAGGCTCTTGAACTTAGCTGGGTTATGGGATGCTTGAACTTTTGCGCTATCCTATGCGAAGGTTTGGGAGGATGTATGGTGGTACTCTTACTGGAATTAAATTTGAAATAGATATATTTCGTGATCTATGGAATGCTAGCTACTGCTAAATACGCTCTTAAGTCGTCTTCAAGAACCTGAGCGCCTGGAGAACTAAGAGGATGACTACCGTATTTAGGGATTACAGTCGTGATCCTATTTAATTTTACGAAGTTATAGGGGGGCGAATATGGTCTGAACTGCTTCGAGAAAAGGATGGTACGGCCGTGCCGCTTTTTAGCTCGACTTGAGGGGGCACCACCATGCCCCCAGATTTAAAGAAAGAAAGAAAGAAAGAAAAAACATTTATTTGCTCCAAAAGCACAACACAAATAATGAATAAAGAGAACAAAAAACAGTGACAAAAAACAGATTTAGGGATTACAGTCGTCATTAAACTTTATTTTCATAAGTATGTTTTTTTGTATTCTGGTATTACGCAAGATCACAGGTGGAAGCTAATCATACATATAAACACAACCTATTACATCCTACTCGTATATTATCCAAATCTATTATTAGGTAATCAATAAAAATAAAAAGGTCGATCATCGATTGTGACGTAAGTAAACAGACGTAATATATTTGGAGTTACTATTAAAATTTTTATATATAAAAATATATATTTATTTTATTTTGTTATATTGTTCAAGGAAAAGTTAAATTATATAATTTAAACGAACTTTAACTCACGAAATGTATTACGAATGATTGGAATCAGTAGTAGAAATCACGACAGTAATCCTCAAGTGCGGTAGAGATCATCGCAGACTGATCTACAGGCGCTCAGATCCTTGGACATGCTTTAAAGAGGTAGTCAGAAACAAACCTTACATTTGCCCACATTTTGACGTGACAGGTTGCAAACCCTGAACGCTAGAAAGACTGGACTTAATAATGATAATTTTAATTTTTAATTTTGCTATATCCTAACAGAACCCATGTACTACTCATACTACTTATAATTACCCTATTCATAAGACCTATTCCTAAAACAATCATGAATTGCGACCCAATACATAAAAGACGAAAAAGAGGAAGGCCTGCTATGCGATGGGATGATGACATCGTGAAAGTAGCAGGCAAAACATGAAGCAGAGACGCTAGAGATCGGAAAAAATTGAAAGAGCTGGAGGAGGCTTTTACCGCTGAAAGCGGTCCTTACATATAATTTTATATACCTACTAGCGACCCGCCCCGGATTCACACGAGTAGCATGTTATTATGCATATAAACCTTTCTCCTGAATCACTCTATCTATTAAAAAAAACCGCATCAAAATCCGTTGTGTAGTTTTAAAGATATAAGCAAACATACATACATACAGACGCAGGAAGCGGAAAGCGACTTTGCTTTATACTATGTAGTGATTCATAGATACCTATTTAAGTTGTTTTTTTATATTGTGCAAGGAAAATAAAAGCTTTTATTATTATATTATTATTATTTATTATTCATAAGACCTATACCTACTATGTCTTTTACATGATGCAAATAAATAAAATAAATAAATAATGTCACTAATATAGTTCTACATTGCACCTGCTTCCACAAGTTATTTCGACAGGTTACCATTTTGTCATTTTGTAGTAAGCACAACGGCTTCTTGCAAAATGTCCTCAAACTACACATTCTTGGAACAAAACAAAGTGTTTCTTGATTTCCTACCGTTCTGTCATTAGGACCAATTGTCTTGTATTGCGAAAGCAATTCAGATGTTTGTTGAACAAAAACCTGCTGCTTGAAGGCCAATCGTTTGTGTAACTAACTAGGTGTTTTTAGGGTTCCGTACCCAAAAGGTAAAAACCTGTACCCTATTACTAAGACTTCGCTGTCCGTCTGCCTGTCTGTCTGACTGTCCGTCTGTCTGACACAGGGCTGTATCTCATGAACCGTAATAGCTAGAAAGTTGAAATTTTCACAGAATATGTATTTTTGTTGCTGCTATAACAACAAATACTAAAAACAGAATAAAATAAATATATAAGGGTGGCTCCCATACTACAAACGTATTTTTTTTGCCGTTTTGATAATAGTACGGAACCCTTCGAGCGCGAGTCCAACTCGCACTTGGCCCGTTTTTTTAGTGTTTTCGCTAATTGTAAAATAATTATGTTTAGATAGGCCTGGCCCAGCAACGATATAATGATAATAACTACGTTTTGAAATAGTATCACAACTGTAATCCGCAAGTAACGCAAAATAAATGGAGATAATCAGAGGCACGTCCAAAATTACATTTGATACTAGTCGTATTTTGGAGTAGTTAGCATTCCATATGGGTTTAATTTAAATTATACTCATACTTCCCAAATAAATCTTAAAAAACGAATACCGCCTGAAAGAGGTCTAAAGTTGTCTTTAAGAGATCGCTACTTAGCGATAAGACCGCCCATTGTACAGTGTTTGCTCTAGTCTATGTTTCTGTTATTAATTATTTTTACCAACGACGGGAACGGACACGGTATTGTATTATGCGTTTGGGGTGAAAGGATGTGTGTGCGTTTGATTGAGTGAATGAACTATTATTATTATTCATTCATTCATTCACCGTCTATTGTTTTTCGATTTATAAAAACATTTTCGTCGGTTTATTTTTAGTTCATAAAACGTAATGATATAGATGTTCTTGCGTAACTTAAAGCTCATATAAGAGTGTAATTATTAACGGCCCTTCAAAGCTTTAGTGAAAGTCTATTTATTTTCACTTTAGCCTTCAATTATTAGAAAGTACAATTTTTCCGATTTGAATAAATTAGAATGACAAATGATCTTAATCACTACATAGTATAAAGCAAAGTCGCTTTCCGCTTCCCGCGTCTGTATGTCTGTATGTACACAACGGATTTTGATGCGGTTTTTTTTAATAGATAGAGTGATTCAGGAGGAAGGTTTATATGTATAATAACATGCTACCCGTGCGAAGCCGGGGCGGGTCGCTAGTGTGATAATAACATAAATAACATGTGCCGAATGCTATGTTTATAGCCTCTGGCTACCCTATTTAATATTTATAAGGATCTGAGTTCCTGAAAATCTGAGAGGATGTATAACATAATTAATTAAAAAAAATATGACTCTAGATTTATTCTAACTTACCTTCAGCATGTTATGTTTTCAGGCATAGATCAAGTATATGTCTTTGCTAAAAAAATGTATACAAAATCAAAGAGAGCCAAAGAATTGACGGAAAATGTTTTGTATTTCGTCAATGTTGAAATAAATAGTTTACATACGAATAATCGAGTAATAAGGTAGTCGTATTCCTGCTACAAACTTCATCTTTAATTAAACAATAATTATTATCCATCATTGTTTCCGTGTACCATTTGCACTTACCGATAAGGTTTATCGACATTCAGAAGCCAGATACAATGCAAGGTTCAAAAAAACATTTTATTACGTCCTGCAATTACATTGTGAATTATCAATTACCTCGAACAAAATAATTAATTTTGAATAAAGACATGTATTATCTTGATCAGTCAATATGAATACTTCCTTTATTTTGTTGTTGTTTAGTAGTGGGCAGTTGTAAAACATAAGCCAAATCCTCCTCAGAACGTTACTGAAATCATGTTTATCTTCACAGTTGAATGCGTTCGCGTTAAACACAAAGTTTGGTGTCCGTGCTATTAGCCGTTGAGGAGTTCCTTCGTGAGGAGTTAGCTTCTCAACGGCTATCATAATATAAATATATATAGGATATCATAATAATTATATTGTCATCAGAGCTACAAACAACAAAGATAACTTAAGGATATAATCTATATAAATTACAGACAGAACAAAATATCACCAATCGTGTGAACTTTTCTCGATAGATTTACTTTCCAAAGTTGGCTTTTCAAAAACACTAGTTTCGTTTTTAATCAAAACTATGAATAGCTGTTAATAAAAGTTCATTTTTATATAATTTGTTAGATAATCATACTAGCTTACAATTACAGACAGTTTCTTTTTAAATTGGGTAGACTCAGCCCATACAAAACATCAAAAATTTCACTTATCACCTTAATGTGTAGATAACTGAACTTGAAAATAGCCTGTTATTTTGTATCAACCGCGTAAGTTATTAGCATGCAGTGGTCTGCAATGTGCGATTTCCTCTTGTTGTGTATTACAATAATTATTCTGAATTTTTCCAAATAACATACCTACATCTAGTTCCAGTGTATTGCGATCAAAGTGGGTTAGTGAGTGAGCGGAGTTGTCGGCCTCGGTGGCCACGCCTTGAAGGGTTACCACGCGGAAACTATGTTCAAGATACAGTAACCTACGAACATCAGTAGCAGTCAGTACCTACTCGATAAAAACTATTGGAGAAAAGGAATCCAGCTGGCCTCACAGCTCAGTTGGTAGTAGCTCTGCCTTCTGCGCTGTAGGTTGTGGGTTCAATCCCCACCCGGAATAAACATTTGTGTGATGAACATAGATGTTTGTTCTGTTTCTGGGTGTTATGTATAATATGTATGTGTTTACAACAAAAACGTATATGTATTCTATCAGTTATATTTTCCCATAGTACAAGCTTTGCTTAGTTTGGGGCTAGATGGCGATGTGTAAAATGTCCACCAATATTTATTATTATTATTTATTATTTATTGTTATGAACATGTTTGTTCTGTGTCCCAGACACAGAACAAACATGTTCAAATATTATTTGTTAATAAATATGTATTTACAAAAAAAAGTATATTAATTGTATCAGTACACATCAGATAGCACCATCTTGCCCCAAACTAAGCACAACTTGTGCTGTGGCAACCAGGTATAACTCATAGCTACAGGGGGGTTAGCATGAACCAGTATCGTATCGACAACGTATCGTCCAAACTGACTTTGACTGTCTAAACTGACTCTTTTTGTATAGAAAAGCGTCAGTTTTGGCATTTGGACGATACGTTGTCGATACTATAATAGTTCGTGCTCAGGCCACAGAACAAACATCTATATTCATCACAATGTTTTTGTTCTGTGTGATAATCGAACTGAACTGTGAGGCCGGTCAATTATTACATTTAGAACCAGTATTAAATCTGTTCATTGATGTCACTGATACTGTGACGGAGAGTTCTTTCTACGGAAGAAATACAAGTAAACTCGAGGGCAGCAGCTTGCTTTGTTATATCAGTGAAAGGAGGGTGGAACTAGTTCAGACCTTGATACAGAAGGTCACTTGGACGATGACTTGGAAGCCTTCCGCGTTCTGCACTCGTTTTACTTAAACTGGATGTGGTAATTAGGGTAAACCCGCAATAAATAATTAAATATAAGTATGTAGATGTAGTAAAAAAAAAGCTAAGTGCGAGTCGGACTCGCGCACGAAGGGTTCCGTACCATTGTCTATAAAAACTCACTATGGGAGCCCTACTTAAATTAATTATTTTATTCTGTTTTTAGTCATCATCATCATCTGTGAAAATTTCAACTGTCTAGCTATCACGGTTCTTGAGATACAGCCTTGTGACAGACGGACAGACAGACGGATAGCGAAGTCTTAGTTCCGGTTATTACCCTTTGGGTACGGAACCCAAAAAACAGCATTATCAGACTGAGTAGGGATACTTGGGTTACTACTAGTGAAATCAAAAGCCTGTTTCACTTACAACACAATTGAGCTTAGCGTTCGTCAGTCAGTTGACGTGCTCGTGTTTGATTAAGAAATATCACTTAAATAAACTCCAAAGTTAATTACCCAAATCGAAACCAGATTAATTAACATACTATTGACACAAAGACGTTGACATTTCACTAAAGTAAAGTAAGTAAAGTAGGTAAATTGCGTACTTTTGAAGTTAACGTGAACCTTTTGACGTGACGTTGTAATGAGGTTCAAAAAACCCACTGCAATTTTCTTCGCTCGTCTCACCTCGATATAGGGGTCAAATCAGCATGGCTTATCGCTTATTGAAGCAGTTACATATACTAATGCGGAGCGACACATGCCATCGTAAAGACCTAATCGTATAAGCTTCTCTAATTAAAATTCGAGGTAAGTATAAAATGTTCTACGATTTCAATTATTTATTCGAATAAAATAATTTTACCATACTGCTCGTAAATCAATGAATATAACTGTAACTCACTTCACAACCAATAAATAATTTAGAGTCTAAACTGTATTTGTCTACGCGTCTAAACTTTAGACAGAATAATTAGATATCCTTTGTAACTTTACACCACTAACTGTAAACTGTTCTTCGGTTAATAAATAAATCTTACGTTCAAAGTTCTACTTAGCGTTGTTTGACCTTGCAAAACTAGACAAACGGTCACTAAACTTGTCAGCTGTCATCCGCGTTCAGTTGACGGTTAGCGATGTATCAAGTGTCAAAAAACAGACGCCATTACAAGGTTAGTACTCCGCCCCTTCCGGTAGATATCTCAAATCTGTTCTAACCTTGCCTTGCATTATATAGCAATATATATAAATATTCATAATAAAGATAATAAAGATTTCTGATTATACGTTATTCAACTTAAAGTAGACTATAATTATCACCCATAAAGTTATACCACTTAGGTTTTATTTGGATTTAAAACTTAAAAGCAATATTAATGTTTCTGATTTCATCTAAGCAATAGTTTTCAATTATGCGTTGGTAACTGATTTTAGCAAGTTTAATTATATTCCTACCTACTTTTATATACCCGAAGGGCAATAGAAATAATTAATCTATTGTGAAAGGTAACGAAATAAATAATTAGAATGGACAAGTATGAAACGCCTGCCATTGTGATAATTGTATTATACAAACTTTTGTCAAACAAGGCAAATATTTGTAACTAGTTGTCCGCCCCGGCTTCGCACAGAAGATGACATGACAAGAGACTAATGAAGATTTATAGGCAAAGTTTTGATACTTTAGTTACATTGTTGCAATTTTTGGCCCTTACACAGAAACCCAATTGTTACACTGTAAATTATAGTCAGTTTTTTAAGTTTGATAGTTTTCAAGATAATGCAGTTTTATCACTTTTTCCGTCTTATCCAACATTACACATATATATCTTAATTTATTTTCACGACGTTTGTCAAAAGTTACGTCTACTAATCACGATAGTTTGAAAAATAATATTGTAGGTACTTACTACTTACGTTACATAGAAAAGTTGTTTATGAAATTGAAAAGTTTAAATTGCTTTAATAAGCAGTATACAACGTAACGGCAGCGGGGTAATTACGCAAAGTTTTTATAGGCACTCATTCTTTAGGGTTCCGTGCCCAAAGTGTAAAAACGGGACCCTATTACTAAGACTTCGCTGCCCGTCTGTCTGTCACAGGGCTGTATCTCATGAACCGTGATAGCTACACAGTTGAATTTTTTACAGATGATGTATTTCTGTTGTCATTATAACAACAAATACTAAAAATAGAATAAAATAAATATTTAAGTGGGGTTTCCCATTCAACAAAAATGGTTTTTTGGCGTTTGTTATATAGAGGCACGGAACCCTTCGTGCGCGAGTCCGACTCGCACTTGGCCGGCTTTTATTAGTTCGCATGTCTGTTTAAAATTACACCGTTTATCGCTCGGATTTTGCTGGAGAGTGACAATTGTAATGAGCCTTTGCTTTTTGTGACCATTTATTATTTGGAATTCTGCGTTTGGACAGAGCTTTACATAAAAAACTTGCTCTATTATCAAGTTCTACCTATTAAAAAACTTCTTTTTTAGGGTTCCGTACCCAAAGGGTAAAAACGGGACCCTACTAAGACTTCCCTGTCCGTCTGTCCGTCTACTCGTCTGTCTGTCACAAGGCATGTATCTCATGAACCGTGATAGCTAGAGAGTTGAAATGTCTACAAATGATAAAGGGCGTACCTCCCCTACAGCCCCTACTAACTATAGTCAATACAGGTTTAAATACGAGTATATAAATATAACAGGAAATATAACAGGAAAAACTAAAATTTAACTCCTCATCGACGACATCATTACTTTTGAATACTAACTTTAGTATCACTCGCAAGAGCCTAAAGTTGTCACTGAAACATGTCTACTCTTGGTGGTTTAACTGGTAGTTCCAGTACGGAACCTTCAGTGCATAAGTTGCACTGGCGCGCACTTGACTGGTCTTGTTCTGATATGGTAATGCTACCTACACCCTGATTTTTGCACACCTTCGATATTAGGAACTGGCCATGATATTATTCAATCTTTTTCTACATACCACACACACATCATACCATAACATAATTCTTGGATGCTAAACGAAGAAAGATATCTAATGCTATAATAAAAAATAAATAGGAACACGACTGTAATCCCCAAGTACGGTAGACATCCTCTCAGATCTCCAGGCACTTAGATCCTTTGAATATGTCTAATAAGGGTAATCAGAGAGGCACGTCCAAACATTATATTTGGCACATACCCACATTTTGCAGTATAAAGCATTCGTATGAAAACTTCGATAATGTAGCCCAAGGTGTAAAAAAATTACCCATAAAATCATTATTACACCCGTGCGACGCTGTAAAACCTTAAATACATAATTGATTGATAATTTATGGATTGCTTCTGGCAATTAATAGATGTATTATTTATTCAATCAAAATTAATAAGTGCAGTTTCTAATAGCTCACGGTAGCAAAACCTGATTGGTGTTTGTCTGAGTTTATCAATTTAATTCGATAGGTTTTTTTATTGTTCTGTAAGAATAAATTTAAATTCAAATTCAAAAATCATTTATTTCAATAAAATCACAAGGATCACTTTGAAACGTCTTAAGAACTAGGTGAAGCTACGCCGATTCCACGCGACCAAGCCTAGAGGCAACAAACACAGCTTGGGGTCTACCTTTTTTTTAATGATGCTTTCCTTAATGCTATGTAGAGCTCCAGTGTGGTGCCAATCGAACAAGGTGAAGGCTCAATCA
This sequence comes from Hydriomena furcata, assembly GCA_912999785.1. NCBI lineage: Eukaryota > Metazoa > Arthropoda > Insecta > Lepidoptera > Geometridae > Hydriomena > Hydriomena furcata. The sequence continues at coordinate 3,952,060 of OU538824.1, forward strand.
AGAATAATAATTAAAAGTACCTATGTACTACTCAAGAGATATAGTTAATAGATGTTTGATGTTGTTTATGTTATAAAATCTGTTGTTTCTATTTTTTTAGTATTAGTATGTCTTGGGACTTAGAAGTAGTATGACAGCTTGGGTACCTAAAACTGGGTTTAGTTCCGTGATTTTAGATTACATACATTGTTTTTAAATGAACACGCATAACTTTTTACAGTGTGGACCAATTTAGATAATTCTTTTTTTATTTTAATTTCTTTTTTCCGATGTTGGTACCGTAAAAAAAATTATAAATAACGTTTAGAAAAATAAAAAGAAAACCGATGAAAATGTTCCAATTATCAAATAAATAATAATAAATATTGGTGGACATTATCACACAGCGCCATCTAGCCCCAAACTAAGCAAAGCTTGTACTATGAGGACTAGATAACTGATAGAATACTTATATACTTTTTTTTTATAAATACATACATAATGATACATAATAACACCCGGACACAGAACAAACATCGATGTTTATCACACAGATATTTGTCCTGTATGGGGATCGAACCCACAATCTACAGCGCAGAAGGCAGAGCTACTACCAACTGAGCTGTGAGGCCAGTCAAAACCTTATCCATAACCATGACCAACCTTATCCATTATCAAAATATGATGAAACTTACAGAGTTGTTCAAACTCTGTAAAAAGTTATGCGTGGTCTAACATGAAAAAAAAACGTGTCGAATTGAGAACCACCTCCGTTTGTTTCGTCGTTTAAAAATCTGTTGTACCAAGAATTACTTCACCAGATTATCGGTCCTTCAATCGGCACAGATTATAATTAAATCAGCGTGGTACCTGCTTGCAAAACTTACCAGTTGCGGATTGCTCACCCATACAGAAATGTTGCTCACATTTTGTTTATATGAAACGGCTACACATGATCAATTTGCTTGCTTACTTGCTTTACATACTTACAACATAGCTCAATTTTACATATCTGAATATATAAAACTATTGCGTTACTGACTTGCTGATCTATCAACGCCTAAACTAAAGATTCTATATAAGATAGAAACTTTAAATTTGAACTGTGTATTTCTTTTTGATGTGTAAAGGATGCATTAAATAAATAAATAAATAAATATTGGCGGACTTTACACACAGCGCCATCTAGCCCCAAACTAAGCAAAGCTTGTACTATGGGAACCAGATAACTGATAGAATACTTATATACTTTTTTTTTTTGTAAATACATACTTATTATACATATTAACACCCAGACACAGAACAAACATCTATGTTCATCACACAAATATTTACCCTGGGTGGGGATCGAACCCACAACCTACAGCGTAGAAGGCAGAGTTACTACCAACTGAGCTGTGAGGCCAGTCAATCATTAAGAAAGGAATTCCCGAAATATAACCTCTAATATGCAGCGAGGGTTGAAGTTGCTTTGAAAATAACTTTTCGTAATAGACGAGAGGTTTTATGAAAATAGTTCTATGACTACCATTTTTAGGGTATCGTAGTGTAAAAGAAACCCTTATAGTTTCGCTATGTCCGTCTGTACGTCCGTCCGTCTGTCCGCAGCTTAGCTCAGAGACTATCAGTGCTAGAAAGCTGTAATTTGGCATGTATATATATTTTTTGTTTCTCTCAAAAAAAATTGTGTACTTCCTTAAGTGAATGCAAGCTAGAACAACACTAGCTACTCAACCTCTCGCGTATGGAATGCTAATTACTGCAAAATGTGGGCATGTGCCAAATATAATGTTTGGGCTCTGACCTCCTCTATAAATCTTCAAGGATCCAAACGCTTGGAGATCTGAGAGGATGTCTACCGCACTTAGGGATTACAGACGTGATCCTATTTATTATTTATGTTTATTATTTTAAATTCTACTACGATTTTTACGAATGCGGTTTGACCGAATATATCGGAGCACTGTCGTATTGTCAAAATCGTTCTGCGGAGTAGACACCTTGAGCACGAATCATTATTATATGGTTGGTTTTGACGATACCTTTACCAGACGATAATGGGTCTACTCAGGCCACCGTATCGTATTTTCGTGCGGAACCGCAAGTATCGGTATCACAATGCCGTGATCTTACACGGAAGAGTGGTGTCGAGATACAGTGAAACTGCATTCCGGCGGACGCGGAAAGCGGAGAAATACAGGGTGATTATTGGTTGTACGTCATGTTTCGAGCCAGTGACCGTCTGAATGGGCAATTTGACAAGATTTTAAAAACCATTTTAGATTATTCAGTAGTGACTATGAAACCCATAAAACAATATTATTTAAAATTCTGATAAGTATTGTCCTTAAAAATTTAAATTAAATATCGTCAATTTAAATAACCAGCAAAAACGCTTCTTTATGCAAATGGCGTCGAATTAGTTTCTGTGACGTCACAATGTTTGTCAATAAGTAAATAAACGTTTAAATAAGTAAAATTCAAGGCAGGCGAAGACATATTGACAAGCATGCTATGTCATCGTCGATTCGACCACCGTTTACCACCATCCTGACCGTTTTGTGTCACGTGACTGGCGTGATAATTTTAATTATGGGGTTTTTAATAAACTGTTGTTTATTTTCAAGTTATTTTACTCCATAAGGCTTTATGAAGGCATAATTTACATAGATTACTCATCAACAACACTTTATTTTTCATACTGTCAAATAGCCTATTATGGCTGTATGTTAACAGAGTCAATTGTAAGACAAGAACTCCTAGTAGGGTCAGCAAGGCATTGGGTGTTTTTTTTTTGGTATAGTCATTTCACACAGCGCCATCTAGACCCAAACTAAGCAAACCTTGTACTATGGGAACCACATAACTGACAGAATACTTTTTTTTTGTTGTAAATACCATTGTATCATACTTATTAACACACAGAACTAACATCTATGTTCATCACACAAATGTTTATCCCGGGTGGGGATTGAACCCACAACCTACAGCGCAGAAGGCATCTTGTCTACCAATTTTAGGGTAAAAACGGACCCTATTACTAAGACTCCGCTGTCCGTCTGTCTGTCCGTATGTCGTGAACCGTGATAGCTAGACAGTTGAAATTTGCACGATGATGTATTTCTGTTGCCGCTATAACAACAAATACTAAAAACAGAATAAAATAAATATTTTCATACAAAAAAACGTGTTTTTTTGCTGCTATATAATGGTACGGAACCCTTCGTGCGTAATTCCGACTCGCCCTTGGCAGGTTTTTTTTTTATACATTACTAGATGCTGTTTCTAGCGCATGATAAATTACCGCAAAAGTTATGTGATTTTATATCATTAGTGATCGATCTTTTGCAGAATGTTAGTTCATGTCAATTGCTCATATTTCCTTGCATCGCTTGACAGTTTTAAAGTTTAGATAAATAAAGCGTACGTATTTGTCGTTCTGCGGGGAAGTGATGTATCTGTTACGTAGTAACATTATTAGTAATCTGCGGCCGCGATGTCAGCACGGCGCGTGTCGTGATTTGGCGCCAAAACCTGCGAAACTACGCTCACTCGATAGTTTTTTTTCAAGTATCACCTTAAAATTTAAAAAGGTTGGTTGAAACATAATTGTGTGTGACCAAAGCCATAACTTTAGCTAAATTAATTACTATGTCTTTGCTACAACTAATAGACTATTAAATAAAGTAACGACTTTTCCCATGCAACTCGTAATCGTATCTTAAAAACACATCCATCTTGGGTCTTGAAATGTGAAAAACGCATTGCAATATTGCGCAGGTCACGACATCATTTCTGACCTCGGTGTAGTACATTGCGAAGATAGAGCATTTCCCACGTTATTCTATGTATTAAGGATTCCGTAATACACTATTTACTAAAAACATTAAACGGTGTTGTGTTCGCATGGTTTTCGAGCGACGAAAAAACTACACACCATCTACTCGGAAACTAAAAACTGAAATTTCATAGAAAAAAATCTAATTCAAATTTTTTTTGTATCTTATCACTACATAGTATAAAGCAAAGTCGCTTTCCGCTTCCCGCGTATGTATGTATGTTTGCTTATATCTTTAAAACTACACAACGGATTTTGATGCGGTTTTTTTTAATAGATAGAGTGATTCAGGAGGAAGGTTTATATGTATAATAACATGCTACCCGTGCGAAGCCGGGGCGGGTCGCTAGTGTTGTTATAAATAGTATTGGTAAAGTAGTTTCAAACCCTGTAAGGGTTTATGTTTGAAACAATATCAGATATTAAGTCGCTAGGCGCGTTATTTGTACAAAATCATAAACTTATATATTTGAAACTAAGTATATAAAAACTTTAAATGTATCAAATTACTCATAAACTTAAAAAAAAAACATTAACAAGTATCATCCAGGAACTCGTTCAATATCGTGTTAATTGAGTTTTTTTTTCTCTTCACGATAAAAAAAAAATGTACCTTGGTAGTCCTTTAAAATTTCAATTTTTCGTTTCTTCATAACATTTAAACAATATATAGCTGATTTTGGTGATGTTAACGTTTTGGGTTTTTGTAGCAAGCCGGAGACCTTTTGGGTTCGATGAACTTACAAAGTAGGTATATATGTTCATGTTTACTTGGAAATGTGACTTTCACACTAATTGTTTGTTCAAACGAATATTTAAATTATGAAATTTAACGAAACTTCTGGTAGAACTCACGTTTTGCAAACTCTATTTGAATGTAAAGCAAAGTAAACCATTTCGCATGTATTATTCGCGAATTACGTTCGTTACTTTCACAACTATAATATGCAAATCTGTTTTTTAGCACAATTTGCACACATTATAAATCTTTATGGACTAGAGTAGAATTACTAGATTCAGCCATTTGCTTTTTGAAGTTAGTTTATAGTGTACATGACTAATTTTATTATGAAGGTAGACTTTCTTGTTTGTCTTTTTTCAAACTATCGAGATTAGTAGACATAACTATAGATTTTAACACGGGTGTTTATCACGTTACCTTTAATTTACCGTTTCGACTATGTTACAATAGCCACGGTTATTGTAACATAGCCGTGGCACACTCGTGTTAAAATCTATAGTTATTTCTTGTTTGATTTTCCACGAAATATGTTACATTTTTGGATTTGCAGCTGGAACTAAAAAAGTTATTTTTAGGAGTCATTTTCGAATGATAAATCTATCAAAAAAAAATGTACTTGTAAAACTGTTTTTCATTTTAATACAAATAAATTAAAACTTAATGTTATCTATGCAATAAATCAAGACATTTTCAAATGATCAAATATAACAAAAATTGATGTCCAATCGTGTTATAATTTTTAATTTAAATAAATATCCAAAAATTACCCAAAAAATCAAGACCCTAAAGTAATACATTTTATAATGATTTTAGTGAACGTTTTAAGTGGTTTTAATAAGTAAGCATTGGCTTTCATAAGTGCATGCTTAATACGGACAAACCTTGGAGCGAGTGCTCTACAAAATTGGTAAATACCACTTTTTCCGATCACTCAATTGAAAAAACGGCTTTCAAAATGTCGAAGTAACCAGTGGCACTCAGGAAATATTTCAACACTGACCCTTTGCAAAACGATATACATAGTAAAGGGCTTGGATTCCCTAAAAGCCATGATCGTCATAAAACTACGTTAATATAACGGAGACGTGATAATTATAATAAATAAATAGGATCACGACTGTAATCCCTAGTACGGTAGACATCCTCTCAGATCTCCAGACGCTTAGATCCTTTGAAGATGTCTAGTGGGGGTAGTCAGAGGCACGTCCAAACATTATCTTTGACACATACCCACATTTTGCAGTAGTTAGCATTCCATACGTGACAGGTTGCAAGCCCATCGCCGATAATTACATTTATAAATTTCCGCTCAAAAAAACCGTGTTGGCCGAGTGGGACCACGACTTTCAATCTGAAGGTCGTGGGTTGGAATTCCAACGTGCATCAATCGATTTTTCTATTCGATAAATTATATGCGCATCAAAAACACGTTCTCAAAACGGTGAAGGAAAACATCGTGAGAAAACCAGTTAGTATTGATAAGCGGCGATGGGCTTGCAACCTGTCACGTATGGAATGCTAACTACTGCCAAATATAATCTTTGGACGTACCTCTGACTGCCCCCACTAGACATCTTCAAAGGATCTAAGCGTCTGGAGATCTGAGAGGATGTCTACCGTACTTGAGGATTACAGTCGTAATCACATTTATTTTATTATTTATAATTACGGCTAAAATAAAAATCGGGCTCCACTAAATAACAGATGGCAAACTTTAAGACGTTCTTGCCCACTTGTGGGAATGACAAAAAAAATAGGACATAGTTTTTACTGTTCACTGACGGTTGTATTAATTTTTAAAGCGACGTGTAGGTATGTGTATCATAGAGTTATGGTAATATGCGTTGGCTGATACTACTGGTCGTGTCTGGGATCAAATTAGCATGCGCAGGAGTGGATTACGAAACACACGATACTGTACACAAGGTATGGCTGTTTCGTAAATCACAATTTAGTATACCTAATGCAAAGTTTATTAGTCATTTTAGACATATCCTGTGGTAAGGCACTTATAAATTCCCCATTGGTTCTATTTTGGTTCATTTTAAATAAAATGGGCTTTGCTTCTTCAATAGTATTGAAGTTTATATAAAATAGGATCACGACTGTAATCCCCAAGTACGGTAGACATCCTCTCAGATCTCAAGACGCTCAGATCCTTTGAAGATGTCTAGTGGGGGTAGTCAGAGCCACGTCCAAACATTATATTTGGCACATGCGCACATTTTGCAGTAGTTAGCATTCCATACGTGACAGGTTGCAAGCGGCTTGCAAGAAATACTTACTGGTTTCCTCACGATGTTTTTTCTTCACCGTTTTGAGCACGTGTTTTTGATGCGCATATATTTTTTTTATATGCTCATCAAAAACCAGATTTATCAAAGAATCTAAAATTATGTAATCCGTGGGGTATGTCCGTCTCTCGGAATTGGAATGTGTACTCTTCTAGCAATGATAACGACAATTTTAGAAGCGCGAAATAACGAATTTTTGATCCAACATTACTGCTGTTATTATACGAAATATTTACTGTATTTAAAAAAAATACCATAAAAAAAAAAACGTTTTCAAAGTACCTAATATCTGTTACCCGCGATTTCGTTTGTGTGTGTGATCCTAAGGCTCGTAAATTTTCCAAAAAAAGTAACCTTTCTTGTTCAGCCGTTTCATCGTGAAATCGTATAAAACAGACAGAAAGATAGAGTAACTTTCGAATTTATAACATTATTATATAAAGTGTAGATACCTAAACATAAGAACATGTTTTAACCAATAAAATGAATCACAGATCATTGACACCCAAAGTTTAAATCAAAAATAATAAATAACATAAGAGAATTTAAATTAATTCGGGGTCTTTTATATTTATAATACTCTAAATAAAAGAAACAGAAACCCTTAAAGGATAAGGAGATTTTTTATCCTTATGCCTGATCAAACTTCACTTAAAAAAAAACAATAATTTATTAAGGGCCGCGCGGACCACGGGCCTTCTAAATAAAATATAAAAAAATCGATACCTTCTCTCTTCACTACATAGTATAAAGCAAAGTCGCTTTCCGCTTCCCGCGTATGTATGCGGTTTTTTTTTAATAAATAGAGTGATTCAAGAGGAAGGTTTATATGTATAATACATGCATAATATAGTAGAGAAACACTGATAATTTTAGAGGTTTCTAATGTGATGTCGTAACTAAACACATTTTTTTGCGCTTACATTGCAAATGCTGGCTGAACCCCACGAGATATATCAAAATAATGTACTACAGTATTGTACACCTTAAAAATGTCTACAAAAAAGTCCGCGATGGTATTAGAAATGTCTTACGCACAGCGAAGCGGGCACGGGTCAGCTAGTTTAAAAATAAAAGTGACTTTTATATTTCGTTACGAAATTTTAATACAAATAATCGAATGAATAATTCATTGACAGAGATGACTTTATTACCGAAATATTTTACTACAAGGATTATGACTTTTTGATCATATAAAATCATAAATCATGGATTCTTCATAAATTATCAGATTACCAATCTCGTAACTTGACTCGACTCGTGAGACAATAAAATTTTCTTGACTTGTCAAAGCCTACATTTGTTATCCATTTCTGATTACAATGTGATATAACTAAATTAATAATTAAATTAAGAATAACAAATTATAACCGTCGGCACTTTTAGGATTTTAATGTAATGTATGTTTAAAAAAAAAGAAGGGTTCAGTAGTGTTTGTGTTAATGGCGGCTATACAAACTGACAGATAGACATCGTCCAATCAAAAAAAAACATCATATTATTTGCACAATTCGCTCTGGGTGAGGTTTGAACATACAACCTACAGCGCAGAAGGCAGAACTACTACCAACTGAGCTAAGGCCAGTCTCATAAACGCGAGCAAAATGACAATGAACAAATCTCGTGAGAAAACCACGTGGCCTTACTCATGTAATAAACGTGATGTATAAATTAGACACGAAAACTCGTGATAAATGAAAACATGTTGTCTACTAGGTATCATCTCAACTTAGCATAAAATGAGATTTGTAAGATTGCAAGTAGCAAAAATAATCTGCCCCGTGCTGAGAAATCTTTTAGGTACCTAGGACCTATTTTAGGAATCCGTGGACTTCAGTTTGAAATTATTTTGGGGACTTGTTTAGTATGTAGAAGCAAGTAAACTGACTTCAATTGCAATTGCTCCATGCTGCTACGAAAAGTTGTAGCGACGCGCGTTGAAGTCTTTTGTATGGAAACTCGACAGTCGGTCCAATAATTCAATATGGTGACATGATTCAATTGTTTCTGAGCTTATATTGAAATAATTTCTAGCCACTAAGGTTTTGGCCGAGTGGGAGGTACCTCGACTTTCCATCTGAAGGTCATGGGTTCGAATCACGGCGTGCATTAATGGATTTTTCTGTTAAAAAAATGTATATGAACATCAAAAACACGTGCTCAAAACGGTGAGGAAAACATCGTGAGGAAACCAGTTAGTATTCTTATAAGCGGCGATGGGCTTGCAACCTGTCACGTATGGAATGCTACCTAATGGAAAATGTGGGCATGTGCTTAATATGATGTTTGGACGTGCCTCTGACCACCCCCACTAAACACCTTCAAAGGATGCGTGATGCGATGTCAAAGAAAGCGTCTGTAGATCTGAGAGGATGTCTACCGAACTTGGGGATTACAGTCATTATAATATTTTTGTCCACATTTTGTGGGCGTGCCAAATTACTGACTATGACTACCCATTTTGACGTCAAGGATCTGAGAGTGAGATCTGAGTAGATTTCTACTGTACAGTCGTGATCCTATTTCATTCAATTTACAATTTGTTTGAATGTCTCAGTTCATTATACACCTTACCCGATCACCTTGTGAAAGCAACATTATGACAAGTGGAAACTGTAATCCCACCACTTGTATCTCAACGGTCATTACAGGTCCTTGGTGGTGCAAGACAAGTGACTCGCAATTGCTCCAGATCTATTGTTACATAACCCTCCATATCTGATAGGTCTGATAGGTTAGGTTGCAAAACCCAAGACCCGAGGCATGGCTAGATTTTGAATGTATTAGATAGAAGTGATAAGCCGTTGCCGTGGCTGGTTTAAGGGGCTCCCAGTCGCTGATTTCTCTTTTTCGGAACGAAAAAAGAAATACTTCTGAACAAGCCACATCTCCTATTTTTATAAGTATATTATTTCAGGTTCCTACCTAGATTTCTATTAAGCTGAAAACATAATAGCAGAAACTTTTCACGATAAAGATATTATTTAAAAATGATACGTTATACAATTTTTGATCGAAATATTTTATATACTTACTATTAAAATTATATAAACTATAGATTTTTGATAAGTAATTATACATAATTTATATCATTAATTTATTCGAAAAGCTAAGGCGGACCACGCGCCGACGTGTGTTTGTCGTCATTGCAGCGGTCGGTAGGATTATTTATCGAATACTATCATATATATCATATACTATACATTATAAAATAGGAGATGTGGCTTGTTCACAAGTATTTATTTTTTCGTTTCGAACAAAAACAATCGTCGACTGGGAGCGCCTTAAGATTGCAATCGTTACTTTCATGACTTCGATTGTTTTAGGTTCAACTCTATTTCGGTTTTTGCGTGATAGTCTACCCGGATATGACGGGAAAATGTGCTAAGAACCCATTATCATTCAAACTATCAAACATGAAAAGAAACTGTCTTTGAGTTAGTTGAATTCAGAATGAAATGCTAACTACGTAGTATGTAGTAATGTGCCAAACGTAACTTAGGACGTGTTTCTTTTATTTAGAAATCTTTGTGGATCTCAGCGTCTGAAGATTTGAGAGTACATCTGGCGTAATCTTATTTCTTTTAATTAGGTATATTGAATGCACAACAATGCTATCTAGACACGCGGCAGCGTATCCGCCAAGTTCTGAGAAAAGCTAATAATAATAATTAATTTAAGTATTTGTTCAGAACATGGTCAATCAATGGTATTAAAAATTAAATATGGTTCAACATATTCTGTCATAATATTGCGAAATAAAATAATTTTAATTAGTCACCTATGTTTCATTACAATCATAATAATAGTCAAAAATTTTAATTGGATTAGAGTTAAAAAAATATATAAAATTGTAATTGAATGCAAATAACAATGTCAAATTTAAAAAAAAATCATCAATTGAAAAAAATAATTATCTATGAAACCGGCCGTGTGTTAATTTGTATAATATCAGCACAAACATATCTAATCCGTTTAAACTATCAGAAACGACCTTAAAAAGCAGGTGGCAATGTTGACCCGTTCAGTTCAATTATATCAAACTCACTACTATTTTATTTAAATGAAGGTTGTGACCCTTGCTGCCATAACAACCCATGATTGTTATCGATTTGATTTATGTTATATATATCAACAATCTTAACTGCCTTTCGAGTAACTAGCACAATTTAGTTAACGATCGAGAGGTGTGGAAAGATGGAAGTGAATTCAAACTCCTTCGGTGGCCAATTATTGCCGCGCAATCTTTCATTCATTAAATATAAATACACTTCCTTACAACTAATCGAACAACGAATTGAATATTCAAATGACCACCAACCAGGAAAGGACAGCGTCCAGTGGGATGCAATTTCGAAACTGTACATTCATGTAGAAAGCAGGTAACCGGCCTTAGTACAAAGTACAAACCTGATGAAATGTGGAAAAAATACGCGACCTAAAATAGAGACTGCTTAGTTTTCTATATCTATGTATATTCTATATCTATACATATCTATACATATAATAAAACTGTAGAAGAGTTCAATTCTGTACATTGAATAAAAAATAAAAAAAATACTCCTAGGGGCCTTTATACAAGTAACACTAGCCAAAAAAAACCATTTTGAAATTTTTGTCTGTCTGTCTGTCTGTTGTCCGGCTTTCACGCAAAAACTACGTTACGGATTTTGATGAACCCTATTACTAAGACTTCGCTGTCCGTCTGTCCGTCTGTCTGTCACAGGGCTGTATCTCATGAACCATAATAGCTAGACAGTTGAAATTTTCACAGATGATGTATATCCGCTGTCGCTATAACAACAAATACTAAAAACTGAATAAAATAAATATTTAAGGGCTCCCATATACAACAAACATGTTTTTTTTTGGCGTTTTTATAGATAATGGTACGGAACACTTTGTGCGCGAGTTCGACTCGCACTTAGCTAGTTTTTAAATTTCCAGCAGGCCCGGAAATATGCAGTACTAGCCAGTCAAAATAAAACAACTGTATTTTGCATGAATGCTGTTTATCGATGCAATTTCGATCTCGATACGATAATTTCGTTACGGTTACAGTTACGTCATCGCACTGTTTATAATTCATGTACTCGTTGTACATAATCCAGGTGATTTTGTAATAGAATTGGTACTTCGGTAATTATGTGCGGTATGGCTTGATACAACAAAACGAAGGTATTTCCGTGTGTTACTAAACTTTATTAACAAACAAAAGCTTTTCGATTTAGATGTAAGTAACGATATGAATGTAAGGCCACATTATAATAAGGTTCGGTTTTCGTAGAGCTGTAAATACAGGCTGTCTTCAGACTCCTGAAAACTGTAACTGAATATTCAGACTGCATCTTGATCGATTAACGCTGCAAAAATCGTCGTGGAAAAGGTTCTGTACTATAATTTTTCTGTTAACAATAATTATTTTTCAATTTCTATGAGAATTTAATGACATGGGATTTTCGTTCAGATTTTTCTGTGTAATTTTCAAGTTTTGTCTTTTTATAAGAAGTAGTTTTGGTAAGAAATCTTGTTTTTTTTATTCTTATGTTTTTTTTTTAGTTTTTTTTATTCCGTCTGAGAGATGGATGTTACTTTTACAGGCGCTTACAGTTAGACCTGACTTCGTCGCTTTACAGTATTACATAAAAAACCGGCCAAGTGCGAGTCGGACTCGCGCACGAAGGGTTCCGTACCATTATCTATAAAAAATACGTTCTTTGTGTGGGAGCCCCACTTAAATATTTATTTTATTCTGTTTTTAGTATTTGTTGTTATAGCGGCAACAGAAATACATTATCTGTGAAAATTTCAACTTATAGCCCTGTGACAGCCAGACGGCCAGACGGACAGCGAAGTCTTAGGGTACCGTTTTTACCCTTTGGGTACGGAACCATCTACTTCAATCAACAATGACAAGATCATCGACAGATAACATTTCACAAGCAACGTTTGTCATAACAAACTTTATTGGTAATAGGCCTGATTGCAACAAATACAGATCAGGTGGTAATTATGTAACGAACTGAAACAATTACTTTCAATGCTTGCACAATATACGCAATAATTACTTTAATCCGCAAAGTAAAATTGTAGGTACCATTTTGTTTAGGCTGCCTGCGTTATGTCATACCTATACCTACCTTTATCAAGCCCAAAGTGATTGTAAACTCAATAATCTTACCCATTTGCGCCAAACTTTAAGTTCATACATATCTTATTATTTTGTACTAGCAGTAGGTATTCTCAGTTCACACTGAAATAATGATTTTATGGCAAATTACACCTTGGGTTACAATATTGAAGATTTAGTAGTTTTTGTAATAAATATAGCCTATTTTACTCAAAGATAATGTAGCGTTCTAATGGTTAAAGATTTTTTTAAATCGGTCTAGTAGTTTTGGCTGAAGTGGGAATGGGCGGGTCACGTCAGTCGGATGAATCCAGACAAATGGGCTAGGATAGTCACGCAGTGGGTGCCTGAAGATGTAATTATTATTATATTTTAAGATATTTTCATAAGCTGTCAACACATAGGTATATAATGGTTACAGTAGCCTTCCATTTATATACTATTAGACAGAGACCATAAATATCACTTGGAAATCTAGGATTATAAACCTCACCTAGCTTTGCCTAGCTACCAATAAATCAGGCCATATAATAAAGCAACTGAGTCTTATTAACTCTATGAATAAATCACCTATATATTTTACCGTAAAGCTCTGTACAATATCAGTACCGCCAAGCCGATCTGGATCGTGAGAAAAACGGTATTATTGATAACTAGCAGTCCGGCCCAGCATCGCACGGGTGTAATAATGATTTTATAGGTATTTTTTTTACACCTTGGGTTACATTATCGAAGTTTTCATACGGATCCCTAATAGTAAGACATATAGTATAATGGACTTTTTTGTAGATATTGATGATATCTATAAAACTGTAGTACATTACTTTGCTCTATTGTCAATAATTTCCGCAGCGTAAGCGATATAAAGATTTTTTTTCACACGTCGGGTTACATTATCGAAGTTTTCAAACGGATCTCTAACATTTTTGAAAATATTCTATAGCCCATGTTCATCAGGGATAATGTAGGATTCTAATGGTGAAAGATTTTTTCAAATCGGTCCAGTAGTTTCGGAGCCTATTCGATGCAAACAAACAAACTATCAAATCTTTCGTCTTTATAATATTAGTATAGATGCGTACTGGACTTTGGATACCTCGACTTATATACAAGTTGTGGCCTATGTGTTAACACCTTGCAAACCATTATACAATACTAGCTTTTACCTTTGTCCGCGTAGATATAAGAAATAGATTTTAGAAATTGAATTTTTTTGATTGAACTTTTGTACACCCCCGTCTTTTCTTGTTTTTGTTTATACTGTTCATCCAAAAGTTGTCTGGAAGAGATCGCTTTTAGCGATAAGGCCGCCCGTTGTATATTTGTTTGTTGTTATTTACTATTTGTTTTCTTTGTGTGCAATAAGGAGTTAATCTATCTACCTACCATAAACATTATAATATAGAATATTTCTTCATAATTTTACAAAACTAGGTCAAGACGTCCAATTAATTATTATCTGTGTGAATGATAGTATATACCGGTTGCCGGTTTCTAGTCCACCTTGTAATAAGGGCACTATCAATATTAAATGTTATTTAATGCAACTTATACATATAGTTCAGTCCTTACACAACTAAACTGGTATGCTTGTAATGTTGGAATGCAAAATGCAAAATGTGGTCATGTGCCAAATGTAATGTTTGGACACTTACCTCTGACTAACTCCTTTAGACATCTTCAAGGATCTGAGCGCCTGGAGCTGGAGGTCTGAGAGAATGTGTACCGCATTAGGGATTACCCACTGTAATCCCTATAATGCTATTTTTTTCTTTAAGATATTTTAAACAAGGTAACTTTTGATAATCAATAGCCCTAAAATATTATATGTAATTTTTGGACGTTTCTCTGATTCCCTTTAATCATCTTCAAGGATTTAAGTGCCTGGAGATCGGAGTCTACCATACTTGGGGATTACAGAGGCAATATTTTTCTTCTAAAATATTTTTTTATACGAGGTTTTTAAGCCCCCGTCTTCGTAATTGTGTTGCGTGTCAATACATTTTAGTAACATACCTTCATGACCGAGTTTCGTAACAAAGTATTTAATTAATGTAGTTGTCACATGTCGTTAAGTACCGTTATGTGTTTCAAAGGCTCCATTCATTTGATTTATAACGTAAAGCCTAAATTAAGAACTCTGAATGACGTGACGAGTGTGATGAAATAGTTGTGTTACTGTAAGTGGAGTAAATTCGCGATGTTATAACGGTACTAGAATAGGGTTGACGTCAGATAAAACATAAGCCAAATCCTCTTCGCAACAATGTTGCAATGTTATGTTGTGCCGACCCCATATTAAGTGGGAAAAGGAGAAGAAAATGATGAATGAAAGGTATTAGAAGATTCTTTGTGGTAATTTATAACGACATCGGTGGCGTGGTAATCGAGGGGCAAAAATTGCGGGTTCGTTCACCACGGGGCAAATTATTTTTAAGTATTTGTTGCGAGTCTGACCCTCGTATTCAAGAACAACACTATGAGAACACGCACCCACAGTGGACGAAATCTTTTTTAAATAAAAATCACTTTATGTGTTGTGCGACACTGCATAGTGTGACTAGAGGTACATTGTCGTGTGCCTCTAGCCAAAGTTGAGCTCTAAAGGCACACGGTAGCGTGCGCCATAGTGCCACTCAACACATAAAGTGATGTTTATGAAAAAAGATTTCGTCCACTGTGGGTGCGTGTTCTCATAATGTCGTTCTTGAATACGAGGGTGAGTGTTGTAGTATTGTTTTTGAGAAGTATCTGATACCCACAACATAGTGCAAATGTAAGTAATAGAGTGGGGCCAGCCCCATAACCACAAGCTCTAAAGTCATATTAAAACAGTATCTACAACACGCTGTGCGAAAGTTACAACGCTATACGAGTTCGTATGACAATATGTGACTTTTTTTATCGTTGTATATGAGAATTTTTTTTTCGTTTATAATAAGCTAGTAATTGGAGCCAACCAATGTCTTTCTTAGCAAATTACTTACTTAAATAATTACCAATTTAAATGATGTTATGATTCATACCTGAAAAATAGAAAACAATTCATTAGAAAAGAAATATGCTTAAAGATTAGCGATGCTTAACATTTAAAATATAATCAAAAGATAATAGAATAGTGAATACAAAACAGAAACATCATCTTCCTACCCCACTTAATGGGGTCGGCACAACATGTGTGCTTCTAATTCCCTCTATCAGCCGTCATCTCATCACTCACTTCATTCTTACCCATATCATCTTTTACACAGTCTATCCATCTTATCTTTGGAGACCTCTACGTCTACATCCATTACAAAATTGAATAAAAAAATATTTACTCATCTCTCTCGTACACATTTTTTATTTACGACTACAACCAATTAAAATTCAAAAAACTTGACCTCTTGACCCTGGCGTGAATAAGAATCCTATATTTATGATCAAGGGTCGTATTTAGATTTTTATGATTCTGTGTTGTAAAATATTAAATGATAGCTATAAATACATTCTAAAAGTTTTATACCGACTAGGCTTAAAAGTAAAATATCCAATTTACGAATTATTTATTTGATGTCTCAGACTGACAGGTGCCAGTAATAGAACCCAAATAAACAAATAATAAATAAATATTGGCGGACTTTACACACAGCGCCATCTAGCCTCAAACCAAGCAAAGCTTGTACTTCGGGAAATACTTGCTTTTATAGCCGAAATATATAATTTAATGGAATCTAATTTAAAACCACATATTAAACCCATATGTTACTGACTGACTGACAATCCTAACTGAACCTTAAGTCATAGTAGCATGAAACTTGGATGGTGAACTTCATATTACAGTGTAAGGGTGCACTAAGAAATAAATCACCGAAATCCAACCCTTCAAAGGGTGCAGTGTGAGTTGAAGTCTGTTTAAAATCAACTTAGAACAAAGACACAGGAGCTTCCACTACCGATCTCGCCATTCTAAATTTCTACATAATTAAATCGTACTCACAAAACATTTAATTTAGCAATTGGTTTTAAATGCTAAAAACTCAACCAATAAATTAATATTTTAAGTTTTGCAAGATCTCCCATACATAATATGGGTAGGCAATACGTCGTGTCATAAATTAGCTACAAATGATGACAGGTTGAACATAGATGGATGCTGTAACGGTCATGGTTGGAGATCTCTACATAGATTTCTTATGCCGGGGTCCCACGACCCGCGTATTCACGCGCCAGACCGCGCCAAGGCGGACGTACGCGCCGTGGGAACGATGAATCCGTGGTGGCCCGTGCTCGGAAAGCTCTGTACGCGACGCGCCGGACGCACACAGGCGGAGCGTCATCCGGCGCGGCCCGTCGTTTTACGCGCCGTGGGACCCCGGCTTTAGTGAGACGAGCTTAATATTTTACTAGTAATTATAGCATAAAGCATGACTTGCTTTATTAAACTCTCACTTCGAAAATAAGGCCTAATACATCAATGTACGTAGTGCAAAATCAGAGTGTACAAAAATTAACTTTTTTGACGAAAGACATAATTTTTAAGACAGCTCGGGACTTCGTTTTGGAGCCCGATAATAATGGCAATGCTACAGGCAAATTAGGAGGCAATAATAGCATCTAATATACTAAATCGAAAGTGAAAAAGAAATGACCAAAGTGCCATTTTATTCTTTTTTTTTCAGTGGATGCATTATCTGAACTGAACTTCCAGTTTCGTTTTCTGGAGTAGTTTTAATACAACCTGTAGTAGATGAAGTACTAGTTGTACCCTCTACTTTTCATAACTCTTTTGTGTACAATTTTTTTATTAACCTTGACAGTAATACCATGTAATACTTTCGATTTCCTTCAAACGGGTTTCAACGACCAAGTTCACTTTCATTTGCATTCGAGGTCTGTGAACAAACGTTTACAATCTTAAATACTTTTAGATCACAGACGTCCTACTGGTTCTTTGTTAGTCAACGCGTTTTAATTCAAAAACCATTTTAACACAAAATCTCTTTATTTGGAACAAAAACATTGGTAGAAAAACACTGAAAAACGATAACAGCCACAGTAGCTATAAAAACCGGCCAAGTACGAGTCGGACTCGCGCACGAAGGGTTCCATACCATTATAAAAAAACGGCAAAATAACACGTTTATTGTAAGGGACACTCAATTATTTATATTATTTTGTTTTTAGTATTTGTTGTTATAGCCTCAACAGAACTACATAATCAGTGAAAATTTCAACTGTCTAGCTATCACGGTTCATGAGATATAGCCCTGTGACAGACAGACGGACAGCGTAGTCTTAGTAATAGGGTCCCGTTTTTACCCTTTGGGTACGGAACCCTAAAAAATGTGTCGCGAATGTTAACGCCCTCCTCCGAAATGTAATTTAAGGTCCTCTAAAAAGAGATAGTATATTTAAAGAGTACATGTAGATAGTGTTAATTTAATTTAAGTTTAATTAAATTAGGAGCATATATATTTGATTATACTTGTAAATTCTCTTTAGGAATCTATTGGTACAGAATTATTGCAGTAGTAAACCTAGACTAGGTCATTTGCCTAACTGATTCATTAATTTTAATCCAAAACTTGTTTGCAAAAGATATTTTTACATAGTTGGTGAGTCACTACCACTTTTATTAGCAAAAATCATGTTTATTTTTGTCTATTTTTTCTTAAGGCGACATGTTCACTCAGATTTATCCATAGTTAATATTGTAATAAATGTTTGTTCACTTAATTATAATTCTCTAAGATATTGTGAGATATTTAATACCTAATTTTAAAAAGCAGTGGTTTGAAATACTCAGAAACACTTTTTTTTGTAAAAAAAAGTGGTACCTAACCAAAAATCAATTTAGCGTTCGGCACGGGTTGTTCAACTTGGGTCTGACTGGTTTAAAATGTTGCATTTTATGAACTCTGAGCCAGAAATAAAAAACAAAAACCACTTATCAACCACTTAATCACGTCATTTGCATTAACATACATTTTTTTGCACTATTATCTCATTCTCGTTATTTATCATCAAACCCTCGTCTGTTCTTTGTTACGTATAGGTAAGAATATATAACTGGGGCCATGCCATAAGGTCCTATAGTAATATAAAAACAATATTACTCGCGATGCTCCGTAAGTAATATTGTTTGTGAGTGATATTACTTTTGAGTTTTTGACACGACCCCTGATCACTCACTTGATCACATATTATTATTTTTTTTATACATAATACCTATATTTATTTATTTTAAACCCCAATAACTTACTTTAGAGAACACAAACCAAAATTTCTGGAATTCGACAAAAAAACTTCGTGGCTTTTAATTTAAATTGATACAGTATATATAGAATTTCCAAAACACTGACTCATCTCCTTGAATTTGACAAAAACTAACGATCTGTATTAAAAAGTGAATATTTTTCCAATGAGAGGATCATACAGAAATATATTGTGATCTCATCTTTGAAGGCAACAATAAATAATTACGAACCCGAATGTATTGTTTGGAGTATCATCATTTGACATCAAGAGGGTACTGCCGGATGCAACATTTTATCTGTAGTCACGACTCACGACATACAGGTTACAAAAATACTACAAATCACAAAGGCTAATACAACATATGAAAAAAATACTGTTTCCACTGCACAGTTTGGAGTGTTTGCATTATTTTATCAGCTCTTATTCCATAGGTGTAATTGAAAAAATACTCTAATCAAACGAATAATGTAAAGCATATCACAAACAGACGCCTCTCCGTACGAATTCCCGCTCGGTCGGGCGGTTGATGTGTGATATGAGTCAGCAGTTTGCTTACACAGCAGTACAACATTAGGTTCGCTTCTCAGACTATTGGTGTGTGTAAATCGACCCTCATATTAAGTGTAATAAAGCAACAGACGTCCAGCGATCTTATCGTCAAAAAGACGCAGTATGTAACCGCAAAATGACTGGAGATCTCTGTGACCTCTGAAAGACCTCTGAAAAGTGATCTCTGTGTCTACTGTGACCTTTCCACTGACATTTAGATTTTCACGGCGACAACTGTTACGTTTGCAGGCATCTGCATCGGCGTTGCATTCTTACCCATTGTTTTATTGCAAAGCTAAAGTTCAAGACGACGAGACGATTAGCCGGGTGAATGAGAAGTCGTAAATCTAAAAGATTATGTAGCTAAATACAATGTAGATGTTTATACTCGTAGTTACAGTGTCGTAGTTGGTCAGTTCAGTGAAATAAAGATGTCACGGACACACCATGCAATAAGTTTAATAAGTCTAAGAGTTAGAGGCAAAAGCAGACAGAAGAGACAATGACACGTCGTAATAGGGCGCAGACGTAAACACGTCGCATTTACGCTCCTTCTCTTCTATATGTTTTGCGTCGCGACGCTTCTATACGTTTTTAATAAAACTACATAAAAGAGGTCTTCGTCATACCTCTCCTCTGTCTGGCTTGCCACTGACATCTCATTGTGCCCTCCGGCGCATCCGGCTTTATTGCGTCTTTTGAATGAAACTTCATTTTTCATAGGATTAGTGTCTGACGTTTACGATTGGCTACAAACTTTTTTATTTCATACTAACTGCAAAAAATTAAAAAAAAAAAAATAGTTATTTATTCTATATCTATCTACTTTTAAACGAGCAATTCTTGTATAAATATATATATAATCTGAATCTCGGAAACGGCTTAAATTTTGTATGGTTTCATTTTTAGAAAACGCCGTTTTATCCGTGTTTTCAGGCAATGAAATACCGAGCAGAGCTCGTTCATCGAAGTACTCAATTTTAAATTCTAAAAGTGTTTATATAGTCACCGTGATCATATTTGAGGAAAACGTTAAATTATTATTAACGGTTACTACGAGTAGTACTTGCCTACATAGGACTAGGCAATGATGACCGATGACCTCAGCCAGAATGACCTTTACATCTTAAAACGGAAAATACATTACATAAATCTTCTTGATGAAACATTGCATACTTAGTATTAAGTCATATTATAATGTATGGATGGATGATGAAAGGAATTAAAGTCAAATAGTCTAGTAAAATATACATAAGCATTAAAAAATCAGTACTCAAATATCTGTACAGGTACCTACAGGTTGTTACTTAATGGACAGAGCTGTGGTAGAGTTTATTCGAGTTTAGAAGTAGGATCACGACTGTAATCACAATGTAAAGTTGATATCCTCAAGGATCTTCAGGCGCTCAGATCTTTGAATACGTCTAAAGGGGAGTCAAGGACACGTCCAGAGAAAGATAGAGAAGTTTAAAAATGAAGGTTCTCAATTCAACGCGCATATTTTTATCTGAGCGCTTGTAGATTTGAGTAGATGTCTACCGTACATGGGGATTACAGTAGTGATCCTATTTTTTTTTCTTGCTTTTTTATGTACTATGCCGTGCATATCAATTTTACCTGGTGATCCAACTTAAACGATTTTTTTTTATTGTGTACAGAATACTCGTAGTCTAAAATTGGTCCTATTTAATTTTTATTTATGTAATTATTAATTAATCCTACAAGTGACTTTATAAAACTAAAAAAACTGACTTTTCGATTAGTTAAAACATATTCGACGGTTTACTTTTCAGTATTATTTTAATTTTTCTTTGATATTTCCATAGGGCCAAACTCAGTCTACAGAGTTGCTAAAACGAGATACTCGTATATATAAAGTAAACTTGTATATATATTATAACCATTTAAATTTTAGAGCAGGTGAATGTCAACAATTCAAAACAAAACGGTACGGCTCGGTCACCCGCACGATATCGATTCTCGTGATATGTATCGATTATCGTGATAGTTTTCATTATAAGGCCTTGGACATATGATATCTCGACTTGTACAACTTACTAAACAACTTTTCAAATTGTTCCATGTTTATGAAAAATGACAAAAAAAATGTTGTATCTTTTTTTTTTCATAAAACTGGTTTCCTGTGGTCTTGTGGCCCTTCTTTGTTTTCCCAGTTCTATTTATAGAGATACATAAACTTTTTCGGATATATTTTTAATAGAAATAGTGAAAATTAACACATTTTATCTTGAAGTACGATAAATATACGAATTACAAAAGTACTTGTAATACGAGTATTTGCCGAACTACCGTCGATCGCGGTTGTCAAGCATCTGAATTCGAGTCGATTCGAGCAGTCTGAAGTTTCGAAACGTCAGCAAAACAAAATAAAACGTGGTAACTACCCGATTTATATATAAAATGAGTAACAACTACGATAGTTACGTGACGCTGGCAGAAATGAAAATGAAAAATGAAAAATGAAAAAAATATTTATTTGCAGCAAAAACAGACAGTATAAGAATCAA
This sequence comes from Hydriomena furcata, assembly GCA_912999785.1. Classification (NCBI taxonomy): domain Eukaryota; kingdom Metazoa; phylum Arthropoda; class Insecta; order Lepidoptera; family Geometridae; genus Hydriomena; species Hydriomena furcata. The sequence continues at coordinate 3,974,360 of OU538824.1, forward strand.
AGCTAAAAGTAGGTATGATATAAAGTTTGTGCTGATTACGCTTTAATATTAATACATCCTTCCAGCGGTCTTCACACTAGGCAAGCCTGTATCGTGGAGACCTAAACTATAGAGTTTTAAAATAAGCACAAGCGGATTTACTGCCTCGATCATGTACAGTTGAAACAATATAATGAATACATAAAGAAAATTCTGAATTACTTAGTAGGTACATTAAAGTTAATTACAGGTAATAGGTATCTACTAAACTGTACTAAACGTAAAAAACGTAAAAAAACTAAACGAAAAATAAATAAATAAATAAAACAAAATAAATATAATAATAAGTATATGTGTAGGTCATGTTATTATTCGCAGCATATCTTCGGTAGCATCATAAGAGATTGTTAGTAACCACTTATTTATTGTATGTTTAGCCTCGTACACCGATTTATTTCTTATATCACAGTGTCTTATAACATTATTGTAGATATGAGCTTTTACAAAATGACCGAAACGTTGTGCAAAAGATGTTTTACAAAGTGGAGTAGGTAATTTATAATTTCTTTTTACTGAAAGGGCCTTGTGATATGCAGAGGAATGGAGAGATTTGTGAACAGCAGTTGAAATTTTTGAGATAAATAGTTGTCGAACATTGAGGACACCACATTCTTTATATAGATCAACAGTGGGATATCTGTAAGGCTTACTAAGCATGACCTTAAGGACTGAACGTTGGGCTCTTTCTAGTTGAAGTAAATGAGTTTTAGCGGCACTACCCCAACAAGTTACACAATAAAGCAAAAGAGATTGACAAAAAGCGAAGTAGACGGATCTCATTATTTCAACACTGGCAACATCTCTCAAATTACGCATAATATGAACAACCTTTCTAATTCTGGCCGAAAGAGCTTGTAAGTGATGCTTGAAAGATAGGTTCTCGTCAATTTTTACGCCTAAATATTTAATGACATTAACCCTGGCCAATACAACACAACCACATGAAACTGTTCCGGTACACTTCCTGTCATGGCACTTTATTACTAATCCTTTAGGAGGAGCAGAGACAGAAGTCTTGTGAAAGCCCAAATACATTGTTTTTTTGGTGTTGAGTGTCAAAAGATTTTGTTGGAGCCATAAATTGATTTGTGACATTCCTAGTTCTGCTATGTGTGAGACACTCTGCCAGGAAGAGCCATGAAAGATTACTGCAGTGTCGTCCGCGTAACACACAAGTTGACCATTCACGAGTGGAAGCTCATGAATGTCATTTATGTATATATTGAAAAGAGTTGGGCCCAAAATACTACCTTGAGGAACGCCGTAGGCAATGGTTTGAGGATCGCTGACAGTTTCCCCAATTTTTAAACACTGCCGCCGTTCCGTGAGATAATTCCTAAACCAGTCTAAGGGAGTGCCCCTAATACCCAAGCTGTCTAACTTTTTTAAAAGTATAGGAACCGAAACAGTGTCGAAAGCTTTGGCCAAATCTAGGAACACTCCAAGACAGCAATGGTTGACATCTAGATGAGCAGATACAGACGAAGTTAATAGGGACACTGCATCCTCCGTGCTCTTTTTCTTTCTAAAACCGAATTGTCTATCAGAGATGAGGTTGTTGGATTCTAAAAATAAAGTGAGACGTTGGTTGACAATTTTTTCTAATAATTTAGAAAAGACCCCAAGAAGCGAGATTGGCCTATAGTTGTCAACGACACTCCTTGAACCCCCCTTGTGAATAGGGCAAACTGTGGCAATTTTCCATGATTTCGGAAAACTCCCATTGGCTAAACTTAAGTTAAAGATGAAGGCTAGAGGACATGATATTTCATCCTTTATGTGCTTTATTAAGGAATTTCTCAGACCATCAAAACCAGGAGCCTTTGAGCCTTCCAGTCTCAATATCAGTTTTCTAACCTCTTCAGGGTCCGTGGGGTATAAATAAAATGAGTCGACAGGTGATTTTTTGAGTCTAACGTTCGAGGCAAGATCATTTTCGCTTTGATTAACGTGTGTAAGGATATGACCTGCCAGTTTTTTTCCAACTGTTGTGAAGTGGCTGTTAGACATGTTGATAGAATCAAGCGTATTAATTGAGCCGGGGAGGGTGCATAGTTCTATAGGTTCATGTTTCGGGGTCGTAAGGTTGCAAATATTTCTAACCGAACGCCATAGATTTTTAGGGTTATTTAAGTTCTTTTTCAGTTCATTTGCTTCATATTCACACTTAAGCCTACGCAAAATAGTGATAAAGAAGTTTTGGTACCGACTGTAAGTAACTTGGAAAGCAACATTTTTGGGATTTCTCTTAGCCTTTTGGTGCAATCGGTCACGATGGCGCATACAACGCATTAGTCCTGGCGTAATCCAAGGCTTAAGATTATGTTCAGATCTGCTCACTCTAACCTCTGATGTATGCTTATTAACAATATCCATTAATATCCCCGTAAAGCAAACCGTCGCCGCGTTGATCTCATCAAAACCATAAACCACGTTCCAATCTACTAAACGCAGATCTTGCAAAATAGCGTCGTAGTCCCTGATAAGTTTGACTCGACTAGGGCGTATATATTTTGGCTTATCCACATTCATACCGGCTAATACTAGATAATGATCTGTGATATCTGATTGACACACAATACCCACAGCAGAGCTGAAGTTCAGATTGTTTACATAAATGTGATCAAGGCATGCAGCTTCCCTGGTACTGTGTGTGATGGCCGGCATTAAGCCATATTCTGCCATGAAGCATTGGTATTCTGTGGATAAGCTAGAAGAATCATTTATATTAATATTGATATCACCCGCTATTACGGAAGGTAAATTACGTAAGAGATTATTTGAAAAGTATCTATCCAATGAGGAAAGGAAAGCTTCAATGCTTCTGTTTGACGGTGAGCGATAGATTCCGAGAACACTTATCACATTAGGTATTTGTACAACCAGACAATCAGAATCGTCTATATCGGGTTCAATTACAGATGCATTCCAGGATTTTTTAACATAGACAACCACACCGCTGTTTTGATTTTTATTTTGAGTAGTTTGGTAGTGATTGTAGCCCGAAAGTGTAGGTATAGTTGAGCTATCTTGCAGCCAACACTCTGAGAGTATGATGACGTCAACTTGCACTTTAAGGCGTGCAAAAGCTACAAGAAAAGTGTTAAAGTTTTTGTTGATGCTCCTTATGTTAAAAGCCAGTATTTTAAAGTTATGATTAATAGAAAAGGTAGATTTGCACTTCTCAAGCTCTTTTAGCGTATAACAATTAATCTTAAAAGACTCCAAGTCGTTACTGATATCATCGGGGAGCATCATTTTAAAGATATAATAAATTTAACAGGCACTTGTTGTACAGATTGAGGTATTAGTTCATGGCGAATACTGATTGCTGATGAGGCTTGTTTTGGAAATATGTAATTAATCAGACACTTGAATAGTGTACAATTTAAGATTATTGTATATTGAATTAGGGTATAATAATATGTGTGATTTAAGTAATTAATGACCATAAATGTATTAAATATTGATAAATGTGATAAAGAATAATATAAATATATAAGCATAATATAAATTACTATTTCATATTTAGTAACACTCAACTTAAGTAAATGGTTCAGTATATAAAACTGTTTTTTTCCTTTAAAGAAGCACTTGGATACGGACAAACTACACGTTGTTATTAGTGGCGTTATTGGCCACTGATCCCACATCTGTGGACGGTAACACGCGTTCAAGGTCCCCAGGAGTGCGTATTGCTTGGGACGGCCTTCCTTCCCGCTGCCTAATGTATATTGCGCCCTGGCTACACCAACAGAACTGGAAACCTTGACTTTTTGCGCGCATCCTTGCGTCACGAAACAAAACTCTATTTTGCTTCGTTAGCCGTTCGTTGAAGAATATTCTGATGGGAGAACCCGCCAGGTCCAAGTCTGAGCTTAGAATGTTGCGGCGAGATTTGGAGGCCTTTAAAATCTGATCACGCCTTGAGCGACGAAGAAGACGCACAACGACTGGTCTGGGCATTTTTGCAACCAATGGTGAAGAGCTGGATGCAGACTGTGAGGAACGAGGTCCAACGCGAGTTACGAAGTCCAAGTCTTCGTCTCTCAGATCTACTCCTAGTTTTTTAGCTGCAATAAGTACCGTGTGCTGAAGGTTCTCATTGACCGACTCCGGGATACCGGCAATCTCAATTTCGTTTCGAAGCATGTTTTGAGCTTGTAGATTAAGCTCGCATTGAAGCTCGGATACGGTTTCCTTTAGAAGTACAACTTCATGGTTTCCCTGTTCCAACTGTTTTAGACGAGCGTCGGTTGACCTAAGAGTGTCCACAAGATCATCCATACGACTGTGACAATGGGTCAGAGACTGAGTAACATCTTCAAGCTTCGAGCTAAGTGACCCAAACGCTTTTGTGAGTTGTCGTAACTCCAAAGTCAGGTCTTTTAAATCTGATCCAGTTGGTTCTGGAAGAGTTTCGGACTTCTTGCGCAATGTCACGTTCTGGTTATCAGAGCCTGATCTCACTGGGGTGAGAGCGTTGTCTCCTTTCTTTAGCAAAGCTGCGCACTCTGGACATCTCCATGACAACTTTCGCTCATTAGTTATTGATGATAAATTAATATTTGAACACAAAGAGCAAAAGCTCTTTTCACATAACGAGCGAGAACATTTAATGGAATTGTTGTCTTTGGTGGGCTTAAGACAACCGGCACACTTCATTTTGCTGGTTTTCTATGAAATTTCAACTTCACGCACAAGAAGCCTCACTGAGGCAAACAGAAGTACTACAGTTATAATATGCGCCTTCTGTGCCGCTAATCTGTGCGCGTCGATGTCACGTTAACTGATTGAGGTACCACTGTAGCGATGCACGCTAAATTTCACCTTCCACGCTGCGCGTAAGAGCTATGGTTCCTTGCACTGCGCTCGCGCACAATAATCTCTGTACCCGCACAGTTAACTTTAACAGTGACTACTTATAAAGTTTTTATTGTAAAATCACTGATTTACACGAAATATTGGTACCACTTTTAGATTGAAGTCAGGTATAGATTACGACAGACGAAAAATATAGATTCTAGTACAAATTAAGTTAAATTTTACTATAAATGAAGAAAAATTATGAGGAGCTGTTCTAACACAGTGTTCACAATTTGACCGAGGCGTCAAAGATTGCCATATACCAAATGACCAAATAGGACGATTATACAAATGACCAAATAGGACGATTGCCATAAAAAAAACAAAATAAAACACTACCATAGTTTTATTTTTTCAGATATTCTACAGAACCTGTTAAGAAATTAATAATAAGAAATAAGAAACGATTGTTTAACACTTAATCGATTGCCGAGCGTGTAGATTTTTACAGCTTACTCAAGCCATATATTGAATTTGACTCGCCGATTGTTATGTAAACTTTAAGTCCCTTTGCTTGAATTCGGGCCATCAAATGCCAAACAATATGCAACATAGCAAAACTGACAGCATGACTAAATTATCTAAGAGTTTTTAATGCAACTAATATAGGGTCATCCGGTTGTGGCTTTAGCCCTTTTCAATTTTGGCAATCAATAACTAAGCGTAGCAAACAAACTTGTTAAAAATCAATAGTTAATACAATTCAAATTCAAATTCAAAAATCATTTATTTCAATAAAATCACAAGGATCACTTTGAAACGTCTTAGGAACTAGGTGAAGCTATGCCGATTCCACGCGACCAAGCCTAGAAGAATCAGGCAACAAACACGGCTTGGGGTCTTATTTTTTGTCACAATTATTTGTATATAACACAGTCTACCTGTACACCAAGCTTTAGCATGTCGTCGGTTTAGACGTCACGTGATTGAAAAACAAACAAACAATAAAGCAATCAACATTTATTAATATTAGTGTGATTGTTACTTACGTGATAAGATGCTTAGAATTTAATGAGACTATGTGAATTATTTTCTTAACTTTCTAAACTTCATATAAAAATACTGTTGAACGAGACGATCATTTATTTCATTTATTCCTACCTCAATTTATTTTAAATAAATAAATATTGGCGGACATTATTACACAGCGCCATCTAGCCCCAAACTAAGCAAAGCTTGTACTGGGAACCAAATTACTAATAGAATACTTATATACTTTTTTTTTGTAAATAAATACATATTAAACATATTAACACCCAGACACAGAACAAGTACATTCATAAAAGTATATCAAAAGTTATACATACTGTTCCCGTAATTAAAGGACATGCGAAGAGTCAACATTTGACAACTTAAAAAAAGGTAACATAGCTCAATCTTATCTTAGTTAACGATGAATAGAAACATTAACGAAAACGTGGCAACCCTGACGCTGTCAAAATATGGAAGCGTTCATTGACCGAAAGAAGCCGACGCAATTTCGGAACAAGTGGAATTTCACGCTATTTTCGTGCGTATGCACTACGCCTTATTTTGTTTTTTTTTTTATTTTTCAGTGTCGATGGATATGGATGAGTGGCGTTTATTCATTTATTACTTGTAAGCGGATATCACACATTTATGACAGTGATTATCTAAATTGGTTTCTAATTCGGAATGTGGAGTTTGGTAGTCTATTTAGTGAGTTTTTGGGATAGGGCTGCCCAAGATTTTATTTTAGATAGATTTCAAAGGATGTCACAATACAATAGTTTTATACTTTATCAAAATATTATTACTATATTATTATCTTCTTATCTAGTTTATCAGCGACTTTAAATGATTTGGACATGTTAAAGGATTTTTAAATTAATTACACAAAAATCTAAAAAATACTAACTACTACGGTTTGACGGTTTGACCTCTAACTACACCATTTTAGATATATTCAAGAGTGCCTGGAGATTTGAGAGGATGTCTACCGTACTTGGGGGTGATCAAATTTCATTAATTTTTGTTTAGTCTTATTATAATCTATACATATTATAATAAAACTGTAGAAGAGTTCAATTCTGTACATTGAATAAAAACTAAAAAAAAATACTCCTTTATGCAAGTAACACAAGCCAAAAAAAACATGTCTGTCTGTCTGTTGTCCGGCTTTTACGCAAAAATACTGGATGGATTTTGATGAAACTTTCTTCGCTATTAGTCCTCGGCAACATAATAGGCTATAATTTATTTTGAAGATTGGAATACTAGATGTGAAACAGATGGGCACGGGTCAGCTAGTATTAGTATAAAATTACCAAAATTCTCTATGTTACGACATATTCGATATCAATATGATTATTAATAAATGATATCTTAAAATTAATTCGCACACTTTCACCCCATTATCTATTACCTAATCATTGTCACAGAATATAATAATACCATCAATATTGCCTGATCTATAACTTATCCAGCAATCAACTTTCACACAACTTGTAAGTAAAGGAAACAGTTAAGTTACAAAACACAGCCTATTTTACTCTAACAGTCAATCATTACAGTAGGTGACACAAGTTGAATAACTGGAATATAATCTAGTTGCAAATTGAACCATGTTAATAAGGCAATAAGGTCTTTTGCATAATATACAATGCAGAAGTAAGTCGGAAGGAAGGCGGCATGTACACACGTATGGGATAAAAATGTAGTTCGTTATGTATTGTTGGTGCATAATATGAGGTAAAAAATATCGGTAGTCGCGTAGAGATTACATTTCTACTCTCTATTTGGTATATCTATTATCTAGACGAGACAAACCAAACTAGAAAAACATAAATGACTGGCCTCACAGCTCAGTTGGTAGTAGCTCTGCCCTCTACGCTGTAGGTTGTGGGTTGGTTCCCCACTCGGGAAAAGCATTTGTGTGATGAACATAGATGTTTGTTCACTGACCATCGACCACGCAGCTTATAGACTCATGCAAGGTGAACACTTTCTCACAACACATTAGGCTTATACGCGCCCCACGGCGGGTTGTGACATTGAAACGCACACCTCAACGGTTTGTCACAATTGTTTGTTTGAAGAAATGAAGCCATTAGGCGTCTATTGGGCTACGTGATCGATGTCACTGACAATTCTTTCAAAATCATAGTACCTTATAATCAATTCTCACCACAATCTAATACATTGTTCACACAAAATGATCATAGGTGGTGTGTAAAGAGCCTCATCATTGAGTGTCACTTGTCACTTTACGTGTCACTTTTATTTCGAAAGCGCTAACTAGCACTTAATGTTATCACGATTATTGGCGTTTGGTTTTATATTTTAAATTGGCAGCCCTATTGCAAAACTAGTAAACTTATTGCTAAAATACGTTTAAAAAACAAAATCGAAGATGTTTATAAATAAAAATTAAAAAACGCACTAGTCGCCTCTTTTTTTCGAAAGTTCTTCTTGATTTCTCTGGGATCAGATCCAGGTTTCCTTATCATAGGACCCTTTGGAATATCTTCTTTCCAACAAAAAAGAATCATTAAAATCTGTTTATAAAAGACGAAGCTATCGGCGAACACATCAAAAAATATAATATATACGGTCGAATTGAGAAACCTCCTCCTTTATTGAAGTTAGTTAAAAATTATATTATTAGTAGATATTTTTACTAAGCTCGAAATTAAACAAGAACCAGTCTATGACCAGAACCTTCTGTAGATAGCATTAATCTTAATCGGCTTCATCTGTCAGATTTCCATTGTGTAACTGTCAAAAGACAATGGGATTTTGACAGTTAAAGTCGATTACGATTAATCCATAAGCTTAGGTAGTAGAGCTACTCCTATATCTACATAAAGTTTTTAATCATGGACTGGTTCTTGAGTTCGAGCTTAGTAAAATGTATACAAATTTTTAACTAATTTCGCCCAAACGGGCGTTTATTTCATAGCCGACCAAAGAAATAATTACGTTTCAAAAAACTAGAAAGATCACTGACGAAAATGTTTAAATTATATTAATGTAGGACTAATAGTTGCTTCATAAAACTTTAAAACTAATATTGTCCCTTGAATTTTCAATTGGTAACCCTCAAAGGGTTAGAGAGTAATTATATGAACCCTAAGAGAGTAATTATATGAATAAAATAATAATAATAAATTGTTTATTTCAGACTTAGTCCATATAATTTGTTATTAGCATTGTGACTTATAAACTAATGTTAGTGACATTACAAGATATTTGTTTTTTTTTTACAGCTTTGAGTATTGGGTATGCACTTGCATCCAATAATGATTTAGCGGACAGTCCAACCTATCGGACAATACGTTGACGATGATGTTCGGGCTGCCACAAATCCGGCTTCTCAAAGACGCACTTCTTTTGCGCATTATGGCATGAAAGCAATAAAGCCAGGTTAAATAATCTTCATACAAAATTGTGTTTGCTTAGGAATTGTCTGCTTATTCATTGGTAGGTTCGTAAACCATGAATTCAAGGGCATTTCTCATCACCTTGATAAATAGATTTATCATAGGATTTGCATATTTGTATTCAAATTGGGACGTGAATATTTGAACAGCAACATGGAGATAAACTGGTTTTATTTGTGAAACATTATCCGTCGCGAAATAAGGTTTTTTAACGAAATCATATTTATCACAAGCTATAATTATATTACGAATTAAATAAATAAATAATCTATACTAATATAATAAAGCTCGAGAGTTTGTTTGTTTGAACGCGCTAATCTCTGGAACTACCAGTCAGATAAAAAAAAAATTCTTGTGTATGATAAGCCACATTCATGAGGAAGGGTATAAGGCTATCTAGCATTACGCTAACGTTGGTAAAACCGCGGGACAGGCACAGCTAGTTAAATATATATAACTCAAACTTTAGAGATTTTTTTAGATTTTTTTATGTTGTGGGTATCACATACGATAATAAAAACACAAACACCTAGAACACGCCTTTCAATACACTGCCTTGCCAACTGCCACTGTCTGCCAACTTGAAGCACTGCAGGTTTATTCCATAAAAATGACTCCGCTGTCTGTCTGTCCGTCTGTCCGTCTCTCCGTCTGTTCAGCATAATGAGAAGTTCATAAAGAAGCATAAAGAGAAATTTCAGCATAATCGGCCCAGTGGTTTGGCCTTGATAACGTCACAAACAGACAGATCGAGTTACTTTCGCATTTATAATATCAGTATAGATTTTTATATTAGCCATCATTGGTTAGCAACCACTTATGATGAATTGTGCCCATAAACTATTAACCTTTCGCTAAGAAAACCCATCACTGTGTGGCCACACTAGCGATCATCACTAATGTAGGTAACTTGTGAAACTCATTTATGCCTTTTGTAATAGACTTGAATGACATGAGAACGGAATTGCATTAAAATATAATGAAATGTGAAATTAATATAATCGAATAGCTTCATCATATATGATTAAAAGTTACTTACAGTACATAGAGATTGCTACTAAGAGCCTGCGTGCGTTGGTGGACGGGACGGCAGAGTATTTTAAATGTATCAATTGAATTTAATAGCTATCCAAGTGAATAAGGTATATTTTTCTCTACCGTCGGCAAATGTGCGCAGACCATAAGACGTGTATGTGTGATGTGAACACTGAACATTGGTACTAAAAACATCCAAGTAAGGTAGACACCACCTTAGATGTCCAGGCGCTTCTTTGTAGATGTCTAGGGGGTAGTGAGAGGTAAGTCCAAACATCCCTTCAACAAAATGAGTGTTACGTTACATACCTGCAACAAAAAAAACAATAGTAAAGTTACAATAATATTTATTATTATTCTATTTTATAATTTATCTCTATGATAAAAGGACTTAGGATAATAATAATAATAATAAATAAATATTAAATATTGGCGGACTTTACACACAGCGCCATCTAGGCCCAAACTAAGCAAAGCTTGTACTATGGAAACCAGATAACTGATAGAATACTTATATACTTTTATTTTGGAAATACATACTTATTATACATATTAACACCCAGACACAGAACAAACATCTGAGTTCATCACACAAAATATTTGCCCTGGGTGGGGATCGAACCCACAACCTACAGCGCAGAAGGAAGAGTTACTACCAACTGAGCTGTGAGGCCAGTCTGTGAGGAAGGACTTAATAATATTTTTTTCAATTATATCATGTTACATAACTGAGATCAAGAAAGATCCCTTGCAAACTAAACTACTAGCCTCCTAGGAGCTATTAAAACCATTCTGCTGTAGTTAATTCCAAGAAACAAAGAAATCCAGATTAGCCAACAGTAATTCTACATAATCCCTAGACAAATGACAGAGCAATTTGCTGGTCGACCAGTGCTATGGGAAACTTACTGCACCTGGTAGTTGGTGACAGGGCCGGACTTAGAGCATCGTAAACATAGTGAACTGATACTATATGTTCGGAAATCGGTACTATGTATGTGCTAAGTGGAGCAGTTTTGATGTAGTCAAAAAATAAATGTTGGTGGATATTTTACGCAGCGATATCTAGCCTCAAACTAGTGTTACAATTAGTTCAGGCAGGATCGCTTGATATGATAGTCAGGTTCTCATCTCCTTTTTCCTAATCAATTTAATTATATCAGCCCAGTCCTCTCTTGCTTCATTCCATCCCATCCACTTTCCCCCCAAAAATCTCATCTACCCGCTCTATCAAGAAATGTCATATGTCAATGTCATACGTAATGTTTCCATACCACAGCCAAGAATGGCTACCAAATAAAAACATTCTACCTAACAATAATAGGGCAGTTAACAATTATCTAGCTGGATGGAATATTTGATAACACTAGCAAAACTTGTATTCTGGGAACCAGGTAACTAATAGAATGTTGTGTTGTAAATACATACACAAGATAAATATTATAACATCTAGACGCAGAAAAAACAAACGAGTAGTATGTATGTGCCATGAGAAGCAGTGGTGATGAAAAGGTGAAAAAAAAATATGTAAGTATTTTATCAGTTATTTAGTTCTCATAGTACAAATATTGCTTAGTTTGCCAAGATGGCGTTGTGTGATAATGTCCACCAATATTATTTATTTATTCTACTACACTACTATATTTAATCGAACTAAGTTAGGCTCAAATTCACTTTGGAAACAAGGATCACTTTGAAACGTCTTAAGAACTAGGTGAAGCTACGCCGATTCCTCGCGACCAAGCCTAGAAGAATCAGGCAACAAACACGGTCTGCCTTTTGTTTCAATGATCCGTTCCTTAATGTAGAGCTCCAGTGTGGTGCCGATCGAACAAGGTGAAGGCTCAAACAAGAATAAGCTCTAAGTATCTAAGTCCGCTCCTGTCTTCCAAATGAAACACCCATCGCAACAACACACGTCACTACCAGACTACTTACTAATTGCAGATGTTGTGGGAATCTAAAACAAAGCACTGTTTCACGTCTAAAGTGTCTAAACGATTACTCGTTACATGCAAGAGTTGCTTGAAATGCGAGGCTTTATGACCTATTCATGGGAATATTCGTTTCATTAAATGTAGCAAAAACACATTAAAGTTGCGAATTAAGAAAAAAATTATCTATACATCATATTTTGAAAGACCACATCACATAACCTCATTTTAATTTTACTCAGATGCTGATAAAGTTACATTTATGTTAAATTTTTTATCTAAATTAAATATTCAAAACAACAAAAGAAAAACCAATATGCTTTAAATCAGTCACACAAGCAGTCGAACAAATTACATTACCATACATATTTTTAGGGTTCCGTACCCAAAGGGTAAAAACGGGACCTTATTACTAAGACTTCGCTGCCCGTCTGTCTGTCTCATAAACAGTGACACAGCTGGACAGTTGAAATTTTCACAGATGTATTTCTGTTGTCGCTATAACAACAAATTCTAAAAACAGAATAAAATAAATATATAAGTTCCCATACATCAAACGTGTTTTTTCCCGTTTTTTATAGATAATGGTGCGAAACCCTTCGTGCGCGAGTCCGATTCGCACTTGGCCGGTTTTTCAGTTCTTGCAAACTGCGGAAAGGATTAGTCATTTGAGTTTGATTTACTGAACAGGAAAAACCCGCCCGAAAAGGCCCAAATGGGTCCCGTGAATCCATTAAGGTGTGATAGACAAGCGGCCATTTTTCTACATTCTTACAAATACAAATATGATGTCTATAAGTCTATATATAGCAAACGTTCGAGTTGGTTAAGAGGCAAAGTCGTTTACGTAAATATAAGTAAATTAGTTGAAATCCTTCAAACTCGAGGCGATCTTGTGACCATTTCGATCGGCAATCCCATTATCAAAGCATCGGCACGAGTAGGTACCTACCATTTAAAAAGTAGTTCATAGTAGATTCTTGATACGCGGAGAACCTCAAAGATTTAAGTACTAAATAGAGATATATTTCGATATTTTACTGTTACATAATTTTTGATAATACATCGTAATATTTTATTTCTATGCCAAAAAGTTGTGATCCACTTCACATAAATGCAAAGTTTTTTATGACAATAAAAATAAATTACGCAACTGAGTCTTTTAAAAAACTTTCTTTTTGAAATTAAAACAATTAGGTTCATTTTATAGAAAGTTTTTAATGATTGTAAGTCGATATTAATTTTATGGTTATTTTCAAAATATTTACAAATGCCTAGTTGATCATCATCGTGCACACTTTGCAAATGTCAAATATTGACCAATGGTGGCGACATGACACCACAAATCAGCTAAAATGTGGTAAATACAAACGTTCTTATTTGGTTCAAACAAAGAACGCTAGTAATTACTCAATCTTTGACATTGGTAGTGCCAAGGCAATTTCGGCTTTCTACCTAATGAAACCAACTATATACTTAATTACTGAAAATTCAGGCTACTAGTCTTATCCACAACGAAGTTATAGGGGGTCGAAAATGACCTGAACTGCTTCGAGAATAGGATGGTACAGCGCGTGCCGCTTTTTTGATTGACTTGGCGGGGGCACTGCCGTGCCCCCAGATAGATCGGTGGTAGGTAACTTTATAAAACTCTTTCTTTATAAGCCACTTCTGAGCCAAAAGTGACAAAAGGGTAGATGGTGATTTTGAAGCAAGTAGGTTATTAGTAATTTTCGAGAAATCATCTTCTCCCTTTCACACTTAATATGGGATCGGCACAACATGTTGCAAAGAAAATTTAGCTTATATTTTACAACCGACTGCGTGCCTGACGTCAACCCTCTTTGGAAATATATTTCGTGAAATAAAATATTAAATAAAATAAAAATAAATAGGATCACGACTGTAAACCCCAAGTACGGTAAACATCCTCTCAGATATCCAGGCGCTTAGATTCTTAAACGATGTCTAGTGGGGGTAGTCAGAGGCACGTCCAAAGATTATATTTGGCACTTGCCCACATTTTGCAGTATTTAGCATTCCATACGTGACAAGTTGCAAGCCCATCGCCGCTTACAAGAATATTAAATATTAATTAGAAGAATATGGATGTAAAATTCCATATGAAAATATATTTTCCTGTAGGTAGATGCGAGTATATTCGTATTTCGGTAACGAATATTCCCGGATCGAAATAAGAGGAAGAATCGGGCAGAATTATACGATTCTTCACTTCCTGCTACATTTTACATATAAAATGCTTAAATCTCATATGACCCTCAGCCGACGGAGTCATATAGTCTGATCGAAAGGTCAGATTATATTTTATTCAATATAACACCTACAGTTTATATATTATTATATTGTTGCTAAATACGAAATGACAAAATACTTTAATTTATTCAAAAGTTTAGCATGATGATGAGTATTTTTTAAATAAGACGGGTGCAAAGACTGTTATATCCTTGGAAAAGTTGCAAAAAAATGAAACCTCATTAGTAGTTTTTTGAATAACATACTGATGATATCCAGAAAAATATAAGGGATACAACAAAACAACTATATACTATTAATACAACAATTAAAGAATATAATACAAAATCAGAGACAAATCTTTTTTTAATAAGAAAAAAGTTTTTTTTTTTTTAAATTAAGACTATAATCCCCACGTACTTTAGACTAGACATCATCTCAGATCTCCAAGCGCTCTGATCCTTAAATATATTAAAGAGTACTTTTATTATCACATTACTTTTATAACTTACTAGCTGCTCGCCCCGGCTTCGCACTGGTGGTACCTGTATAAAAAGTCTACCGATTTTGTGCAAACTTCACGTAAACCATCTACTAAATAGTCCGAACAAAGCCTAAACATGTTTGGATAGGTGAGCCCGTTCTTGAGTTATAAAATTACAACGAAAAGTCGCATTAATTTTTATACACATCTTCTATATACGAGTATATAGAAGATGTATTTGGATATTTCATAAGCTCTGGAGAAATCATCTGTCAGGAATACATTTTTTTTAATTAAATACTTTTTTTTATAACTAAATTTCTCAAATATTACGACACAGAGTTATAAAAGTTTAGCTTCCATCTTGACTCTTTCCTCAGAACTGTTATGAATTTTTGTATTCGTTAGCTCAACTTTTTTGCAACAAACCATAATACAGCATTTCAACTATGGACCATTACAATACATATTTCAAATCAATTAAAAACTAATTCAGTGAGTGTAACATACCATCAAATCTGTCAAATTCGATGACGAAATATCGAGTCATCGGTGATCGAAAACCTCAAAATCAGATGAGGTTATGCAACCGCGAGAAATGCGAAAGCGTATGAACATTTCGCTGAGAATTCTCGGCAGATTTCACGCTGACTTTGCATATACTTGGCATAACGCATTACTTAATACGATTTGGCTTACGGTCGTAAGTCAGCGACTTGGTTTGAATTGGACTTGAGAGATTATTATAATTTTTCACGATAAACAAGATGACAAAGTCGTCAATTTGCATTTTTGTATATGTAGAACCAACTACTAATTTTATCTTTGGAGGAAACCGGAACTCAATACGCACAATAAAAGTTTTGACTAAAAAAAACAACCACGATAATTTTAATTCAAACTTTTTTCTTATAATATTTTTTTTGTTTTGTACTCTATGCGCAAAACCTCTGACCAAAAAATTACACCTCGTTGCTTTTAACTCTACCTTTTTTCTAATAAAAAAAAACTATTCCATTTTTAAATCATTTTTCTTTTTTTTTTATACGCTCACAAAAAAGTTTGACTATAAAATAACACCTCATTAGTTTTTTTTCTTTTTTTTTACAATAATCTATTCTATTTTTAAATCATTTTTCGTTTGTCTTTTGTTTATTATTTCAATTCTATGTAAACGTATTGCTTGAATATGTGCACATGAGTTGCTTGCTTATGTTGCAAGTACATACTGGTAATAGCTACTTACTAGCACATCAAACAATCCATTAGCGCTTTTTGCATATCAGCTTCGTAAAGATTGACGTACAGTATACATGTAATAGAGCGACTTGCAATTTTATTAACTGTGACAGAGATCTGTTCTTCATATTTCTTCTTACCCGACTGCGTTAAAAGGAGAGTAATGATTATCGAGTTTATGTAGATATGTATGTATATATGTCCATTTCTTAAGCACGGTCTACAGCCTAAACAACTTGATGGACTACAATATATAATTCGCGTTGGTTTATCTCCATAGTGCGAGTAACATAGGCTATAATATTTATTAAATATGGCGCCCTCCTCCCCAAAAAAGGAGGCATATTATGAAGTCGGGTTTAAATTTTTTATAATTTTATATATATTATCTTTGGTTTTGGCGAATCTTTGAAAAATACAAGCAAATGCAGGTCCGCGGACGCACTAGGTAAGCGCTTAGCTTAGCGTCTCTAGCGTTTTCAACCTAGTTGCTAGCTACTGTACTGATATGGTGACCGCACTGGAGGTGGGCGAGTTGCTAGGAACCTATAATATTTTCAAAGGTCACCTTGCAGCTTGTTTGTACATACCTATTTATATCTATCTATATATCTCTTACTAAAATAGCTAGAAAATGGATAAGTTGGAATGTACTTTCAGAGAATAACGTCTCACTGTTTTACGCCTTTCCTCAAATTGATTGCCTTCTTCGTACACTGCTCATTTTGACGGACATAGTGCGTTGTATAAACAAGTATTTCAACACATTGACATATCAGTAATAAGTACGACATCGCTGAAACGACTGTTTTTAATCACTTTGCTTTATTTACAGAGACATACAACAATGGTTAGGTACTAGGATCCTTGCATAACCTTGTGAAAAAACGATATTTATAATAATTTATAAAAAACATCCTCTCCTGGCAGTCGAATCCCTAAAAATGTCAATGGCATGTAAAATGTAATTCTATGATATAATATATAATGGTCTAAGAAAATGTTCTAACAATTAGGTAAGACTGATGTAAAATATAACAAACCCCGGTCAAGACACCCGACAAGCATACGTATACTCGCATTGTTCGTCAAAAGAAAGTCGCCCACGCACACACATGACCGTGAAAGCGCGGAACTCGTAGTGAAAAACGGCAATTCCGTGACGTCCGCGTAATAAGAATTATATAATGACAATAAAATGTGTAACACGCAGTTTTGTGGAATATTTCGTATAAAATATCGTCTTAAATTTCGGTTACATTGTAGTGCTAGAGATCACAGATACGAAGGTATGACATAGCTTCGTTTATTACACTTTAAAATTAAGCAACTCGTTTTCGTTTTAACCTCATAAGCACGGTGTCTTTCTCCTATTTTTTTAATGTTGTAAGTGAATTTGTATATTACAATGTTGGATATTCAAATAAATAAATGGTTTTTACTATTATTTTGGTCAGAAACATCAATATGGAGGAGTCAAGGACATAACACACAAACTATTTTTGGTCTTGGGTTCACATCCCACACGTTTCTTAAGTTTGGAAACTCTTTGTTCAAATTATTTACTGCTAATTTGATAGGATTTTAATAAAAACGTTTGTTATACTAGAAGTAGAAGTCCACTAGAAGTCCCGACAGACGTAGTCCTGTCAAAAAAATATCTGTTATAAGAACCTTTTCCTGATAATAACGAATACAACAAAAAAGAATTAACAAAATCGGTCCATTCGTTAACGCATGATGCCGTGACCAAGATAAAACGACGTTTTCTAAAACTGAAACCTAGCTAGATCGATTTATCGCCCCCGAAACCTTTCATGAAAATCGTTAGAGCCGTTTCCGAGGTTCAGATTATATTACTAGATAGATAAGATGACAGTTGTAGGTTAAAAGGAGGTTATCGCAAAATTCATATGCAAAATATATGGTTGTGCAAAGGTAAACTGTTGTTTAAGTCAGCTCGAACAAAAGGCTAGTTGACCTACGGTATACATACCTTATGTTGCGAAGTTCCAAGATGACGAAAATGTACAGCTGTTTTCGGTGCTTCTTTACATTTATGTCTTCGCTAACATACAACTTTAAAACGCAACACAGCTATATATATTCTCGTACCTACTCGTATATATAATATACAAAATTCTCAAAAACAAAATTTTAATTTTACCGTATTGAAAGATTTATCTTGTTACTATTTATGTATCTAATCTTTTTAAAAGGTATATAAAAACAGAAAAGAAAAATATAAATATACGCACGGGATTCGAACCCACAAATTTCGGATTGAAATTCAATCGGCCAACACGGTTGTCCCGCAGCGGGGGTCGACCGTGCGTGCCTCTTGCTTTTAAGTCAGACACTCGCCCACTACGCTACCGAGGTCGTTTATAAATATCACGAATGAGACAATCTATGAGGTATTCTAAATCACCATGCGATATTCAACGTCTAAAAATCAGTATGTCCAAACACTCATAAAATATTAATAATCTAAAAGTAAATATGACTAAATACTCATCAAAATATAGTCAGTCTTATAGAAATACCAGACGCCAGACACTAAGATACAGTCAGTTGTGCCATAAATTTCTAAATCTTTCAATAAACGCCTACACGCGTGAACAACTGCCAGTTTCCTATCATAATAGGTAATCGATGCTCATTATTGCACTATCTTCTGCTCGTGACTTCCCTCCTGGTACCCGGCAAACTATTGCGTATAAAAATATTTTGAAATGTTTAAATGTTTCCAAAATCTTTGAGATTGATTAACCAATAAAACTTACTATATATACCCTCTGGACTTTTGCTTGACACTATTTTTTTGGACAACTTGTACATAACATTATTGAATCTTACTTCTAACCTTGTTTAAATATAACGGATATGGATTTAGAGGTATGGGTTCCTAAGTAGAAATAATATATGTAAGATTTACATACCAAAGATAAATACTTTTATTATATTTACTTTGTAATGTAGATACATACATACGAGTAAGTTTATGTAGCACACCCACGCATACATAAATTATGCTCATCTTACATAGATACAAGTTTTTTTTTTTCTGAATTTTCTTTTCTTGCCAGAGATCCTTGTAAGGAGGCAAGTACAAGAAAGTGCTACCATCTAACCTATTTCTAAGCCAAGCAGAATTGCTGTGTTATTTGAAGGCCGGTCTGTAGTTAGCAGACAGGAGGCTGCATAGAACGCGCGCGTGGTCTATGCTGTATGATGTAAGTAAGCAAGCAGAATGTGTAGATGTTTGTTCTGCCTCCAGTGGGGTGAGCACTAATAAAACTTCAAAAGTGACATTTATACAATATAATAAGTGTCAACTCTGACGTTTTGATGATATGATAGTGATTCGTAGCTGCTAAGTCCCCGAGTGATATGAAAACAATATTTTTATATCACAAACATACAAACCGTCTCACATGTTTTCGTATTGATATTTTTATGTATGATACTCAACCGTATATGCATAATATATTCATAATACAATCAACATATACCAGACCGGCAGATGCGTAACCTTGGCCTAAAGAATATTGTCTCTTTTGGTAATCTGATCATAAATTAAATGATTTACTAGTGGAAAAACCGCGACTTTGTTCAGATGAAGTGCACCCTTTTAGCAGGGAGTTTAGGGATTCCATTCTATAAAAGGAAGATAACCTAATACAACTATGACTTATAGTTAAGGCTGTTTCAATTAGTCAGTCAAGCAGTAACGTAAAAGTTTATATATATTTATTTAGGTAATGAATACTCGACAGTGATAATGTTAGTTGTCGGGAAATTTATGTTAAATATTCCTAAAACTTGCATATTTTGCAACACATTTGTCATTAGTTGAACTAAAAGCTAATCTATTGAACTATTAATTACGTTTTATATCAAACAGGTTTTTTTATAAGTGATACATGAATGTAAAAACAGTAAATAAAATCTATCTATTATATGTATAAAAATGAATCTCTATTAGACCAAGAGGGTCACGGCATCACGCGTGAACAGCTGAATCGATTTTGCTAATTCTTTTTTTGTTGTATTCTTTAGTGTTAGGAAAAGGTTTATAGGGAAGAAAATATTGAAAAATCTAGCTCAAAATTGTAAAATTCTTGAAAAACGGAAAGTGCA
Source organism: Hydriomena furcata (assembly GCA_912999785.1). Classification (NCBI taxonomy): domain Eukaryota; kingdom Metazoa; phylum Arthropoda; class Insecta; order Lepidoptera; family Geometridae; genus Hydriomena; species Hydriomena furcata. The sequence continues at coordinate 3,994,756 of OU538824.1, forward strand.
AATTTGATGGAACAACGTCTGTAGGAACAGTTAGTAATCAATGAATTATTCATTAATTATTCTGAACTGAATTATTCAATTATATCCTCCAAGCAGGCTTCAACTAACTCTACCAGTCTACCTGTCTACTCTTATTGATCTGTAATGTCACATTACATTAAGGTTCGTTACGAGAGGTTGAATATCGAGCGAGATACATACAATAAAAAATACGTTAAAAACCTCCTTATTTAAAGCCTATTAAAAAGTTTCTAAGTGCTAAAATTTTATGTTTTAACCTTGAGTAAGATTGTCAATGCCACAGAAAAACGGTCAATTACCTTCATAAATGTTTCTATCAATTACTTACACGTAATTGTAATTGTCCCCGAAACGATCAATTGGTCGCTTCAATGTGAAATAATTGCCAATTGCCGATTTAACTATATGTTCAATATGATATGTGTTGTGACACAAAATAAACGGTTCTATTCTGTTTTTCTGGGACAATATTATGTACAGTTTTTACTTAGTGACATTAAAAAAAAAAGCACGAACATTTTACCGTTTGGTCCAAAATTACCCATACGGTTTCCAAAATACTCCCAAGTTCAAACTGAGTCAGATGTCCTGAATGTTTTTTGAAACAATTGCAGTAATACGCCTACATTCTAATACTGCTTAGTATTCAAAATTGCACTGCACTTACATATATTATGTCCACACAACATGACCTAGACGCTCCAGTTGCCATACACAGTAACAAGAGCAATGTAGGAAACATGTAATTTCCTAATAATTACTACGCTAAAAATGTTAGATAGATTTTTATTTATAACTAGTCCGTTCCAACTTTAGGTAAATTTTTGATAGCTTATGTTACATTATGCATTTTTTTTTTAAATTAAATATTATGGCACTCGTTGATGATGTAGCTCTAGATAGGTGAAAGACTTTTTTAAATTGGTCCAGAAGTTTTTTAGTTTATACAATTTTACCGCTATATATTAGCGTAGATTTTCAACCATAATTTCCAAGCAACATTTCTCAGGTCTGGTACCTGAGGTACGTGAAGGTAATGGGGTAGTCAGAGTTCAGTCCAAACATTAGGCACATTACTTTTTGCAGTAGTTAGCATTCCACACGTGAGAGGTTTCAAGCACATTGCGCGTATAAGAATTCTAACTGGTTTCCTCACGATGTTGTCCTTCACCGTTTTGAGCTATTAATGCGCAAATAAATAATTTATTCATAATTATTAGGAAATCAGCAAAACCGACATAAGTCAGTATCAGTGATACTAAATTCGGACTGCCTCTTCACTACATAGTATAAAGCAAAGTCGCTTTCCGCTTCCCGCGTCTGTATGTAATATGTATGTATGTATGTTTGCTTATATCTTTAAAACTACACAACGGATTTTGATGCGGTTTTTTTTAATAGATAGAGTAATTCAGGAGGAAGGTTTATATGTATAATACATGCATAATATAGTAGAGAAACACTGATAATTTTAGAGGTTTCTAATGTGATGTCGTAAATAAACACATTTTTTTGCGCTTACATTGCAAATGCTGGCTGAACCCCACAAGATATATCAAAATAATGTACTACAGTATTGTACATATTAAAAACGTCTACAAAAAAGTCCACGATGGTATTAGAAATGTCTTACGCTCAGCGAAGCGGGCACGGGTCAGCTAGTGCTATATATATTATTATCTTGCTACTGCGCCTGAATGTTATGTCTAGACTTGCCCAACTATAGACAATTTTAAATATAACAAGTAGGTGTTTGGTTAAAAATCTAAGTAAATGTCTACCAAGATCAAGATCAATCTGAATCTGATCTGATCAGAAGCAATCTGTGGGCATGTGCCTAATGTGTTTATTTTTTGCCTACCTCTTTTATTTATCTTCAAGGATCTTAGCGCCAGGAGAGTACGGTAAACAACTACTCAGATGTCTACAGTCAGTCGGGGGGATTACAGTCGTTTTCCCATTTTAAAAAATGAAGCTGCTCTGTCTCAAATATTTTTTGCTTAGACTAAAGTTGTCTTAAAAATGTCTGATGAAACACTGCCTTTCATTCCTATATGTTGTACATCGCTCACTGACACGCGTTGAATCACAAAAGCTATTTTTATTGTGAAATTGCAACAGGAGACCTTGGCCGCGATTATTAGGCCTTAGTGGAATTTATGGCTTTTAGGACTTAAACATAGATTGCAACTACGCCTAGCAATAAACACTATTTACTCTACCTAGTAATACATCTAACAGATGTATATTTTAGAGTCAAATTGTTTTTAAAATAATCATAAAATGATTTAAGAGCTTCCTTTTTTAGGGTTCCGTACCCAAAGGGTAAAAACGGAACCCTATTACTAAGACTTCGCTGTCCGTCTGTTTGTCCGTCTGTCTGTCACAGGGCAGTATCTCATGAACCGTGATAGCTAGACTGTTGAAATATTCACAGATAATGTATTTTTATTGCCGCTATAACAAAAAATACTATAAACAGATAAAATATTTAAGGGCTCCCATATAACAAACGTTTTTTTGCCGTTTTTTATAGATATCAGTACGGAATCCTTCGTGCGCGAGTCCGACTCGCACTTGGCCGATTTTTTTATAGTAATAATAAAAGCAATAAATATACTCCATCAATAACCCAAAACTTTAGTCCATATTTGCCATACCTGTTCATAGTTGTCACCTGTTTTCTATACAATCTGTTTACATGATATATTTCCTTTAAATGGCCTCTTAGTTGATGATTTCAGCCCCATTAATGCCCTTAACAAGAGCCAATAAAAAATATGTCTCTAAAGATCCATAAAAAACGCAGTTGCTATACGTCACGCAGTCGAATACAAACGTTCAATACAGAAAGTCAAAGCAATATTGACCAACAGTGGAAAGTGACCGTTGTCCGATCGAAGGCTATCACGAATTCACGACCGATCTCGAACACCATTGAAGTGAGCTCGAAAACTGTCGGTATAGTACCACTGGAACTTTATAATAAGACTTGCGTCTATGACGATACAAAATAAATGTTTCGGCCCACGAAAAGTCAAGAGACGATAGTTTTTTAGGTTTTATGAAGGAACTATTCATACATAAATAAAAATTTAAATGGGTCTTACTTTAAACTATTCTCTACGCTACGCAATAGAAAAAAACATACAAATCGGATAACCAGATGAAAATACATGCACAGTACAGGACATAAATTTAAAAAAATATAGATATATCGTCGAATTAGGAACCATCTTTTTCGTTGGTAAATGAATATAATGTGTACATCTGTGGCAAGTATGCAAATTATATTGAAATTAGGAATCAAAGAGGGACAAATTCCATTTAAAAAAATATACGAAGAGGTTCATGCTATAAATGGTTCCAAAGTATTTTTCATCGTATTCGCAGTCATCTATTTGAAATCTTAAGTCGACGCAATAAAGCTGTTTTTCCATTGCACGCTGGTGAAGTGAAATAGGTTCGACAATACCGCGAATAATCCATGAATACGCGTGTGGGGTAACCCTATTCTTCGTTGTGAAAAATGCCCGTGTCTTATCAATTTTGGTGGCGCAAAGCTTTTCTTATGCACGGAGCACGATGCCGAATTATGACACATTTCAGGTCCAAAAATGGCACAAGTTGCAACCACCGTGTCATTCCAATTCAATTATAGCGCAGCGACTGTTAAGGATTTACAACGTGTTTTACAGAAACCAATTTATTTTTCTCTCCTCATTTTTAAAAAAATGAGGTTCTCATTTCAAACCGTATATTATACTTTTTTGTTGCTTTTTAGGGTTCCATACCCAAAGGGTAAAAACGGGACCCTATTACTAAGACTTCGCTGTCCGTCTGTCTGTCTGTCACAAAGCTGTATTTCATGATCCGTGATAGCTAGACAGTTGAAATTTTCACAGATGATGTATTTCTCTAAAAACAGCATAAAATAAATATTTAAGTGGGGCTCCCGTACAACAAACGTGATTTTTTGCCGTTTTGATAATAGTGCGGAACCCTTCATGCGCGAGTCCGACTCGCACTTGGCCAGTTTTTTATGTATGCACACATCTTTTTACCTGGTTGTTATTGTGAAGAGGTCTCACTTATTTATGTTGGACTAATACTTATAATAGTTCCTTCATAAAACTTAAGGCGAGTAATTAATGTGTTTGATGAATGCAGAATCGTTTTTTCTCAATAACCGCAAAACATGCAGCTTTGTTTTTTATGACAAAGATAACTTAAGGATATTAATCTAGATAAATTACAGACAGAATCACGATTGGTGAAACTTTTCTCGATAGATTTTTCCAAGTTGGCTCTTCAAAAACACTAGTTTCGTTTTTAATCAAAACTATGAGTAGCTAAACAGTTAATTTTTATATTCGTTGAATAATCATACTACCTAAGTAAATTACAGACAGTTTCTTTTTAAATTTGATGGTTTTCGAGATAATGCATTTTTATCACTTTTTCCGTCTTATCCGAGTAGACTCAGCCCATACAAAATGTCAAAAATTTCACTTATCACCTTAAAAACGAATATCTTGGCTTAGTGATTGGACGAAAAAAATTTCGTCGGTTCTCTTTTTAGTTTAAAAAACGTAAACAAAACTCTACCATTATTCATAGTGCTGTTTACAAAATAAAAATGAGTAACTAAGATAAAGAGTAAATAGAATAATAAATCCTAGTTTAAACGACTAAAGAAATTAATGTGACAATCCCACAAAACAACTAGCTATTTCACATAAATAAAAATGAATAATGGCTACTTACTTAGTTATAAGGTGGTCCTTTCTAAGAAAGTAATTTTAAATCTTCATATATAAGGAAACAGCGTCATAAATCCAATTATAATATTAAGTTACAGTTTATGTATTGATTTATGGGTATTTTGTTTACATTATGAGATGTAGAAGAAAAATCTTTACGCAAATATACATCCCGTGGTTTTACGAGCTTTATGACATGGACAGGACACATATCCTAATAATATTATAAATGCGAAAGTTTGTGAGAAAACGGATTAAGTTGAAATTTGCTGTAGATGTAGATATAATGCCCGAATAAATAATAGACTACTTTAAAAAATTAAAACATCCCCAAAACGATAAAAAACGCAATAGGGATGATTTCTGTATAGATGGCGCTGGTGTGCGCCATCTATACCAAAATCTACATCTACAGCAAATTTTAACTCAATCCGTTTTGGCATTTAGGCCTGATTGAGGCACAAACATATATACAAACTCACAAAGTTTCGCATTTATAATATTAGTAGGTTATAGAAGGTGGTAAATACTAAACTTAAAACCCCTGAAAAAACGCAAGTCTGATCCAAAAATAAAAATCCAAAGACAGTTATAAAAACAAATAAACATTACCAGCAGTCAACACATTCAGCAGAAGAACGGGATGTGTTCCAAATTCTCAAAAGGTAAATGACATAATATGAGTCACGAGATGTATGATGAAAATGTCTCTAGGTTATTATGGCACTAGTTCTCAACATACAAACATGCAAACAGGTATAATAAAACATAAATAGTTGAAATTTTGCCGACTAATTTAGAACTAGTTTTGTGAATTGTCGCATCGTTATTATATAGTCGCATTCTTTCATTAAAGACTGGCTTCCATCAGGCCTACCGACTAGCTAGATAGTATGCAAAAAGTGGTACGAAGAGTAGCCAAAATAAAATTAAATCCTATAATATTATAAATGTGAAAGTTTGTGAGTTTGTATGTATGGCTGTGCCTCAATCAGGCCAAAACGACAAAACGGATTAAGATGAAATTTGCTGTAGGTGTAGTTAAAATGCCCGAATAAATAATAGACTACTTTAAAATATGAAAAACATCATTATATATACATATATACGTAGTGAATTTGATGTGAATTTTAAGTCAAAGGAAGTGTTATCGTGGCTTTTAACTCAAAATATTATTATAAACAGACAGAAGGACAGACAGACGGACAGCGAAGTCTCAGTAATAGGGTCCCGTTTTTACCCTTTGGGTACGGAACCCTGAAAATGTTAGTTTTATGAAAGTTAATTATGTTTTTTGAAGTAGTGCTGGCGTGATGAATTGATGATCTAGACAACTTCCATCAAGATTGGCAGGTGACGGCACGGAGCCGTAAAAAGTGGAAATTGCCCAACCGTGGGATAGTAAAGGCTAAGTGGGCTTGCAACCTGTCTCGTATAAAATGGTTACCTACTACAAAATGTGGGCATGAGCTAAATTTTATATTTAAACGTGCCCCTGATTACCCTCTTTAGGCGAGGATATAAGAAGATGTTTACCGTACTTCGGGATGACAGTGTGATTTTTAATTATATTTTACTAGCGGCCCGGTAAGTGCTTCGCTAAGTATAAAAAGAAATATTAAAAAAAAATGTAACATCAAATTTATTCAAACAAAAAATATTTCATTTGTTACAAAAAATGTGATAAATGAAGAACCGCTCAACCGATTTTATGCAAACTTCACATAAACTATCTACTAAATAGTCCGAACAAAGCCTAAACATTTGGTTTGGATAGGTGAGCCCGTTCCTGAGTTATAAAATTACAACGAAAAATGGCATTGATTTTTATTTTTATATACATATATAGTATTCTGTCATAATTCATATTAGGAATTGTCAAATGTGTCTCTATAAACGCGCGAATATTGAAAATTAAGAATCTAAGGGACTTGAATAGGTACATGCCTAATTGTTATTTTTATTAGAAGTGATCATATTAACAAAGTGACACAGACCTACATCTACAAACTATCTCAATATTAGTTGTTAATCATCAGAAATCCCAGAACAAACTATTATGTTCACGGACATAGACTACACACTACGCCAAAAGGAAAACCAGTGATTAATTTTCACGACGTGCCGCTATCAATGCCGGCATGCAACGCGTAAAATGCGAATATTGTAAAAAAAAGTCTTGTGTAAAAGTAGTGTACACGTTTTTTTACCAAACTTACTTTTTTGTTGTCAATTGTTTGGGTAACTCAATTTCAATTCTTGTTCGAATTTTATTCGGAATGGAACAGATTTTGGTCATGATTTAGTTTTTGAACATAATAAAGAAATTAATCAAAATAATATATAACACTGGCCGCCTGCATTGTTTCGCATGAGTCTAATGAAGATTAAAGGCAAATTTTTGATACCTTAGATTACGTTAAAGCAATTTTCGTAAAAATCTCACATTTTTTTAAAGTAAAATATACCTACCTCATTTTTGAGTTTATATTTACAAACGAACATACAAAAACAAACAAAAATATATTTTTTTTCTCTTTATAATATTAAAAGTGTAGATTAGGTTTGTTTATGCGTGTATTCCAATGTCATGCCGATTATTGTCTGAGTAAAGACAATCTTATCTTTATTTGCAGTTTTTCCCATGTATTGAAACATGGTGCGTACGCGCATCGAGAATGAAAGCAAGCGTTCGTTTCTCGCAATAAAATTGAATTGAAAGTTTAATTCTGCGCAAATTATTATGCGCATAAAGTAAGATTTTAAACAATTTATATTATTATAATGCATTGTTGTTGAATTGTATCATAAATTTGAATAAAATTTGCATTTGCGAAATTTTATTATTTGAATTTCATTGTCAGTTTTAAGCAGTTTGTACATTGTTTGCATTGTTAGTAAGTAATTAGTTGTCATTACGCAACAAAAGAACAAAAGGAAAGTGTCGCTCTATTAACTAATCGACATAACAATAGCCACTGTTTTATTTTGTTTTTATTTACTTCAAAAACCATTCGTAATTTACTTTGTGAATATTTTAAATAATACTGTAATGTGTAAAAATAATTAATATTTTTAAAATAAACCATCTTTATATTTTTATTAAACCAATTAGATATTTTATTTCTGGTAAGAAAAAAATAATTTAAAATAATTTTACTATCTTTCGAAAAAAGTCAATATCCGTTAATTTTGATATGCCTTCATTATCAATTATCGGATTAATTATAGGATAACTTTCGCTATAATTATGTACCCTCCCTTACCTGTTACAACAGCTAGGACAAGCAGCGCAGCAGCGCAAGACCTCATGATGAAAACACTGACCACGGATTTTTGAAAAAAATAACACAAACACAGGCCACTTCACCACCGAAGCATTATACTCGATCGACGCGCGAAAGCTCAGCGCGCGTGCGCGGGAATGATCGCAAGTTGCGCGCGCAGGCCGGACCTACGGTGGTGGGGCAGTTACAATTCGAAGGTGGCCGGATCGAGAGCGGATTCAAGTAGCCATCGGATTGAAGGCTTGTGGTCAAATTGACGGTCCTAGAACACGAATAGTCCAAGCTATACCGTGACGTTATAATGAGTATTGGGTCTATACGAGTAAGTGTAGTCAAGCTGATTATTTTAGAGATGGTTTTTATTTGGCAACGGACCAGCAATGCCAGCGCCTTTAGGACACTCCCGACTGGTAGTGCTCTAGAATAGATGAGCTATCTATAGACTGTTTGCAACGATCTTTAGTTAGCTCAACTGTTCCTTAGGTTTTTTGTAGTAAATGTAGATTTTTTTTTTATATCGAAAAATCCATTGTAGTGGGCTCGGCATTCAAACCCTCGGAACGACCTTCAGATTGAAAGTCAAGGTACCTCCTATTTGGCCAACATAGCTTTATTTATACGTCACTTGAGATTTTTTTCTAAAGTACACAGAATAGTTCTCATTGCGTTTATATACCACACGGAACCACCATTGGTACCTACATATACTACCAAAGACGCGGTAATGCATTCCTACTGTCAATAAATAATAATTACACAAACAAGTAAATAAATTTGTCAAGATTTTATACTTACTTTGTCGTAATGAGAATAATATTCATGAAGATATAAACTAGAAATACGGAAGACTCTTTGAAAGTGAAGTGTTGAGATAAATTTTAACAATGCACGCCTTTTAGGGCTTCGTGTAGTTGTAATGTCATATTTTTGACAACTTGTCACGTTTGGAATATTAAACTGCAAGCGTGGGCATATGCCGGCCTCCGACTATCCCTTCAGACTATTTCGCCTGAAGATCGACATTACCATACTATCAGTCAATATCCTTCCAGCATAATATAAGGACAGATGAAATTGAATAATTATTTATTTAAATAGCTTTCCTGCCAGACGTTGACCTGTAAAATTTAAATAATCACATGGAATAAAGCACTTTCAGTTTTTCCCGAATTATTAAATTTTCCGAGAAACTTTCTTTTGTTCAACACAAAATTAAACACAACAAAAAAAGAATTAGCAAAATCGGTACAGCCGTTGATGTGCCGTGATGCCGTGACGAAGGGAAATGGGGTTTCTTTTTTAATATAATAAAATGTTTATTTATTTACGTTATATTTATAGCTATTTTGATATAGGCCATGGGTATTAATAGATACATACATTTTCTAAGGATTAAACAGTAATTAGAAAGTTGTAAGTGACATCTAAATTGTCCGATTAGCTCAATTTAAGAAGCTTATAAGTAAGAGTGTTGTCGCAACGAACAGGTTTAGAATATCAAGGGAGAAAACAATAGTTTTAATCTTCACATCTTTGTTATATTGTAGAGATTATCATGGTAACAACTTGTTTGACAAGCTTTAGTTATGTCACTAAACAAAATAAACCAGCATACTATAAAAAATGTACCTACCCACTGATTTATTAATATGCCTACCTCCTATGTATATAAACCAAAATATGACCTTTCTAGGCATATTCATAAATCAGTAGGATAGTAATGGATGTGTGGTATAAAGATGGATAAAGGAATGAGTATATTAGAGGAAGTCTGAAAGTAGCCCCTAATAGCCTGTGATTGAAAAGATGAGAAGCAATAGATTAACGTTGTATGGCCATGTTGTGAGAAGGGAAGAAAGTCATATAACGAGAAGAATGTTAGGAATTAATGTGGATGGATGTAGACGTAGAGGTAGGCCAAATAAAAGATGGATAGACTGTGTGACAGATGACATGGGTAAGTAAGAAAGGAATGAGTGATGAGTTGACGGCAAATCTAAGAGAAATACATGTTGTGCCGACCCTGCTTAAGTGGGATAGGGCCAGGAAAATGACGATGATTCATAAATCAGTAGTGGAAGTTTATTAAAATAATTAAATTGAGGAAAATAAATTTAATTATTTTATTAAATTCCCACTGTCCCCACTGATGGGACGAACTCAGTGGGGACAACAAGGACACCATTTTTTCTACAATACAAGACGGCTAAATAACGGCGAGCTCGTTGATGTCTTTTGTATAGAGAGTTATTTTTCTGCCAGGCGCTACGTCGCGCTACGCTTTGCGTACATTTGCCGATCGTTGTGTGATAAAATATTAAATAATAAAAAAATAGAATAGACGACTAGTGGGACTACCCACTACAGTAGACATACTCTCAGATCGTCTAGCGCTCAGATCCTTGAGGATGATGGGCGTAAAGAGACACGTACAAAATTATATTTGGCACATTTTGTCTTTCAACAGCGCTACAGCGCAGCGGCTTGACATTTGTGCACCACTATCACAAAACCAGCAATACATATCCCTAATCGAGAAATTTGAATAATAAGATCATATTTCTATCAAAAATATAGATCAGCTAGCAATGCACCAGTCTACGTGTTACGCAATAGCCCAAAACATTGGATGTAGGACACGGTACACTTTCGTTTTCGCACGAACGCCGACAGCACGCTGCCGCCGGCCGTAATATGGCCGTAACAGAGATGTGTGCGGAATACTTCCCAAACCCCACACCAAATATAGCTTAATGCTTTTAATCTGAACTACATCTGATGTTACACTAAAATAAATGGTCCATTTAGATCATGATGGTATCTATGATAGTAATAAAGTGAGATATTATTCTGTTATTTTTACGATTAAATATTTCAGGGTCCGAGCGTTGCCTGCAATATAAATAAAAGGAAATAGTTGTCGTTCAATTTCGAATGAGGTTCTGATGACATAAGCATGAACTATTTAATTTAATTAGGTTTAAGTTTACATAAAAAAATAAAAATACCCAACGGAAAAAAGGATTTCTACGTACGAAAACCCAAACTCGGACAACATATTTTCAGACCACAGATATTTGCAAACACTTGTCCCGCTGCATCAAACTCACTCATTTATCTGCAATCTCTTTCATATGTCTTTTGACAGCTGAAATAACAATAAAAGTATCCGTAACAATTAATTGAATAAATACTATACAGAACCCCAAAAAGATTTATCATCGTAAAACAATTCTCCTCCAAATATTTCATTGCCTGTAGCAATTAATGCGAAATACTTTATCGCAAGACCTTCAAATTGAAACAATTACTTGCAATTTATTGCTATCTCGTTCAACTTAGGCCTAGTTACTACCAAAGCGTTGGTACATATAAAATTTCATGGTACTTATCTCAACCGCGCATTAAGAAACGCGTGCGTATGAAAGAATCGAATACCATATTAATTAATTTGTCGTGGGTCTTTATAACGTTTTTACCTTTAATTTTTTAGTAGCACTTCAGTCGATAATTGACTTTACATTAAATAAGAATATTATACAGAAATCTGGTCTCTGTACCAACTGGACGCATTCTGAGCGTTGCAAAAAGTTTATGTAAATATCATATTAGGGGCACTTACCCACATTAATTGGGTGTTACAACATAATACTACATTATTTTACAACATAATAGGTACTACATTATTTTACAGTTGTGTAATATCTAGTTCATTAACAGTGTTTATATATAAACTGATTATTTCGGCGATAATTCGAGGCATTGAAACAGGTTTTAAATTGATGATCGTCTATTTCAATTTGCAAGCTATATTATTAGTTTAACGAGTTGAGCCCACTTCTCGCTTAGTTACGTCTAAATAAACATCATACATTTTTAATTGACTTTAAAGGAGGACGCTTTCAATTCGGTTGTCCATACACATGCTCACATTTTGCAAAGATATGAGAGGATTTTCAAAACTTTCGTGAGTTGTACTACACATTATTACAACAACGGGAAATTACTCACGTAAATGATAAATTGTCAATGAGGACACCGACAATGTTTCGATTCATCTAGAGAATCTTCTTCAGGGTGAGTGGACCATAACGCGCGCGCTACCCTGCTCGCATTGCCGTCTCGCACTCATTGACAATTTATCATTTACGTGAGTAATTTCCCGTTGTTGTAATAATGTATATGAGAGGATGTCTACCGTAATTGGGAATTAAAGTCGTGATCCTATAAGGCCGTGTTGGCCGAGTGGGATGTACCTCGACTTTCAATCTGAAGGTCGTGGTTTCGAATCCCGACGGATTTTTCTGTTAGAAAATTTAGATACGCATTAAAAACACGTGCTTACAACGGTAAAGGAAAACATCGTGAGGAAACTAGTTAGTGTTCTTATAAGCGGCGATGGGCTTGCAACCTGTCACGTATAAAATGCTAACTACTGCAAAATGTGGGCATGTGCCAAATATAATGTTTGGACGTGCCTCTGACTATCCCCACTAGACATCTTCAAAGGATCTAAGCGTCTGGAGATCTGAGAGAATGTCTACCGTACTTGGGGATTACAGTCGTGATCCTATTTTTTTTTGGGGCTAGATGGTTATAAATGTGTCCACCAATATTTATTTATATGGGTCTATGTTTCTGTATTTTTTACTCTACATCTTTTCCCTGAAATAAATATTAAATTATAATATTTATTTATTTATTATTATTTAATTTCGTTTTTTTCATGACCACCCTGGGTTTATAATGAGTTTGAATTTGAAGTATGGTGGACAGACATCAAGGTTCTAAATTAGGTATACAATTAGTTTGAAATGCTACCCAAAATGATCATACCTGTAGATACTACAAAACTGTAGATACTTAAAACCTACGGGACCAAAATCCCTACGAAAATTGCAATACATAATGTTAGCTAACCTATAATTTTCATTAGTACACCCGCGTGCAACTGAGGCGAACAGCAAGTCAAAAGTAATTTGGTATGTACAATTAGTTCAATTTATCTCCGCCTGCTTTTACAACTCTTTCCTAAAAGCGTGCGCAACGCCCTCTACATGCAAGTATGCGGAAATCCTCCACACACTCACGATTTGCCATTCTAGATCACTTATCGAATTCTCGTGCTAGTTTGAAGTTCGTCGTATGCACTGTGACCTGATATTGCAAGGTCATATCGATATGTAGCCTTATTAAAAGTACCTAAGTGTACCACATATAGTTTGGTTATATTTGACACGTAACACAAGGAAAGGAAAGGAAAGAAGGAAAACATCGTGAGGAAACCAGCGAGTATTCTTATAAGCGGCGAAGGGCTTACAACCTATCACGTATGGAATGCTAACTGCTGTAAAATGTGGGCATGTGCCAAATATGACGTTTAGACGTGCCTCTGACTACCCCCACTAGACATCTTCAAAGGATCTAAGCACTTGGAGATCTGAGAGGATGTCTACCGTACTTGGGGATTACAGTCGTGACCCTATTTATTTTTAGTTACCAGTTAAGCTAGTCATCTCTGTTGAGCTATGAGATCAGTCAATACTTAATACTAACATATCCAATATTGATCATAAATAGGTAGGTACTTATAAATTTATAATACATTAAGACAAATCACAAAAAGCAGTCTTATAACCATCTGCTTTACCTTGAAGTACAACGCTCACCTCATTATATCTTCGTTACGCTGTGTATGCCATACAATATGATTACTGATGCATCATTATATAACACAAAACCATTAATCGTATAGTTAAGTAACCGATATGAATAAATGTGGCTACAGTACGCGGCAATATGTGTGGCACGTAATGAAGTCACATTGTTAAAACAACGGATTGTAAGAGAAAAGTTTGGTGTTATTATATTTTATTTATATATAGAAGTCACATTGTTAAAACTACGGATAGTAAGCGAAAAGTTTGGTGTGAATATATTTTATTTATATATACTTTAATTGTATTTTAAAATAAATACAAAAAGGCGGACTTAATGCCGAGGCATTTTCTACCAGCCAACCAAAATTGGTAGTGGAAAATGTGGTTGTCAAATAAATGAAAACATGGATAAATAATTATACTGCTAACTACTGCAAAATGTGAGCATGTGCCAAATATAATGTTTGGACGTGTCTCTGACTAGTGACTACCCCTACTAGACATCGTCAAATGATCTAAGGCATGGAGATCTGAGAGGATGTCTACCGTACTTGGGGATTACAGTCGTGACAATATTTTTTTTTATTTTTTTGGTAAGTAACTTTAACGAAGTATTGTATTAGATATTTACTTCATAGTTGTTACATTGTGCCATATAATACAGCGCGTATTTTACCAAGTTTTAAGTCGCATTACAAACGTTGAGGTAGGTATGATGTTATAGAACTAAACGCCTACATTCATTTACATCTTTATTTAATTAGATATATGACTAACTCAGTCTGCATCTCCACAAGAATTACCGCGCGTTTATGCGTTTCAGTTTGTGAATTGCCTTATTTATACTAGGTACATACATTTAAAAAAAAATACAGTTTTTCTAAAAGAAGGATGTTCTTTCAAAATTATAATAATTAAATAATTATTAACTATAAAAAATAAAATAAAAATTGACGGACTACACACATCGCCATCAAGCCTCGAACTAAGCAAAGCTTGTACTATGGTAACTAATAATAATAATAATATATTAGTATAGTGTCACGACTGTAATCCCCAAGTACGGTAGACAGAGGGGGTAGTCAGAGGCACGTCCAAAACAATATATTTGGCACATTCCCACATTTTGCAGTAGTTAGCATTCCATACGTGATATGATGGTAACTAGATTACTGTGATATAATACTTATAAACTTTTTTTTGTAATTACTATTATATAAACTAAACATCCTATTAATTATAATAATAACTGAACAAAACTTGGATTCGTTATTCCGCCTGCCAAGAAAGACGCGTGATGATGCGAATATGCGATGCAGTGTACAAATCGCTTTATTTATAGATATTACATTGAACAAAAAATAACTGTCTTTCTAAGTTGTAGGCCGCTTATTAAAAGCATAATAATTATTAACTATGGAACTATATCTTCCATCTTGCCATTATACGTAAGCTTTGAAAACCATGCGCTTTCCCATTTAATTTCACTTTCTGAATGAAAGTCCGCAGAACAAAGACTCCCAAAAATTAAAATAAAATCTATTGTTTTACTTACAAGAGTGTAAATTACCATGTAAATACTACTGTCGGCAATTATATCGCAGTGAGCAAATTAAAATAGTTCTCTCAAATTTCAAGGTTTCCATACAAGGTGTTGTGGTTTCGACCATAATATTCTATTTTAGCATACAACACGTAATGTAGATGTGCAACTTATTTGCTAGCTCCTTGTTATATTTTTTTGACGTGACAGATTACTAGCTCTTTAGTTATTTTTTTTATCGTTGTACGTACTTGAGTAGTACTTTTAATTATTATTCTTGTTTGAAAATTCACCTTGTTCGATTGGCACCACACTGGAGCTCTACATAGCATTAGAGAAAGGATCATTAAAAAAAACCGGCCAAGTGCGAGTCGGACTCGCGCACGAAGGGTTCCGTACCATTATCTATAAATAAACGGCAAAAATACACGTTTGTTGTATGGGTTGTGGTGTTTTTAGTATTTGTTGTTAGAGCAGCAACAGAAATACATAATCTGTGAAAATTTCAACTGTCTAGCTATCACGGTTCATGAGATACAGCCCTGTGACATACAGACGGACAGACGGACAGCGAAGTCTTAGTAATAGGGTCCCGTTTTACCCTTTGGGTACGGAACCCTAAAAAGGTAGACCCCAAGCCGTGTTGTTGCCTGATTCTTCTAGGCTTGGTCGCGAGGAATCGGCGTAGATTCACCTAGTTCCTAAGACGTTTCAAAGTGATCCTTGTGATTTTATTGAAATAAATGATTTTTGAATTTGAATTTGAATTTGACACAGCTATTTTATTTGTTGTTGTCATCAGTCACACTCCTCATGCAAGGCGAACACTTTCTCACAACACATCAGGCTTATACTGCTGATATAAGACAACGAGCGCGATTCACGACGCGTCCCGCGACGGGCTCTGTCATTGAAGCGGCCAATCAGAATGCATTTTTACCGCTCCCTTTTGCCCGCACACCTCAATTTGAAAAAGTAAGAACCTCGGCGTGACCATTACCAGATCATTTGAGAAGGGAATATACCCTAAAAATCCGTAAACGAAGGGAACGAGGTAAGTCGTCGATCCTGTATCAAGATTTGAGCGTTATTTTGCTTGAGTTTCAGTTCTATTAGCTAGTTATTCTGTAGTTTACACTCCATTTTGGTAAGCCGTGATCTCATTCTTTTTGTTAGAAGGTAATTGTCTACCGAAAAAGTAGTAATTACTGTTATGACGGTTTTGGTTGACGAATAATTATGCAGTTTCAGTTCTGTCTGGGAATTATGCAAATTGTGTAAGACCTTTGAAGGATCATACTTGGGATTACATTTTGTGAGTCTATTTGCTTTCTGTTTCTACGAAAAAATCGTCTAAAATAAAATAAATACATAAGATCGCCACTGCCATGTAATTCCTAAGTACGGTAGACATCTACTCAGATCTCCAGGCACTCAGTTTGTTTGTAGATGACTAAAGGAGGTAATCAGAAACACGTCCAAACATTAAATTTGGCACATGGTCAGTTCATCATTTTCTTCTCCTTTTCCCACATAAGGTGATATGTGAAATGTTGTATGAGTCGAGTCTACCCGGATAAGACGGAAAAAGTGATAAAACTGCATATCTTGAAAACCATCAAACTTAAAAAGAAACTGTCTATAATTTACTTAGCTAGTATGATTATCTAACGAATTATACAAAAATTAACTACTTAGCTATTCATAGTTTTGATTAAAAACGAAACTAGTGTTTTTGAAGAGCCAACTTTGGAAAATAAATCTATCGAGAAAAGTTTCACCAATCGTGTTTCTGTTTATAATTTATCTAGATTATATCCTTAAGTTATCTTTGTCATAAAAAACAAAACTGTATGTTTTGCGGTTATTGAGAAAAAACGATTCTGCATTCATTACTCATCTTAATATGTGATCAGCACAACATATGGTAGACATCTCAGATCTTTAGACGCTTAAATCCTCTGAAGATGTCTAGTGGGGGTAGTCAGATGCACGTCCAAACATTATATTTGGCACATGCCCACATTTTGCAGTAGTAAGCATTCCATACGTGACAGGTTGCAAGCCCATCGCCGCTTATAAGATCACTAACTGGTTTCCTCACGATGTTTTCCTTCACCGTTGTAAGCACGTGTTTTTGATGGGCATATAAATTTTTAAACAGAAAAATCCATTGATGCCTTTATTCGAACCCACGACCTTAAAATTGAAAGTCGAGGTACATCCCACTCGGCCAACACGGCTTTTTGCAGTAGTTTTTAGCTTGACAAATTTCAACAAGAAATTACGAAATGAAGTAGCAAAGATAAGTTGTACAACACTAGTTTTTAATTACCAAAAAAAATAATAACGTATTGTCAGTGTCTGTTACTAATTAAATTTAAGTAATTAAAACTTAAATTAAAAAATTAAAAATAATATCCTTAAAAAAACACAATATTTAGTTAACCGTTTATTCATACGCACCTACCACATAGCTACTCATATTTTCACGATTCTATCCATTCATAAATAGCTCGCCGTCTCCGTTGTAATTTGTGTAGTATTTTCTAGTACTGAGACCATAAATTAGTGCCAATTTTCGGTTAAAAAGAAACCTCGATAACTTTGTGATAGTGCAATAATAAATCATGCTGACAGTGCTCAGATCATAAGAAGCTTCTGATGCAACGGTAAATTTTTTTTTTCGGTATATTAAAACTATTATTGTATAATATGATCAAGAACAATAGCCATATCAATGCGATGTTCTATAAACCTACAACAAATTGATAACATCCTCCTCTTAAGACGAGCAATAAATGTTTTTGATGAATGCAGAATCTTTTTTTCTTAATAACCGCAAAACATACAGTTTTGTTTTTATAACAAAGATAGATTAAGGACATGATCTCGATAAATTAAAGACAGGAACACGATTGTTGAAACTTTTCTCGATAGATTTATTTTCCAAAGTTGGCTCTTCAAAAACACTAGTTTCGTTTTTAATCAAAACTATGAATAGCTAAACAGTTCATTTTTATATTATTGGTCAGATAATCATACTAGCTACCTAAATTAAGGACAATTTTTTTTTCAATTAGATGGTTTTCAAGGTAATGTAGTTTTATCATTTTTCTGTCTTCTCCGGGTAGACTCGGCCCATACAAAAAACCAAAATGTCAAGTATCACCTTAAAAGACGTGTTGGCCTTGTGGAAGGAACCTCGACTTTCGATCCGAAGGTATCTCATACAACAATGGCATTTTCTTCCCAAAATATGATGTGCCATATGACATTACTAGCTGTCCCACCGACGTTGTCCTGTCAAATTTCAATAATCCCACAGAAAAAAGCACTTTCAGTTTTTACCGAACTTTACTTTACCTTAATTTTGGCGTATAGAAAATACCCTACGCCCTATTCTCATACCTACTAAATATACACAATTTAATAAAAATTGGTCAAGCCGCTTCGGAGGAGTTTTGTTATAAACACTGAGACACGAGAATGTATTTATGTATGACATAAGCGTTGGTTCTTTTCGCTTGTTTTGTCAGTATCTGTTTAACACCAACCAGGGAATACGTGTAGGACTGTATAAGGTAGCTGTAACATGGCATACTCATCTATACTAATATTATAAAGAGTAAAGATTTGATTGTTTATTTGTTTGTTTGTTTGCAACGAATAGGCTCCGAAACTACGGGACCGATTTAAAAAAATCTTTTACCATTAAAATCCTACATTATCCCTGATGAACATAGGCTATAGAATATTTTCAATAACGTTAGGGATCCGTATGAAAACTTCGATAATGTAACCCAAAGTGAGAAAAAAAACCCTTATAGCTTAATATAAGCTTATGTTGCAGAAAGTATTGACAATAGAGCAAAGTGATGTACTACAGTTTTATATAAGACATCAATAAAAAAGTTCGTAATACTATTTATGTCTAACTATTAGGGATCCCTAATAGTTAGACATAAATAGTATTATGAACTTTTTTATTGATGTCTTATATAAACTAAAAAACTATTAAACCAATTTTAAAAAAATATTTCACCTATCCAAAGCTATATAGATTTGGATAGGTGAAATAATTTTTAAAATTGGTTTAATAGTTTTTTAGTTTACCCATTACAAACAAAAATACAAATTTTACCTTTTTATAATAGTAGATGTAGATAACTTGCTCTCTTTAGTTCCTGCAAGGTGAACTTAACAGGATATTGACAGCAGAACGCGGATATCAGACCTCAGAATTTTCGTCTACGCGTAGGTATTTTCCCCACACCCTTACAAAGAAAAACAAACCTAACATGCTTGTCTTTAAGAACTATATTCGCCCGAACGATGACTATACCGTGAGTAAACAAAAACAAAGTTATTTTGCGGTCGATTTTTAAATCTTGCAAACAGATTGCAAGGATTGCTATTTTTGTAAGAGCATATTTAAATTGGTAATGAGATGGTTAAAGCCGGAGATAGTGTAAGGTTCAAATAAGTTGACTCAAAGGTCGTTTGCAAGGTCTGTTCGCTGCATTATACAAATATTTTTGTAAGCATCACTTAGTAGTATCTGGTTAAATAAACCATGGGGTTTACCATGGTATTATGGTAATAGCGAATAAGACAGCCATAACAACGATTTTTAATACTGTAAAATGTGGGCATGTGGCAAATACAATTTTTGGGCGTGCCTCTGACTACCTCCACTAGACATCTTCAAAGGCTCTAAGCATCTGGAGATCTGAGAGGATGTCTACTGTACTTGGGGATTACAGTCGTGATCCTATTTATTTTATTATTATATATTTATAGCAGTAGTATGTATATTTGGAGTAATAATATATTGGTACATGGTAATTAAATGCATCTGAAAATGTACAAATAGTTTCAATGTGTTGATCTATAACAAAGAGCTGCGGGCTATTACGTGATTGATGTTTGCGCCAGAATAGCTTACAATTATATCAGTTTAAGAGCATGTAGGTAGTCTAGATCTAGATAGATAGATGTTGAGATGTAGTGCTTTTGTCTTAGAGCAACACGAGCTTCCTACGGAAGGGAGTAGTCTTAGCGATAGATTACTATTAAAATAGTTCTGGCGTTTGTTGCATGGGGAAATGTGCACACAAGTGCAGTTCCGCACACTTACATGCAAAAACAAAACTGCCAACTGACTGTAATGATGACGTTAACACATAAACAATCCAACAATACATTAATAATTCGTGTACAGATGACTCGCACATTGACACGTTTTATATAATGTGTATGCCCACTTGGGCTTGTACAAGGTGTCTCAAAAGTAAGTTCACATTTGCTTATCTTATTACGCGAAAGCAACTATTCTGAGGGGCGCGGGGGGTATGTCAGTCGGTAGTCTGGCTCTTGGGAATTTAGTCGCTATGGGCGTTTCTCTGGTGCGGACCGTGCGTTGTGCGTACGTGAGTTTTACAAAAACGGTAATTCGGCGACCGTAGCGCGTAGAAAATTCTGCAGTATTCGACATATTCGTCACTTAAATGATGCGCCTAGCACTCGACTCATTGCAAAATGGGTTGAGAAGTTTGAAGAGACTGGGTCAACTCTGGAGAAACCAAAATCTGGGCGGCCAAGAACATCAAGAACAGCCGAAAACGTGGACAGTGTTACTCAGTCTATTCGAGATGATCCAAACCTCTCGATTCGGAAGCGTGCTGTTGCTTTAAATGTGCACAGATCTTCATTATGCCGCATTTTACACAAAGATTTAAAGCTGCACCCGTACAAAATTCAGTTGGTGCAAGAACTGAAGCCTCAAGATGCTGGTCAGAGGCTTGACTTTGTAAATCAGATGATTGAGCGCTTTCCAACGTTCACCAACATCTTGTTTTCCGATGAAGCCCATTTTCACCTGAATGGGCATGTAAACAAGCAAAATTGTCGTTACTGGAGTGCAACCAATCCAAAACAAAAACATCAGAAACCGCTACATTCACCCAAAGTCACCGTATGGGCAGCGATGTCGGCGCGAGGAATTATCGGCCCTTACTTTTTTGAAGATGGAAGGGGACGCACGCTCACAGTGAATTCAGAGCGTTATGTGGAGATGTTAGACGAGTTTTTCGTGCCCCAACTGCAAAACTTTCCTGGTTACAACCAAAGAACATGGTTCCAGCAGGATCGTCCAACAGATCTCTGCCTCGAGTTCGAGAAATTTTTCCGAACAAATTAATCTCCAGGCGAGGTGACATAAATTGGCCTCCACGGAGTCCCGATTTAACACCTATGGATTTTTTCCTGTGGGGTTATGTCAAATCAAAAGTTTACGCTAATAAACCGACTTCCCTGGCACAATTAAAAGAAAATATCCGTCATGAAATGGCAGCCATCACGGAGACTACCTGCCGAGCTGTCATAGGCAATTTTAGTGCCCGACTAAATGAATGCTGAGAGCGCCACGGTTTACATTTGGACGATATTATTTTTAAAAAATAAATTCCCAAACAATGTACTTCAATATATAATAAAAAAAAATTCAATAAAGCTAAGACTTTTCTTTTAAAAAAAGATTTAAATGTGAACTTTCTTTTGAGACACCTTGTACTTTGACAGAGGGGACCAAGGCGAATGGCTACTCCCGTAGGAAGCCCGTGTTGTTCTAAGGCTTTTGTAGATGTATCTATTCAATCTGTATAAAAATAAATAATGGTGGAAAAACACAGCGCCATCTAACGCACAAACTAAACAAAGGTAACCGGATTATGATACTTATTTTTTTTGCAAATACGTTAATTGTGTATTACGAGATTTACGAGTATAACACCCAGACATAGAATAAACATCTATGTTCTTCTCACTAACGTTTTTCTGGGTAGAAAACGAACTTCAGCGCAGAAGGAAAAGCTACCTACTGAGCTATGAGGTCTGAGGTCTGATAAAACTAGATAGTTTTCCCCAAAACGCTACGCTGCTACAAGGGTGCTACGAGTGCGAGTTAGACTCGTGCACGAAGGGTTCCGTACCGTTATCTATAAAATCGGCATAACACGTTTGTTGTATGGGAGACCCACTTAAATATTTATTTTATTCTGTTTTTAGTATTTTGTTGTTAAAGCAGCAACAGAAATACATAATCTGTGAAAATTTCAACTATCTAGCTATTATGGTTCATGAGATACAGACGGACAGCGACGTCTGAGTAATAGGGTCCCGTTTTTACCCTTTTGGTACGGAACCCTAATAATGTAACTTTGATGAAATATGAGCAAAATAGAAACACTTCCGCATAAACAATAAAATAACCTTGTCCAATATTACTTAAGCAATCACAAATCTGAGTAATATCAAGGTATTGTGTCGTGAATGTTGTAATGTATTGTGGTTATACGAGTCAATTTACAATTACAGTATTTTTGATTAACTACGGTTCAGAACGATACACGGTGGTTTATTGCAGGGTATTGTAAAGTCGGGCACGATTTCGTCAATGTTGCATGTTCGCGTCTTGTCAGTGGTACATTTACCTCCAGGCTAAGCAGCAGGGCTTTGAAAAAACATGATTAACATCTTATGATATTCATACCAATAATTATTGGTACTGAATACCATAATACCTTGACTTGCCTCATAGCTCAGTTGGTAGTAGCTCTGCTTTCTGCGCTGTAGGTTGTGGGTTCTAACCCCGCCCAGGACAAATATTTGTGTGATGAACATAGATGTTTGTTCTGTGTCTGGGTGTTATTATGTATCTTAAGTATGTATTTACAAAAAAAAAGTATATAAATATTCTATCAGTTATCTAGTTCTCCTAGTACAAGCTTTGCTTAGTTTGGGGCTAGATGGCGCTGTATGATAATGTCCACCAATATTTATTTATTTATTTACATGATTATCATCTTATGATATTCATACCAATAATTATTGGTACTGAATACCATAATACCTAAGCTTTTTATTCTGTTTAGGCACCTATACCCACGCTTCCAATACAATACCTAAGCAGAAACGTAGGTATAGGTGCATAAACAGTGAATAGTTACAATGAAACGTGTACAGATTAGGTATTCTCTAACATTAGGTATTGCATTCAACATCATAACATGATAATCACGTTAGTGAGCTGATCTGATGATGGAGTCAGGAGCTGTTCAACAGTCACTCACAACGGAACTTCTTAGTAAATACATTGATTGAGTAAAAACTTTGCATTCTTGTCAAGTTCCGATGATAATGTTATATGATGTGACAGGTGATAGCGTGCTCGATGGTTAATTTTACAAAAGCTTGTCATAGAAAAATATTCTACAATAAAAAACTTATTTTCATATTAAAATTTATATTTCAAAATTCTTGTCACACGCTCGAGCGCCAATTGATGCATCCCACTTAGGTATGATCAAAAAAGCGACAATTGTTTTCAATAAAAGCTTGCTCAACCGCAATATCATAAATCTACAGTATATAGGTAGAAAGAGACATGTCGAATCTACGTAAGGTCGTACGATCTTAATACCATGAGAACGCCATAAAATTGCAACATCGAATTACTCACACACTCACAAATTTTTCACAGTGTAAATGCTCAAACCTCTAGTAGGGTGAGAGCTGGTTGTGGGCATTTTAACAACATTTAAATTTTCAAATAATCGGTTTATATTGAAAAAAAAAATAAAAAAACGTCGATTTTTAAACAATATAGAAGAGAGTAGGCATTTATCTATCTCTTAGGTTAAGCAATGGTTTTGTAACAGGTGATTTTTATTTAATAATTATTCATTTTTAAATAAACGGGAAATCATTAGTTGTGGTCAATCAAATCTAGAGAAATACCGCATCACAACTGTCACTAATCAAAACTGACCATGGACAAAGAATTGTATTAACAGATTTTAAACAAGTTTGTTGGCTATGCTTAAGTTATTGACAGCACAAATGGAAAATGACCAAAGCCGGGGTAGGCACCACAACCGGGTCTATGACCCTAAACTCAATTATGTATGTTCGGAGCGTGAATTTGTGGGTTTTCGCTGTAGAACATAACCAGTTAGAATCTAATTAGCAATAATTAACAATTCAGTGAATTATGAACGTGTTTGTGACGAGGACTTTTAGTAATGAATGACTGAACTTTGTAAGGAAATTAGATTTTAATGTCTTACACTAAGTACCTATATATCCTATATCTATCAGCATTAATAAAGTATTAGTACATAGGTATAGGTCAATATATTTCCTTTTCTATAAAGGTCATGTGATTGTATTTCTACAAGCCTAGCATGAGCATTTAAGGTGATAAGTGAATTTTTGGCGTTTTGTATGGGCTGAGTCTACCCGGATAAGACGGAAAAAGTGATAAAATTTAAAATTTAAAAATTTAAAATTTGAAAGCATTATCTCAAAAACCATCAAATTTAAAAAGAAACTGTCTGTAATTTATTTAGCTAGTATGATTATCTAACGAATTATATAAAAATTAACTGTTTAGCTATTCATAGCTTTGATTAAAAACGAAACTCGTGTTTTTGAAGAGCCAACTTTGGAAAATAAATCTATCGAGAAAAGTTTCACCAATCGTGTTTATGTCTGTAATTTATCTAGATTATATCCTTAAGTTATCTTTGTCATAAAAAACAAAACTGTATATTTTGCGGTTATTGAGAAAAAACGATTCTACATTCATCAAAAACATTTATTACTCGCCTTAAGAAAACATTTTGTCCAGAGTAGACAAGTACAATGCCATCAAAAACATATAACTTGTAAAAAAATCCATGGCATTACGTAAAGGTTAGCTAATTACGTAATAACATAAGACACAAGGACACTTAAAGTAGGGACTGAATAAATTAACCGACTTGGTATTACATGGATCTCACAAATTTTTACGGTAGTCGAACTGAGTTGCGTTGCGAGACTTGTCTTTTTTAGGGTTCCGTACCCAAAGGGTAAAAACGGGACCCTATTACTAAGACTCCGCTGTCCGTCTGTCTGTCTGTCTGTCACAAGGCTGTATCTCATAAACCGTGATAGCTAGACAGTTGAAATTTTCACAGATAATGTATTTTTGTTGCTGCTATAACAACAAATACTAAAAACAGAATAAAATAAATATAACAAACGTGATTTTATTGTAGTTTTTTATAGATAATGGTACGGAACCCTTCGTGCGCGAGTCCGACTTGCTGGTTTGGCTCCACTTGGCTGGTTTTTACAAGTTATGTTTTTGATGACATTGCACTTGTCTACTCTGGTCTACTCTACTACGGCCGTGCCGCTTTTATGCTCGATTTGGCGGGGGCACTACCGTGCCCCCAGATAGTAGACGAAAAATATTATTGAATAAAGCAGAAAAAAAGCTTCTGTGTGAGGATACTAAGCATGGCAACCGCAAGAATAAATGTAATTAAATGTCTTAACTTCCCTCAACCTAAAAATCACGTTCCTATCTACTACCTTTATCTGAATTTTTTACTTTTTTCTCGTACTTTATGAAAAATAAATGGTAAACATCTTCTCAGATCTCAAGGTGCTCATATACTTAAAGATGTCTTATGGGGGTAGTCAACGGCACGTCCAAAAATAACTTTATGATGAAGGAATCTACCATAATAACAAGCGAAATCGTATAGAGGACTCCGGCCTATTCGTTCTGCATCACTTAGGCTGATTGTAAATTAGGGGAATATCCTTTGTTTTTTTGCGAGATAATGGTAGTAACTTGAAATTATACCTATTGGCAAATAAAATCTGCTATATGACATTCATAATTAGGTCAAAGTACTAAGGTAGAGACCTACTGCTAAAGAGCAATGCCTACAATAGGCTGTATACATGAGCGAATTCGTCACAGTTGCCCAACATCTAATGATGTTTGAAAAGTCACAGCTGCATTGACACGAATAACAAATTTGCATAGAAACAAAATATATTTTTGCAAAAAAATATTTATTTAAAAACATTAATAAATATGAAGTGCTGTTCGTTAGTAAACGCGTCACGAAGGCTAAACCGTTTTGTCCCTATTTTGGGTAAGATTAAAATACTAGCCGACCCGTGAGAGACGTTGTCCAGTCAAATTTCAATAATCGAATAGATAAGACTGTATGTTTTTAGTCTGTGTAGTCAGATTTGTTGCACACCAGCATCTATACCGAAATCATACCTTTTGCGTTTTTTTATATTTTAAAGTAGTCTATGTTTTATTAGGGCATTATATTAACATCTACAGCAAATTTAAACTTAATCCATTTCGTCGTTTAGGCCTGATTAACTCACAAACAAACATACATACAAACTCACACACTTTCACATTTATAATATAATTAGGATTAGGATAGACAGAATAACGTCTGTCCTAAAATAAACTATATTAATTTATTATTTACGGCACATTAAGTAATTTTTGTATTAAATAAATATTGATGGACAGTTCACAGCGTCGTCCAGCCTAAAATAAGCAAAGCTTATACTATGGGAACTAGATAACTGATAGAATACTTTTTTTGTAAATACATACACAAGATACATTATAACACCCAGAGACAGAACAAACATCTATGTGGGAATCGAACTCACAACCTACAGCGCAGAAGGCAGGCTTACTACCAACTGAGCTGTGAGGCCAGGCTGAATTACTACAGAACATTACAGTAGGAAACTTTCATAAGATACTAGATATGTAGCTATTCTATATTTTGTGTATTTCGTAATATACATATACAATATGAATAATAATCTCTCTCTCTCTCTCTCTCTTGCTCACTTTCATCTTCTCTTTCTATTACCAAGCGTAATCTGGATAATAAAGGCCTCGTTGTAAAATTCCTAATCAATTATAAATTTTTCAATCAAACGTTTTCATTTTAATTATCTTTATCGTATTTCCTCAATACTCTTTTACATAAAAACTTCACTCATTTATCGACAATTACCATTACTTGTACCTACAGTGCTTGATTCATGATATGGCACGCTGTGAATAAAACAGTATCAAACTTTACTCAGAATACAAAAACAGACCAAAATTAATTTTGCGCAAAATTTAGAAATTGTCTACTGAAATAAATAAATAAAAAAATAAATATTATGATGGACGTTTTTCACAGCTCCATCTAGTCCCAAAGTAAGTGAAAGGGAACGAAATAACTAGTGTGTAGAATACTTATATACTTTTATGTTATTTGTTTTTACTAGCACGAATCATTATCGTCCAAATGTCAAAATGGACACTTATTGTAAAGGTCGATACGATGTCGATACGATAGTGATTCGTGCTAGCCCCCCTGTACTCTGAACTGTAGGTACTACCAATTGAACTGTGAGTCCAATGAGGCCATAAAAATGCCAATCTTTGAACATTAGAATAAGTTTAAAAGTTCTAGTTGTGACGCAGTTACAACCAAGTACTGTATAAAGTACACACTGCATTACCCAGCCGGTTATCAATTAATATAATGCAATAAATAAACCATTAATCTAGTTGTAGTACTTCCTACTTGTAACATTTAAATCCAATACAAATCAAGGCCATTCCGTGTGAACACATAAAAAGTGAACTATTTGACATTTGAAATAGAAGTCATGCGATAATTTGATTATTGAACGAAGGAAATAATTTATATTATTTAATTACTCGTGAATTAAACAAAGAAATATGATATCCGGCTGAACGAGCTTAGATGTAAAAGCCAACAATTGTGTTGTTATTGTTACCTCAATCTGACTAGGTAATATTGTGTGAAATACGATCGATCTTATTCAGAAAATAAGCGTGCTTACCCTCAGAATAACAGTCCTAAAACTTATAATAGGATAGTTTTAATAATAAATTTACGATTAAAGTACCAACGAGTGGGAAGAACCTCGACTCGACTCGACTTTCAATCTGAAGATCGTTGCTTCGAATCCCGGCGTGCATCAATGGATTTTTCTATTCGAATAATTTATATGCGCATCAAAAACACGTGCTCAAAACGGTGAAGGAAAACATCGTGAGGAAACCAGTAAGTATACTTGTAGGGCTTGCAACCTGTCACGTATGGAATGCTAACAACTGCAAAATGTGGGCATGTGCCAAATATAATGTTTGGACGTGCCTCTGACTACCCCCAGACATCTTCAAAGGATCTAAGCGTCTGGAGATCTGAAAGGATGTCTACCGTACTTGGAGATTACAACATTTTTTTAATTACTTTTTTTTGACGGGTGAGTAGACTACCAAGAAACACAATAACCTACACAAAGAAAGAATGAAGAAACATATATTTGCTCCACTATAAGCACAACACAATTAGTAAAAGAGAATAATAATAAAGGTAACAATGGACAGATTGGACCATGTGAGGGCAAATAGGTCCCCGTCTCAGCATTATCACATTACATATACAAAATCACATCATAATATGAATTTACAACTCATGAAATGCACACAAATGATCGTTAACACCTTGACAACCATGGTATTACAATTGACCTCTGTACAAAGTATGTCTTAACGTAGGTTAACTATTATTTCTGTGAGTATAATTATGTAATGTATGTTCTTAATACGAACGATAAATAATAAATAAATAACACCCAACAATCGCATACATCTTCCAAGCGGACAGTGGTACGAAATGGGACGCAAAAAAGGAAAAAACACATAATCTGTGAAAATTTCAACTGTCTAGCTATCACGGTTCATGAGATACAGACGGATAGACGGACATAGGGTCCCGTTTTTACCATTTGGGTACGGAACCCTAAAAAGGGGAGGTTTAACTATCAGGCGGGTGTGGGTGGTTTGAAATAAAAATGACGCGTAAGTACAATTGCTGTTACCTCTACCTGTACCCTCCCTATCTATTGACACCATAGAAAGGGGAGAGAGGTCATGGTAACATTTCTTATCGAAAACGTAACAGTTGTGGGGAGGTTTGACATAAAATGTAGTACCTACTTAGTATAGTTGTAAAAGTAATTAGTACAGTTTAAAAAGTGCGCAATTGAATTGATTGAAGGCGGTATTTCCGGAAAGTAGATTCACGCGGCTTCGCTCGCGTAATACCCTGATAATAAGTACCTATAACATGTTAAATCCAGGTCATCTTCACTATAATAATATTACAAAGAGGAAAGATTTTTATTTCTGTATGTTTGTAACGAGTAACATAGGCTTTATTTATTACTACTAAAACTTCAATAATGTAACCCAAGGTGCCATACAATCATCTACATCCGGGCAACCCAGGGTCGGATTGCTAATAATCTATAAACCTATATCAAATTTTACAGAAATCAATGAGTAAAAAATAAACATACATTCAAATTTTAGCATTCTATTAGATTTTAATCGTATAATTCAAATTCAAAAAGCATTTATTTCAATAAAAACACGAGGATCACTTTGAAACGTCTTAGGAGTTAGAAGAAGCTACGCCTGTTCTTCGCGACCAAGCCTAAAAGAATCAGGCAACAAACACGGCTTGTAAACGCTTAGTACTAGTATTCAAATATTTCATTTGGCTTAGTTTCAAAGGTGGGAATTATACAATGACAGGTCGCGATTATTGAATGGATAATTTGTATTTGAATGGAGGCTTGGGCAAAGGCCAGCACGTGGGAACCACGATGTTGGTCCTTCGAGATATAGTTCAGGGCAAAGCAGATGTGTGAATAATTAAAGTTGTGACCAGACATAGCGTGGCAATTTAATGAAGCGCTGCTAGCCGCGCTATGATTGGACGACGGCCGCGCGTACATTTACCTTTATGTTTAAACTAGTCACGCGGCAAACTTGTGTCCTGCGAATGCCACGCTCAAATGCCGCGCTATGTCTGGTCACACCTTAAGAATAGGGTACTAGTTTAAACGCTAACGGCTAGTGGCGACGGTCTTGCAACCTGTCACGTATGGAATTCTAACTACAAAATGTGGGTATGTCGGTATCCTTAGACATCTTCAAGGATCTGAGTGCCAGGAGATCTGTGGAGATGTCTACCGTACTTGGGATTTCAGTCTATTTTCGATTACTACTTTTATCCCTTTATTTATTTTGTTGATCAGATTAAAATCTCTAATCATTCACCAATGAAATTGTCGTTTTTATCGACTAAACAGCTCGAAAAAAATCCAGTTTATCTAAATTACAGCCTTAAATATACAATTCGCTTATTTTTTTCAAAAAAAAAATATTTTTTTTTTATCTACGATTTGCAATATGACTCTAATTTTCACACCCAACTACATAAATATTTATGTTTTGTAAATGAACAAAAAAACCGACTTTTGTCTATCTGCCTAATAGAGAGCCTCCTCCTTTTATGATGTTAGTTAAAAATAACCGATTGTTTCAAACCATTCTTTAACAAGCCTGTAATTCGACAGTAAAAAGCTTTTAGTTACCCACTTCCGGTCCATCGTGGCAACAATCAATTCGCAGGCACTTACCAAACTGCTTCACACGGCATGCTGA
This sequence comes from Hydriomena furcata, assembly GCA_912999785.1. NCBI lineage: Eukaryota > Metazoa > Arthropoda > Insecta > Lepidoptera > Geometridae > Hydriomena > Hydriomena furcata. The sequence goes on from OU538824.1 coordinate 4,025,454, forward strand.
GATCCTGTTGACCAATTTGGCGATTTCCTTGCATCCGCTAGTGATCGACATCCTATTTCTGTATTCACTTCCGCCGCCATTTCCTTATTAGTCATGCTTTGGAATATTATTTAAGTTCTTTTATAACCATTAAAATGCTTTTTAAACATGGGTTGTAAATAATATTGAAATCCAAGTATGCTATTATTTACATTTACAAGTATAAATAATATTATTTTAAATGCATGTAGTAAGATAACGCTCGCGCTCACGTGTTCAAACTTGCAAAGAATTTGTCTCTGGTCTCCTTCTTATATTCTGACTGTTTTAAGTGTTTACTATTTTCACTCAACTCAACTAAAAATACAGGGGTAAACTCGTATTCGTAGTAAAAGAACTTCTTTGACAGTAACGGGAATGACGGGATTAGTAATAGATGGAGATATTTTGAAGAGAAATTCGGAGTGTACCTATGAGATTAAGGAAAACAAATTCTCAACTAAAGATACCAGATACTTATAATCTAAAATGTGTAGGTAGATGCTAACGTGAATGGTGACTCGAGCATAGATTTTTTGATAGCGTTTTATTGAAAAAATTACGTAAAACTCCCCATTGTGTTATGACATTTATACAACATAAATCGGACAGTTGAATCCGATTGTGGTCACCAGTATGACCACGACTGTATTTCCCTAGTAAAGTAGATACCCTCTCAGATCTCCAGGCGCAATATCCTTGAAGATGTCTGGCATTTGTGTCATTAAATTTGGCACATGCCCACATTATACATGATTCGGAATTCCATATTTATGAGACGTAAATTAAAAAAAAAATTACTAACTGGTTTTATTTACTTTTTAACACGTGTTAATTGCACATATAAATTCGAATAGAAAAATATTAACCTTCAAACCGCGGCCGCGCGGGCCGGGCTTCGAACCTTCATATTGAAAGTCGGTGTACCTTCCACTCGGCCAACCAGTTCCATTAGACAACTCAACTCACCTCAACTCTCTGGTTGTGGTTTGGTAGAGTCACCCCCGTATTCAGGAAAGACACTGTGAAAATACGCACCCACAGTGGATAAAATCTTTTTTCATAAACATCACTTTATGTGTTGAGCGACACTATGGCGCACACTACCGTGTGCTTTTAGAGCTCAACTTTGGCTAGAGGCACAAGACAGTGTGCCTCTAGTCACACTATGCAGTGTCGCACAACACATAAAGTGATTATTACAACAACGAGAATTACTCACGTAAATGATAAATTGTCAATGAGGAGAGGACACCGACAATGTTTCGATTCATCTAGAGAATCTTCTTCAGGGTGAGTGGACCATTAAACGCGCGCGCTACCCTGCTCGCATTGCCGTCTCCACTCACCCTGAAGAAGATTCTCTAGATGAATTGAAACATTGTCGGTGTCCTCATTGACAATTTATCATTTACGTGAGTAATTCCCGTTGTTGTAATAATGTGTAGTACAACTCACGAAAGTTTTGAAAGTGAAACATAAAGTGATGTTTATGAAAAAAGGTTTCGTCCACTGTGGGTGCGTGTTCTCACAGTGTCGTTCCTGAATACAGGGGATAGAGTTCGTATTGTGAAATCACAATTTGCGCTTCGTAGAAACCCTGCCTGAAATTGTCCGAATATGCCAATAAATGAACATACCCAGATAGTTTCCATGCAAATCTATAATTGAACGGTCTGGTCAACTGCGCATATCAACAATTCTAGATCATATTTGACCTTTCGATAAATCTAATTTCAATAGGAAGGCGCTGTGAGAACAGGCGATTGCTCTAAAATTGCCTGGACACTGGTCGTTGCCATTTTGTGATGACCCGTGCCCGCCCTTCGATTTAATTAAAATTGTGAAGTGAACTATACAACGGAGGGGTCTGGGTAGAGTAGCCGGTAATGTGGTCCAGTTGTTATATGTAATGGAATGTTTTACGCCTTGGCATTTAAGAATTGGTTCACAATACAACCAGGAAAAATTAAACAGCTCACTCTTTACAACCACAACACGATTGAAGTAAAAACAGAAACCACTGGATTAGCAGCAATTCATTTTATTACTCACTAGCTTCCGTTCGCTGCCTTTATCGCATGCCTATTAAAAGTATTAATTGTTTCAAAGTCGTAATTTATCTATATACAAGTACCTACTAAATATTATTGAAAATATTGGGTCAGCCGTTTCAGTTTGAGTTTCAAACAAACGAACATCGCATTTAGAATATTAGTGTGATTGAATTACAAAATGAAGTAACAAAGTTTTTCAAATGAAACTACGAGCAAGTCATCTTTGATATCAGAAACAACGAATATTCTAGTTATAGTTAATATTATATATCCTAATAATATTATAAATGTGAAAGTTTGTGAGTTTGTATGTATGTTTGTTCCTCAATCAGGCCAAAACGACAAAACGGATTAAGTTAAACGTTAAAGGTAAACGGACCCAAAACGATAAAAAATGCTAAAGGGATGATTTCTGTATAGATGGCGCTGGTGTGCAAAAAATCTGACATGTTGACATCAGTCGTCATATCAACGTGCGTTACTCTATGCGATTATCGAAATTTGGACAGGACAACGTCTGTCGCGGGTCTGCTAGTTAAATTTTATGTACCAATTTTTGCGGATAATAATTTGTCCCACCGCGAAGACCGATCACACACTTCTTGCGTCTCAGTCAGACACTCGGCCCATCTCACCACCGAGGTTGTCGATTAATATAATATTGTTTTTTTTAACTCTACAATCTCAGAGTTAAAAGCTCCACGTATTTACCATTATTTATTATATACTAGCTTTTACCCGCGACTTTGTCCGCGTATATTTAGGAAATCGTTTTTTGTCAATTTATCGTAATACATTAAAATTTTAAAAGCCAATTGAAAAATTCGGGAAAAAAGTAGCCTATGTCCGTCCCAAGACTTTAAATTAACTCTATACATCGACTACAATGTAGTCGATGACTCTATATGATATTTTATCACAATCGGCGCCGAGGTTTGGCCGTGAAAACGTCGCAGACAGACAGACAGAGTTACTTTCGCGTTTATAATATTAGTATAGATAGATTTACAATTGCTATTAGGGTTTTGAATTTTTGTAGTGTATCATCTGTCTGTACTTTACCTGTGCCTAGAGGACTCGAAACTGATATAAAATAATTTGAACAATAAAAAGCGTCCTTGATAATTAAATAATGAGCACTTGAGACTGGTTAAATGATGAATATCGTTGATGACATTATAAGAGCAGGGTTGCTTGTTCACCTTCTAAGGAATAGCCGGATACAGAACACGACTAGAGTACCTAGAGTACATACGTACGCAAAAAAAAACTTGGTACATTAAACAAAATTTATGGCGATTCGAAATAATCTTAGTAATTTTTCCTAGAATTTTATTTTTATATTCTATGAACTGATTTTTTACCCGACTGCGCCAGAAGGAGCGTAATGTTTTTCGAGTGTATGTATGTATGTCCAATTTTTTGGCACGCTCTACAGCTCAAACGACTTGAAGGATTACAATAATGAGGTGTCGTTGGATTCGTCTCAATTGTGGAAATGACATAGGCTATGTATGGTTTGAATAGTTATCCCTCCCTTCCCCTAAAAAAGGGGGACATAATTTTATTTGCAGTCGGATTATATGCTTTTTTTTTTAAATAATTGTTTTCCCTTGCGCAATATATATTTCAATATCATGAAAGTCTTTTATGATATGTCTAGCGACGCATCACAGTTACCGATATTTAACAAATCTCTTGCCGTAAAAAAGTATGGTGGTATGACTGCCTAATACTTCCGGCCTGCCCAGTTACCACAGCAATTGTTATTACAAATACATAATACTTAGTTAAGAAATAATTGAATTACTTAAGTACTTCATGATAACAAAACAATATAACGACATTATATTCAGGTCAATCAATAACAACTTGACTACCTACGAGTACATGCAGGTTGCAAAAACGAAGGTCGGGTTATGTAATAGAATTATATTTAATAATAAACTTATTTAACAATCGACATGTAAGTACATAGGTACATAATGGTAGCGATTCTGTTGTGCCCACGCTAAAAGTTTAGACTTCTAAAACACGATCGCTCTTATTCTTTTTACGATAAAGTCTAAATTAGCATAACCTGGTAGCTCATAACTTTAGGATATTTTAATTTTTTTTTCGTCGTATATGCAAAATAAATAAGAAAGTCAAAATTTCACTGTAGTCAACACCTTTTTACAAGCTAACTAAATTAACGTAAAAACCGTTATGCTGAGCTGAGGTAACGCGAATTTAGGCTTTAACTTAAACGGAATAAGAGCGATCCTGTTTTAGGATTTTTTACTTTTAGCGTGTGCACATGCACAACAGAATCGCCACCAATGACTTGTCCACTCTAAAGTACTTTTATGTCGTACGAGGTATAATTGCAGCTGAAATTGCGTGTTGGTTGGTAACAATTAATTCATTCTACATAAGTATACACCTAAAAACTACAAGAGCTGTAATATAGCATTGTACAAGTTGAAGTAGGTACATTTTGTTGTAAAGCCCATTTTGCACAGCTCCTTCTAAGACTAGTCCCAATAGTCTGAGCTTGTACAGTGGGAACCAGATAACTTATAGAAACCATTTGAGTACGTTCTGTGTCTGGGTGTTACAATTTATATTAAAACTAGCTGACCCGTGCCCGCTTCGCTGTGCATAAGACATTTCTAATACCATCACGGACTTTATTGTAGAAAAAAAAATCTGTTTAATTACGACATCACATTAGAAACCTCTAAAATTATCAGTGTTTCTCTACTATATTATGCATGTATTATACATATAAATCTTCCTCTTGAATCACTATCTATTAAAAAAAACCGCATCAAAATCCGTTGTGTAGTTTTAAAGATATAAGCAAACATACATACATACATATTACATACAGACGCGGGAAGCGGAAAGCGACTTTGCTTTATACTATGTAGTGATTACGTATTTACAAAAAAAAAGTATACAAATAGTTATTTAACTAAATCTGGTATCATCGTACAAGCTTTGCCACGAATATTTATTGATTACTAGCTCCCGACAGACGTTGTCTTGACAAATTTCAATAATCTTTCATTTGCGAACTTTACGTCACCCTTATCACATGGGTATAAAAAATACTCATCAACCTACGACTCTCATACCTATCAAATATACACAAAAAGTTTCATAACAATGGGTCTAGCCGTTTTGGAGGAGATTGGTTACAAACATTGTGATACGAAAATTGTATACATGTACTAGCTGTCCCGACAGACGTTGTCCTGTCAAATGTCAATAATCCCACAGAAAAAAGCACTTTCCGTTTTTCCCGATCTTTACGCCACCCTTATCACTTAGGGGTATGAAAAATAGATGTTGGTCGATTCTCAGACCTACTCAATATGCTCACAAAATTTCATGAGAATCGGTCAAGCCGTTTCGGAGGAGTACGGTAACTAACATTGTGACATGGAAATTGTATATATTAGAAGATATAGCCGACCCGTGACAGACGTTGTTCTGTCAAATTTCAATATTCGAATAGAAAAGACTGAATGTTTTTAGTCTGTGATGTCAGATTTGTTGCACACCAGCGCCATCTATACAGAAATCATCTCTTTTGAGTTTTTTTACCGTTTTGGGGATGTTTTTAATTTTTTAAAGTAAGTATTCTATTATTTATTCGGACATTATATCTACATTTACAGCAAGGTTTAGTTTAATCCGTTTTGTCGTTTAGGCCTGATTGAGGAACAAACATACATACAAACTCACAAACTTTTGCATTTATAATATTATTAGTATTATTATTATTATTGCTGTCATTAAATAAGGCTAGTTTATTACAGGCCAAGCAAGCAATCAAGATCGTACCATTAGATACATTAGCACCTACAATATTCGGGTCATAGGTATATTTGAGTTTACATTCAAAACACAGCTAGGCAGGTCCATGTCCTGAGTACTGACCAAGGTCAACATTCTCCTAGGTAATGCTACGAGTAACATTTAGAGACATGTATTTTTATTATACTACTTTATATCAAATCAAGCAAAAAACTCGCAAAAGTAAAGATGGAAGATACTGCTAAAAATGTACTGCCATGATGAAGCTGTTTATTAAGAAACTAGCTGATCCGTGCCCGCTTCGCTGGGGGACAGATAGTTTCACATCTGGTATTCCAATCTTCAAAATAAATTATATCCTATATGTTGCTACATAACAAAAAAAGTTTCATCAAAATCCGTCCAGTAGTTTTTGCGTGAAAGCAAAACAACAGACGACAGACAGACAGACAAAAATTTCAAAATGTTTTTTTTTGGCTTGTGTTACTTGTGTAAAGGCCCCTAGGAGTATTTTTTTTTTGTTTTTATTCAATGTACAGAATTCAACTCTTCTACAGTTTTATTATATTTATGTATAGATAGATTTAAAACTTAAAGTTTACTACAAAATAATTGGTTATTTAGATTAGATGACCAAAAAAATCTGAGACTTAATGATCCAACTAGCTCTATCAATAATTTAGTTATTTTTGTATAGAATAATTTATAAAATACTTACGCCAAAAAATGCTAAACTAGATTTTATGACGATTCTTAAAGTAATTTCAATGAATAAACATTTTTTTATTTGAATTAGTATTTGATTCAAGATCTTGCGAATTTATTGAATATTCTAACTTCCGCTAAGTACAGCTTTGCTCGCGTTACATCCGGATATCAAAGTGTATGTTTCACTCTAGGAGAATATACCTACCGAATTTCACCGAAATCGGTTCAGACGTCACGACGTGATTGAATATCAAACAAACAAACATAAGACGATAAACCGGGAACAGGTTTTAGAGTCAATATGTCCCCACTTCCAACCTGCTATACTTTTTTTGGAAATACCTGAAAAGTATTTGAAATATCCACCTATTATAGGTATAATGTAGGCTCAACTAATTTGCATTAGTAGGTCTCAGTTATAGTCGGGTTTGTAATCACTACATAGTATAAAGCAAAGTCGCTTTCCGGGTATGTATGTATGTATGTTTGCTTATATCTTTAAAACTACACAACGGATTTTGATGCGGTTTTTTTTAATAAATAGAGTGTTTCAAGAGGAAGGTTTATATGTATAATACATGCATAATATAGTAGAGAAAAACTGATAATTTTAGAGGTTTCTAATGTGATGTCGTAAATAAACATATTTTTTTGCGCTTACATTGCAATTGCTGGCTGAACCCCACGAGATCAAAATAATGTACTACAGTATTGTACACCTTAAAAACGTCTACAAAAAAGTCCACGATGGTATCAGAAATGTCTTACGCACAGCGAAGCGGGCACGGGTCAGCTAGTTCGTTTATAAAAGACACCTGGCAACAAAAGCTTACTACATCAATGTCATATTAAAGAACACGTAGCCGCGTTGACTTCAAAATCCTTTCGTCTGCGTGATCTGGATCGCGCTTGGCCAATTCTATTATACTAAGATCGGAGGTATAGATGTCATTACATCTTACCATTTATCTAACCGTAAAATTACGATTGAAACGGATTATTACAAAACAGTTCAAGTATCCGGTAAATTCGCAAAATTCCGAATAAAACAAAACTGAATCGAGTCGTGATCTCGATTTACGTAATCGATTCCGCACAGTTCTATTATCGTCTTTACTTTTTGTTTGGGGTCGTGTTTTACGATTTAGTTTGCTTATAAGCAGCTACCGTCAAATAACAACCTACATACGGTTTCAAATTCAAAATAATCGGCAGTAGTTGATTTGGGGACTGTAACCGACTACCGATGGTTATATTACGGCTATGACAACTGAGAAAATCGAAAGTTTTACCAATGAAAAGCTGTCTGCGGTCTGAACAAACACAATTACTATTTGGGTCTGCTTTGAATTGGTTCTATGAAATGCTTAGTACTAGGTACCTAGGTTTTCTCATTTTGCTACACATCGTCATATCTGCCTACCACGCTCTAGATATACCTACGCCAAAAATATACGCAACCTAATAATTATTTTCGGAATGGCCACAAAAGTTCGGCACGCTTTTATTCGTTCGGTAACTTAATATGGCTACAAAGTTATAAAAAAAAAAAACAAATCTGACAGCAACCGCGATGAAAATAACGTCAGTCATTCTTATTTCAAATGTCAGTTTGATGCGTGCGAGAGTGAAAAAATACACGCCACTATAAATTAGGCAAAAAAACAATAATAGAATTTGACAGCAATGTAGAAAAAAATGGTAATGTACAAGTGTGGAAGTCTAGGTATATACTGAGAACCTTTTTACAAGTTTTTAATTAACTTGCACCGTTAGTATGTTTGTTTGTAAATTTCAAAATTTGCAAACCATTTTTGACCCATTATTACAACAACGGGAAATTACTCACGTAAATGATAAATTGTCAATGATAATTGTTGCGAGACGGCAATGCGAGCAGGGTAGCGCGCGCGTTATGGTCCACTCACCCTGAAGAAGATTCTCTAGATGAATCGAAACATTGTCGGTGTCCTCATTGACAATTTATCATTTATGTGAGTAATTTCCCGTTGTTGTAATAATGTGTAGTACATTTTTCGACCATCTATAAGTGTCCAATTGAGAATAAATTTTGCATACACCTTTAGTTATAGTGACAATCAGTGGCGGATTAGGGTCAGTAGGCTATTACAACTCACTCACAACGGAACTCCATAGATAGAGTAAAAACTTTGCATACTTGTCAAGTTCCGATGATAATGTCATATTACGCGACATGATAGCGCGCTGGTGCTCGATATTTTGAGTAATTTTACAAAAGCTTGTCATTGAAAAAATATTTTCAACAGAGAACTTATTAAGTTTTTACCGACAAATTACAATACAACTTAATCTTTCTGAGTGGTTTCATCACAGCCAATCGACTATTACACACATTTTATAATACCCTATTCTTCGTATTACCTAACCGAGAAATATGGGAACCACGTATAACACAATAAACTTAGGATATTGACGCATACTCGTAACAATAGTGCTACCTTTACTTTGGCAATGTATAATGACTGTTTTCATTGCGACACGACTATACGAATGCAAATTTAAATTCAAAAAAATGTTTACTCATTGAAATCGCTAGACTTATTCAGATTTTTGAGGGCATGTGCCAGATATAATGTTTAGATGTGCCTCTGAATACCCCTAATAGAAATCTTTAAAGAATCTAAGCGCCTGGAAATCTGAGAGGATGTCTACCGTAACTGGGGATTACAGTCGTGATCCTATAATAATAATAATTATTTAGATTCGTAATAAAATCTAGTTTAATATTTTTTTTATTTTCTAAACCTCAACATATTCGAGCGAAAAATATTATCACAAAAAGATATTGACCAAATAATTCTTCTAGGTTTGGTTGCAAAGAACAGACGTAGCTTCACCTAGCTTCTAAGACGTTTCAAAAATATCCTTTTGATTGTATTAAAAAACGTTTTATATCTGTTGAACTTTAGAAAGGTAAGGTAAAACTGTTACTAGTAAGTAGTTAATAATTAATTGCCCATCTCAACTTGCAACCCTCTAAAGGATGGTAATTACATACAGTATCATTTCCTCAGTAATTTGTCTCTGTAAAAGGTTATTGTCATTAATATTGTACATAATTATCGTAGTCCATCGGAAACAGAGCATTCGGTTGAGCATAATACAACTTTAGCCTCATCTCACGGTGTATGGACTATTGTTTCGCCCAATTAGGTTTTATATCTTACCACTCGAAGTCAAAACAAGCAGATCTATGTAGTATGTACCAAAATTCGAAGATCGCGAATACAAAAATCACACCTACGATGTACTGCCTTTTATCCATTTTAAGGCATACAGGGGTACCACAAGGTCCTAATCTAAAGTGCGAACTTGTACCTACAGCGTTGTCACTTTCGCACTGTTAGTAATATTGTTTTAATATTACTTTTGAGCTTGTGGTACGGCCAGATGATAAACCTCACATGTTCCTGTAACTTCGCCAAAACAACCTCTACTCTTCAAACCAGAACACAGCAATGCCGCCTAGCGGCAAAAATGCGAACAGATAGGTTTGTGTTGAACACTTTAGCCACAGACATTATGTCTGTGTGATGGTGTTATAAGATCAATTATAGAGTTTAGAGAGAATTAAATTATAGAATTACGATACTCGCTTGGTACCTGGATAAAAATTAGCCTTAATTCTATTCCAGGTTACGAACTACATCTCCAAGTTCTAGGTGGGCTAGATAGCGATGTTTGGAATGTCCACCAATGAAGAAAAAAAAGAAAAAAAAACTGAATCGGTCAGCGTAATTGAAAAATGTCGACAGAAAAATGATGTGAATTAGTCGACTCTTTTGTTTTTTTTTATAGGGAGATGAACCGGGAGAACAAATTTTATTTCACTGAGCACCACCTAAACTAAATACACGTGTTATTTAATGATAATAATTATCTTTGTCATCAGCATTGCTGTCTCCTCTCGCCAGCATTTATATAAATGATTTGTATAGATTTGCTGATATCATTGTTATAATTTATGCCTATCTACACTTTAAAACGGTACAACTCTTTTAAACGATGTGATAATAAACAATGTTTAGCAGCCTTGCCGATCCCGTAATACAGTCAAAATGATTTTTCACGATACGTTTGTTTTTATTTCAAAGATAAACATAACTTTTAACCAGTGACATTGTACAAGAGGTCAATTATCAAGCGCAAAACAATATTACAAGAAAGATGTAACAGCAGTAATACACTAACTGAATTATCCAACACATAGTTTCATAATTTTCATTGATGCACAAGAACGCTTGTGTCTCTTCAAATTGGGTTCAACGTAAAATGGACTTTATTTGGCGGTGTTTAGATTCAAAATGGTTTTGATGCAACAACAAAAATTCTACACGAGTTCTACACGAACATGACATTCGAATCACGGAAAAGTGATTTTCTCATTTGTTCGCTAGTTTTAAGAAACGTTATCGTTGATTTATAGTGGTTAGTTTCCATCTATGTGGAGCTGTGCAGCAGGGCTATTTTGTAAAAAACATGATTATCATGTTATTATGTTGAATGCAATACCTAATGTTAGAGAATACCAAATAATGCACACTTTTCATAGTAACTATTCACTGTTTATTCACCTATACCTACCCTTCTGCATAGGTATTGTATTGGAAGCGTAGGTATAGGTGCCTAAACAGCATAAAAAGCGTAGGTATTATGGCATTCAGTACCATAACATGATAATCATGTTTATACAAAATAGCCCTGCAGAGCTGCGCTAAGCAGTGCGGAGCGGACCAATGACATCGCTCAAATATTCGAGTTTTAAAATGTCAAGTGTTTGGTCCGTTTCGCACTGTTTAGCGCAGCTCCGCGTAGGTGAAAACTCACCTTAAAGCTTGTGTTAGTACATACTATTGTGTCTTCTGCATCCGAGGCTGATTTCAACACCCCATTCACACCCCTCCGCTACTAACTAGACGTTTTGGCACGCAGCATCTAATTATTATACCTATAATATGACCTTTTGACTGACAATGCACATTTCGAAACAAGTCACACAAGTTCAATGGTAGTAAATTGTATGAAGGTTATGCGAGTATAATGTGCGTGGCCACAGCTTGCTTTAAGGTTCAATTGGACATGTAGAGCTAAACAAATTACCTACAAGATATTTCGAAGCCGTATCTACCAGAAGAATTAAGAGCCAAATACATCTACTTAATATACCTATATGTATAATTACTAGCCGACCCGTGACAGACGTTATCCTGTCAAATTTCAATAATCGAATAGAAAAGACTGAATGTTTTTAGTCTGTGATGTCAGATTTGTTGCACAGCAGCGCCATCTGTACAGAAATCATCCCTTTTGCGTTTTTTTTTATCGTTTTGGGGATGTTTTTCATATTTTAAAGTAGTCTATTATTCATTCGGGCATTATATCTACATCTACTTACAGCAAATTTCAACTCAGTCCGTTTTGTCGTTTAGGCCTGATTGAGGAACAAACATACATACAAACTCACAAACTTGCGCATTTATAATATTATTAGGATTGCGTTACTGACTGACTGATCTATCAACGCACAGCCTAAACCACTGTTCCTAGAAACTTGAAACTTGGGGGTTGTATTCCTTTTAGTGTGGGAGTGCAATAAGGATTTTTTTTTCGAAATTCTATCCCTAAAGGATTTACTATACCTAGCTCTAATAATTGACATCCTTTCCAATCTCCTGGCTCAGATCCTAGAGGATGTTTTGATGTTGTTAGTGTTAGCATTAGTCAGTATGTAGTTATATATTTATTATTTGTTAGTTTATATTACATTTTCTTTTTTTTTATCGTACACGGTTTGTCCACAACCTCTCCCTAGCCTCAAAGGTTTGCTGGTAGAAAACTCTTTTAGGGTTAAGCTCGCCTTTGTACAAATGTTCTTTGTAATGTCATAATTGTTAATGTTTTCTTTGTACAATAAAGTATTTGAAAAGCATTTCATAATGACAGGTTGCGTGCTCAAATTTCAACAGCCACACTTAAAGTCAATATTAGACAGCCTTTAACAGGGTTTAAAATACTAAGAATTGTATCGAATTATTACCTATTCATGATACCTATTATTTATTACCTATTCATAATATAGTAAAACCCTATACTATAAACCTATATTGATGGCAATCGCCAAGATAACTCAATCACCGCATAGTAAGGCGTACTTTTATTAAATTGTATAACCAATAAGTTTTCTGTTAGAAAATATTTTTCAATGACAAGCTTTAGTAAAATCATATTTAAACAACTGTCACGTCATGTAACATTATCATCGGAACTTGATAAAGTATGCAAAGTTTTCTAAATTGAAGTATTTACTAAAGAGTTCCGTTGTGAGTAAAAATTGAAAAGCTCCTGACTCCATCATCAGATCAGCTCACTGCCATATTATTATACTGTCACCAAAACTACAGATGTATGCAAAATTTCAGCTGAATCGGTTGATGATAACTGTTTCAAAATTGAGTTGCAAGATTCCACCCAAACAAACTTAGTTCCTTTGATACCTACATGCCTACATACATAAATTGCAAGTTAAGACGCTGCCAGTCGACGATTATTTTAGTTCGAAACGAAAAAAGAAATACTTGTGAACAAGCCACATCTCCTATTTTATAATGTATAGTATATGTGAATAAAGATGTACCCATCTTTAATCACTTCGATAAATAATTCTACCGACCGCTGCAATGATGACAAACACACGTCCGCGCGTGGTCCGCCTTAGCTTTTCGAATAAATTAATGATATAAATTATGTATAATTACTTATCAAAAATCTATCCTAATATAAATCTAGATCTACATAGTAGGTATATAAAATATTTCGATCATACATTCTAAAACGTATCATTTTGAAATAATATTTTTATCGTGAAAAGTTTCTGCTATTATGTTTTCAGCTTAATAGAAATCTAGTAGGAACCTGAAGTAATATACTTATAAAAATAGGAGATGTGGCTTGTTCAGAAGTATTTCTTTTTTCGTTTCGAAAAAGAGCAATCAGCGACTGGCAGCCTCTTAAATAAAAGCTTGTAAAAAGAACTGCCTCCGGTCTATATCACGTAAGTATTACCTACCTTTATTTGTAATGTCTGCCTAGTTATTTAATTTTCTAGCAGCCAATCTAGAATAAATAAATTAAACCTACGTGATAAAAACTTACATAAAAATCAATAGTCACGAGTATGTATACTAATCACGATAGTTTTACAAATAGTTCCACAAAAATAAAGCTCAATGTAAACAAAAAAAAACATTCTATCGAAAAAGTTCTATATAATAAAAGTTCTTGAACCTAATTATTTAGAAATCCGGGGCAGCACAACAAAGACAATAATGTTTAGCCAATGCCATTTGCAGCACGAGCATATCCGTCATCGATTATCGACATGCTATGTCAATGATCGATTTGAGTCTAGGAGCCACAGTAGCTAGTTTTTTACGACAATATGAAAAAAAATACATTTTTGAATCATTCATAAAGTTAAATAGCTATCAAGTTCACTAAAATCAATTAGACTTTTTAAGACCTAGACGACTTGATCGTTTTGAGTATGAGTAGTTTTAATGATTTGGACATAATATAAGCTATCACGATTTGATGTATCTACAGCTACACCTACCTTTTTAGTTTTTTAAGGTTTGTATTTGGTTTAAATCATACTATTGTTTGTAAGTTAATGCTGCTTATTCCTGCAGGAGTTTCGGCACATAGATCATACCTACATTTCCATAATCAAACATGGTTTATTTAAATGGTATATTATTATAATACGCCCAGAGGACCTACAGAACGCAATCTTTAACCTAACTGTTCCATCTAAGACGGTGCACTATGATGTCAAAAGAGTTAACACTGGCTCTTAGGTTACGCTGATCGATACCAAATCGATGGCTTGCGCACGCATTTAATCGATACCAAGGTCAAATACTTTTGTTACTCCCAATCTCTAGTAATCAGTGAACAAATACCTACTCATGTTTTCTGGTGCGAGTATCTTCTCAGCATGACTTCATATCAGTCTGCTATATAAAATAAACTTAATTTCTATGGACATAGAGTGCAATTTAGCGATGCATTTACTAATTTCAGTATTATTGGGGAACTACTACAATTTCACGTAGAAATCTTCAATCGGCAAACGAAATTGAGCCGTCACTCACCGACTTTAAGATTCAATATTGATGTTTTCAATTATTTATTTCTTTGGTAAATGCGTGGAGTGAGAAAACAAAGGCATTCTGATAATGAATCTTTTGAATATGTAACGAAACATTGATTGTGAAGTGATGTGAAATGATTTTTACTCAGTTGCAAAATGTTTTCGGTTTACCAATGTATTGTTGTATTATATCGATCAATCAAGTAAATATCCTTGTTACTCGTACATAGTTCGCAACACGTGTCAAAATAATCGACAATTAAATAGAGCTGTATTATAATATTAGAGAGTAACGTTGAATATAACGCAGTGCAAGGTCATCAAGTGTCAGAATATTTGACCTTTTCGCTAAGGTTTTAATTTAATTAATTACTATAATCCAAGCTAGGGTGAGAGCGCTGGTTGTGGGCATTTCAACATTTTCATTTTCAAATAAAACGTTTAAGGGGCTCCCAGTCGACGATTGCTCTTTTTCGAAACGAAAAAAGAAATACTTCTGAACAAGCCACATCTCCTATTTTTATAAGTATATTACTTCAGGTTCCTACTAGATTTCTATTAAGCTGAAAACATAATAGCAGAAACTTTTCACGATAAAAATATTATTTCAAAATGATACGTTTTAGAATTTATGATCGAAATATTTTATATACCTACTATGTAGATCTAGATTTATATTAGGATAGATTTTTGATAAGTAATTATACATAATTTATATCATTAATTTATTCGAAAAGCTAAGGCGGACCACGCGCTGACGTGTGTTTGTCGTCATTGCAGCGGTCGGTAGGATTATTTATCGAAGTGATTAAAGATGAGTACATCTTTATTCACATATACTATACATTATAACATAGGAGATGTGGCTTATTCACAAGTATTTCTTTTTTCGTTTCGAACAAAAACAATCGTCGACTGGGAGCGCCTTAAGTTGATAAAAATATTAAAACGACGATTTTTAAACAACATAGAACTTAGGTTAGCAAAGGTTTTGTAACAGGCGATATTTATTTATTAATTATTTATATTTAAATAGACAAACAGGGATTTATTTTGTTGTGGTCAACTAGGTCTAGAGGTATAACGCATCACAACTGTCACTAATCAAAACGGGCCATAGACAAAGAATAGTAATAACTATAGATTTTAAAGAAGTTTATTTGCTGTGCTCAGTTATTGACTAGCAAAATTGTAAATGACCAAAACCGGGGTAGGAACCACAACCGGTTCTTTGACCCTATATCATGTGGTCGACTATGGAGAATGGTGTTCGCCTATTTATCTTAGTCAGTAAACGTGGCTTATCACGTAGTTGCTGTTTGACAAATGGTTTTAGATAATTATGTAGTTCAACTAGATTGGTAGTTGTGTACGTCTATTGGACGTTTTGATTCGATTTCGTAGGGACTGAGCTTCGACTAATTTGATTTCGGAATAATTACCTTCTGAAAACAACATTGGTATTTTAAGTAGAGATAAGTAGTTTTAACAGATACTAAGTTGGATAAGCCTTCATTCTGTTTTAAGAAACTTGATTTCCAAATTGAATCTCAAAACTAGTAGATACCTATACCCAAACCCAGGACCAGTTTAAGGATTTTTTCTTTGCACTTTTCTAATTTCCCAAAATATTTTTTTTCTACTACATTTTCTAAAACATTTATGATAATTTATCTTAGTCTACACTTCCGAATAATCAGACCCAGATATGGTACCTGCGCTTAACAATTGCTTTCTTCGCTTTATACCAATGTATGACGATTAACGCTTCTTGCTTATCTGATGTCTCAGCTAGACGTAGCTCGTAGGAGTCTTATTACCCTCGTATTCAAGAACGACACTATGAGAACACGCACCCACAGTGGACGAAATCTTTTTTCATAAAAATCACTTTATTGTGTTGTGCGACACTGCATAGTGTGACTAGAGGCATATTGTCGTGTGCCTCTAGCCAAAGTTGAGCTCTAAAGGCACACGGTAGCGTGCGCCATAGTGCCGCTCAACACATAAAGTGATGTTTATGAAAAAATATTTCGTCCACTGTGGGTGCGTGTTCTCATAGTGTCGTTCTTGAATACGAGGGGTAGGGCATCAATGCTAGTGACGTCCCGTTCAAATATTTGGAAGTCCTCAAATAATTGATTTAGTAAATGAACCCATAACCTTGATTTAATCGCCGTCGCCGGTCGCTACGCCAGAATACTGTTACGCAACTGCGATAGTGAAAGGCGGTATTTGTGCAATGCACCTTATCAACCGCACTGCACTATTTTACCCAATGTCGGTAACTTTACAACCTATACAAGTTACAGAAATGGCGCAAAATTTCGTTACGAATCCTGGCCGTTACACAATTGGAATTGCATTAAGGCGCACAGTGCCGACATACCAACTATAATGACAAACTATATTGACGCACTGTAAATGAAATACTGTATTAGCAAAATATAGACCTATTTCATTTTATGATACAATTTTATTAGTTCTTAAACCATTATTTTGTCTACATCTACTATAAAGAGGTAAAGTTTGTATTTTTGTTTGTAATGGATAAACTTAAAATTACCAGACCAATTTTATAAATTACTAGCGACCCGCCCCGGCTTCGCACGGGTAGCATGTTATTATACATATAAACCTTCCTCCTGAATCACTCTATCTATTAAAAAAAACCGCATCAAAATCCGTTGTGTAGTTTTAAAGATATAAGCAAACATACATACAGACATACAGACGCGGGAAGCGGAAAGCGACTTTGCTTTATACTATGTAATGAAGTATTTCACTTATCAAAAGCTACAGCGACTAACTTTGGCTTTGGCCAAAAAAAATTGTAATAAAATCAAAATTTTGCCTTCATTAGCTACACTCATATGAAGCCGCGGTGGACAGCCAGTTGTATCTCTACAAATTACTTCAATAGAAGATGAGTTTAGGTGGTAGATTCGCGTCGAATGATGACGATTCCCTTCGCAAATAAAATCTAAAGCCAATATTTACCTACTATTTTTCATAATTCAGAAAATCACACTTCAATAGCAACCAATATTTCCTTCATAACGTAAACGTCAAATTAAACAATTAACCCACATAGCAAATGATGCTTGTCTGTTATGAAAATGTACATAAGTTTGATCTAATTCTGTTATTCAACGGAACGAACAAGCGGAAAATCAATAGTAAATGATGTTACATTATTCGGTAGGTATTTCAGCTCTGTGAAGTGAATCATCAAAGATAAAGCAAAAAAGCTGACCTCATCAAGCGAAATTGTAACGTAACAGTAACAAATGCGCAGACTTGCGGATTCTAGAGAAAGTACCTACACTGCATAATTCTACAGCCCTCTCCTAGATGGCGCTAGCGAATTATTTTAGTTTTTTCACTAAAACTGAAAATATTTTTACGAAAATCATATATTTAGAATCGTTGCAAAATTAAAAGCCAACTTATGATTTGACCTAATTTGTAAGGATTTGATCCAGGGCCCTGTTTTTACAAACAGTTCGATAATTTCGCAGTGTTACTCGACTGGGAGCGTGGCGTCTCCTGTAATCCGGCTTCTCGGAGGTCGGGATGGGAGGATGGTTTGAGGTCGGGAACCACTGGTGGTGCGCGTTCCATGTTGACTGGACGTCCACACTAAGCCCGGTATTAATATGGACCGCCCGGAGGAGTCTGGGCGGTGCAGGTTAACTAAGGAGGTGCGAACCGGGCCAGGGGGGAAACCTAGCAGCCAAAAGTAACCCGTATCGGGCAGTAGTGGGATAGCGGCCGGGAGTGGAGGCTCACTATCAGCTTGACCAATATAATCAGACCCTTTCCTTTTGCCATTATTTTTCAAGGCAGGTGAAACGTAACTTGATACCAGCTCAACCATGACTGGTTTTGGAATGTACGAGTTATGTACGCAGTTGCACATCTGCCTACATTCAAACAATAAGCAAATTATACGTCTGGGGTCCAGTTATCTAATCATACAATTAATATAATCGTTAATCGTATTACGCTTGAAAACTTTCTCTCACGTGTGAGCCTACAACCAGGGACTGAAAGCGGTAGAGGTTAACGGTATTGGTACCGCAAAAATATAACGGTACCGTTATTCGATAGCGGTTGGGCCATACCGAAATTATACCGGTATGGAATAACGGTATCGAAAAAATCTTGAGTGTCGTTCGTCGGCTATGAGAGAAGGGAGGAGGGGGGGGGAGGGCGCGTGAGGGGCAAAACTCAGAGCGAGTTCGTTTGTTGTGAACGCACACACACGTCTTTGTCAATCGAGCGACACACAGGTTAATAAAACTTTGTTTGTTCTGTTCTGTTGCGCACGCGTTCACGCACAGTAGGTAGGTACCTACCTACCTTTAACTATAGATTTTGACACGGGTCTTTATCACGTAATTAAGTACCTACCTTTAATTTATTTTCCCGACTATGACGTCTGCTCGCGACCATGGCTATTGTAATTATTTGTAGGTAAGTAACATAATCGAAATGTCGGGAAAATAAATTACCGGCAGGTAGGTATTTACATAATAAATACACATAACTTCTCTTTTATTTCTTTATGATAAAATTTAAATTAAAGTAGGTGGCGATTCTATTGTGCCCATAAAAAAATTTCGGAATCCTAAAACACCATCGCTCTTATTCCTTTACGTTAAAGTCTAAATTTGCGTAACCTCAGGATGACAGTTTTAAAACGTAGGCTAGTTTTAAGTAATTTAACTATTTTTTTACGTAAATCTAGTCAATAAAAGTAAAGTGAAATTTTGATTTTCTTATTTATTTCGTTCATCAGAAATAAACGAAAAAAAATAATTCCAAATTTAAAATTTTGAGATTACTCAAATTTAGACTTTATTGTAAAGGAATAAGAGCGAAATTGTTTTAATTGTTTATTTTTTTGGAAATTCTAATTGTAGAACGTTGCCAACAGAACAATTAATTACTGATTAGCGTATTAGATTATGACCTGTATTTAAATATAGGACAATTTTTATCTATACCCGGTCATAGTCTATCTATAAACCAAATTTCAACCAAATCTGTCTGTTTAGTAGTTGAAGTAGTTGTAGGATGGATGTTTGTTACAGTGCAGTCGGCGGATCTAGGCACTGGTGATGTTAGCCGTTTGGATGCGCGGCAGACAATTTTCGACTTTATACAGTGACATAATAACCATTTGTGCGTTTCTACGGCTAACTTCACGAGTGCCTAGATCCGCCGACTGCACAGTAACAAACATCCATCCATCTACACAAACTTTCGCATTTATAATATTAGTAGGAAATATAAAATAAGTAATAAAGATAACATTAATACATGTTTAAAATTTGCATAGTTTTTTTATTTTTAATCAATTTTGTTGTACATCTAGTGTTTAAAAGGTGGATAAGTTACTTGGATTTCTTCGCCCATTTTATGTTGCCCTTTTACTGCGTCAACAATCTTTAAGATATGCCTATACGCCATGTTTCGCATACATGGACGTACAAATTGTAGCTCATCCAAGAGCATGTGACAGAAATGATAACTTCCCTTATCAATTTTATTTTCTCTGACACAATCATCGCATTCGAAAACACATTCAGTTCCTGGTTTCTCTTTTTCTTTTTTCGGCGACGGCATACAGTTCTTCAAATGTAAATCAGATTCATATACAGGGGACACTGGGGCTGATGGCGATCCTTCATCAGATGAATTAGAAACTCGGTCTATGATCTGCTTTTTTGCGTTTGCTAACTGTCGGCAAAATACTCTGCGACATTCCAACATTCAAGCCGCAAAAAACATCTGATGACAGACGTCTTTTTCTACCTAAAAAAAGGTTATACACATTGAGAAGAAATAAATAAAACCCACATACCATTTCCCACAAATTAATACAGTTTTCTGCCCGTCCATATATTTATTTATACTTATTTTGATGGAGTTAGTCATCTGTGGCAGTTATTATAATAACAAATAGATTTATGTTAAACTAATAAATAAATAAATAAATAGATATATATTGTTGGACATTTTACACATCGCCATCTAGCCCTAAACTAAGCAAAGCTTGTACTATGGGAACTAGTTAACTGATAGAATACTTAGGTAAATAATTTTATACTTAAGTAGGTACATAAATAATTATGATAGATATAGTTAGGTACTAACACCCAGACACAGAACAAATATCTATGTTCATCACACAAATATTTGCCCCGGGTTGGGATTGAACGCACAACCTACAGCGCTGAAGAAATTTTAAGTTTCGGTTTAGGCTGTGTGTTGATAGATCAGTCAGTCAGTAGGTAAAGCAAAATTTTTATATATGTAGATAGGTAAGTAAATACGATATAAACTTCGAAAAGTGAGGCATCTATTCCCAGTCTTACCCTTCACTACACACGCACAACAGTGAGGCATCTATTCCTAGTCTTACCCTTCACTACGCAACAGTGCATAGGTGGGTGGGTCAAACAAATATCTACCTATTATAAATTTTTAATTATAGGTAGGTATTAGGTAACCTATACTTACCTACCACATACCACATAATATTTATACTTTAATAGTAAGTAAAGTACATAGGTACTACCTACTCTATACGGCTTTCAATGCAGTTTAGGTGAAATAGGTAGGTAGGTATTCTCTAAAATTTATGAGAATTCCAATTTATATGTCCCACCTAAACTTCATTGAAAGCCATAACATGATAAACATAGTTTTTACGAAATAAGCCGGCTGACCCGGGTTGGTGGATCTTGGCATCTGTGAAGTGAGCTGTTTGGTTGCGCGGCAGACAATTTTCGACCTTATCATGGTTTTGTGTCACTGACACAAAACCATTTCTGCGTACACACAGCTAACTACACGAATGCCTAGACCCGCTGGCAGAACTGTAGGTAGGTACCTACCTACCTAGGTGGGTAGGTACCGAGGTAGGCAGGTACCTACATTCAATAGGTACAAAACATAGTGAGGCAGGTAAGGTCAGTAGGTACCTACCTACCTACGTGCCGTGTCACAGCAAGAATGGTTATGTGTCACTGGATAAGGTCAAAAATTGTCTGCCGCGCAACCAAACAGCTATCTTTACGTAGGTAGGTAGATACTTACCTAACTAAACTAAGATCCGCCGACAATACCTACTAGGTAGAGGTAGATACAGTACCTACTACGTAGGTACGTAGGTAGGGAACAGACCTATCATCTAAGTAATGAAATTTTGAGTTCGATTTTGAATTTGCAGTTCGCTATAGGTATAGTTCGTATGTCGCATCACACACAACTGAAACTGACACAACACAACAAAACAAACGTAGTAAGTCGTTTGATGCACCGACCGCCGCCGCCGCCGCTCCCCGCCGCGCGGGGAGTGAGAAAACCTATAATATTTGGGTAGAAATTGCGGTATCGTTATTCAACCTTTAGTATACCACTATGAATTTCGGTAGAAGCTTTTCGGTACCGTTATATTTTTAGGTATTGAAATATATGGAATACCGGAATTTATCGGTATGACGTCATATCGATAAATAGAGGTATCTTAATTTTTCGGTTATTCGGTCCCTGCCTACAACCTTTATGTCCAGGTATTAAGGTCTAATATTGCGGGCAATTTCAATAGAAACTAAAACCTTTTATTAGACTTCATTTAAGCAGATTCTCAATAATTATACTGTACGTAGGCGTAGTCTTCGAGTCTGGCTGTCGTCGGTCTGTGTTGCATCTTAATGAAACTGCAAAAGTGATTAACTTATTAAACGGTAAGTACCTACCACTTATTTTGTTGCGAGTAGCTACATACGTATCTAAGATTTGAATACCTATTTGTCTATTAATAAGGTACCAACTTGTACAAAGGTCTTAGGTATCACCTTTTAAAAAAGATAAATCATAAATTAACTACTTAAAAATCTTTATTTACCTATTTACACAAAAAATATTACCTACTAGGAGCATCATAATTATAAATACTTAGTTAATACATAAATATTATAATGTAGGTACCTACGTATTACACAATATTTATTTTACAAAATGCTTAAACAAGAAACAGTTGAGTTATCTAAAGATCGTTCTAATTCAAACACAGTGAACACATGAATAAATAGTTATTTGGTCTTACCAATTAGCAGATTTTTCTATTCAACGCAACTTCCTACTGCGTTGTGCTTTGATGTCTTTAAAATATATTTCGCTTTTATCGTGATAATATTTATACTTACTTCATATTGGGATGAAGAGCATCATGAGCATACGGTGAATAAGAATCTCTATATACCAGTATAGTAATCTATAATATAAAAAACATCATGTTTGTTGAATGGTATTTGTTATTATAGCAGCAACAGAACTACTTAATCTGTGAAAATTTCAACTGTCTAGCTATAACGGTTCATGAGATACAGCTCTGTGACAGACAGACGGACAGACGGAAGTGTATTCAATAGCAGGTTTTTTTATTTATTTATTACAACAGCCTTTATATTGGAATACAAAAGATAAAAGCCAATTAGGTATAAGCAATCACACAAGGCTTAGGCGCGCTAACAATCTAAAATATCAAAAACTAGCTTGTCCGCTCCGGCTTCGAACGGGTGTATTAAGAGTACCTACTCAAAAAGTAGTACCTACTAAAAAAGTAGCCTATCTTCGTTCTAAGACAAACTATGTATGTCATATGAAATATCATCACAATCGGCCCAGCCAGCGCTTTGGCCGTGATAACGTCACAGACAGACAGACAGAGTTACTTTCTCATTTGTAATATTCCTAATAAAGATTTATTTATAAATCTGATAGGTACCTTACAATGTATAGTAGGGACCTACAAATAATAATTGTACTTCAAACAAGTTTGTGGTTAGGTTAGGCGATCAATACCCGCAACTTTGTCGGCCAGCGAAGGGACATATACCCTGGTATTCAAGAACGACACTATGAGAACACGCACCCCCAGTGGACGAAATCTTTTTTCATAAACATTACCTACTTTATGTGTTAGCGGCACTATGGCGCACATTACCGTGTGCCTCTAGAGCTCAACTTTGGCTAGAGGCACACGACAATGTGCCTCTAGTCACACTATGCAGTGTCGCATAACACATAAAGTGATTTTTATGAAAACATATTTCGTCCACTGTGGTTGCGTGTTCTCATAGTGTCGTTCTTGAATACGAGAGATAATCTAACCTTTGCATGACGTGACATTACATTCTCTACAATTCGCAGAAAGGACGGTCTAATTTATACACAAATGTCAAAAAGAATCGCTATAGGGCTTGGAAATGCTGGAATTGTGAATGAATGTTATTGACATTTACCCAGGTACCCTACTTCTGGGGGGTTAGCATGAACCACTATTGTATCGACAACGTATCGTCCAAATGCCAGAATTGACACTTTTACTATACAAATAGTGCCAGTTTTGACATTTGAACGATAGGTTGTCGATACGATTTGTTCGTGCTCAGGCCACTGTTTCTGTGCACCTACCTACTTACCTAGCCAGACTCTAGTCAACCTCTAGGTCTTCGAGATGGCAGAGCCAAGA
Organism: Hydriomena furcata; assembly: GCA_912999785.1. Classification (NCBI taxonomy): domain Eukaryota; kingdom Metazoa; phylum Arthropoda; class Insecta; order Lepidoptera; family Geometridae; genus Hydriomena; species Hydriomena furcata. Next base: position 4,049,788 of record OU538824.1, read on the forward strand.
GCATCGATTGTGCTTCTCTTCTAATGAGCGTTTTTCACACCTTCACTACGCACCTACCTAATCGTCTACGATAGACAACAGCTGGACAGGTATTTATTTATAGGTACATAATCAGCACGGTACACGACCAATTACACTAATTATTTATACATTATCCATTATTTATTATTATTTTCCGACCCAATCAGCGTGTCTTTCTAATACAATTTATTTTCATAATTTTATTTTAGGCACTAGGTAACTATGTAAGAAAGTTCATAGGTAGTTTATGCACTTACTTATACTATGTAGGTAAATGACTTGCAGGCTCCTAATATTACTTCATTTTAACCAGCGCAGTACCCATATACCTACGCTGGCCACGCCCAGTTACCATAACTAAGTAGGTACTTATTATCTAGTCTAGAATATAATAGTCCACATCCGTGAACCGACCTACTCTCAAAATCAATGTCCGTTCATGTCCCACGGTGACTTAAACGAATAATTAAGCCATAGTAATCAAGAGCAAGTTTACGACATGTTACCATGACCTCTATTCCCCAGGAGTTAAGGTTCAGTATGATACATAATAGTTTTACCTGAGGCTGGTTGGAGGCATAAATTGTAGTGGGTAGTTACTTGGGACCTTGGGATTTGAAAGTATGGACAGCCGGAACGTAAACTGTATGACATTACAATACGTAGGTTCCAAGTTTGAGTCATTATTTTGTAGCAAAATATAAAAAAAAACCGGCTAAATGCGAGTCGGACTCAAGCACGAAAGGTTCCGTACCATTATCTATAAAAAACGACAAAAAACACGTTTCTAAATCTATCTATCTATCTACCTAACTTAATATTTATTATATTTTGCTGCATTTAGCAGAAATACATCATGTGTGAAAATTTCAACTGCTAGCTATCACGGTTAATGAGATACAGCCCTGCGACAGACAGACAGACGGATAGACAGGCGGACAACAGAGTCTTAGTAATAGGGTACGGAACCCCTAAAATGCATTTACAATTTGTTCATAGGTGACTGCAATTGTAAATTTTAAGCAATATTCAACCTTACGTTAACTAAATTCTCCTGGTTGGAATCGTTTTATGGGATTTTGATATTTATGACTGTATTTAATTATGACGACTTAATTGCTTTGCTCTGGTTCCCCGAATGGCTATAACGAGCTCTATGGCTCTACCTAGGTAACTAATTAAAGTACTTAACAAATAAACATACAATAAAATGAGCAATAAATAATAGGTTTGTTGGTAACAAAAAGGAAACAAAATAATGGCAAAAGGAAAGGGTCTGATTGTGTTGGTCAGGCTGATAGTGAGCCTCCACTCCCGGCCGCTATCCCACTACTGCCCGATACGGGTACTTTTGGCTGCTGGGTTTCCCCCCTGGCCCGGTTCGCACCTCCTTAGATAACCTGCACCGCCCAGACTCCTCCGGGCGGTCCATATTAATACCAGGCTTAGTGTGGACGTCCAGTCAACATGGAACGCGCACCACCAGTGGTTCCCGACCTCAAACCATCCTCCCATCCAGACCTCCGAGAAGCCGGATTACAGGAGACGCCACGCTCCCAGTCGAAGAATACTGCGAAATTATCGAATAGCCTGCAAAAACAGGGCTAGATCAAATCCTATTAAAATAATGATCAAATATTACGTGGATTTTTAATTTTGCAACCATTGCAAGGATATATTTTTTGTGGATATTGAAATTATTTGAAATGAAAATTTGTGCAATCAACGAAGAGTTTTAAAATATTTTGTCAGCGCCATCTGGGCCAAATAGTAAGCACTAACTTTAAAACTTTTTAAAATACCTAACAGATGTAAAGTACCCACTTACATAGCTGTTTTACATCAAAAGATGGCGCTGGCTAGCCACATCAACTTTTTTTTATGTTTAGTTTTTGTTAGCTAATTTTAAATTAAATAAAATATATTTTACATATTAAAATCGTTTTAAATAATTATCATTGTAACAGCAAGTTGAGATTATTGCTGCACCAGCAGTAACAAAACGTTTGTCAGAGCTGTCATCATGTATGAAATGACAACAAAACAAAGACAGCTGTTCGAGAATTGTCAGCTTTTGTTTGAATTTCAAGCAACGGTGAATTTTGAATTTTTGTTAAAACTCGAAGAATTTTACTTTAAAATCTGCTCAAAATTGTGTGACTTCAAGCTAGATTTTTTATTGTACCTACCGATGGACACTGCTAGAATACTAGAATCAAACTTGTAAGTTTAGTTATCATGTACAATAACTTTTACAATGAAGATACACTGTTTGAACTTGCGCGCTCTAAGTTATTGATTTTCTTTCCCAAAATAAGTTTGAACGATGTAAATAAATCAAAGCGTACCTTTAGCATTTTGCTGGCATTTATTTCTAGCTTTGGTTATAATCGTGCCCTTTGCGGCAGGTGTTCTGATTCAATCTTTGTGGTTATTTTTAGAGCGAATGTGGGCGATTCGTCCACTGTAACTCCTGTGAAGCCTCGGCTAGGACGGTTTTTGGATGTTTACTCACCTGAACACCTCAATTTGACGCCAAAACCTGTAAGTAAATATTGCTTGCTTCCTTAGGTATTCCTAATTCACCAGGATATAATATTTGTACCTATGCCTGCCATCATTTCATAATCTAAGACAACTATTAAAAACAAAGACTCATGCCTACTACCTACATTCTTTAAAAACAGAAGCCTGTAAGTATGTTTTTTTTTTTTCAGAAAACTAAAAAGAGTTTCGGTCAAATAAGGAATGGTAGTCCAATACTTTACACACCTGAAAAGTTACCTGAAGCCGATTTTAAGTGCAGGTTAGTGCAGTTTTGTCTTAGATATCCTAATATTTACTTATGTCTAACAAACTAAAAAGAAAACCGGCAAAAATGTTACAACCAGTCAAAGGACAATATTTGTTTCTTGAGTTTTATGAAAAAACTGTTAGTCCTACATGAGTATAATTGTAATAGGACTATTCTCGTAACCCTTTTCCTTATAAAAATTATTGAAATCGGATCATCAGGTAAAATGATATGCTGTGTACTCCAAAGTGATGAGTACGTCTTTTTTCATTGGTTCAAAAGTCCCGCATAAAAGGAATGTAATGCATAAAGCAAGATATAGTGTAAAACTAATGACTTAAATTCAATTCTAGGACTGTCAAACCTCAGCAGAGATTCAGAAATGTATTCCGCAACTGCTCATTTGAGGGCAACCAGAGTTTCCCTCGTCTGAGTCGCAAGGTACGGCCCATGATGGAAATGGAAACACCAACCAAAGTAAAGCCACCATCCGAACTTGTAAGGGGTTAGTACCATAACTTGATAAATTGGAAATCATTGGTTTTTGTCTTTTATCTTCACCGCAAAAATAATTTTATAAGTTCTTAGTTTTTTTTCTTTTTGATATGAATGAATGGACTCTTATTAAAATCTGGCTGCCTTATTATTATACTATATCCACAATAATTAAAGTAACTCTATCCCTCTTGTTTTTTTATGTTTCTATGTTGTTTTTATGTATTCACTTTGTAGACTCCCTTACCCTCTACCTGCCTTTATCCTACTTCATGTGCGGCCAGCAAAACATGTAAAAAAAAAAATAGTAAAAAGATTTACCAATCGGCCACCTGCCTCATATCAACCCTCCATTCCATACAACCTTACTAACTCCATGTTATTAATTTTGTTTTTTAGTTGATGGTCCAAATGGCCTGCGTTTCAACACATCCCTGGCCACTGAGGCTGCCGGATCCCCTGCCCAGTCACAGACAGATCGGCTGCAGCAAAACATTAACCCGAGCAAAGCTGTCTTCACTATTGAACCTAACACATCTAAGGCGAGTTTTATAATTGTCATCTTATGCCCATTATGCAACAAGCTTATATCTAAGAGCGCCCTAAGAAATTGGGCTTAAACTTAGAACTTCTGATAAATTGCCTTGCTTAGAGGAGAGTGGTTTATGAAACTACTTGTATCGAGTTGTGAAGGGGTCATAAGTAGTTCGAAATGGTTTGTTTAATTTTCTTTGAACTTGACTGGACACGCGGCACCTAGTTCAAAGTAGATGGCGCTGTGTCAAATACTCTCCAATATTTTGTAAGAGAGTATCGCGCTCGACTTGGCGGGGGCACTGCCGTGCCCCCAAATTTCACACCTCACAATTCCAATAAGGACATCTTGCATGTATTCTGCTGAACATTGACGCCCAAACTTATAGCGAGTTAAGTTCATCCTAAAAAAAAATAATTCCAACAGATCTTGATAGTAAACAACAAAGCATGTTCCCTACTCGGCTACTCATCGGGCGAACTCTGCGGTCTGCGGTTCTCTGACCTCCTTCGCAACAAAAAGTGTAAAGGAATCAATTTGCAAGAGCCCGAGCAGGATCATGGTGATGTGTCCGAAGATGGAACTATTGTACTGCTTAGTGGAAAGGTACATAACTTTTTAAGTTAATTTAGACTGTAACGTGAACTGAATAAGGATGATATTTAATTGACCCAAAAGTATCAGTTCACTAATAAAATTGAGTACTAAACGATGTTATTCTGTCCGCGCTAAAGTTCAAATAAGCGTACCTATATCGTAAAGACTCCTGAATTAGGGTGGTTTATTAATTTTTCCGCAATATTTGCAATAATAAATATCATATTCGTGACCTTTTTAGTAAACTGAAGATCTGAGAGGCTGTCTACCGCATTCGTGATCCAATATTTTACTAACATGCAACTTGTCCCTTCCTAACCTCTGGACAAATATTAATTATTAACGAAAATCCCCGCGACTTTATTCACGCAATTTTTTTTTAAAACAGTTTCAACTGCAACTCCTAAATATCATTACGACCATTACTTGCTTTAATTTAATTCCAGGTGGTAGAACTCCTGACGAAAGACGGCAGCTCGGTTCAAGTTTCTTTGTGGATACGACAACTGGACAGCGAGGGGCCATGCTTAGTTGTCGCCGAGCCAGTTAGCTGCAAAAATGTCGTGGTAAGATATTGATACCGATTCTGTTGGTGCCAGACTAAACTAAACTTAACGGTTTGAACTTTAGATACGGCTTTAATAACCACGTTGTTTTTGCTCTTCATCATGAGCATCTGAATTGTATTGAAACGTTAGCAATACCAGATAAAACATGGTAATTAGCCGTATTTATAGTTAAAATTAGTAACAACCACGAGTAGTTTTCATTCTATAAACATAACGGCATCCATCTCCTTCTGTTTCGTATAGAGTAAAAGAGACAGCATTCATTTTAGAGACGTCTTTAGTTTTGTTTGGTGCTAACAGAATTGACACTATTATTCATCTTTTATCTACAGTCACATACATAACATAGTTCAACTGGCTTACTGTGTAAGCTCTCTGATAATCCTAATTGGCTACAGCTGTCAAATTCCCATCGTGTTTAAGAAAATTTTATGATGACAGTTGAAGCCGAAACCTGTCTATCCCGTTTGCACACACTTGCTAACTTAAATCCTCAACTTTACAATATATTCATTACAAAATGATTGCTGCAGTTTAGTAATAATTTCACAAACGTTTGTAATAATTGCACCCAAATCACTTAAAAAGTTTCGCATTATTTTCAGTTAACAATAGACACTGAGACCGGCATAGTGGTGGCATGCGAGGGCAACGAGGCCGGTGCGCTGTTCGGTGCCGAATCGAGCGACAAACTAGTGGGCCTGCCCGTGACTTCGCTTATACCGTCGATACGACTGCCGAATGACGCTACGATATCGCGAAGCGTTTGCAAACAGAAAGCCACAGGTAATAAATAACTTTAATTCAGTTAGACCTTACAGCTCAGTTGGTAGTCTGCCTTCTGCGCTTTAGGTAGTAGGTTCGATCCCCATCCAGGGTAAATATTTGTGTAATGAATATAGATGTTTGTTCTGTGTCTAGGTGTTATAATATTTATAAGTATGTATAAAAAAAAGTATTCTATCAGTTATCAGTGGGGCTATTTTGTAAAAACATGATTATCATGTTATGGTACTGAATGCCATAATACCTACGCTTTTTATGCTGTTTAGGCACCTATACCTACGCTTCCAATACAATACCTACGCAGAAGCGTAGGTATAGGTGCATAAACTGTGCATAGTTACTATGAAAAGTTTACAGATTAGGTATTCTCTAACATTAGGTTATTGCATTCAACATCATAACATGATAATCATGTTTTTACAAAATAGCCCTGCTGGTTCCCATAGTATTAGACACATAGTCGCATAGACATATAGATAGAAGATGCTAGGGCCAAGTACCAGATATACCAGATAAAATATACGGATCTATTTCAGGAAGAACGTTAGATGGCGGTTGCTTCCCACTTTGCCTGTGGATATCAAAGCCGGAGTACATTGAATCGCCGGCGTGGCCGATAAAAAACATGAAGGATAATACCAAAGACAAGGCACTCCTGGCCATCAATGTTCGAGTAAGTCAACATTTATCAATATTTTAATATGTTTACATCCATATAACATATTGCAGCATTTCACACGTGATAGTTTGCAAGCCTGTCACCGCTGCAAAATGTGAGCATGTGCCAAATTTGGACGTGCCTCTGACTAACCCATTCATCAGACATTTTCAAAGATCTGAGCGTTTGAACATCTGATAGCAAATTGCAATAATTTAACCTAATAAAGGTGTGTCCAAACACAGCGCGCAAGGTGCGCAGCATTCGCAGGTCAAAAGTTTGCGTGCGCGTGACTACTTCAGACATAGAAGTATATGTACGCGCGGCCGCCGTCTAATCATATAGCTATAATCATATAGCTGTGTTTGGTCACACCATTAGCCATCATTTTTTTTTAACCCTTTAGGTAACGTACAATGTCAGCGGACTGCTAGTAGTCGACGAGAGCGGAATAATAACCGCTTGCAACCACCACTTCGCAATGCTGACGTTCGGAAAACCGCACGCGGAAGTGGTCGGTCACCACATCGATGACGTCATCCAGAACTTCTGCAGGGAAGCCGATATAGTGAAGGTCACTGAGAGGAACAGGAATATGACACTGTCTCCGGTCAATAATGAGGATAATGGATCAGGTATTTTGTATTATATTTAATGTAAAAAAAAAAGTAGGGCCTTTTCATCTTAAACACCAACGCAAAAAGAGGGGTGTTCTATGTTTCACGTGTCTGTATATGTGCGTCTGTCTGTGACATCGTAGCTTCTAAACGGATGAACCGATTTTGATTAAGTTTTTTTTTGTTTGGTAGGTGACTTGATAGAGTGTGTTTATGTTAGTTACCTTGTTTATCGGGACAACATAATTACCACTAATGTATAATTTCCTAGCATTCTTATAAGCGGCGATAGGCTTACAACCTATTACGCGTGGAATACTAACTACTGCAAAATGAGGCCATGTGCCAAATGTAATGTTTGGACGTGCCTCTGACTACATTTAGTTATATTCAAGGATCTCAGCGCCTGGAGATCTGAGAAGTTGTCTACCGTGTTTGGGGATGACAGTCGCGATCCTATTTCTATTTTCTTATTTCCAAAAAATCTAAATCCTCAAATCTTACAGCTTCAGATACCGATGAAGACTCGTGCGGCGCTTTTAACGGCAGCCAGAAATCAGCTTGCATGTCAAACGTCCAGCCATCAATCCTATCCACCACACGAGAAAAGTCATCCAGCGCGCTGTGTCTCGACAAATCCTGCAGCATTGTCACCCACACGCCCACACCAACCCAAGACATGGTGTCCAGCATCAGCACCACCGAAGTCAGAAACGATTTGTCCGCGCTACCTGACGTCACTTCCGGAATGTCGGGAATATCCATCGAAGATGAAAATTATTGTCACAGTAGCATATCTAAATCGCGGTCCGAGAACATACTGAGATCTGAACAATCGAATATAAAAGCGTTCCAATCAAATAATCCTTCGGAGAAATCAAACTCTATATACTACACGTCACAACATTCCCAAGAGATAACTCCTACTGGAAACGCTCCTAAGATAAGACTGAACGATCCATCGCTACGTTTATCATTCGATTCCAGTAAATACAGATCTGTGAAGAATCTTCCGGGGCAAGTGAATGATAATAGCAGTTTGACTCTAGACTTTTGCGACTCGAATGAAACAAGTGCGGATTTTCTGACGCCTATCAATGAAATGCCGCCACCGGGATGCGTGATCGAAGATCTGCCGAAGCTTAATGGTAACGAGAGTATAGATAGTCTGAGCAATGATATTGATTTGGAGACGCAGACTGAGTCCGCGCCGAGGAAGATTTATGATGGTAAGGCACATCCCTAGTCGTATCCTAGGATAATAATGATGACCATAGATGTTTGTTGTGTCTGGGCCATTACTCTGCAAAACGAATCCGATATTATCGAAACGATTTGACAGTGCTCCGATATATTCGGCCAAAGCGCACTTTTAAAAATCGCCGTATGTCGTAGTAGAATGTATGTCGGTCGTACCATCTTTTAAGATTAACCCTCGTATTCAAGAACGACACTATGAGAACACGCACCCACAGTGGACGAAATCTTTTTTCATAAAAGCACTTTATGTGTTGTGCGACACTGCATAGTGTGACTAGAGGTACATTGTCGTGTGCCTCTAGCCAAAGTTGAGCTCTAAAGGCACACTGTAGCGTGCGCCATAGTGCTGCTCATTACATAAAGTGATGTTTATGATAAAAGATTTCGTCCACTGTGGGTGCGTGTTCTCATAGTGTCGTTCTTGAATACGAGGGATAGTCGGAAACGATGTGACGTTTTCCCCGATATATCGTTGATCGTTTTCACAAGTAGTCTCTCTGTATATAGTATTCTATCAGTAATCTTGTTCACATCTATACATATAATACAACTGTAAAAGAGTTCAATTCTGTACATTTAATAAAAACTAAAAAAAATACTCCTAGGGGCCTTTACACAAGTAACACAAGCCAAAAAAAAACATTTTGTCATTTTTGTCTGTTTGTCTGTCTGTCTGTCTGTTGTCCGGCTTTCACGCAAAAACTACTCGACGGATTTTGATGAAACTTTTGTTGTTATGTAGCTATTAGTCCTCGGCAACATATAGGCTATAATTATTTTGAAGATTTTAATACCAGATGTGAAACTATCTGTCCCCCAGCGAAGCGAGCACGGGTCAGCTAGTACATAAATAAAATGTATATAGGACCACTTTGGATCTATTCTCTACCCAATAGAAAGCATCAAAATCGAATCACCAGGTAAGGTTTTCGTTTGTTAAAAATTAATTTTGTTCAACAGATGACGCAGCAAAGACTCCATGCAAAAGCACTCGCGTTCTTCGCACACACCTAACCTCGACGCCACAACAAGCGCTCCGTAAATCGGCCTGCGAGTGCGGAGACGAGTGGCATAGAGACGGCACATATAGAGGCGCTGTGAGACATAGAGACGGAACAGAGCTCAGTAAGTATACAGTGTGTCCCGTAAGTCGATGTCAAGCCGGAATAAGGTCTTATCACCGGGCTCATGCCAAGCCATAATAGTATCAGAAAACGATTAAAAAAAAGAACAAAGATATGTTTTTTCAAATTGAAGACTTGTGAATGTGTAGTGAATTGTAAGTGTGAGACGAAGAGAGTCATTTAGTGTAGTCATTTCATTAAGTGTGAGCGAGAAAGATAGAGTTATCACCTTTAAAAATACATGATACTTTTTATCAGCCGTTTTTATCCGGCTTAAGGAATCGGATTGCGTTACCTACGCTACCCCTAAAGGGGGAAGGTCGTGATTCGAATTCCATGGGACAACCTCATTTGGAAAAAAAAATAGCCTCTAGTTTACACTAAATTTAGCCGACCCGTGTCAGACGTTGTCCTGTCAAATTTCAACAATCGAATTTAGTCTGTGATGTCAGATTTGTTGCACACTAGCGCCATCTATACATAAATCATCCCTTTTGCGTTTTTTTTTTCGTTTTGGGGATGTTTTTAATATTTTAAAGTAGTCTATTATTTATTCGGGCAGCAATCCGTTTTGTCGTTTAGGCCTGATTGAGAAACAAACATACATACAAACTCACAAACTTTCACATTTATAATATTATTAGGATACAAGATAATTATGTTGTTTCCAGATGTTTTATATACAGTGTCAACGATGCAGTTAGCGAACGGTAGTCGCGTGCGTTGCGTGTGGCTCGGAGTGCAATTAGAAGATGGCCCCAGACACACTACCCTTGCCTCCAGCATCGCATCAACTGCCGACAACTCACTCATAATGGTAAATGAAATAAAACAAATACCGGTCAAATGCGAGTCGGACACGCGCACGAAGGGTTCCGTACCATTATCTGTAAAAAAAAACGTTTGTTGTATGGGAGCCCCACTTAAATATTTATTTTATTTTTAGTATTTGTTGTTATAGCGGCAACAGAAATACAACATCTGTGAAAATTTCAACTGTCTAGCTATCACGGTTCATGAGATACAGCCCTGTGACAGACAGACGGACAGCGAAGTCTTAGTAATAGGGTCCCGTTTTTACCCTCTGGATACGGAACCCTAAAAAAGAATTAGTATAGTGATTGTAATCCCCAAGTACGGTAGACATTACTCTAAGATCTCAAGGCGCTTAGATCCTTGATGATTCTAAAGGGAGTCAGAGACACGTTCAAACATAACTTTTGTCATAATACCCACATTTTGCAGATATTAGATTTTTACACGGGTCTTTACGATGTTGCGACTTATGTTACAATTGCCATGTCGCGGGCAGACGTCAATTAAAGGTTAATCACTACATAGTATAAAGCAAAGTCGCTTTCCGCTTCCCGCGTCTGTATGTATGTATGTTTGCTTATATCTTTAAAACTACACAACGGATTTTGATGCGGTTTTTTTTAATAGATAGAGTGATTCAGGAGGAAGGTTTATATGTATAATAACATGCTACACGGCAGGTCGCTAGTGTATATTATACACTAACCTCTAACTGCCGTCAACTGGCATTTTGATGGTAAAGTAAATTTCGCTCAAAACGTTGGAGGAAAACATTGCGAGGAAACCAGTTAGTGTTCTTATAAGCGGCGATGGGCTTGTAACCTGTCCCGTACGAAAAAACGACTACTGCAACATGTGGGCATCTGCCAAATGTAATGTTTGGAGATGCAGATGCATGTTCTGACGACACCTGGTTTGTTAAAATGAGGCCAAATACAGCCAATCTACTGTCCTTTGTGCCCTTTCATCGAGGAGTTAACCATAAACAATGTTTTTTTTTTTAGGGTAACAAATCTGTGAGCAGTAGACCTCAATCGATGTCGCTGGTGAGCCAGTGCGGGGACGAACAAATCGCTGGAGAATACGCGAAACATTACGTCACGCTCAAGCAAATCGGTAAGTTTGTTATTTCAATGCCGAAATATATAGAAATTTATAAATAAAGCTTTAATTCGTGCAAATATGGGGCCGTCCATTAATCACGTGATCATTTTTAGCATTTTTAACATTTTAACGCTCAGAACCTTCAAGATGTCTAAAGGAATTAGCCAGAGGCACCTCCAAACATTACATCTGGCACATGCCCACATTTTGCAGTAGTTAGTATAGCCGTGTTGGCCGATTGGGACTTACCTCGACTTTCAATCTGAAGGTCGTTGGTGCGAATCCCGGCGTACATCAATGGATTTTTCTGTTGGAACCCACGACCATTATTAAAAATCCATCATTAAAAAAAAGGTAGACCCCAAGCCGTGTTTGTTGCCTGATTCTTCTAGGCTTGGTCGCGTGGAATCGGCGTAGCTTCACCTAGTTCCTAAGACGTTTCAAAGTGATCCTTGTGATTTTATTGAAATAAATGATTTTTTTAATTTGAATTTGACCCTCGTATTGAAAGTCGGGGTTCCTCCCACTCTTTTCTTGCTGATAAAACCCCATGACTAATATCACTAAGCCTTCTCGATCTACATACCTTCTATATTTCAGGTAAAGGAGCGTTCGGCTGCGTGAAAATGGCTTACCGTCGCTCCGACCGTCTCCTAGCAGTGGCTAAGTTCATTCTTAAAGAGAAAGTCGGTGCTCAGTTCTGGGTGGACGGACCGGACGGAAGAAAAGTGCCCTTAGAACTTAGCCTGCTGCTCACTATCAAACATGTTAATATAGTAAGTACAACTATACCAGTGCGCGACTATTAAGGTGATAAGTGAAATTTTTGACTTTTTGTATGGACTGAGTCTACCCGGATAAGACGGAAAAGGTGATAAAACTGCATTATCTTGAAAACCATCAAATTCTAAAAGAAACTGGCTGTAATTTACTTAGCTAGTATGATTATTTAACGAATTATATAAAAATTAACTGTTAGTTATCCATAGATTTAATTAAAAACGAAACTAGTGTTTTTGAAAAGCCAACTTTGGTAAATAAATCTATCTAGAAAAGTTTCACCAATCGTGTTTCAGTCTGTAATTTATCTAGATTATATCCCTAAGTTATCTTTGTCATAAAAAACTAAACTGTATGTTTTGCGGTTGTTGAGAAAAAACGATTCTGCATTCATCAAAAACATTTATTACTCGTCTTAAGAGGTAAAATCTGTACTTTTAAAAGCTTTTATTTGTATTTTTGTGTTTTGAATAAACTAAAAAAACTACTAGACTAATTTTAAAAATTCTTTCACCTATCAAAACCTACATTATAAGCGAGTTATATAGACTATATTTAATTTTTTTTTAAAATAGAGATATACTCCAAAATTGCAATAATGTAACCTCTCGGATCTCAAGGCGCTCAGATTCTTGAAAATGTATAATGGGCATAGTCAGAGACAAGTCGAACGTTATTTATTGTAGTTAACATTCCGTACGCAAACCAATCGTCGCTTATATTAATACTGAGTGAGTTCAGGACAATAGGCTATTTGACAGTATGAAAAATAAAGTGTTGTTGATAGTAATCTATGTAAATTATGCCTTCATAAAGCCCTATGGAGTAAAATAACTTGAAAATAAACAATGATTTATTAAAAAACCCATAATTAAAATTGTCTATTTTTAGACGCCAGTCACGTGACACAAAACGGTCAGGATTGGTCGAATCGACCAATTGGTCGACGTTTGTTTATTTGTTGACAAGCATGTAACGTCACAGAAACTAGTGCGACGCCATTTGCGTAAAGAAGCGTTCTTGCGGGTTATTTAAATTATCGATATATAATTTATATTTTTATGGCCAATACTTAACAGAATTGAAAATAATATTTTGTTATGGGTTCCACAGTCACTACTGAATAATCTAGAATGGTTTTCAAAATCTTGTCAAATAGCCCAGTGTTGTCACTGTCGGGTAATTTATTTGTGTATTAACATTTCTTGCTTTTAATGTTGTTCCATTTCAGGTTAGCGTAGTAGATGTGTTTGAAAACGAGAAATACTTTCAAATGGTGATGGAAAAGCATGGCGCAGGCATGGACCTGTTTGAGTTCATCGAGCGAAGACCAAGGCTTGATGAGCCTCTCCTAAGCTTTATCTTTAGACAGGTATACATTACCCATTATTAGGGTTCCGTACCAAAAGGGTAAAACGGGACCCTATTTCTAAGACTTCGCTGTTCGTCTGTCTGTCCGTCTGTCTGACACAAGGCTGTATCTCATGAACCGTGATAGCTAGACAGTTGAAATTTTCACAGATTATCAATTTCTGTTGCACATCAAATACTAAAAACAGAAAAAAAAATATTTGATTGGGCTCCCAGGACATACGTACAGAAAAACGAACAGCGAAGTCTTAGTACCTTCGCTGTCTCTTCCCATTGGGTACGGCACCCTAAAAACGTGGTAATTAGCCGTATTTCTTGTTAAAATAATTGATCCTATACAAATACATATGAAAATGTCTTTCAGATCGGCCAAGCAGTGGAATACCTCCACAACTTGAACATCCTTCATCGCGACATAAAGGACGAGAACGTGATCATAGACAACAAGTTCCACGTGAAGCTGATAGACTTCGGCTCGGCCACGTTTATGAGCAAAGACACGCTCTACTCTACATTCTACGGAACCACAGAGTATTGCAGCCCGGAAGTACTTACAGGGCACAAGTATGTCAAACTCAAAACTGTTTTATTCATTGAAATTATAAGAATCATTTTGACAATAAAAATGCAATTGGATCCGGACTAGCCAGGGGCACCGATCTTTAAAGATGTTTAGGTAGTAAGTAGTCAGAGGCACGTCCAAAGATTACATTTGCATTGCATACATGACTGGTTGCAACTGTTGCAAGCTTATAGGAATATGCCTTTGTTTAATATTTTCTTAACCCCGTAACATTAATAATTATGGGTTAGTCCAGTATCCAATACCCATTGACTGTCCCCATCAATGGGCATTCTGTGTACTAATCATGAATTTTTGTTGGTTACCTCACTATGTTTTCCTTCGCTATGTGGCGAAGTTTTTATAATAGTAAAAGTCATCGATGCACAATCGTGATTAATCACGATCTTCTGATCTAAAGTCGAGATAGATAGATAGATAACACTTTATTGATTACCACACGTCCGTATGGATAAATAATAATTTGCCACTTATTTTTAATAGACTGGGCGGCCTTATCGCTAAAATCGATCTCTGCTAGGCAACCTCATTTGGTCTTCACGGCATTTTTGTGTACTAACTTAAATTGTTATAGCCGTGTTGGCCGAGTGGGATTTACCTCGACTTTCAATCTGAAGGTCGTGGGTTCGAATCCCGGCGTGCATCAATGTATTTTTCGGTTCGAAAAAAATATATGCGCATCAAAAACACGTGCTCAAAACGGTGAAGGAAAACATCGTAAGGAAACCAGTTAGTGTTCTTATAAGCGGCGATGGGCTTGCAATATGTCACGTATGGAATGCTAACTACTGCAAAATGTGGGCATGTGCCAAATATAATGTTTGGACGTACCTCTGACTAACCCCACTAGACATCTTCAAAGAATCTAAGCGTCTAGAGATCTGAGAGAATGTCTACCGTACAAGGGGATTACAGTCGTGATCCTATAAAAAAATGAAACTTAAAATTAGCATTTTTGCAGATACGCAGGCCCCGAACTAGAGATGTGGTCAATGGGGATAACGCTCTACGTGCTAACGTTCTTCGTTAACCCGTTCTCCGACATCGAAGATACCGTGCAGGGTCAGTTGACCTTCCCACAGGTGGTCTCTGAAGGTAATTTCCCTCCTATCTTACTTCTACTATATCCTACTACCTAGTTTATGAAGATATATCTATCTATACATTTAATAAAACTGTAGAAGAGTTCAATTCTGTACATTGAATAAAAACTAAAAAAAATGCTCCTAGGGGCCTTTATAAAAGTAACACAAACCAAAAAAAAAAACATTTTGAAATTTTTGTCTGTCTGTCTGTCTGTTATCCGGCTTTCACGCAAAAACTACTGAACGGATTTTGCTGAAACTTTTTTTGTCATGTAGCTATTAGTCCTCGGAAACATATAGAGGCTATAATTTATTTTGAAGATTGGAATACCAGATGTGAAACTATCTGTCCCCCAGCGAAGCGAGCACGGGTCAGCTAGTTATATATATGTTTGTTACTAAATTCCGTAACCACTGAACGGATTGAGATGAAATTTGGCACGCGTGTAGAACATAGACTGAAATAGCATTAAGGCTCTTTACCCCAAAAAGGGGTGCATATGGGGTTGACACCCCATGTTGTTTACACCTTTTTACCAAGCGAGCGAAGCGAAATGTGTATTTTTTTGTTTATTTACGTAAGTTGTTTATTACCAAGTATAGAAGCCTGTTTTTGTTAAATGCTTCAAACGTGACTATTATTATACTAGTTATTCTACACGTTTCTTCAATTGTTTTTTATTTCTCATACAGAACCAACTTATTATGTCGAAGTTAAATTCAAATTCAAATTCAAAAATCATTTAATTCAATAAAAACAAGGATTACTTTGAAACGTCTTAGGAACTAGGTGAAGCTACGCCGATTCCACGCGACCGTTAGGGTTAGGTTAACGCTTGCCCTAACGGTCGATCGTTAGGGTTTCTATCATGTTGGATATACATATAGTATCCCTATTTTATTTCAGATCTAGAACAGCTGCTTCGTTGGATGCTTTGCAAGGAGCCCTGCAATAGATGTAGTGTCGCCCAGCTCATGTCCCACGCTTGGATAAGGCAGCCAGTCGCCATTTCAAACTACGCTTTCCATGAGATTATTGATTGCGGTATGTACCTTGCTATCGGCACTGAAAAAAGTTTCGTGGGAAAAATAGCACTAATATTATTAGTGCGAATCGATCGCGATGATTTTTTAAAATAATAAAGATTACTAGCTTTTGTCCGCGTCTTCGTCTGCGTAGATTTAGAAAATCTTTTTTTGACGCCTTTATCTTAAAACATTGAGATTCCTGAAAATCAAAAGAAAAATTCTGGAATTAAAGTAGCCTATCTCCGTCCCAATACTTTAAACCATGTCTATGTGAAATTTTATCACAATCGGCCCAGCGGTTTATCCGTGATAACGTCACAGACAGACAGACAGAGTTACTTTCGCATTTATAACATTAGAATAGATAGTATAGATGAACTGTGTTCAAATATAGGATATTTTTTATCCGCGCGGATTATCCGGAAGCTAGTTTCATAACTAACTTTACTATAATATTATAATTTCAGACCGATATGAAGCCAATCCCGAAATGTACTACAATGGCAATCTGGAATCGCCAAGGAGTGGATCCCCGGTTTCTTTAGCTGATCCTCAAGCAAAAGGTAGTTTTCTTTTCAACACTAGTTTACACGCAACCATAAGTTCAGTTAAGTAAAGTCCATAAGTTAAGACGAGTAATAATTGTTTTTGGTGAATGCGTCTCAATGCAGAATCGTTTTTTCACAATAACCGCAAAGCATACAGTTTTTTTTTATGACAAAGATAACTTGAGGATATAATCTAGATTCAATTCAATTATTTATTCAAAACAATTGTTACTTTACAGTTTACACCAATTTGTAACTATCTTAAAACTAGAACTGAGTAACATAAAACAACAATAAATAATTATTATATGATAAACTAGCGACCCGCCCCGGCTTCGCACGGGTAGCATGTTATTATACATATAAACCTTCCTCCTGAATCACTCTATCTATTAAAAAAAACCGCATCAAAATCCGTTGTGTAGTTTTAAAGATATAAGCAAACATACATACAGACGCGGGAAGCGGAAAGCGACTTTGCTTTATACTATGTAGTGATTATAGACAGAAACACGATTGGTGAAACTTATAGTATACTCGATAGATTTATTTTCCAAAGAAGACTCTTCAAAAACATTAGTTTCGTTTTTAATCAAAACTATGAATAGCTAAACAGTTCATTTTTATATAAGTCGTTAGATTAAGTAAATTATAAACAGTTTCTTTTTAAGTTTGGTGGTTTTCAAGATAATGCAGATTTATCACTTTTTCCGTCTTATCCGGGTAGACTCAGCCCATGCGAAAAACCAAACATTTCACATTATCACCTTAAGTCAGTTGTGCTACTACTGAACCGATTTTAAATTGCTGACATTAAACTTAAACAAATAAATTTTATTTTATTTTGATTAATATTATTGTTTAGTATGAAATTACGATATTTAAAAATCAAGTTTTTTCTTGCGTTATATTACTTAGTTAAATTTTCACAGAGCCTTCAAATCCATCAGAAGTAGCGATACGTTCCGACGGCAAAAACATATCCCGCTCGGAACCAAAACGCAGCTCGCTCGCGCTACACCCTTTATCAGCCGCCGAGAAGGATGTGCATTCAGACAACTACAGTCTTAGGTCTTCGGCTGATGTAAGCATATTCATTGCCACTCACACACAAACACACACCCACACATACACATACATTCATACATACATACTTAGATACATACATACACACACACACACACACACACACACACACACACACACACACACACACACACACAAACACACATACACACACATACATACATACATACACACACACACACACACACACACACATACATACATACTACTGTACTACTGCGTGTAGTGGCAAACACTGACAAACATACTAGCACTCAAGAAGATGAAATGTCAAGATGTATCTTGACAAAATTTATAATTATTATTATATAATTTAATTCACCATAAAATCTAGCCTTACGTCATGTGAGAGTACTGTTTTCTAGACTCACGCTTTCCAGGAGATAGGCCTCATTGATCGTGTATTATCATGATTATCTAAATCTAAAAATGAATGTTTGTTTGATTGTTTGTCTTGTATGCGTTTCTAGGATACCCCGATGAATACTATCATACGATTACTATGAAACTTCGACAACATGTTTTGCACTGCAGCGTATAGACAAATGTGTTACTTCTCTTCTATGGTATTTTATGAACAACACGAACACTGCGACGGAAATCACCTCGCTTTCAAAACCAAACTCTAAAGCAGCTTATATTAATTATTTCCAGATCTTGGATATATCATCGAAGCCGGTATCGGAAGCGGCTCTAACAGACATTAGTTCCGACGCGACAGGACATGCCGCCTGCGATATCGACTACGACTGCGATCAGTACGAATGCGACAGCTGGGATGAGTGCGAGCAGGACAGCTTCTCGTAGAAAGAGAGAGAGATATTGACTTAGAAACGTGGAACAAACGTGCTTAGCCTGATGGAATGTGAGAAATTTTCAATGAAAAAGCACTAATAGAATTAAAACTATCGTGGTTGTTAATCATTTTAAACAGAAATACGTATAATTATCACGTTTTTTCTTGTATTCGTCGATTTGCTTTTGATCGGAGTCGCGGGCAATGCTCATGATGAAGAGCATCTAAATTGTCTCGAAACATCAGCAATACAAGAAAAAACGTGGTAATTAGAAGTATTTCTATTTAAAATGAAAAAGTCATTGGAAAATATTAAGAGATCTCAGTTTTAATCTTATTAATGTAAATTAATATCCGCCTCTGATTGGTGTAGGTGACAATAGGTCTCTTGCGCATAAGCAAACAATTTCAGATAGTAAACTAATATTTATAAGCGGGAATTGGCTTGCAAACTGTCACGTTTGGAACGCTGAATACTGCAAAAAATTTAACCAATTATTCCACCAATCTTATTATTTGGTATTTGCTCACGGAAGAGATGTTTCAATGTAGAGCTTATTAACAGATATTTTGTGTCCGGTTCCTATATTCTAAATACGATCCGTTTTTGCTACGGATGGTGACAAAACTAACCTAGCGTAAGTCAAAAGTGTTCATTAAATAATATATTGACGACAATTAATGGTTAACGACTTTACATACGCTTATAGATTATTGCAGCTAAAAAAAAACATGTGAATCGCAAAATTAGCTTTTGTTGTCCTACCGATACTGATCGGTACAATATAAGAACCGGGCATATCTGTCATTTTCTGTGGTTGTCGAGGTTTTTCGGATACGAAAAAGCGGTGTATAAACTCTGGTCAATTTGGTTATTAAACTAGTCACCGGTGATCAAAAACTAACAAGCAAAGAATAGTTGGCACTGCATTTTTAAATTATCGTATATTATGATTCTTTTGTCAATTATTTATGAACCCCGAAACGAATTGATTGACAACGGTTACGTGATTGATGCAATCGATTGACCTTGAATCGATGCTTTAGTAACAAGATGCTGCAAGTTATGTTTATAAAAGATTATACCAGAGATTAAAGGGGGAGATTCTAGAGACGCCTCCAATTCATTTTTAAATATATCATTTTAAATTAAATAAATATGAAGGAAAGAAGATGCAAGTCATGTAGACAGTACACATAATGTCTCTAAAAAAAAAATTTTATATCGCATAGTTTTGTCACAATCATTAAAACGGTGCTCGGTGGAAATTCTGAGCTTTAACTTAAGATTGCCAATAGACATTAGATTTTTCTATCATTGTCTTCAATCGCTTGGCTGCAATTCAATTGATCGCTTGAATGTGCATCCATCATCTATCCATTGTCAATTGATCGACTCGGGAGCACTTTTATAACACTTCACTATTCAAGTTTTGAAGGTCCTGCTTTGTAAGTTAGAATTAGTTTGGCTTTTGAGCCGAGGCGTGAGGCCAACATATTGAGACCAATATTAGGTATAGATACAAGTGGTGGCAATTCTGTTATGTCCACATACTTGCCAAAATTTCGTCAAATACGAATTAATTTAGACTTTAACGTAAAAGGAATAAGAGCGATAGTATTTTAAGAAATTTTAGCTAGTCTGCGGACAGAATTGCCACCAGTATCTACAAGTAGTTTTCTATGTAAGTAGTTTTTTTCAAACGTTTTGTAGTTATAGTATTTCTACGCTATAAATATAAAGTCAGTATTAATAGCACGTTCCAAATTAAAACAAGTGATCTCAATACAATAAGTTAGGGATAAGCCATGTCTCTTGCAACTATTTTCACATTTATAAGCGTAAATTCTTATGTAATTAAATTCGGAATTCGACAGATTTGAAACATCTCTGTGCACAAAAACTTGTGAACTTGCGAGGAACATTCAGTCTTCAACAATAAATCATTGAATTATTCCCGTCTATAAACTTTTTAAACTTCGTAAAGTTGGTAAACTTTTTCATTTAAAAAAAAATTATCGAATGGACAATATCGAATATTTTATTTCCGTTTGTCCTCTTATTGGGTACAGACAGGAATTTAATTAACTTGATTTCTTTTTATTTCTGACTGATAGGTAAGGCCTAATTTGATGAAGCTGTTTTGCATCGAAACAATGAAAAATTGTTTTTCAAAGATCATAAAGAAAACAACAATGGTCAAGGTTGAAATATTACTTTAATATTGGCATTAGGATTTATGAAAATTTCTAAATTATTATGATGTAGGAAAGTTAACCACTTAGTCTTGATTTAGTGGTTTTTATCTGGTGAGATTCAGATGTTCAGATGTTCATCTTGAGTTTCACTTCTGGGTATTAGTTCAAACGCATCTTCTATTAACATTGACATCTTTCAAAGCTGATAAAAGAGCTTGCATTGCACTAGAAATGTTATCAAATAAGTCGATATTCTCACTCGTTCTATTTCTAAGCACTTGGAATTTGTTGTAATTTTAGAATTGATGTTGTGTTTCGTCCACAGATTAACGAAATAATAATAGAATAATTTTATGAATAACTTATCTTAAGTCTCTTCAATGTTATGTTTGTATAACGTTCTGCACCTCTATTCACAAACGCTCGAAAAGTACTTTCAAGTAATTATTTTACCCTCAAAACTTTCATGACTTGTACTAGTACTACATGAAATTCTGGAATTGCTACATAAATTAGTACATTACGATACTTGTGACTTAAGTTGTGCCGACCCCACTTAAGTGGGATAGGGGCAGGAAGATGACGTGTAATTAAGTAGATTATTATTACACGGCGTGAAATTCAGATACCGATAATGTTTTGAGAATCTTCACCACTCTCTAGCGTTCGCTTAGTAATTCCCGTGTTTCTTATGACTTTAAATTTTCAATCGTTTTAAAGTGTTTATGGTAAGGGGTGCTGACATTTGCTTAACAATAAACGCCTTTATATCCCTCGTTAAAACAAGGTTCTTCCACAATCTTCTGTACTGTTTAAAATATCTTTATAATAAAACTAGATTACAGTTAAATCGTATTTCGTCCTTTCGACTGAATTTGAAAAAAAAATGCAAAAAAAAAAACTTTTAAATACTACTCTCATAAATATTATGAAATTTAAAATAAATATTATGTTCCGGCTGTATTCTAACTTTTACAGGTTTTTCCATTAAATTGTAATCATCATGATCTATTTCATGGGATATTTTAATAATAATAAATTCTTACACTTCGCGATGTGCATTTTGGCTGTATAAAATGACGTCACTGGCTTGATAATCCAGACAGAAGTGATGTAAGCCAAGGACGCGGCCCCTTAGATGCACTTTCATAAAAAAAACATATAGAAGCGTCGCGACGCAAAACATACAGTGACTCTATGAGATTTCCAAACTACAGTCACTATTGAGTATCGTTAGCTATTTGTAAGGATAATTTTAGTTCAGTTGATTTACCGCTAGAGGCGCTCTGTACTGGATTCCAAAAAAATATACTCGATAGCGACTGAAGTTTATAAATCTTATAAAAGGCTCACAGAAGAGACGGGGTGCAGAAGCGGCGCGTCCCCCCGTCTTTACGTCTCTTTTCTCTGGGTTGCCCCTAAGATATACAATTAGCTGAGTGACGTTCTTGAATAAGGCCGGTTTATAGCGATGTATCGCTTGAGCGTTTTTTATTATCGCTCCGAATTCTTATGACTAGATTTACAAATCAGTATTTAGACAATACTTTTAACATTTATTCTATCAGAAAGTATGGATATTTGTAATAAAAACAAGCATTATTTAAAACATTGTAAATAACATGAAGTAATGTGACATATCTGTTTTGGGTTCAAATGAGTACACAGATTTAGTTTAGGTGAAAAATTATGTTTTTTTTTTCTTGTGTCATTGAAATACTGTGTTCTTACAATTACTAGTTAAGTATGTTACTTCGTGAATGGGCAAATATAGATAGAAATTAATGTTTGCTCCAAACTTTCAGCTCGCGCTTAAGTTTTTAGGACACACATAGTGGTTACTTAACTGAAATTACTAACGCGTTACAATTACCATCACCTGCTATGTATCATGTACCAGATACCAGTAGGTACAGTCAGCATCAGAAGGATATATAATTTTGGAATTAAAAAAATAATCAATTCTAGTGCTAATCTCTTACTTATTAATTGCACTATAATTGTTTACATAGTTACAAAATTAATGATTAACTATTTTAATTCATTTATCACTTTGATCAGTCATCACCTACTTCTGATGTTGACTGTACAACAGACGGTAGCTACATATTATATTGTAGGTACATAGTGTTTCATTCAATGATATACATTTTCTGTGTTATTATGTTGACCAGTATGTTTACTATTTAATTTAATGTAATATAGGATTATATTTTTGTAGTGTTCTTTATGGCGGTCTGAGATGCGAATAAATGCCAAGACCAAAACTGTATGGTGGCTAAAATCACGAGGACTATTAAGAAATTATTAACGAAGACTGCACAGTTCAGAGCAAAGTAAATCGTAACACAACGTGATAAAACTCAATTTACATTGAAATCTGGTTTGATCGGGCGTTAGCCACTTCAAATAGCAATTATAAGCTCTATATCGCGACTTACTTAGATTCATTTTGCTGTGAACTGTACGGTCTGCAGCCGTGCACAGGAATAACATTATAATTCAATAATTTGTTCACTGTAAACATTTCTTTTTGTGAGAAAGAAATTGATGAGCTGATTGATTTTTGAATTTTTTTCTTGATTTTTCAGTCTCAATTCTAATTTATTGTATACAAAACTTTGGTTATGCACATGTAGCGGATTCTGCCTCTGAACACAAGCGGAATTTCAATGCATGCATTTACCTGTCAAAAAATATCAGGAGAATGGGCAAACTTTATTCGTCTATATCTTTGGCGGATCGGCAGTATAGTGTATACCGCTTTTGACTGTCCTCTCCTCTACTTGTGCATAATTAATAGTGGCATAGTTAAATATAAACTGTATTGATTCTGTCCGATGCGTCCGTTTCTTACCTAGTGCCTTACGACGGAAGGGTTTTGTTGCTCGTGTAGGACTCAGTGGCTACTCATCGTAAATAAAAAAAATATTCACAATTTTATGTTTTATTTTCAAAATTCTGGTCTAAATACATTATCACATACCCACATAAATATTATAGACTAGCTAACCCGGCGAACTTCGTATCGCTTTAGTATGTTAATTTCCCGTTCCCGTTAAAAAGTATCCTATGTCCGTCTCCTGGTTCCAAGCTACCTCGCCACCAATTTTCAGCCAAATCGGTTCAGTCGTTCTTGAGTTATAAAAATAGTGTAACTAACACGACTTTCTTTTACAAAAAATGTGATAAATGAAGAACCGCTCTACCGATTTCATGCAAACTTCACATAAACCATCTACTATATAGTCCGATGTGGGTAGTTACGTACAGTTTACTAATCACTCAGGTCGATCACTGAATAAATCTACCAAAGTCTACCATTTTCAAATGTCATTGGTAAATATTTTTTATTGCAACACCGGTTGCGAAATGTCAAATTATTTAGCTGTGCGTCGTCTTTTTGCCAATCATCGCTGTATTTCAAGAAATTTTACTGTAATTACGACTAAACAAAGCAAGTTTTTAATTCCAGAAGTTACTGCCTGTTCTACCTTTCATAAGCAAATCAATTTGGTAAGTTTTTTACTTGAAATAATTGCATGTTCTCAATTACCGTGTTCACGATTTTCAAATTGGTCTCGTTAATTTTGTATGACGTTCATTGTTTATGTTCATTATTATCAATTTAAATCGTTATGCTCCTTTCTGACCCCTGCCGAATTCTTCCTTCAATACTCCTATCAAAATCACTACCGGGAAGATAACCTAAATTTATTTACTGTGCTCCTAATAGTAGGTACCTACTTGAAAGATTTTTTCTTTACAACTTATAGCCCCAAATTTTCTTTACCCAAAACTATTTAAATTAAAGATCTGACTGATCTGACTCGATTTTTATAGCTTTTGGTTGTAGTTTTCCTAAGTTTTGTCCCTAAATACCATTTCAATTGCTGTGTTTTCATATACTTACCGAGGTTTAAGATAAAAAATTGTTTGTATGTTCCTAATACCTATTTGATCAATCCAAGAAGATAGTACTTAGTACCTACATCTCTAAAATTAATTGCTGTTTGTTAGTATTGCTAAAACTCAAAAACGTCTTGACTGATTTAAATATTATTATTTTTTTGTTTCGTTCGGGTTATACAGGGTGGTTTTAAAATAAAGAAAAATGGGATATGTGGCTAGGAAATTCTAAAATTCGGGTAAAACTAATATTACTTTTTTCTATGGAATTATTGAAAATTGTCAGCTCTCTGTCGGGACAGCTAGTTTATTAATATTATAGGTGCAATGGATCTAAATTCGCCAACTGTTAAAGTTTCATCTGTATTACAAATGATTGTGATCAACATCGCACATAACTTTGTGTTCTGGATGAAAGAAGTTAAAAAAGACCAGATAACCAGCAAAGATAAGCAAACATATTTTAAATCTGAATAATAGCAGTTAGTTACTAATAAAACAAAACGGAATTGTTGTCCCATCATTACATACATTTGTAAAAACCTCAGCACTAAGTAACCAGCAGGCTTTTTGCATAAAAATTGATCTGGGATCGAATTTAAAAAATGCCAATGTCATACTAACTATTATAGAATCATTCTCTCTATCATAAGATTCTAGAATAGTAATTTGATAATGTCCAGATGACAAAAATTTGATTGATGTCCAATGCTCTGGCATAAAAAATCAGCCGGTGAAGATTGATTTTTACTCATTAGGTTTGCTGCTCCTGTTAAATGGAATTTATTTTATTAGTACTTCAGGATCAGGATAAGATAAAATAGTATTTTTTGCCTCTGTGAGTCAACTCCATTCACTGAAGGTATGACCTTTTTACAAGTATGTATCCTTGTAAAAAGGTCTAATCAAATTTATTATTAAAATTTATAGTTATTTTATTTTACTTATCTTATCACTATTTATAAAACCAGTGTCAACAGTCATCACACTATCACACTAATATTATAAATGTAAAAGTTTGGATGTTTGTTTGTTTCTTACTCAATCATGTAGTAATAACTGAACCCATTTTGATAAAATTATGTGTGATAGGTATTTATATTTATACATAATGGATCTGGAGAAACTTATGATTTCTACCCCAAAAACAAACCTCAAGGGATTACAATGAGACCTTCAAGTTAGTATAGAAAGAAGTATCCACGAGTACCTACCTGATAAATAAATCTGAATTTTTGCTATATACAATACAGGCTACTTTGAATTCAAGTACCGTACAAAGCAAAGCCACGGATAATTATAAATAAACACTTATGTGATAGATAAAAGAGATTGTATTGTATAGGGTAAGAGCGCTGGTTGAGGGCACTTTAACAACATTATATTTTCAAATAAACGGCTCATATTGGAAAATTTATAACAATTTTTTAAACAACATAAAATAGAGTATTTTCTGTTTATCTCTTAGGTTAATCAAATATTTATGTAATATTATTGTGTGCAATAAAGAGTTCATCTATCTATCTATTTATTTATTAATTATTCTTATTTAAATAGACAAAACGGGAAATCATTGGTTGTGGGCAAAACAATCTATAGGTACAGATGTCACTAACCAAAACGGACTATAGACAAAGAATTGTATTAGCAATAGACTTTAAACAAGTTTGTTGCTATGCTTAGTTATTGACTGCATAAATTTAAAATGCCCAAAGCCAGGGTAGGCACCACAACCACAATACAAATATTATCTCACTGAAAGTAATAATGATTGTCTCTCTGTTATGAGTATGTGCAGTGTAGAAATTAGTTTAACAAACTAAGTGATAGTTTGAAGAATAGGTTTGTATTTGTGAATCTTTTTATTTTATTGAATAAAATTAATAACTCATTATATACCTTGTGTTGCGAATTGATCCTGGCTATGGCATTCTTCAATTAATTCAAAACTCCATTATTTGACAGTAGGGTTTATTTCTTGTTATTATTATAAATTTACAAAAGGAAAAGCGATGTCTCGTGTTACATGTTATGCTAGATCGTCCATCTTGAGGTTTTTCTGTCTATTCACTCACACACACACACACGCGTACATAAATTTAGCGCCTAAACTATTTGTCACACTGACAGTTCGTTTGACAGATGTCAAGTGACAGTGACGTAGACTATTCGTTGGCGGCCGTTGACGCCGAGGCCCCAACACCTTGGTATATTAGATAAACCCTTACCTTTATATGGTGTCCAGATAAAAAGTAACCTATTAGCTAATATGAGCCACAAACTAGGTACCTATATCAAGGCAGTTTATCAAATACATCCCGGTTAGAGTATAGAATCCCGAGCATGTTTTTTTCAATCCCGGGATTACGGGATTTTTGAAGCGTAATCACGGGATTTCGGGATTAAACTATGTCGTTTCTAATTGGGTTCAAATTAAAAAAAAATGAGTAATTTGTTAAATAATGTTATGTAAGTAAATTGTAACTATACGTAAGTAACGTGTGCTATATAGGTATATATTATATAGGTACTTACGCAGGTTAAACCGCGGGGCGCAGCAAGTAATATGTATTAAAAATAAATAGGATCACGACTGTAATCCCCAAGTACGGTAGACATCCTCTCAGATCTCCAGACGTTTAGATCCTTTGAAGATGTCTAGTGGGGGTAGTCAGAGGCACGTCCAAATATTCTATTTGGCACATGTCCCCATTTTGCAGTAGTTAACATTCATTACCTAGCCCATCGCCGTATTAATAAAATGTATATAATTTACCTTAAATGCATTATGCACCTAAGACATTGGACGATGTATGTTACATTGACATTCAAGTAGGAGTTTTTGTATGTATTTTACCTATCTGTGTGTGTGTTGTCTGTTACCGCTTAGCAACACCTTTAAATGTTTATTCTTTCTCATTCTTTTGTATATTTCATAGTTTTTCATTCAACTACAATTATTATAAAACACGTTTTTTTTTCAACCTATATTGTCCCACTGCTGGGCAAAGGCCCCATGCTCTTCCAAGCTTTGCGGTTTACAGCTTCGTCCCACCAGCCAGTCTGGAATGTGTCGAGGTCGTCACGCCAGCGTCTTCGCGGCCTACCTCGGCGTCGTCTGCCATCATAAGGCACAAAAATAATTAACTAAAAAAAATATTATGTCCTCTTCCCCAAAAAAACCTGGGAGTGGGGACTCCTTTTTTGGGGACAGAGGCGCCATATTTGATAGCCCACTCTCACAATTATGACAAATCCTACGACACCTTGTGTAGTTGTAATCTGTCTAGCCGATTGGGCTGTAGACTGTAGAGTGTGCCAACCTACGAAATGAACATACATACATACATACGTTATAACACAGTCGGTTAAAAAGAATGCCTTTTCATCTGAGGATTAACTTTGCGGGCGTTAAATCGAGATTTTATAGACGAGTAATAAATGTTTTTGATGAATGCAGAATCGTTTTTTCTCAATAACCGCAAAACATGCAGTTTTGTTTTGTATGACAAAGAAAACATAAGGATTTAATCTAGATAAATTAAAGACAGAAACACGATTGGTGAAACTTTTCTCAATAGATTTATTTTCCAAAGTTGGCTCTTCAAAAACACTAGTTTCGTTTTTAATCAAAACTATGAATAGCTAAATAGTTCATTTTTATATAATTCGTTAGATAATCATATTAGCTATCTAAATTAAAGACATGTTTTTTGAAATTTGATGTTATTCAATATAAAGCAGTTTTATCACTTTTTCCGTCTTATCCGAGTAGACTCAGCCCATACAAAACGTCAAAAATTTCCCCATTTTGCAGTAGTTAACATTCATTACCTAGCCCATCGCCGTATTAATAAAATGTATATAATTTACCTTAAATGCATTATGCACCTAAGACATTGGACGATGTATGTTACATTGACATTCAAGTAGGAGTTTTTGTATGTATTTTACCTATCTGTGTGTGTGTTGTCTGTTACCGCTTAGCAACACCTTTAAATGTTTATTCTTTCTCATTCTTTTGTATATTTCATAGTTTTTCATTCAACTACAATTATTATAAAACACGTTTTTTTTTTCAACCTATATTGTCCCACTGCTGGGCAAAGGCCCCATGCTCTTCCAAGCTTTGCGGTTTACAGCTTCGTCCCACCAGCCAGTCTGGAATGTGTCGAGGTCGTCACGCCAGCGTCTTCGCGGCCTACCTCGGCGTCGTCTGCCATCATAAGGCACAAAAATAATTAACTAAAAAAAATATTATGTCCTCTTCCCCAAAAAAACCTGGGAGTGGGGACTCCTTTTTTGGGGACAGAGGCGCCATATTTGATAGCCCACTCTCACAATTATGACAAATCCAACGACACCTTGTGTAGTTGTAATCTGTCTAGCCGATTGGGCTGTAGACTGTAGAGTGTGCCAACCTACGAAATGAACATACATACATACATACGTTATAACACAGTCGGTTAAAAAGAATGCCTTTTCATCTGAGGATTAACTTTGCGGGCGTTAAATCGAGATTTTATAGACGAGTAATAAATGTTTTTGATGAATGCAGAATCGTTTTTTCTCAATAACCGCAAAACATGCAGTTTTGTTTTGTATGACAAAGAAAACATAAGGATTTAATCTAGATAAATTAAAGACAGAAACACGATTGGTGAAACTTTTCTCAATAGATTTATTTTCCAAAGTTGGCTCTTCAAAAACAGTAGTTTCGTTTTTAATCAAAACTATGAATAGCTAAATAGTTCATTTTTATATAATTCTTTAGATAATCATATTAGCTATCTAAATTAAAGACATGTTTTTTGAAATTTGATGTTATTCAATATAAAGCAGTTTTATCACTTTTTCCGTCTTATCCGGGTAGACTCAGCCCATACAAAACGTCAAAAATTTCACTTATCACCTTAATAACCAGGCGTAATGGCGTTGCAATGGTTAAATGCTTGTAGACTTGCATTTGGCTGAATTGAACACTGCACTGTCGGCCGTAATATATTGATAGATTTATACACTCAATTTATATAATAATTGTAGTTGAGTTCAATTTAAATTATCTATTACGCTGCATACCTACACGCCCAGCATTCCTTCACGATTCTACGTCTTTTTATTCTAGTAGGTGCTTTTACGTCAAATCTATTACATTTAAGGTGAGACATATTAATAAACCTATTAAATAATTACCCAACGAATAAAGCATGCTAGGCACCCTTCGACTGTGTACGAAACCGGAGGATGTTCGTAACCAGTTACTTTAGAAACAAAAATTATCTTTATGCATCCCATCATAAAAATCTCTACCTATCCAAAATTAAATGAATTAAGTTATCACAAAATGTATAACTAAGTAAGGAATGTACATTATACATACCCGTAAAAAAATGTCGGTGCCAATATTGTCTGCTACATATTATGTTACCGTGAAAATGTTGATTTACAGTCCTCTTTACATATTTAGAAGAATACAATCCGCTTTTATACGAGTCATCATCTTCCTGCCCTCATCGTGGGCTCGGCAGTCGGCAGCTTTAGTAGTCAAC
Organism: Hydriomena furcata; assembly: GCA_912999785.1. NCBI lineage: Eukaryota > Metazoa > Arthropoda > Insecta > Lepidoptera > Geometridae > Hydriomena > Hydriomena furcata. The sequence goes on from OU538824.1 coordinate 4,080,099, forward strand.
GTAAAAACTTTTTCATAGCCCAACAAAAAAAACCTTTGGCATCTGTGTTAAACAAAACACAAACGTCACTCCAAGAAATATGTCCATCACAATATATTCTACTTTGGTGGTGTGCGCGAACAATACGGTCCGTTTGCTGCGAGCTCTTGCAATATAAGTGGTTTCTTTTCCCCAACAAGGCCAGTCCACGGCGCGATTCGCGAGGACTTGTACCCGTAGCTAGCTAAACATGCGCGCTTTATGTCTGTGTGTATCAGTATGTGTGTTGTTGCAGTGTTGCGCATCCACGTCGGCCAACAAGACGATGGCGTTCGAGTACCCAGAGGCGCGGAGGGACGAGAGTGTGGTCGACGATTACCATGGAGTTAAGGTATGTTATGTACTTGTATCTTTGTCAAGGTTTTACCCGAATATGGAAAGTCTAGAGGATGATGTGTTCACCAGGTTGTTCAGTTCAGCTTGGTCAACACATCATCCTCTATCTAGACTATAATATCTCTGCTTTCTGCTGTTGAGAAAGGTAGTGTAGATATCTACCATATCTAGGGTTGGGAGAAGCTTTTTCTCTGTTAGGCCAATTGAGCTTTGTTCCTCTATTTTATAACACAATGATATAAATAAACAATTATCATGGCCAGCACGGGTCATCAGTTCATCTGTTGGCTAGGGACACTGCATTATATTTGTTTAGATAACTCGATATTTTTACCAGACAAAAGTTATTTTTTTATAATGTATTGATTACGTTGAGCGTTGTCATATGATGTTGCTAAGTATAGCAACTATATTGAGAAGCAAAAAGTATGGGAGATAGTGATACTTATTTCGTATTAGCCCCGAGAGCGGTGCCTACTTTGCCTTGCCTTGTATGAACAACTTGCTGTCGATCGACACATACATATTTTAAGCAAATTTGAAGGCACCCTTATTGACTTCCATTCAGTGGTCTCAACTTATCAAGTAAACTTGCTTATATAACGTAGAATAACAAATAATATAATTGATAAAAAGTAAATTCATTGCGCCAAAATATTGGTATCTTTATCGTATCCATCCATAACACTGTCATCCATAGCACGTACTAAACGTGCGGTGCGATACGTGTTTGGAAATAGTTATCACAAAAACAAACTCTTTTCAATGCGAAACAATGTATATGCGTACATGTCTCAAGCTGAGGTTTGATTATAATCTGCAAGCTACGATGGTAACTATAATGATGTGTTATGAATACCAGAGTCTTTTACAAGATCGTCATCATTATTCAGTGGAGGTTTCCTACAGGTATCCTACCTGTATAACATGTGCATATAGGGAGAAAAAAGAATGTATTAACTAAAAAACTACTAGACCAATTCAATTCGCCGCCTCCTTAACTTCCTTATACGACACGACAGCTATTTTCTCCTTTATCTAGCTCATGTAGTTTATTCGTGGCCTTCCTCTTCCTCTCTTCTCTTCAACCTTCCATTACAGACTTTATAAAACTGTCGTGCTGTATAAGGTGGCCAATCATTTTCCCTCTTCTGTTCTCAATCGTTGTTAATAGGACCCTTTTTTCCTGTATTCTGCGTAAAACTTCGAAGTATATTTGTTATTTTTTCTGTCCAACTGGACAAGAGTCCAGCACCACATTTCGAAAGCTTCTAGGATCTGGATCTACCTTATCAAATTTTCCTATAACCTTCATTGTACATCCGTGCGAAGCCGGGACGGACCAGATGTGTACATAGTTCCAAAATATACTGCCATGGCAAATGGAATAGAACAGTCTCTATTTACCGACTGCCATTACAATATCTTCGGTCAGTTTTCGTCGCTTTCGAAGGTCCTTTGGTTCGTGGTTGGAGAACTTTTGTCTTTGTTGGTTGTTGGTCTATTACTACTTAATATTGCTTTCTAAAGCTATGTGAATGACCCCGCTGAACAAGGTGACATTTTAGTATCTAATTTTGAACCCATACCTTTTACAACAGGTAATTAGTTACACCAAAAAAGAATAAAAAAAGCCAGACACAATTTGTTTTGGATTGAAAAGGATGTGGTTTTTTTTTGGATGAAAAGGAATTGGAAACGGCAATATTTTCATAAATGACACGGTTTTTAAACTGAAATCACTTTATTATTCTCATACTTCTAGCCAACCAGCCCTCGTTTCGAGAATAATACAATACAAACCTGCCATCACTTTGTAAACACGTATTTTAAAATGATAGAAATTGGAGCCATTAAAAATAATGAAAATCCCCTGCTTACAACAACAAACAAACGGGACACAATCAACCATTATTACACAATTAGTTTCATTAAAATGAGGTAACAATTCACAACAGTGTGAATACTATGTATAACATGTACATTATGTGGGTATGATAAATCGATTCGATACACAGGGACGTCTCGTAATTGTTGTTAGAATTTTACCTACCTGCCGGTAACTGGTTTGTCGATTGATTCATTTTGCGTCTTTAGCAAGATATTATAGTATACTGAATAACTAGCTTTTACCAGCGACTTCGTCCGCGTAGATTCAGGAAAACGATTTTACCGATTTTATCGTAAAACATTGTGAAATTCCGGAAAATCAAAAGAAAATTATGTAAAAAAAAATCATGACTTTTAACTATCTCTCCGTCCCATGACTTTTAACTCTCTAAATATCTCTACATAAAATGTTATCACAATCGGCCCAGCAGTTCAGCCGTGATAACGTCACAGACAGTTACTTTCGCATTTATAATATTAGTACAGAATATCATGAACTTACATACGAGTATTTATAGTGATGACCTGCACTTGAGGGAAATTAAAAAGGGTTTAAATAGCATTTATTAATGTAATGTAATAATAATAACTTATACATGTAAGTTTTCTGTTTAAAAATATTTTGCATTTGACAAGCTTTTGTAAAATCATTTAAACCATCGAGCACCAGCGCGAGCACCTGTCACATACATCCTATAACATTGATCTTTATATTCACTCCATCCAAAGGTTGTCTGGAAGAGATCGCTTTTTAGCGATAAGACCTACCATTGTACATTTTGTTCTAGTTTAAGTTTCTTTCGTTGTTATTTATGTTGTATGGTGTACAATAAAGCATTTTCATTCATTTTCATTCATTTACTAAGGAGTTCCATTGTGAGTGTCTCCTGACGCCATCATCAGATCAGCTCACTTTCACCATATTATTGCATTGTCACCGAAGTTACATAAGTATGCGAAATTTCAGCTCAATCTGTTGGGGGGGATAACTGCTTTAAAATTGAGTTGCAATATTCCACCTTATCAAACATAGTTAAATAGTTACACACATACATTGCAAGTTAAATAAAAGCTTGTAAAAAGAATTCTATTTCTCCAAATAAAACTGCCAACTCACATTACTATCTGTTTGTGTACCTATCTAGTATCTAACCTTTATACATTTTATTTCTTATGAATAGCGTAACATCCAATTGACTTTGACCTAACAGTCACATACATAGTTCAGACACTAACCCCGCGGTGGAGTTCTCTGTGTGTGTCGTGGATACCAGAAACTAGGAACACCATACCACAACACCTAGGCGCGAAACAAAATATTTGCAGACAAGAATTTTATCCCCTTGCGCGGATCAGTCGGGCCCTACCATAGAGGTCGTCACAGAACTTTTGGATAAAAAGCTGACGAAAAAACGAAATACCCTCTTTGTTATTTATGAGTTGTACCTAGCTAGGTCCGGGATCACTGCTCGATATAGCGGTGAATCAAGATTGAAATAAACAATAGCGAATTAGATGCGGTGGAAAATAAAATGCCAAATGGTGGTCGAATAAGAAACAATAAAACTCACACCAATTTTTTGTATGTATTGTCTCTGTGTGTGTGATGGAAAAAAATGATTTTATATTAAACTAATTAGGAGACGATTCGCTTTTTTTGTTTTGTAATTGCGATTCTACGCACTAGGTTAAAAACAATATTTTTTTAAGGTTCTTTACCTCAAAAGAAAAACGGCATCCTTGTAGGATCACTTCGTTGTCTGCCTGTTTAGACACTTTTTCTCCGGAATGCGTAGTAGTTTCCAGTTTAAATTAATAACGGTTCCTTATAACTGTAAATGAATCAAACTTGTTAGTCAACGCAATCAAAAATGGCCATATATGTCGCATATTTGGTTTACTTGCAAGTAAATCAATACGCATCTTGTGCGTCGTTGACCAAGATTAGAATACAGGTGAACGACTAAAAATAATTAAATTCCCCAAGTACGTTAGACATCCTCTTAATCTCTAGGCGCTCAGCCTTGAAGACTAAGATGTCTAAAGAAGGAAAACAAAGGCGAGTTCAAACATAACATTTGGCACATGTCCACATCTCACAGTACTTTAGTAGCATTCCATGTTTTCACTGCTAAAATGCTATCGTGATTAGTAGACTTAACTATAGATTTTGACACGGGTCTTTATCACGTAATTACCTTTAATTTATTATCCCGACGTTTCGACTATGTTACAATAGCCATGGTCGCGGGCAGACTGAAACGTCGGGAAAATAAATTAAAGGTGATAAAGACCCGTGTCAAAATCTATAGTTAAAACAAGTATTGCCAGAAATACTCCCTCAAAAACATGTAAACATTCCCCCTTGTAAACATTCACCAATAATAAATGAGAGCTATTAATATTACCACTTCGTTTTATTGCCTCATGTAATCATCACATTGAAGCAGTTATATAGAAAAACAGGTTGTTCTGGTAATTAAACCTAAGGTATAGCTACATTTGTTTATTTTACTTTAAAGCCGCGTCTCCTGGTACCTGAGGCCGTATCACAAGCTCAAAAGTAATATTAAAAATTTCAAACAGTACCACTTACGGTGTGAATGTGACAACGCAATACGAACTTGTATGGCGTTAACACTTTCGTACCGCAAGTAATATTGTTTTTGTATCACTTTAGAAGCTCGTGGTAAGCCCTGGATTTTGACACCATGATTAAAACAAAGAGGGCGTGGTTTAAGCATATTTTTTTTTTGATGTATTTAAAACTTAATCATGTAGCTGAAATTCAGGAGCCTTGTCACAGCCGTATAGCGTTGTTACTTTCACACCACGAGTAGTACTGTTTTAATATTACTTTAGAAGCTTTTGGTAAGATCCCAGGTGTCAGGAGACGCGGCTTAAGATTAAGACACAAGATTATTTCTAGAAATACCATGGAGATATTGACCTTTCTCGTAGCTACGTCTATAAATGTATACTTATTTATAAGAATTTATATTATTATAAATATTTCAAACCGGTACTTATCGCGTTATTACCTTTTTATTTGTCCCGACGCCGACGCCGACATTTCGACTTACATAGTGTTTTTTGAACTCTATAGGCACGTGCCTAATAACTTAAAGCAAACTTAATAGATAATGCCTTTTAGTGTGTTGATAATAAAACTTAACTTAAGGCCCGGCTCACACCCACACACGTATTTCAATGATTTTCAGGTACCGATTTAAAAACCAGGAATCACAATTGTGAGGATATAATGATACAAAATTACTGATAATATATTCATCTTTAATAGTAGATAATAAAAACTGGCCAGTTCTATACAACATTTTCAAAAAAATACGTTTTTACCGTCGCAAGAACCGCTGAAAATGTCGAAAAATGGGGTCTGGTTAGGTACCAATATCTTTAGACCCACAGCATATTTTTATTTGAAAATAATACGAAATTGTAGATTTTATATTTCTCTATACCGCGTGGCATTATCTTGTTTTCAAATAATTTACTTTTTCATTTATGAACAATATAAAATGCAATAAAACTTATCCATACATTTTTTCCATACAAAACTCACATTCACCTCAAGTCGGCACGTCAGTCAGCGCTCAGACGCGCTCGGGGAAGCACGTCCACGTCACATTTTTCTTCGAATTTAGGGGAGGTCTTACGTAAGGTATACCAGGGTAAAATACTGGACATGCAAAACTAATGATAACATTTGTATAATATATTGCCTTGACGAATTTGGTGCAAGCCACACAGATGAAGGTTAGGTACAATGCATGAGTTGTAAGGGCTGGGCTCATGTACACTGTACAGACTATGAAAAAGTTGGATGATTTTTTTGTAGAAGATGCGTTACATCGAGTTACGTTTCGAAACAGTATGATAATAGTTTACGGTTTTACCTTTTTGCATACGTCGCGTTGGAGCAAAATCGAAATAAGCAGATGTTTCGTATTTGATTGTTATTTTAATAAAAATATTAAATTTCAGAAAAATGTGAACCTGTTTGTGTCCCTAATTAGTCCTACTAAATAAATATAAATAATGATTTGATACATTTCTGTTTTGAAATGAAAGTTCTAAAAAGGTACCATGACCCTTAGTACGGTTTTAACCCGGCCTCCCCTATATTACCAAGCGTGTTTTTTTATACATGGATGGAAAAAATTGATACTTTATCTGAACAAAATGCGAAAAATTACCTGAATTTTCGATTACGAATATAATTTATATTTATTATCTATCTACATTTAATATTATAAATCTGATTTGTTTGTGCGGATGTTAGGTATGTTTGGATGTTTGTACCTCAATCAGACTTAAACGACTAAACGGATGAAATTGAAATTTGCTGTCGATGTAAATATACCCCTAGCTTATAAATATGCTATTTTTAATTTAAAAACATCCCCAAAACTATAAAAAGACTCCGAGTGCTGGTGTGCAACAAATCTAGCATTAATCAATTTTGACGACTGATGAATGACTGACGAATGATACGATACGCATTGAACCAAAAATGTTGAACCTTCTAAAAAGGTCGGTATTTGTTATTATCAAGGCAAGGTTTATCTGGGGGCACGGTAGTGCCCCCGCCAAGTTAAGCAAAAAAGCGGCACAGTCGTACCATCCTTTTCTCGAAACAGTTCAGGACATTTTTTGGACAGACAGACAGACATTGAAATCTCACAACTTTTTACGATAGAAGAACTGAGTTGCGTTGCGAGAATTGGCTTTTTATTTTAATTTTTACAAGTTGTTTTTGATGGCATATACTTAAGTTGTACATGATGCAAATAATTAAATATTAAAAAAATAATAAAGTGTCCTGAAAAATTGTTTAATTCGAAATACTGAAAGTGCTCTTTAGTGTTTCGTAGTTTACAAAAAACCCTTATAGTTTTGCCATTTCCGTCCATTCGTCCGCAGCTTAGCTCAGATACTCTTAATACTAGAAAGCTGTAATTTGGCATGAATATACTAGTCACGCCGACAATGTGGTAGTAATAAATATATATTTTCAGATGTTTTTTTTTTCTCGCATACTCTCTCCATGTCTTTGGATAGGTCTTAAAAAGTATTGCGGGTTTGTGATGTCATTTAGTATAAATACAATGGAAAATATGAATTTGTAAAAAGAGCAGCTGGTCATCTCTTTTTCTGGAAAGAAAATATTATGGAAGATTATTTAGTAAAATTTTACAATAACTGTTTAATTCCAGAACTTGTTGACCCTCGCTACGCGCTGTCTATGGATCTTCGAGATCATAGCTCGCACACAATATTCAAAAGCATACCTACATATTTTATCAGTATTTCACTTTCAAAACTTTCTGTGAGTGGTACTCGAAACGTTGACGGTGCCGTCATCGATTTTAGATGACAATAAGTTTTTTTATTAAAAATATATTTTTTAAATCAAGCTTTTGTAATGTCTAGTGCTCTAGTTCTCGTCAAGATAAAAATAACGAGCCCAAACGCGACGTGGTTATGTTGTGTAGTTGAGGAGTTCCGATGGCTACATCCGACCTCCATCATCAGACCAGGTATATAGATATGCAAAGTTTTGCCTCAATTCGACTATTTAGTGAAGAGTTCCGTTGAACAGCTCCTGACTCCATCATCAGATCAGCTCGCTGTCACCATATTATGTATGCAAAATTTCAGCTCAATCGATTGGGGATAACTGCTTAAAATTAAGTTGCAAGATTACACCTTATCAAACATAGATACATAAATATGTACATAAACTGCAAGTTAAATAAGAGCTTATAAAAAAACGATACTTACCGTTTTGTCATAATGTATTTTATTAGTAGGTATAGGTACCTAACAAATATTTTTTGCACAGTCAAATATTAGTAACTGTGTAGTAGCACTTTACGATTTGTAACCTGTCTTATAATATATATTAATTTTTTCTATATTTATTTTCTTTTTGTCAAGTGCAACCTATAAAATTATTAAGTACATACCTACCTATACAAATATGACATACCTATTGCACCAAATATTTTCAAGTATCAAGACTAGTTATTTAGTCTTGGTAAATGAAGTGTGAAGTAGCTTCAATGTGTGCGTTTGCACTATTCGTAGTGTGCGGCCACAGAATACGGAAAAGTACAAAAAATGCGAGCTGTCATATTTGAAACAGCCGCCTTAACAAAGGAAACTTAAGGTGATATGCGAAATGTTTGGTTTTTTGTATGGGCTGAGTCTACCCGGATAAGACGAAAAAAGTGATAAAACTGCATTATCTTGAAAACCATCAAACTTAACAAGAAACTGTCTATAATTTACTTCGCTAGTATGATTATCTAACGAATTATAAAATAATGAACTGTTCAGCTATTCATAGTTTTGATTAAAAACGAAACTAGTGTTTTTGAAGAGTCTACTTTGGAAAATAAATCTATCGAGAAAAGTTTCACCAATCGTGTTTCTGTCTATAATTCATCTAGATTATATCTTTGAGTTATATTTGTCGTAAAACACAAAACTGTATATTTTGCGGTTATTGAAAAAAACTAATCTGCATTCATTAAAAACCTTTATTTCGTAAACCAATACTACAATATTGATTTAACCTTTCAGATAAAAGACCCGTACCGCTGGCTCGAAGACCCGGACGCGAATGAGACCAAAGAGTTTGTCGAGGCACAGAATAAGATCACCCGGCCTTACCTAAACGCGTGCCCCGTCAAGAAGGACATCAATGACAGGCTAACGGAGCTATGGAACTACCCCAAATACTCATGCCCGTTCAGGCGCGGCGATCGGTATTTCTTCTTTAAAAACACAGGACTTCAGAATCAAAAGTAAGTAAATTTCTATAACATTTTTAGTTCGCTGCAAATCTTAAATTGGTGGACATTTCATACAGCGCCAAACTAGCAAAGCTTGTACTATATGAACCAGAATACTAATACAATATTTATGTACCTAGGAAGCAAATCTATGGGAACCAGATAACAGATGGAATTTATTTTTTATGAATGCGTACTTATTAATTCATTAAAATATCCAGACACAACAATCATCTACATAATGTTCATCTCTAATGTTTCTTATTGAATGTACTCTGTGTCGTGGAATCTAACCCGCACCTCTTGTCTCTGTCAGGCACTCGCCTACCAAACTACCTCGTGTCGTTTCGAGGTAGGAAGTAGGTTGTTGTCGTTAACATAGTAGGACAAACACATACAGATACCATCTTTATTTCAACACCAAGCTAAATGTTTTATGCGGGCTAGCCTTGAAAAAAAAACGGATCACTACTGTAATCCCCAAGTACGGTAGACATCCTCTCAGATCTCGAAGCGCTCGGTTCCTTGAAGATGTTTAACAAATGTAGTCAGAGACACGTTGAAACATCACCTACAATAAGCACTTGCCCACATTTTACAGTAACTAGCATTCCAAACGTGAACGTAGCGAGCCCGTCGCCGCTTATAAGAATGCTAACGGGTTTCCTTACGATGTTTTCATTTAGATTTTTCGAATAGAATTGTCCATTGATGAACAGACGGGATCGATTCTAGAACCTTCGGATTTAAAGTTGAGATACCTCCCTATCAACCAACACCGCTTTCTTTAAACGTAAATCTATTAAATTGAAACATGTTAAAAACTATTTGCGTTTTGTACGTACAAAATGCAAAAATGGCTCGGCTGTCTAGCCTAGAGTCTACAGGTCTACAACTCTAGGCTAGACAGCCGAGCCGCGAGTTATCGACCAACACAACTTTTTTTCCTTTTAGTAAATAAAATAAATCATAATAAATATTGGAGGACATTTACCACAGCGCCATCTAGCCCCAAACTAAGCAAAGCTTACTATGGGAACCAGCAGTGGCGTAACAATAGGGTGGCAGGGCTGGCAAAATGCCACGGGCCCCCGACCCAAGAGGGCCCCGGCCCAAGAGGCTGCGAGCTCAAAAATATTTTTTTACATTGAGTATTTTATTTTATTTGAAAAGTATATTTTTATAAGTTCTGCTTAAAATCCAAAGTGAGAAAACTGAAGACCATAATACAATTTTAAGTTAATCGTTGCATTTCTACCAACCTAAACAAAAAGATGTTGATTAATTTTTAGAGATAGGTTACCGTTACCTGTGACGAGTAATTTTACGTAAGTACTTAAAACCGTAAAAAAACCGATGGGTGCTGAACGAGTTGGTTGGTCTGAAACCAAATACTTTATAGTATTTAAAACTGATTTATCAACCTGGTATTTGATGGAGGTGGTATTTATTAGACCTGGGGGGTTAGCATGAACCAGTATCGTATCGACAACGTATCGTCCTAATGTCAAAACGGACATTTTTTGTATAGTAAAAGTGTCAGTTTTGGCATTTGGACGATACGTCGATACGATAGAGTTTCGTGCTCAGGCCACTGGTACCTACGTCAAAACACAAGTACGACCCACCTTTAGAGGCCTTATGGCCATTAGTGGGACATATCGTTGCTGTCGGTACAAAAAGTCGTATGTCAAAACGATATACAACATGTAATTGAGTACGCTGAAAATCTCTAAGTTAATTAAAATTAAACTGAGTACAACGTGACTGATAGGGCCCCATCAAAAGAATTTGCCACGGTCCCCAGATGGTATAGTTACGCCACTGGGAACCAGATAACTGATAGAATACATAAATACGTTTTTTTTGTAGACACAGAACAAACATCTATGTTCATCACTCAAATGTTTATCCCGGGTGGGGATCGAACCCACAACCTACAACGCAGAAGGCAGAACTACCAACTGAGCTGTGAGGCCAGTCAAGTGTAAATGTATTAAATCTGTCTAAAACTATGTGTGTGTTCTTCCAGCGTTCTGTACGTGCAAGACAGCCTAGACGGCGAGCCGCGAGTGTTCCTAGATCCCAACACATTATCTGAAGATGGCACAGTTGCCCTTTCAGGCAGTCGTTTCACCGAAGATGGCAACACTTTTGCCTACGGACTATCTGCCAGCGGCTCCGATTGGATCACGATACACATTAAAGATGTCGCTACAGGTTTGTATTTACTAATATTTGTGAAAACATCCGGATGTTAGTATGTTAGTGTGTGCCTCAAAAAGATCAAACTGATTTGGATGATACATAGCGTATGTTACAAATTATATCTCTTGCTTGATTTATTCAATTTTCTTTTATATTTTCAATTTAATTTTATACAAACTTTCGTATTGATTGTATGATTAATACCCCTAGTATTCAAAACTTTTTCTATTTTAGACCCCCATATTCTTATATTAAGAAAATAGGCTGCGAAAGACGGACAGTTACGATAGTTACGACAGGCACGATAGATCCAGTTAAAAGGGTTCCGTATTTTTATCGGACGTACGGAACCCTATAACTAAATTTTGTTTATTAGTTCGAACTACTTTAGTGAGTTTTTGTCACCGAGCAAAGGATTCTGTCAATAAAAAATCATATCGGGCACAGTTATTATTATAAACTAGGCTTAATTTATTATTTCAGGTAAAGATTACCCGGAAGTTCTAGAAAAGGTCAAATTCGCGTCCATGTCATGGACTAAGGACAACAAAGGATTATTTTATTCTGTAAGTATACCGATAAAAGCATATTCGACTTTACAGTCTCCGCAATACGATTCAAAGTTGAATATTTATGAAACACTTCTGTTTCGAGCAGCAATCTCTAATAAAATATAAAAAAAAATCGACTTAATCGTGCTCGCAATACGATTCAAAATTGCTTATTTATATGAAGGAAATACTTCCGTTTTGATTATCACAGGATCTAAAAAACCTTTTTAGTTTCCTCTTCGATGGCATTGATTGATCGTGACTTGGTATTTTATGTTCTTAAATGGTTGGCAGGATCTAGCAAGGTCTTCACTTACCCATAAATTTGCATGACTTAAGTGACACTCACTACCTTAAGTCATTAAAGTTTATGGAGCGTATTAATTAGCGTAGTAATATAGAGTAATATATTAGAGGTAGTAATATAAGAATACTAACTGGTTTCCTCACGATGTTTTCCTTCACGTGTTTTGATTTTATTTCTATTACATGTTAAATCATTGCTTAATTATTAGATTTACATACATTCATAAAATCACGCCTGTTTTCCCAGAGAGGTAGGCAGAGATCACGGCTTTCCACTTGGAACGATACTGATATACCTTGTTTGCTTCATTCACTGATCACATTCTTCATACATACTCGTCGGTCCAGAGTACTCTTGATACATACTCTTACCCAATTTAATCCAAGAAAATACGCCGAGGTCTTCCTCTTCCAATGGTCCCATTCACACTCGCCTTATAAACCTGTTTTGTCAATCTTTCTTTTCCTAGTTTTAAGACGAGGAATAAATGTTTTTGATGAATGCAGAATCGTTTTTTCTCAATAACCGCAAAACATACAGTTTTGTTTTTTATGACAAAGATAAACTTAGGGATTTAATATAGATAAATTACAGACAGAAACTCGATTGGTGAAACTTTTCTCGATAGATTTATTTTCCAAAGTTTGCTCTCCAAAAACACTAGTTTCGTTTTCAATCAAAACTATGAATAGCTAAACAGTTCATTTTTATATAATTCGTTAGATAATCATTCTAGCTACCTAAATTAAAGACAATTTTTTTTAAAATTTGCTGGTTTTCAAGATAATGCAGTTTTATCACTTTTTCCGTCTTATCCGGGGTAGACTCAGCCCATACAAAACGTCAAAAATATCACTTATCACCTTAATAATGTATAATTGCAGTTTTTTTAACAATTTTTGCTTATTTTTTTTTATTCCAGCGTTACCCAGACCAAACCGGCAAAACTGACGGCTCAGAGACCGAAGTGAACCGAGACCAGAAACTATGTTACCATCGTCTGAACACACCGCAGTCCGAAGACGTGATAGTCGTCGAGTTCCCTGAGGAACCCTTGTGGCGAATGTAAGTATTAATCAATGGGTTGTAAGGTTGTTGCCTGTCGCGTTGTTTATCACTCTAACCTAAACAACTGATTTCGATTTGAGCAAGTTGAGGAACTATGTTGAAGCTTAAAACATAAATAAATCCGTGGCCGAGTTAGAAAATTAAGTGGTGATGTATAAATCAGTGGGACAAATAAAAATAATTGTAGTTCTGTATTTGACGCTTTCTTTGAAATATTTAGGTGGCATTAAAAAAAAGCGAATTAGTTTATTAGAAGTCTTCTCATGGCTTAGTTATAAAATCAGAGGTGGTTATGTGGCCTAAATAAAAAATCTTTAGCTATTATTCCCCATAATCAATCAGTTGCTTCATACAGTTGTTCTATCTCACGAAGGCGTGTTGGTCATAGTTTTGTGTAGCGCTCAGTATCACGCACACAAAAGCGCGTGTCTAATGTCTATACCATTTATTGCGCGTTAATGTATACCGTAATAGCGTAACCGTATTTTTTTTTTTGATGAGATTCCATTGTATATTTATTATTATTTTACTCTTTAACAGTGATACTCACACTTCGATTCAGAATCAAGACAAGCCTGCGTTGGTTTTATTTTTTTACTAGTAATTTGTATGTAAAATACATTACTTGTTTATATTACTATGATTTGTTGGCATCGTAGTTACTGCACTTTGAAGAAAAAATAGCGAAGGTAGTTTTGTTAATTGTAAATCTTATGATATTTTACGCTAGTCGCTTTTTATGTAAATATTTTATTTTAGATTAAATTAAAAAAAACATATATATATATCCTGAAGTACAAGGTTGTAAGTACGCTAGATATCATCTCAGATCTTCAGGCGCTCAGATTCTAGAAAAAGATATACTCTGTGTGGGCTTCATTATGCAAAAAAACATGTCATTGTGTCATTAAAAAAATATATCGTTGAATATTAGGCCGTGGGCCCATGTTTGCGGTGCGGCGCCTTCCACCGTGAAAAGGTGTGACGCCGCGCCATAAGAAGGCGCGTTTTATGTTATCATTTTTCACGCTTTACGCCGTGCATGGCATCTTTCCGCGGCACGGCGCCGCGCCTTCTGATGGCGCGGCGTCACACCTTTTCACGGTGACCGACGCCGCAACGTATACATGAGTCCACGGCCTTACACATAGAGCCATGCCCCAAACTGAAGCAAGCTTGTTCTATGGGAATTACTGACAGAATACTTATATACCTTATTTTGTAAATACATTGGTGCCAAATTAAACTAAAACTGAACTTAACGGCATCCATCTCCTTCTGTTTCGTATGGAGTAAAAGAGACAAGAATATTTTTAGAGGCGTCTATATAGTTTTTAGTTAAGTTTGGTGCCAAAAGAATTGACACTCTTACTTGATTAAAATTGGACACAATGACAATAAAATAAATAAATATTGGTGGAAATTTCACAACCTAGCAAACCTCGTACTATGGGAACTAGATTTAAATATATAAATAGAATACTTAAATACTTTTTTTTAAAGATTCAATGATATTACGCTAATCTACATTTCAGTGGAGCCGAAGTGACTGACTGCGGCCGCTACCTCATCGTGTCCCCCGTGAAGGATTGCCGTGACAACTTACTGTATTATGCTGACCTCAGCAAGCATCCCGACATCGACGGCATACTGCCACTAACTCAGATTGTGCACAAGTTCGAGGCTGACTATGAGGTAAGCTACACATAACGAATCATTTATATACATATAATAAAAGAATAACTCGAAAATTCAGTACACCCATTTTTTTTTTGCAAAAACTTTCAAAGGACCTCAAATAATAAGACGAGACAAGATTTTTTCTTGTGAACCCACGACCTTTGACATAAAAATCGAGCTCTCGGCTATGATCGCTATTTCAAGTTACGTTTTTTTTTATCCAATTCTGTGTAGCCGTTACGCCGTGATAATATTAGAAGAAGCTAGGCTCTGCAAACATTTACCTATATTTTGCGTCAAATTCAAATTCTAAATCACAAGGATCACTTTGAAACGTCTTAGGAACTAGGTGAAGCTACGCCGATTTCACGCGACCAAGCCTAGAAGAATCAGGCAACAAACACGGCTTGGGGTCTACCTTTTTTTTAATGATCCTTCTATTTTGACGTCCGTTTTTTGATCCGTCTCTATTTTGACCCCTCTATTTCATTGCAAATCCATCTTTTTTCCAGTATGTTACCAACGAGGGCTCAGTATGCATCTTCCGGACGAACAAAAACGCACCCAACTACAGACTGATCAAGATCGACCTCCAGGATCCGGCTGAAGACAAATGGCAAACGCTCATAGAGGTAAGCTAAAGCTACACTACTCCTGAATACTGTAGCCCAATTATGAGATTCAATAGCTATATAACTATACTCGACTCGACAGCGACTGTAGTTTGAAAATCTCATAATATTAGCTACTGAAGACATAATTACACTTACCCATACCGTATGAACATAATACAAATATTCGGTAACTTTTTATTAATCTTTATATTTAATGTTTTTGATATTTTTCAGGAACACGCAAGCGATGTATTAGACTGGGCGACGGCTGTTGATAATGATAAACTAGTCATCCACTATGTCAGAGATGTAAAGGTATGTCACTATTTTTTAAGATAAACTAGATGAGACCGTGACAGACTTTGTTCTGCCCAAATTTCAGTAGTCGCATAGAAAAAAACACTTTAGGAAACTACAAATGTTTTCCCTATAAACCTTGTCCTGATAAAATAAATTAGATGTCAATTTTTTTTGAAAGAATAAATTTTATTTCGAATTTTTGTTGAATGCGGTAATCATTCGGTAGTCAAATTGATGTCAGATTATTTTGACAAAATGAATTTCCAATAGGATTTCCTTGATAGGATTCAACCTTTTTGGTAGAATGCGTTTCTATGACAACTAAATGTTATCGGTCTAAGACGTCTAATTTTTTGAACATCAGCGCCATCTATACCAAAATCATCCTTTTTGCGTTTTTTTATCTTATCTTTTCTTATTTTCCGGATTATAAGTTCCCCCTTCGGATTATAGCTATAAAATAATTATTACACCCGTGTGACGCTGGAGCGGATTGCTAATCATTGATAAAACATTGTTCTATTTCCAGAGTGTGTTACAACTGCACTCCATGAAAACCGGCTCATTAACGCAAACATTCGATTTGGACGTCGGCTCCATAGTCGGCTTCTCCGGCAAGAAGACGCAGTCTGAGATATTCTACCACTTCACCTCATTCCTGTCGCCCGGAGTTATATTCCATGTGGACTTCAAGAACCAGACGTATAAGCCAACGGTAAGTGAAATATTCGCTGATACATACTGAACGTATTCTAAAAATAAGATGTAATTAAAAAAAATTGAATTATCAAAAATTATTGTATAGGTCGCGAGAAAGAGCGTAGCTTCATCTAGCTTTTAAGACGTTTCATAGTGATCCTTTTGACTTTGACTGTGATTCTAAAAGCAGCAATAAGCTGAGACTGAACCTGTTTGGAAAACTAACTGGAATATAAGCTATGTTTTTATGTACCTACCATACTGTATATACTTTAATTTATGTGTATGCGTGCTTGTTATAACTACACTTCATTTTACAAAAACTGTCGTGTCCACTGTCTTCTACGATAACTTAGATAGTTGATATATTTTATTTACAAATGATTTGTACGTTTCAGATTTTCAGAGAAGTGAATGTAAAAGGCTTTGACCTCTCGCAGTATGAAGCTAAGCAAGTGTTCTACAAAAGCAAGGATGGCACCAAAGTCCCTATGTTTATCGTGTCTAAAAAGGTAACTGAATTTAAAATTGACGAATGTTTCATAAACCTATATGTTTTTTTATCAGGAATTTTTATATTTTCTTTATACATCTATTCTATACTAATATTATAAATAAGTAAAGTTTGTTTGGATGTAGGAGGTAATTTCCGGGACTACTGATTACATTATCCCTGAGTGACCTAGCACTCATTTGATAAAAAGTAGTATTTGCGGCTAAAACCGCGAGACGCAGGTAAGTATAAAGAAAAAACATGTTTGTTGTATGGGGGTCCCCCTTAAATATTTATTTCATTCTGTTTTTAGTATTTGTTGTTAGAGCAGCAACAGAAATACATAATCTGTGAAAATTTCAACTGTCTAGCTATCACGGTTCATGAGATATCTCGGTTCCTTTGACAACAGATCGACGAAGATGTACGCGAAAATATTTCGTCAATTTATTTGTGGGTTTTGAGTGTGGCACTTAATTGATTTGAAAATATATCTTTTCTCTCATGAGATCAGTAATAATTTTAACTTTTGTTTTTCAGAATTTACCCCAAGACGGTTCAAATCCGGTGTTGCTGTACGGTTACGGCGGTTTCAATATCAACATCCAGCCGAGCTTCAGCATCACGCGACTCGTGTTCATGCAACATCTCAATGGAATCGTTGCTATTCCTAATATTAGGGGAGGAGGGTTAGTACTAATTGGATACTAGATTCCGCCCGCGACGTTTGGTACCTGGATAAAAAGTAGCCTATTTTCCATACAAAGAAAGAAAGAAAGAAAGAATAAACATTTATTTGTTCCAAAAGCACAACACAATCACTACATAGTATAAAGCAAAGTCGCTTTCCGCTTCCCGCGTCTGTATGTCTGTATGTATGTTTGCTTATATCTTTAAAACTACACAACGGATTTTGATGCGGTTTTTTTTAATAGATAGAGTGATTCAGGAGGAAGGTTTATATGTATAATAACATGCTACCCGTGCGAAGCCGGGGCGGATCGCTAGTTAGTGAATAAAGAGAACAAAAAACAATCGACAGCAAATTGTGCCATGTGGGGGCAAATATGTCCCCGTCTCAGCATTGAGCCGCACAGCACCGAACCTAAGGAGTAGGCGAAGCGCGGTGCGACGCTGGTTTTCACAAGGAGTCAGCCTTCAGAAGATTTGTGTCTTGACGAAGACATTGTTCTCAGATTTGGAATGACAACGGCACGACGTTTGTAGGTGCTTTTAAAGAATTAGAGCAACTGAATGCCATCCAACAAGAAAGTGCAGCTAGGTTAGAGGCCAACGGCACTCAGTGGCATTTTATTCCTCCTCGTGCCCCCAACTTTGGTGGACTATGGGAGGCCGAGGTGAAGTCGACCAAATTCCATTTCAATCTGAATCGTCTGGTCGTGTTTGAGGCACAAACATCCAAACTTCCCCACAAACTTTTGTATTTATAATATTAGTAGGATACAGTTCCAGGGCAAAATAGAATATAATAGCTATAACTACAAACTCTAACTACGTAATAGCTTACTGTTTTTTCCGTTTACTCCCACCTGTTCTGTTGAGTAATTCTGTTGACAAAACTACTGGGATTTTTTCCCCCATTAATTCTGTGACTTAAGACGCTGCCAGTCGACGATTATTTTTGTTCGAAACGAAAAAAGAAATACTTGTGAACAAGCCACATCTCCTATTTTATAATGTATAGTATATGTGAATAAAGATGTATCCATCTTTAATCACTTCGATAAATAATCCTACCGACCGCTGCAATGATGACAAACACACGTCCGCGCGTGGTCCGCCTTAGCTTTTCGAATAAATTAATGATATAAATTATGTATAATTACTTATCAAAAATCTATCCTAATAGAAATCTAGATCTACATATTACCTATCTTTAACAATAAATCACAAGTTGATTTTAATAGTAGGTATATAAAATATTTCGATCATAAATTCTAAAACGTATCATTTTGAAATAATATCTTTATCGTGAAAAGATTCTGCTATTATGTTTTCAGCTTAATAGAAATCTAGGTAGGAACCTGAAGTAATATACTTATAAAAATAGGAGATGTGGCTTGTTCAGAAGTATTTCTTTTTTCGTTTCGAAAAAGAGCAATCAGCGACTGGGAGCCTCTTAAAACTTGTGACTATGCTTTACACCTGACTTTTATCTCTACTATTCCCACCTGTTTTGTTGAGTAATTCTGTTGACAGAACTACTTTCGAACATTCTGTAGATTAGACTACGAATGAATTGTGCAAGTTGTAAACTTGAATGTATTTTTATTTCTTCAGAGAATACGGTGAGAGATGGCACAACGCTGGCCGCCTCCTCAACAAACAAAACGTTTTCGATGACTTCCAATTCGCAGCTGAATACCTCATCGCGGAGAATTACACGAAACCCGCCCTTATTACCATACAGGGAGGGTCCAACGGAGGTTTACTCGTGGCTGCCTGCATCAACCAACGGCCTGACCTCTTCGGAGCAGCTGTTGTGCAAGTCGGGTGAGGAAACTAGTTAAAGTTATCCAATTTTAAAAACAAAAGTTCAGAAATCCCTTATATCGTATGCGATTTTTGAATTTGAAATTTGAATTCATGCAAAGTGACCTTTTAAGATTGGCCTGGAAAAAGCTGGTCCAAAGACATGATAAATTCCACAGGATAAAAATAAATGACCGAGAAAATGTCATAAACTTGAGTATATGGAATCCTAACCAGAAATAAATTCACAAGTCTGAAATTCAAATTATTCTCATGCGAAACTTTTGTACACTATATTTAAAAATCAAATTAAAAACAACTGCTGATCTAAGATTAAAACTTTGCATAGTTTCGTTGCTTTTTAGGGTTCCGTATCCAAAGGGTAAAAACGGAACCCTATTACTAAGACTTCGTCACAGGGCTGTATCTCATAAACCGTGATAGCTAGAGAGTTGAAATTTTCAGACTTATGTATTTATGTTGCCGCTATAACAACAAATACTAAAAACAGAATAAAATAAATATTTAAGGGGGTGTTACGCAAAGCTAACGTATGGATATAGCTGAGCTAGGCTCGACCTGTCCCAAGCGAGGTACAAGGTGCATCGGACTCACGAGGCGCATCGTCAGCGGGAACGTGGTCGCCTGACGTCAATCGCAACAGCTCGTTGCGATTGACGTTTGTTGACAAAAACACGTTTGTTGCAGCTCCAATGCAACAAACGTGTTTTTTTGCCGTTTTATATATAATGGTACGGCGAGGCCGACTCGCACTTGGCCGGTTTTATATTTAATACAATTAATAGTTAAAATTCTAAGTCTTGCATTTTAATTTTCAGAGTATTGGACATGCTTCGATTCCAAAAGTTTACGATCGGCCACGCGTGGACATCTGATTACGGAAGCTCTGACAACAAAACCCAGTTCGAATATTTGCTCAAGTACTCGCCGTTGCACAACATATACCGACCTGACGGAAACGGTAAGAGATCGTATACTAATAATATTATAAATGCGAAAGTTTGTGATAAGGCTGCTATGTTTGTTCCCTAATCAAAAATAAACGACAAAACGGATTAAGATGAAATTTGCTGTAGTATGTTGATAAAAAATCAGAATAAATTAAGGGGGAACTTATAATCCGAAAAACAACCCCTAAATGAAAAAAATGCCAAATGTATGATTTTGGTATAGATGGCGCTGGTGTGCAACTAATCTGACATCACAGACTAAAAACATTTAGTCGTCATAGCAACGCAGTTTTTATTAATGAATGATACGCATTCTACCAAAATTCCTAATTTATTTTATCAGTACAAGGTTTGTAGGGGGGAAAATGGAAGTTGCCAGAATTATGCGATAATTTAAATTTGACGGGACAACGTCTGTCACGAGTCTGTCGGCTAGTAAGAAATAAAACAAAATAGATTTTCGACTATTATCTCCAAGTGCGGTAGACATCTTCTTAGAACTCCAAAGCGCTCGAATCATTGCAGATGTCGGGAGGTCTAAGTCAAATGGTTAAATGTTCGAGTTCGTTCGTAGTTTGATCACCAAGATTGTTTATTTAGCATTCTGTTTATTACGATTGAGATGGCTACTGAAGTATTATGCTTGCTGGTAGCAAATCAGACATTAGAAGCTGTACTATATCGAAACGGTAAAAGTCTGTGATTGGCGTGATGCTACTTACAATATTAATAACAACAAATATATTAGGATCACGACTGTAATCCCCAAGTACGGTAGACATACTCTCAGATCTCAAGGCGCTTAGATCCTTTAAAATTTCTAAATGGGTAGTAAGAGCAATAGGCTGCGTTCCCACTACGCCGGACCGGCAAATCTGCCGCGCCGGTAAATCTGCCGGAAGGGCTAGTGGCTGTACAATTTATATGAATCTGTTCACATTATCCCGGGTCCGGCATTTTTACCGAGCGTTTTGTCACTACGTGTTGTCACTCAGTACTTGACTGTCTGAATTTCTTCCGGCATCCGATGTAATGTGAACACTCTGTCTGGTGTCCGGTTTCCGGCAGATTTGCCGGTCCGGCGTAGTGGGAACGCAGCCATAGAGTAACACTACGTTGCAGTAGTTAGCATTCCATATGTGATAGGTTGCAAGCCCATTGATATAATATTGTATACTAGCGACCCGCCCCGGCTTCGCACGCACGGGTTTAATACATATAAACCTTCCTCCTGAATCACTCTATCTATTAAAAAAACCGCATCAAAATCCGTTGTGTAGTTTTAAAGATATAAGCAAACATACATACAGATGCGGGAAGCGGAAAGCGACTTTGCTTTATACTATGTAGTGATAACGATAACAATATAACAGCAATACTTATTGAATATTTGCAGGTCATCCAGAATACCCCGCGACGTTAGTTCTCACCGCGGATCACGATGATCGCGTGGTACCCCTTCATTCCCTCAAGTTCATTGCGGCTTTGCAGCATGAAGTGACTGGCTCTACGCAACACAGACCGCTACTGGCCCGCGTCGATACCAAGGCGGGTCACGGCGGAGGGAAACCGACTGCGAAAATTGTAAGGAAACGTTTGTCTTGTCGCTTAGTCTCCCTGAATTACTCCTAAATTACTGGATGTGAATATCTTTGCCTTGAAAGTCACAAGACTTGACAATCATAGGCTGCGTTCCCACTACGCCGGACCGGCAAATCTGCCGGAAACCGGACACCGGACAGAGTGTTCACATTTCATCGGATGCCGGAAGAAATTCAGACAGTCAAGTACTGAGTGACAACACGTAGTGACAAAACGCTCGGTAAAAATGCCGGGCTCGGCAAAAATGCCGGACCCGGGATAATGTGAACAGATTCATATAAATTCATATAAATTGTACAGCCACTAGCCCTTCCGGCAGATTTACCGGCGCGGCAGATTTGCCGGTCCGGCGTAGTGGGAACGCAGCCTTAGGGTACATTTAGAAAGTATATAAGTCATTCGATAAGTAATCTGGTTCCCATAGTACAAGCTTTGCTTAGTTTGGAGCTAGATGGCTCTGTGTAAAAATATCCAATATTTATTCATTGACCAATCGTAGTGCTCGAAAATTTGGTTATGGTGATATGTTTGGTTTTTTGTATGGTCCGGATAAGATGGAAAAAGTGATAAAACTGCATTATCTTGAAAACCATCAAACTTAACAAGAAACGGTCTATATTTATTTACTTAGCTAGTACTAGCGACCCGCCCCGGCTTCGCACGGGTAGCATGTTATTATACATATAAACCTTCCTCCTGAATCACTCTATCTATTAAAAAAAACCGCATCAAAATCCGTTGTGTAGTTTTAAAGATATAAGCAAACATACATACAGACATACAGACGCGGGAAGCGGAAAGCGACTTTGCTTTATACTATGTAGTGATAGTATATGTGAATAAAGATGTACCCATCTTTAATCTCTTCGATAAATAATCCTACCGACCGCTGCAATGACGACAAACACACGTCGGAGCGTGGTCCGCCTTAGCTTTTCGAATAAATTAATGATATAAATTATGTATAATTACTTATCAAAAATCTATTCTAATAGAAATTTAGATCTACATATATTTATATTTATTTAACAAAAAATCACAAGTTGATTTTAATAGTAGGTTGAATTCTAAAACGTATCATTTTGAAATAATATCTTTATCGTGAAAAGTTTCTGCTATTATGTTTTCAGCTTAATAGAAATCTAGGTAGGAACCTGAAGTAATATACTTATAAAAATAGGAGATGTGGCTTGTTCAGAAGTATTTCTTTTTTCGTTTCGAAAAAGAGCAATCGTCGACTGGGAGCCCCTTAAAAACGAAACTAATGTTTTTGAAGAGCCAACTATGGAAAATAAACCTATCGAGAAAAGTTTCACCAATCGTGTTTCTGTCTATGATTTATCTAGATTATATCTTTGTTATCTTTGTCATAAAAAAACAGAACTGTATGTTTTACGGTTATTGAAAAAAAAAACGATTCTGCATTCATCAAAAACATTTATTACTCGTCTTAACTATTTCGAGCACTGTGATTGGTCAATTTACAGTCCGCTCTTGCATAGGTTCTGTTTCAACTAAAAATATTGTGACAAACAGGATAATATGTCTTTTTTGACACGCAATTATTATGGTGTAAGCAGTGTAAAATAACAATGGTTTTCTTTTTTAGATTGAAGAGCACACGGACATCCTATGCTTCATGACGCAGTCATTAGGCCTCAAGTTCGTCAAGTGAACCCACCTGCCATGTACAAGAATAGTATTAAATTCTTTATAGCAAAGTATTATGTAAATATACCAACACAATGTGTCAATGTACCTCAAAGTCTTGCGAGACTGGTGATATTGTTACGCAACCGCTAGCTAGCTATTTTTATGAATAAATCTTGTTATTATTTTTCATCTGATTTTATTTTCTTGTTCGAGTTAGTTATTTTCATCCAGTATTCATCCAAGTATCCAGGTTATGTAGGGTTCAAGATCTATGTGTATTAGCTAGAATACGAAGTTTAAGGCGCTCCCAGTCGACGATTGTTTTTGTTCGAAACGAAAAAATAAATACTTGTGAACAAGCCACATCTCCTATTTTATAATGTATAGTATATGTGAATAAAGATGTACCCATCTTTAATCACTTCGATAAATAATCCTACCGACCGCTGCAATGACGACAAACACACGTCGGAGCGTGGTCCGCCTTAGCTTTTCGAATAAATTAATGATATAAATTATGTATAATTACTTATCAAAAATCTATTCTAATAGAAATCTAGATCTACATATTACCTATCTTTAACAATAAATCACAAGTTGATTTTAATAGTAGGTATATAAAATATTTCGATCATAAATTCTAAAATGTATCATTTTGAAATAATATCTTTATCGTGAAAAGTTTCTGCTATTATGTTTTCAGCTTAATAGAAATCTAGGTAGGAACCTGAAGTAATATACTTATAAAAATAGGAGATGTGGCTTGTTCAGAAGTATTTCTTTTTTCGTTTCGAAAAAGAGCAATCAGCGACTGGGAGCCTCTTGGTCGTATTAGTTCTATAGATTGTGGTTTTTATTAGCTATGAACACTTGAATTCACAGATTTTTCTTTCTAGGATTATTCATCAAATAATAAATAACAAATGTTTATTGTGTTTAACTGTTTATTGTTTGTATATTCTTACAGTAAGATGCTAAAAGCACAAAGTTCAGTTAGGACTGCTCCTGCTCCATCCCTTGACATAATATAGAATTAGTAACTTAGAACAAAATAAATAAAACGTTTCAGCCCTTATGGCGATTACTCTTTATCCAATAAAAACAATATCTTAATTTCTTTATGCTTAGTCACTTGTGCAACTTACAATATCAAGAAATTGTTACAATGGCCTCGATTTAAAATCGTTTACGAATATAATTAAATTCATGTCACGTTTATTGTTAATTTTGATACAATATAAAATAACCAGAGAGCAGTAGGGAACTATTGCGATGGCCGTTTTCCATACACACAAATTTTCGGTCGAAAATTATATCAGTTA
This sequence comes from Hydriomena furcata, assembly GCA_912999785.1. NCBI lineage: Eukaryota > Metazoa > Arthropoda > Insecta > Lepidoptera > Geometridae > Hydriomena > Hydriomena furcata. The sequence goes on from OU538824.1 coordinate 4,105,143, forward strand.
TGAATAGCAGCCGCAACAGAATCTTTAAAACCCTCTGGCTGCGATATTAATTAGCACAATGTCGTCATCTCGTTGAAGTAATAGAAATCGTCGGACCCAATACAGTGAAATGTACAATTAGCAAGGTACAGATAACAGTGACCGACGCGCAGGCCCCGTATTCCGAAACGAGTGCCCGCGTCTATCGGTCGCCTCACACATACAACAACATCTAAAAAAGAATTATTAGTAAAACACTATACTAACACATTTAGTACATGCATTAAATACAGGTTACACACAGACTAATAAAATAACAAGCAACCGTCAACCTTAGCCAAGTCAGGACACAAACGCTACGGTTCAACTAGTTTTAAGTCTAAAATTACACATTTCATAGCTTAGGGTCGGGAGAGTTAAATCTACAATTAATGTTAGTTAAAAATCGAGGCCAAACTTTCATAATCGCCGAAATCATCGCAAACGATAGCCGTTTGAATAGAATAGACTTCACAAGAAATAGAGAACAAAACTAAACCGCGCCGCGAACATAAAGTAACTGCCTTTACCTCGAAGAAATTATTGAATGTCGAGGATTCCGGCGATTAGTATTTATGCTATACTAAGGAGACATCATGGCCGCATGATGTAACTTTAGCGTTCGTCGGGACCGGCAGCCGAACACCATACTATATCAAAATCACCTAATATTACAGATTAATTTATTAGTTCATAACAAGCATAGAATATAGCAGAAAATTTTATATTATAAAATGATGGTGGTCGTACCGCTGCTAGGTCCCAATGAATCGGTTTTGGTTTGGCTCCACAGCCTTAGGTCGCAGCCACAGTGGAGGCGCGCAGGCGATATTATTTCATTCGTCTTTTCACGGCGCTTTTTCTTACATAATTATGACGACAATTCGCGTCCGCGCCTTACTGTGACCGAGCACTTACTTTCGAAATAATTCGTTCCTACATAATTTTACTGATATTTCGTGTCGACTACATATATAAGAAATTTGCCACCTAGTTAAATTGTAAAATCGAGATACATATTTTATATTCTTCTAATGATTAACTAAAGGGTTTCACACCATCGTAAAACGGTGTAATTTTTATAATATTAATAACAATATAGATCAATCTATAAACATATCTTGTAGAGGCAGTGACAATTGAAGACGGCTGTTAAATAATTTCAGTGGCTTTCTAACAAAAAAAATAATATAAACATTTATTATTCTAAAATAAAAAGATAAATGAAAAATAAACAGAAATTACGTGTGTCGAGATCAAACAGATTTTGGTGAATATATCATAGCTGGAAATAACATTTACGTTGGTGAAGGTGGTGAAAATGTCCCGAACAATTCCTCGCTCTGAAATATTCACACATTATTGCAACCAAATCGTTCTCAATTTTAAGAATATAATAAAGAACTTAACTAAACAACGACCATGACAGTGCTCACTCGGGGATGCCATTGGGGATGGATTTGGTTCCTGTGCCTGTCGGCCCATTTTGCATCCTTTAAAAAGACAATTACATATTACTAGTATTATTACAACAAGTTGCAAGTGTTTGTGGTTCGCGTAACTAAACTACAAGTCAGGCTGGGATGACGAGTTGACAACGTGACTGAGACAGACCGTGGGTATATTATATAAGTAATGGGGTATATTATATGTAATATTATACAAGGCGTTGTTTCTTTGAACTTTGCTATCTGTGTATCTGCATGTCTAGATCTAGGTGAACTCAGAAAATATACTCACGTGTCAAGCCCCATTTGCGCAAGCGAGCGCAGTGCAGCGCGAGAGCATTGTTCGTGCGAATGAGCCGTGGAAGGGCCTCCGCCATGGCACATCACAGGCGGCTCCGTGGAGAGGGACACCAGCGACAAGTAATCGCCGTGATTGCGCTGAAGATACAAATGTATACTTGGGTTAAGACGAGTCTTTCTTCACGTACGCAAGTTTTCAATCTTATTTAGTTTATTATATTTATATTATGTGATTTAATTACCATTCATAAAAAAGGCTCCAAACGGCTTCACACTCTATGACTTAGAACCGGTTGATTAGCACACAAGAAGGTGGCCAGACTTGTATTTTCCCTCACAAAACAAATAATATTATATTTCCAATAGAAATAGCCAATCTAGTTACTTCAGCACAGCTCTATGTTAAATACCTTGGGGAAGTCTGAGAACTGCACAGTAAATCCAAGCAAATGCGCCAAATACATCAGCTGGTCCTTAGCGCCTGGAGAAGAACCTCCCGCGCCTCCTCCGCTTGAAGCGCTGTTTGTGCTGGGAGGACTGCTTGAATTGCTCAATTCGCTTACGCCTGGAAATTCAAAATCAAAAGGTATTCATTTCAATATAATCACAAGAATCACTTTAAAACGTCTCAGGAGTTAAGGGCTTCACACACGGCAGCTATAGCTGCTATACACAGTTTTTTTATATTAAATTTTAAGGTTTTTTTGAATTTTCAAAATATTCAAATGTAACATACCGTTTGTCTGGTGAGAGTGTCCTGTCCGTTGATGGTACTGGTGGTCCATGAGCAGTACCCCTGGTACAGGCTGTCTGACGTCACTGTTGGCGCTAGCTGCGTTTTCACTGTCCTGAAAGTTATTATAATTAAAAAAAAATAGGTCCACAACTGTAATCCCCAAGTACGGTAAACATACTCACATACTCACATATCTCCAGGCGCTTAGATTCTTATATTATATTTGCCTTATAATATTTATTTCAAGCCCAAAGTGTATTTCACAAGGAAGATTTAAACCTATATTATATTACAGGCGGCGTATTTATGATGGTCGCGAATCATGTTGGAATAGGATCACCACTGTAATCCACAAGTACGGCATATTATCAGATCTCCAGGTGCTCAGATCCTTGGATATATCTAAAGGGTCAGAGGCACGTCTAAACAATACATTCGGTCATTTTTAGGGTTCCGTACCCAAAGGGTAAAAACAGGATCCTATTACTAAGACTTTGCTGTCCATCTGTCTGTCACAGGGCTGTATCTCATAAACCGTGATAGCTAGACAGTTGAAATTTCGCAGATGATGTATTTCTATTGCCGCTATAACAACAAATACTTACTAAAACAGAATAAAATAAATATTTAAGTGGGGTTCCCATACAACAAACGTATTTTTATAGATAATCGTACTGAACTCTTCGTACAATCCGACTCGCACTTCAAGGCCAAGTGTGAGTTTCATCCATTCACATTCATTTTGGACTTACTTTTCGTTTAGGTTCGCTAGAGATCTTCTCAATAACGTTGCTGGGTTCTTTGGCCGGCAGCACTGGCACCGGCTCGGGGGCGTTTGAGTTCATTTCCATCGCTAGAAGAACATCTGAAATTATTATGACGATACATCAAATGTGAGGCAGACAACACAACAATTATACAACTAAAATAAACTATGACTTTTTATGGCGACAATTGCACGTAAAAATATTGATAAGAGTATAAAATAAAAACAATGAAAAATACAAAGCTTCCAGCTAATTCGACTGGCGATAAGCAAGCACATTATGATCACGAAAATTACGCACGTACGATCAACTACAAATCATAATATAAATCCTCAATAAAGTTACTAGCAAAGTTGATGTTGTACCGATTGGGCAGTGTGGTCGCTAACTAAGCGACAAAGCCGTTTGTTTTTGCTATGTTCTTCAAATGATTAATGAATAAAATCTCGACGGTGTACTCACTGTGCGCTGCGCGTCTTTTAGCTGCCTTCTTATTAGGTCCGAGACCAGTAGCCGCGTGGGGAGGCGCGACACACTGCACCAGGAATTCCCTGCGTCTTGCCGCGCCGCGTTCTTCCAACACGCGATATTGCGGTGAGCGAGCGCGGACCGCGTGTCGCGCGACAGCGAGTCGTGAGATCGGGTTGTCGCTGCCACCAGCTGCCATTGCACATGAGACTCCTCCCTCCTGGAATAAACGATAGGCTTAAGCTGTAGTAGGAATGGATGGGAAACTAATATATTATCTAAATAATAAAGTGCGAAGTGAGCTAATATTTACAAATAACTTTGTGCGTTTTGAGCAGTAAGCAGATTCCACGTCATTTTATAAAATATTTTTTTTATGAGATATAATAGTAACATGGAAATCAAAAGGTTCATCGCCATCATGAACGCAACCTCTCTAACTATTTATATAGACTTTTTATTTATTTTGGAATACAAAATATCAAGCATGTTTGCTAAATAATATGGCCAAGTTCCAAATGTCCCCCTATCCTTCTTAAGATATTTACAACAATCCAAGCGCCTGGCTATCTCAGAGGATATCTACCATGTTTGGCAATAACTTCTAATGCATACCTTGATCAAATTCCTAGGTTTCTTCTTAGTGGGCTGGTGCCGTCGCTTGTCCAGTGCTGGGCGTGGGCGCAGCATAGCGGGTGGCCAGCGTGTGCGCATCTCCTCTAACATCTTCTCTGCCGCGCGACGTTTGGACACCTTCTTGCCGTTACCTTCGCCTTCTGTTTCCATATCACCCACAGTGCATATTGTTATAAACACCTGGAAAGGGTAATGTAAAATTAATGGTGGTGAAATGTAGTATTTGGACGTGCCTCCGACTAACCTTAGAACTAACTAACTTTAGATATCTTCCAAGACTCTAAGCGCCTTGAGATCTGAAAGTATGTCTACCGTACTTGGGGATTGCAGTCGTATTCTATTTCATTTCATTACATATTGTTCGCCAAGCAACTGTTAATACCCACCCTCATATGCGGCGGCCCGCGCTCCGATTTGACGGTGAAAATGACGGTGAGATTGCGCTTCAACGCTAGCTCGTGGACCAACGACACGGGGGATTTTACTTCGGAGTTCATCGGATCGGAACTGGTTTCATCTGTAATTGTTTTATTGGATTTTATACAAAAACACATTACAGTGGACCCCCGATAATCCGGCGCCCCCTGTACTCCGACATGACTTTGTTTAATTATAACATATAGAATCTTATCATTGGATATGTAATTTGTCGGATTACAAGGTACTCTATTGTAAAAAATTCAGAACTATAGGGGGTCTTAGGCAGTGCTCTATAATCCGACAAATTCGATAGTCCGACACTGCCCTGCATAATGTTTGTCGGATTACCGGAGGTCCACTGTATTTGTAAAAAGTCTCTTACTCACATTATGCTTAGAAACTAAATAACTTGTATGTATATTATTAGATCTAAACATATGTATATTTCAAGTTTCATCCAAATCAGTTTAATCTTTTGGGCGTCATTAAGGCACAAACATCCTTGCAAACTTTCGAATGTATAATATCAGAGACCACGCGGTAATTAGCATAAAATAAACGGTAGATAGACCAACCTGCATCTGGATCGGGCGGAGGATCAGAATGCGGCGGTCGCTGAGAGCGAAGATCCAATAGCGCTCTTGCAGCAGCATCATGTCTTGCTGCTTGAGGAGTACTCCCTTCACCCAACCACGCCCGTCCCCCCACAGCCACTCTCACTCGGTACACCAAGGCAGGCCCAGCAAGGCGAGGGAAGCCCACCCAGCTGCGAGCTACACGCGCACGTGGCACGGGATGCACGCCGAGCACGGGCACGGGCACGGGGACGGGCACGGGAGGCACGGAGGTGTACACCGCCGGCTGGCACAGCTTCATGGCGAGCGCGTTCAGCTCCACTGTTGGCATCACTGCGGTTGAGATCGACATGTTAGTTTGGATAGGAGCAGAATTGTGGCTCGATAAGTTCAGCCCGACACCACACCGTTGAACTTCATTTACGACGAAATGGAATAGTCAAGCGTCGATATAGTTTTGTAATTTTTACGACTATTAAATCCCACATAAATAAAATTCAAATGGTGGTTCAAAAGGTAGTCCACCTTGGCCAGTGTTGTAGTTAATTTTCAATACCCACGTCACGGTAGTGTAGTTTATATAACTAAACGCCAAATGGCGCTAAGTTCGCCTTCCAGCAACGCTGGGGCAACGTTACAGGTTAAACCATTTGCGTTGCGTAATGATGTAACTAATGATTCGTCACAATATGTGTAAGTATCTCAATAATGTCACGATCTGAATAGAGATTGGAATAGCTTAAAAGAGTGAGCCTGCTGGCATTTGCTTGCATGTACCCGAATGCCTGTGATGGTGGTGGTTGAGCGGCGCATGCGCATTCGCACTCCTTGGCGGAGGGGCAGGGAAGCCAGTGGCCGCGAGTGCCGCGTTCGCCGCCGCGTGTTGTGCGCGCTTTATTGATGAACCCTGGAACATTTCGTTACTAAGTTATTCACTCGACGCTACTGCAGTAAGTTTTCATAAGGAAAAAATTACAAAGCCTAAATACTCGTTAAAAAACGGTCTCACTTTTACCGGGTTTTTATATGGGGTGTCCCAAACAACTGTGTCAAGTAATAGAAGAGATGAAGTCTAGACTTAGAGCATCCTAAGGCTCTCATCAGACGCGCCACAACCGCATCCACACCACAACGGAAAAAATGTCGCTGGACTCAAAATAGAATGGAAACGTGTTCCATTCATGGTGGTGCGTCTTAAGAGTACCTTAGACGTAGGTACTCAAACAGCCCCATACATAATGATAAGTTTGAAATAATGGATCAAAGCTGTCAAAGCAAATCTTACCTCAGCTGTGTATTCTTCAATATCACCCAGACGGAGTGTTACTGTGAATATTTTCTTGTGAGCTGGTCCTTGTTCTGATGTGAGGCGGTATTGATGTTTTACCTTCAAGTAAACACAAAGTCAAATTTAGATATGTAGTAGCAATGTCTTATTTATTAGATAAAAAAATCCTATTTAGAATTTAAAAGCGGCCGATCTTATGCAGCCTGCACACAACCATTCTGAGGAACTTGGGTTGGTTTTCCATCTAATTATTGTATACGTAAGTACCAAAGCTAATGTAAACTAGGTATTATGTGCTTTCCATGATGTCGGAAGATAAGTGCAGTTCAAACGCGACTGATTACGCCTGCAATTGCCAACGTAGACGCACCATTACATACATAACGGCTTTCCACTTGCTACGATCCTGACATACTTATTTTGCTTTATTCACTCTTAATACTTTCCTCACGCATGCTCCTCGATTTTGAGTACTCTTGACCTGGCCTTTTTCCAAAAGGTTACCTAGTGGTCTTCCTCATGCAACTTTGGGATGGGTTCATATTTTTATTAGAGTATCTCACCTTACTGTACCTGGCCAATTCATTGACCAAGCACATAGGAGTCTTCTCTTTACTGTTGGCCTGCGTCGGGTGACCCGCCTCGTGATCTCCCGCCACCATTCCGCCCTCATCCTCTAAACCATCGTCATTCGACAACACATTGTCTGCCGAATCTCCTTTGTCGTCATGAGAGTCCGGAGAGCCGGATAGCTCCTTGGGCTCGTCAGACGTTATCGGCACGCACATACCTGGATAATTTAAAGGGACATTTTAGAATAAATTTGTTCAGCGGAGAAGCATTTAATACAAACTTTGATAAGCAAACTCAATAAAATGCCAATGAAATTCACTGCTACCACAAATAAAAACTATGAACTTGTGTATGTTACCGGCAATATTGTTTAGGTATTATATACACTGCCTAGGTTTGTATCGAGAAGCTGGATTATGCAGTTAGACCGCAACAAGTATGTATACTCTATTTAATCCATTCCCACCTCCATCCAAATCAACAGAAAACATAGCCAATGACCATTTATGTATCCATTTAATTCATCATGATGAATTGATGATCATTTCATTAGAAATTAATTCACTCAGAAACTCCCTCACGGTTTTCATTTATCACCAACAAGTAGGTTGACTGTCGGCGATAGTTTGTATATAAATACTACGCGTGCTCAAGCCAGAGACTGAGGATTCGGCTGGTAAAAACAAGTGCAAATAAAATTCAATAAAAATCCTTGGTGCTATAAAAACTCAGCAACTACAAAACAAAACATGAAAAAAAAAAACTCATAAGAGAAGACCGAAACAATAATACAACAAAACCTACATACAAAAACAACTGACCGTAATCAGATCTATGAAACGCGTTCGTTAGCGACGACAGAGTGGGCGATAGACAGCGACGCATATCTAGATAGGAATAAAAAATTGGTTAGCAGACAAGGGTCAAAGAATAATTCTGCATGTTTCCAAATTCGAACAAAGTTAGTGTCTATGGCCTAAGGACGTCCAAGATATAAAGAGGAAACATTTGTATTTTTGTATGTTTGTAACGAATAAACTCAAAAACTATTGGACCGATTTCAAAAATTCTTTCACCTTTAGAATGCTACGTTATCACTATATTCTATTACTAGAAAAAATAGGGATCCCTACTAAAACTTCAATAAGATAACCAAGGTGTAGAAACAATTGCCATAAAATCATTATTACACCCGTGCGACACGCTGGGGCGGACTGCTAGTAGAAAACTGCTTGTCTTCTTGTTCCTAACACTATCATGTGCGATAATAAGAGCGAGAACGGGGAATAGTAAAGGTTGTCGATACTCACTTGAAGCTGTGACGTTGTGCGAATGCGTGGATACGGAGTGCGAGGGCGAGGGCGCCGCCGGGAGCGGACCGTGGTACGCGGGCGGATACATGCCGCCCATGTACCCACGCCGGAGACCCTTCATTTGCTGACAAAATAACAATACACATTACATAACTGCTGCAACAAAGCTGTAATATTTGGAAGTGACTCCTACTAAATCCTTTAGACATCATCAGGAAACTGTAATCTGTGAGGATATCTACCGTACTTGGGGATTACAGTCGTGATCCTATGAAAAAATACCTATACCTATTTAAGAAAATAAACATTGCCACTATAGTCTGCCCAACTGAATTTATTAATATCCTCTTAAAGTAGTTCATTTCCTATTAAAATATAAATGCGAATGTTGGTTAGCCTTTGTTTCGATAATGGTTTTAAGGATTTGGGTGAAACTAGGTCAAAACGAAATATGTAACTCCATGCAAACGAAGCAGCAGTCTTTCTACTACTAGTAATTAGGGTAGATATTCGTAGTTCTACTAAGGAATTTGATTATGTGGGGTAGGCTAACAGTTTGTAGCACTATTTACTAATAACATAGGTGGTTAAATTGCTCGGATAGCGTGCTTTCTTTACACAAGCAGACGTATTCTTCTTTATATCTATGGTTGTTCAAGTAAATTAAATTACAGATTTTGTTTTATCATAAATAAATAAATAAATACCGGGTGGTGTGAGTGGTGCTGCGGCGGGTGGTGCATAGCGCGCATGGCGTGTGGGGCATGGTGCACCGGCAGACCCATCCCTTGGTGCATGCCGCCGCCCGCGCCCGAAGGACCAAGCGGCACTCTGCGCGCAAAACACACAGTAAGCCAACAACGGGGTAATCAAAATTTACAAGACTTGCATCTACTGTCCAGTCAGCCTTGCACGTGCACCCGAGGAAACGTTTTGGCAAATATATATAGCGATATGTACTAGAATGAATAAAAAGAGAAATTTTGCCACTCGACTTCAAATTTACGACCAAGACGCGCGGCCATATAATTCAAATGTAATTTTGGTCTATTCTTACGAAGATAAATCGTTTTCTCGGTTGCTCATTCTAGGCTCACAGAAGCCTATTGAACCTTGTGTGGTATTGGGTTAGAGTATATTTCACCAGAGTATTTTGGGTTTGTCTGTCCGCGACCATAACTGTTGTAACACAATCGAGACATCGATCGTCGAGATAATATAATAACCTACAACACGATATAGACTCGTGTCAAATTAATAATAATAAGTATTTCAATTCATTCCAGTCAATCTCTACTAAGTAGATTATAAGAAACGATAAAATGGGATCTGCTGCTATCCCAGATAAAATCTAACTTAGAAAAAAATCCAAGAGGCTAATGTAGTAGTAATGGTATTACAGAACAGTTTTGTGTTTTGCCTCATTCAATATAATTTGAAAATGTCAAAAGACAAAAACACTATCAATTAAAAGATACCTACCGTTTATTTTGTGAAAAGTGAAAACTATAACTACATAAGCAAGCGAAACATATAAAAGTATGTACATATCGTTTTATGGACAACATTGTTATAAAATAGCTAATAAGAGAGAAGTCGCTGGTGCAATAAATCTTTGAGACGTGTAGCGAAGAAGTGCATTCACACTAGCACGCGGCACGGCCTTGATCAGCTGTTCGTTTTATAACTCTAAATGCAGACAAAATCCTAATCGAAATCCTCAGATAATTCGGAATAAATGCAACTTACTTTTATACATTACACTATACTAGTCCTACTGTGAATAGGTAATTATCCGCACGCACGTTGATTAACCAATAAGAAAAGTTTGAATAGGTAGTTTGGAGTAGCGGTTGTGAAACAGTCTCACCTTCTCTGACGTCGGCAAAAAAACGATTTCATTTGGAGATATATAATTGTCTCACGTGAAAAGTTTCCTTGAATAATCACACGTTTAAACTAGTCACTACGCGCTGTGCAGGGTGTACCTACAGGCTACACTGTGCACTTGGGGACACCGGACACCCTTCCGTCTAGTCGGTCTGCACACCACTGCACTGTTATTTCAACTGGCAGGTCAGGTCAGGTCAGTTCAATGGGCAATGATATATTAGTCACACCGAAGAAAGAAGGGCATCGCAGACCCAGAGCATCAATAGAGACATCGTCACATGTTTCTTTGTACACCATTCAGGACTAGTTTTAACAAAGACTGCCGCAAAAGACCCTCGACGTATCAACAAATTACACAATATTTGCATATGAATAGCGTCTTCGCTTTAGTCTGATATAAAACAGTGTTATTAAATAGTTAGTGTCGAAGTTTGCATGACCAACTGTTTAGTGGCTATTCTTATTGGTGTTAAGATAAACTCTTGGACAAAGCTTTGCAGAGGGTCTTAGGTGGGCAAGGTATATATTTATTAGAAAATCAAACAGTTTGTGGTTTTCTTTCACACGCTTGAAGTTAATTTAAAAAAATATCGATGGAGCTATTTTTACGACTTTTTTTTTTGTTTTAAAGGACACTAAAAATTTAGTTTCCGTTCTGGTGTTGGCATTTCTTTTCATTTTCCCCTATTTTTGTAAGAATTGAATAAGAAACTTGAATGGCAGGGTCTTATAATTGAACTAGCGGACAGGCCCGCCCCGTCTTCGCACGAAACGAATAAAACATGAATAGAGACATAAAATATACTGCAACGATTGTTCTGATTCTGTAAAGTAGATTTATATGCATATTTCGGTTCAAATGAGTTATAAAAATTCAAAACGTGAGTATTCCAAAAGTAAGCAGGTATATAATACGACACATATGATTAAATCAAAGAAATTCATTAGCAACTTCAATAAGTTACCTGTTGATATAAAAAAGTTATACGAAAAAATCGTCCATGTGCTTTCGCGTGATGCGAAAGTAATTTCGACAAGACAAAGTAGGTAGTTGATCAAACCCCATCCTATCCTAAGTACGAATACGAATATTATTAATCTGTATGTTTGCGAGGATGTTTGTGCCAATAACGCCTAAACGGATGTAACTTGGAAAATAAATACCTAATGTTTGTACCTAACAAGTAGGATACCTTGGAATTAAAACCAGAAGCCGCGGGCGGTAGCTAGTATTTTAGTAAGCGCTTTATCGAACGATAAAAAAGCGTAGAATAGGGTGGAGTAACTTCCAAAAGTTTTCAGGCTTTGTAGTAAAGATTAGCCAGTCTTATATCTTACTAGCGACCCGCCCCGGCTTCGCACGGGTAGCATGTTATTATACATATAAACCTTCCTCCTGAATCATAAAAAAAACCGCATCAAAATCCGTTGAGTAGTTTTAAAGACATAAACAAACATACATACATACAGACGCGGGAAGCGGAAGGATTGGAAGGGCCACGTGAACCAGGTGTGTCAACGACTAAGCAGATTTGTATTTTCTCTTAAGAAGGTTCGCCAGACCGTTTCTTTTGACGCCGCTATAGCTGCTTACCATGGGCATGTATCCTCGGTCTTGAGGTACGGGCTTTTACTGTGGGGTAACTCAGTAGATGTCGAGAGAGTTTTCAAAATTCAAAAAAGATGTCTGAGAGTAATAAACAGGTCTTGGTTTCTTGATAGTTGTAAGCCTCTTCAAGAACTGTAGGATATTGACTCTCACCTGCATGTATATTAGGGAAATTTGTATGTTTGTAAAATCACATCCAACCTACTTTAAAAAACGTAGCGATGTAATTACTCGGCAAAATAGGCCTAAATTTAAAAATTTACTCTACAACCAGTGCCATAAAGATATTTATAAGATAAATAGTTATAACATGTGCATCACAATCTACAATAAATTACCGGAAGAATTAAAAGAACTAAATGGAAATATATTTATAAAAAAATTAAGTGGTTGGCTAATTGAAGAATGTTTTTACAGTGTGAAAGAGTATTTGGAAAATTGAATTGTAACCTAATGACTAATACTTAATTCTAATTATATGACTCACAAAACATTTGCACGCCTGCGTGCAGGCGGAATACAATCTACCATAATAGTTTTAAGATCTGACATGTAAAATAATAATGTATTCTTGCAAATAAATGATTTGATTTGATTTGATTTGATATACTTCTCAAGGCTCTCATTTCTACTAGTAAACAAGTAGATATTATTAAATAGAGAGAATCAATGAGCAAAACTGGTTGACTTGATAGTTAAGTGAATTTTCTGGAGATGAACAGGTTTTTGCAGCATTAATTGTGATTACTATTGAACAATACATTAACAATGATGTGTCATCAAACTCATCAATCATGTATGAATATTCGTGTGCCTTTCTATTTTGGACAAAAAATATATTTCATGTATTATCTTTCTTGGCTTTTTACTTTGTATAACAGTTTGCCGGTAATTGCGATGTCTAAGAAGGTTTATTAACCTCATTACTAAAACTAGAAGCATAAATTATTCTTCACATAACTAATTAGAATTCTTTGTGTTGAGTGGGAATTCACTCAATGTTTTCTGAACTTTCACATCAATAATTTATCGATGTTTGTCATGAAATATAAAGACAGAGTAGAATTTACAGTAAATAGCAAATAAAATAATAAAAAGCGGGACGTTACCTAGTTAATGTTACGTGCCTGTTCTCCCGGTGAAGAGGGGGTGGCATGTTGTGGTGGCCGGTGTGGTGTCCCTGGTGGCCACTGTGGCCACCCATATGCTGTGGCGGGTGCCCCATCGCCTGATGATGCATGTTCGGGTGATGCATCATCTTCACGTTCCACTGCTGCATACAAACAAATTTACAAACCGACCAATAAACACCGAAAGACAGCTGACGATAATAGCTTTCACGACCTGATTCCCTTACCTATACTTTTTGCCAACGACAAAACAGTTTCCCCGGCTATGCAATCAACATAAATCCGCTCGCGAATCACGCCAATTACAATTTATTTTGGCAAACAGTAAAGAAAATCGTTTCGTTCAACATGCGGCCATGTTAGAAAATGTTGCCAACTCAACGGAACGGACAACTTTTTGCAACGTAATAAAAAATATATTCTACCGAAGTGTCAAACCAACTCCCTACCAAAATCTACCAAACTAAGTGAAAATCTGGTCTAAAAAGGTCTTTAAATCTCTATTCTATAGGAACGAAATAAAATATTTTAAAACCCGATAAAATCGCAGAACAGAATTCATAAATACCGGTAGCTATTATATATTACCCTCTTTATTAAACTACTGTGTAGAACATACAATACAAATGACACATTTTTTAGTAGAAATCGTCTCCGTTTAGGTGCTCGCATTTTTAAAGATTTTTGAGAGCGATAGCCAGAGGCACGTCCAAACAATACGTTTGTAAATATGACAACATATTGCATTACGTACGTGACAGGTTGCACCGTCTTCGCTCTGCTTTCCTCACGATTCAGAATTTTCGAATAGAAAAATCCATTGGGATTCGAACCCACAACCTTTACTCGTAAGTCGAGGCACTGGGCCAACGTAGTAGACAATTTTGTCTATGGTATGAGTACCAAGTACCAAGAAAATATTATCTGAATGGAATCCCGCGTCTGACTAAAAATACATCAGGCTGGATGATGAAGAAAAAAGGGCATGCTAATTTGGCGAATTGAAAGAAAGAAAGAAAGAAAGAAAGAAAGAAATAATAAATTTATCAAGTTTTCATGGAATTGATTGTTTCCCTAAACATAATAATACCAAAACATTGAATATATGGAATATTTCTAGGACTTTTGAAAGAAAACATTAAGAAAATACAAAAATATTTATTCATTACGCTTACAAGCAACTCAAAGCTCAGTTTGACATATAAAAAGAAAAACAACCAACATAAAATGGAAGTAATCCTCCTCATTTCTGATTTGCACATCCGTTAGATTGGAGTAAGCGGGCTCAATTTCTTGCAGCGAGCTATCTGGACTCTCATCACTGTCCTGGGTGGTTTCTGCCCAAGAGACACGCTTGGAACTTCTCGATGCATCCTTCTTTTTATCAGAAGTGGGGGTCGAATGAGAGACAGGCGATAGGCCTTTAGTTGGTGTTTGACTGCATTTATCGAGGTAATGTTTTCGAAGGATGTACTCGCGCATCGAATCGTTGGCTGAGCGTTTGGGGGGCGGCGGAGGGGGGAGGGAAGAGTCTTTATCTTCAACGTTCAAGTTTCTTTCATTTCTCACTAGTTCGATTCTATTGACTTCTTCCTCGTCGGCGGTCAACGGCCAAGCACCGAGTTTGTTGCGATGCAAGTGAGGGACAGCGTGCGCGGAGCAAATGATGCGCTTGCGCACGAAGTCGAGGAACGGCGTTAGCTCAGAGCTGAGCTCGCGGCGAACGAGCTGCTTGTGGCGGGTCGGCACGTTCGGATCACGGACCGCTAGTAAGGCCTGCGGACAGAAAGATGACATTTATAAGCTGTCAAAAAAATCTTCTAGGCTTGGTCGAAAAACAGGCGCAACTTCGCTCTTATGACTTTCAAAGTGATTCTTGTGATTTTGACTTAATTAAATACCTAATTACTTTGACTTTGAAATAAAGCTATCGCTATTGATGACCTCGGTAGGCGAGTGTTTGATCGAGACTATTTTAGACTATAGCGCTATAGATTAGGGGCGCCAAATCACCACAACTGTTACTCATAGCAACCAGTAGATACCTGTGAAGCTAGCAGAGTAGTTGTAGCTTCCAATGCGCCAGCTACCAGCCTCTCATTCAGGCAAGGTAGTGCGCTGGCAGCTGATGAAATGCTGGTGAGGGATTCTGAGCGGTTCACCCTCTTAGAGTCCCCGGGACTCGAGCACGAGCAGCGTCGGCGACCGCGAGGTGAACGCGAGCCACTGCCTTCCTCCACGTGGTACGACTGTAATAAGATAGACAGAAAGCTGTACTAGGTCTAAATGCAAATATATGATTTCTGTATTATGGACACTTAGAATAGAATAGAAACAAATGAAATAGGATCACGACTGTAATCTCCAAGTACGGTAGACATACTCGCAGATCTCAAGGCACATAGATCCTTGCAGATGTCTAAAGGAAGTAGACAGAGGCTTGTCCAAATAATATTTTTTTACTGTAGTTAGCGACAGATTGCAAGCCCATCGCCCGCTTATAAAAATATTAACTGGTTTCATTTAAAATCCTGAAAATCAAAAGATTTTTTGGGAAAAAAAAGTAGCCTATGTCCCAAGACTATATTATTTCTATAGGAGATTTCATCACCATCGGCTCAGAGCAGTTTGGCCGTGATAACGTCGCAGACAGACAGACAGAGTTACTTTCGCGGTTTTAATAGAAGTATAGATTATAAAAGTATACTTACATGATTGAGAGATTTAGTGAGCAGACAAATAGCCGACACCAGCGTCCCAAATGTCAATTGCGGGAATGGTTCATAAGTGATCTTGGGCGTTCCAAAGTGTAGCTCCACCAAGGGTTGCCATCTCTCTAAATCTAATCCCGAATCGGCCAATAGGGAGAGGAGATCTGGACTGAAGGATAGTAGGCAGAGTGTTGCCATGTGCAGGATTTCTAGTGTTCTGTAAGTATATAAATAAATCATACCATATTCATCATCATCTACATCATCTGCCTGCCTTTATCCCACTCAAGTGGGGTCAGCACAACATGTTTCTTACACCATACTCCTATATCGCTCGTCATGACAGTATTCACACCTTTCTTACTCGTGTCCTCTTTCCAGCAGTTCAACCATCTCTCTCTACTCGTGTATCAATCCATTTCTTACCCATGTAAATATTTTTACAATATTTATTGTTCCAGCTGGTATATAATATACCCCGGCTAAATTAGAAATAATCTTACTAATATAAGAAAACAGAAAGATTGTGGCTCAGTCACGCCCAAAAGTCTTGGAATATATACGGTAAATACCTGTGTAGTACAATAGGAGCTTGGTTAGCAGCTTCCTCAGCGGATTGCATAGCAGGGTCGTTTGTGCGTCGGGCTCGGATCATTAATGTCACACACTGGTATAGGCAGACACTTATACTTCGCTGTAAGATATAATAACAAACAATTTATATTAGTGTAAGTAATTTTGGATGTAAGAAATGGACAAGTATGTAATAACACGGATGTAACAGGTTTATACAAAACTAGTGGACAGCCTCGTGACTTTGTTCACGTGAAGGTATTTTTAATTTAGACTTAACCACCGCTGCACCCCTTTAGGGGTTTAATTTAGGGAATTCCTTTCTTAGTGCAAATTTCAAGATACTAAGGACCAGCGGTTTAGGCTATAGTATAGCTATATATAGCAGGATAGTTATGTATTTAGATGTAAAACATGAGCTCACCATAATAGCGGTCAAGGAACTGATATTCTGTATCCTCCATCTCGTCTCAAATTTCACCAGCTGCACGATCAGATTGAGCGTGGACGCGCACACATTCATCGCATCGATCGTATACTCCTGTCTCGGCAACAGTATAGCTTCCACCAGATGGTCCAAATGCACTCCAACAAACGTAATCGCGTCACTGGCAAAGAACTGACCGTGTTTCATCACCATCATTGATATAAAATCTAAGCTGTATGCGTAAACACGCCACCATTCGTGCGGCTTCCAAGCATCGAACTTCGGCGGAAGTAATTGCATCCATAGGAATTGGTCCACGTCCGCCATAAGTAGGTCTTTGGAGAATGGACCGCGTGAGTACGCTGTCAGACATCGCAACGCTGCTAGCGATGTGGGGTAATGCCGTCGGTTTTGAAGACAAGTTTGCAAGCAACACAGCAGTTTATTCACAAATCGGCTGGATTGGAACCATTGAGAGAGTCCGGCGAACATATCGTCGTACAAATCTAAGCATTGTTCTAACATCGCTAGCGATAGAACTACGGGCGCGATGTCTTCGTTGACCGCGTACCCGTTTATTTTCGCTTCTTTCTTCGGCTCGTCTTTTATGTCTCCAAAAAGCTTTTCCAGTTCAATACTGTTGATGTTGGTGACTGATGTGATGATGCTCTGAGCGGTGACGCTGTTGGCTTTTATCTCGTAATCCAAGCTGCTTATAGCGACTGTAAATATTGACAGAATGGCGCGAATCGCGCGCGGGTGTAAGCACTCGTACACGATAGACGTGTTTGTGAGTAGGTTATCTATCTGCTTCGCGCTTGCTTTTCTGTTATCGAAGCAGTCGTCTTTCCAATTCGCTAGCATTATAACGTAAAGCTCTGCAAGAATGACGACAAGTCTTCCATCTTTCAAGTCGTCGAGTTCGTTTAACAGCGCGGTCAAGCACGGAGCGACCATTTTGGATTTGTGAGCTATGTTCAAACTTATCGGCATGCATTTGCAGAAGAGTGTAGTGAAATCTTTCCAGGAGGTCAATAACCCAAGCCATACAGGAACTTTATCGGATACTTCGCATTCGCTTCTTCCTTTGAACGCAAACATGTGATCCACCCAGATATCTAAGTATTTATTATTAGTATCGAAGAACATTTCTAGCGCCTCTTTCAGGCCTGAATCGATTTTGTCACGTGACGCAAACAGTTCGATGCCAAGAACGTTGAATATCTGCGAGTATGTCCTCAGATTCGGTTGAATTTCGGTGAAGAGCGGACTGGTCATGTATTTCCAGAATTTTGGATTTTCACGTAGCTTTTTCACTAGTATTTGCATGTTGTTCTTCCACAAGGCGTGGAATAGTGCCATGAGGCACGCTAGAATCGGGCTGTATAAGAAATTTACGTCCTGAAACATATATTTTATTTAGCAAGGGGTCAATGACAGAGCCTTGGGATACTCCATTTTCTACTCAACTTTTTTTATGGAATAAAACTTTAACTAAAATAAATAACAGATTTCCAAGTGATGCATTGTAAGCTATTTAAAATGGGATCAGATTTTTCAAGGTTGTTAAAATTTTTGCAAAGAAAATTGTATGGTGACACTACTACGAAGGCCTCGTATAACTCGAGTTTTAGTACTTACAGAGTTAATAGTTTCAAGATAATCAGCCATGTACCCGAGGATGCCTTCGAAACATTCCTCATCTTCCCTCTTCACCAGAAGACTCTTATCATCCTTTTTTTCATCAGCCTTTGCTTTCTCATGGTTCATCATAAAGAACGCCTCAGTCAATCCCGGTTGTTTACCCACACAGGTCGCAACAAACTCCAAAATGGCTACTTTGAGTTCCTTTGTCTCGTACTCCTCTCTTAGGCGCTCCAGGAACATTGAACGTACTTGGTAAGAGGTCATGTCTAATGAAGCGAAGAGAGACATTTGGAAGTCCTGAAATATTACCGTAAAAAGTTATACATCGTCAAGCAAAAATCATCATATTCATTAATAACGTGTGTTTATCGCACTATAACAAACAATCATAGTCGCGGAAAGACTGGAGTCATGCTAAACGCCGAAACGTCGAGATTAATAAAAGGAAAGCGCGATGTATACCCCTTTGCAATATTAACTAACTTAATTAGAACACAGTTAAAGCAGAAAATACTTTAAAAAGACTATAACTGTGCGTGCCCCATACATGGGGCCTTTTTTAAGTAGCAGTAATTTCGAATAGCATCAACTTACATTAGCAAATATCTTTAAAAGTCGACAGCTCAACTCCGGCAGGCTCTTATTAAACGCATGATTGATATAACTAGTGATTCTGGGAACCACTTTGAGCGAATCATTTTGCTTGTTTTGCGTGAATATAAGATGTTCCAATGGAGTCAGCTCGCCAGGCTTGGAGACGGTGGACTTGGAGCGTAGTACTAGCATCAGTATGGCCATGCATTTCTGCATAGTCGATATGTATTGGGGCCCAGTGCCGGTTATCCAGTTTGTTTCGTTTTGTATAATGCGCTCGAGTTGATCGTTGCCTGAAATTAAAGATTAAATCACACAAAGTCCCAGACTTGAAGATGACTAAGGATAGTCAGAGGCATGTTCACATTTGCAGTAGTTAGCATTCCATCCATGAAAGGTTGCAAGCCCATCACCTCTTATAGGAATACTAACTGGTTTCCTTCACCGTTTTGAGCACGTGATATAAAATCATTATATTAGGGGCCGTGTGGTGAGGCTCAAAATGGGTGTAGTAAGATATCACGTGTAGTGTATTTATTTTATTTCGATATCGCGATTTCTTCGATCGCAACCTTTCTTTATAGACATTTTTATCATGGTCCATAATTTTCTAGAATAAAACTAGATTATACTTTATACTTACGTACGTATTTAAAGATTCTAAAAATTTTAAGATTCTTTGTAAAATGTATAATATTAGTTTTATTTAAGAATATCGTCAGTACTTACCAATAGAAATAATCTTCAAAAGCTGAACCGCGTTTTCCGTATGCAGCAAATTGTACACACAAACCCTTCTCAGCATATTTGAGCTTTCATACGGTTTAACGTTTTGCAATATCAAAGTGATAATCTTTGCGCAACGTTGCAATAAGTTACGACGTTCGGTCGAGTTGCTATATCGCCAACCGTAGATGTTCGGAAACACTTCTTGCAGGATGAAGACCAGGCCAGGGAGGACTATGTCGGCTGTCGCACGCTCGTTTGATGCCTAGAATAACATGGCTATGAGTGTCTTTGAGAGGGATTTAAAAAGTCACTTAATTTATAGGGTTCCGTACCCAAAGGGTGAAAACGGGATCCTAAGACTTCGCTGTCCGTCTGTCTGTCACAGGGCTGTATCTCATGAACCGTAATAGCTAGACAGTTGAAATTCACAGATTGTGTATTTCTGTTGCCGCTATAACAAAAATTATATAAAAACAGAATAAAATAAAAACCGGCCAAGTGCGAGTCGGACTCGCGCACGAAGGGTTCCGTACTATTATCAAAACGGCAAAAAAATCACGTTTGTTGTACGGGAGTCTCACTTAAATATTTATTTTATGCTGATTTTAGAGAAATACATCATCTGTGAAAATTTCAACTGTCTAGCTATCACGGTTCACGAGATACAGCCTGGTAACAGACAGACGGACAGCGGTGTCTTAGTAGTCCCGTTTTTTACCCTTTAGATACGGAACCCTAGAAACATAAAAAATAATTCATAATATCTCGTAACCTACCTATTTACCTAACTACGTAGTTAGCATTCCACACGTGACAGGTTGCAATCCCGTCGCCGCTTTCAAGAATACTAACAGGTTTCCTCACGATGTTTTCCTTCACTGTTATAAACACGTGTAACGCGCATATAGGTACATTTTTATCAGAAACAGAAATATCCATTGATGCACGGCCAGGATTCGAACTCGAAATTAATTGGAAATTAATAATATCTACCTAGGTACCTATTTACCTAACTACATGAATTCAATAATTCAATTTCAAACTTTTTATTCGATCATTAGAAGTACCACCTATTTACCGACTTACTTTACCGATAGTGGTAAAATAGCGCCACCTGCCAGCGGAATCGCAAACCTCTTTCATCTTACCTCTCAAACCCCGAGCGGTCGCATGAAAACCGCGAAAAGTACCTATAATACGTAGTAACATCAAATGAAACTAGATGGCGCTGGATTGCAAAAATCAAGTTTGTTGTATGGGAGCCCCCCTTAAATATTTATTTTATTCTGTTTTTAGTATTTGTTGTTCGAGCAGCAATAGAAATACATAATCTGTGAAAATTTAAACTGTCTAGCTATCATGGTTCATGAGATACAGCCCTGTGACAGACAGACGGACAGACGGACAGACGGACAGACGGACAGCGAAGTCTTAGTAATAGGGTTCCGATTTTACCCAAAGGGTAAAATCGGAACCTAAAAATTAAGTGGGGCTCCCATACAACAAACGTGTTTTTTTTGCCGTTTTTTATAGATAATGGTTCGGACCCGTCGTGCGCGAGTCCGACTCGCACTTGGCCGGTTTTTATTTCAAATAGATCTGCCTCTGGACTTTAGCTCGACGCTATTTTTTAAGATATCCTGTATAAGAGTAAACACACATAAGCGTAACTAGCGCCACGTAATGCGCAACTTCTAGGCCTTATTACGCGCGTGTTGGGAAAGCACAAAATAATTGAAATGTACCGCGCGTAGATAACGCGTAAGATACGTTCAATGTGTTTTCTCCCTAACATGACCGAAACAATCCCACTTTAGCAAAATTTCTAGTTTAACACCACAATTTACAAGTAAAAATAAGGGTTGTAAAATTTTTAAAATATCGTTCATAGCACACCTTATAAAAATCGCAGAGCAGATCAATATAGGCGCCTAAAAACTGATAAGATCCGGAAGGCTGTTCGATTGTCACCAGGTACGAGCCGACCGCCGCTGAATCGAACGATGCAGCGTTCGCGTACTCCACATGAGTCAACTTTTGGTTCATCACGCGTGGGAGAACACCCGTGTTTATAAGACTGAAACATTAAATGGTTAGATTATATCACATCGGACCGGTTCACTAATGTTTCACCGACAAACGTTACGCAAATCTTAATTTCAAAACCAACGTTTCGTACACTATTAATTCCACAAATATATCATACCGCAAATGTATGTTTTCGCAACTCAACGAGTCGTATACTATTTATTTAATGTATCGTTCCGCAAATGCATCGTTTCATAACTCAACGCTTCGATTCATTTTATTACGCAAACATTTTATTACGCAAATGTATAACATCACAACATTTTACTTCGCATATAGTTTATTCTACAAACATATTTTTTCACAAATGTATTTTTTTTACAAATATATCATTTAATAATAAACAAACGTATAAAAAGACGTACGATACAATGTTTGAAATGATGGTGGAATACGGAGCAGAAAATAACATTGAAATCAAGCCAAAAGATTGCATATTAGGTTTTGAAAAAGCTGCCAAATATGTAGCTTGAAGTCAAATTTTGAGAATGTAATCCTGCACGACTGTAATTTCCATCTTGGACAAATAATTTACAGGTAAGTTTTAATTCTATACATTTTATTATCTTACTAAATATTTAAGAGGTAATGGTAAATGATTAAATGGCCTCTAACGTTAATTACATTAAACTAGTAAAATAACAGCATTTCGGTTCTGGCACTCGCCGGCCGCTGCCGCGGCACGCTCGCTACGCTCGCTCGGCTCGTGCGGCGGGTCACAGTTCTAACCTAACGTTTGTGGTGGTGATGTTAATAAAAACTAGTTGATTCGAAATATTGTGCAATTTATTTTATTTTACCTCAATATTAAACCATTCATATCACATCTTAGTACTAGTAAATTAGCACGTAAATTAAGTATTTTTTTTTAATAAAAAATGTTTTCGAAACATTGCATTTGGGAAACGTTGGTTAGCGAAGTGTTGGTTTATGAATTGATATAGTTATGATATGAATTGTTTTTGAAATAATATGTTTTGAACTGAACATTTGAATGATGAATACTATGCGATATGAATTATTTATGATGTGATGAGTTATGAAATTAATAGTTTTGTAATAATACGTTTGCCAAGTGAATTATTTATGTAGTGATGTAGTTGCGGAAAGTTGAGATGTGAAACGAAAGGGTTCCGAAACGTTGGTTTTGTAATGAAGAGTTTTGAAACGTTTGTCGGTAAAATGAACGGGTACCCATCGGACCACATAAAGCGGGATAATGGCAAAGATCACATCATAAATGCAAAAAAAAGCCCTAATACTGTAGACATTTTTTCGGATCTCCAGACGCTCAGATCCTTAAAAATGTCTAAGGAGATAGTCAGATGCACGTCCAAACATAACATTAAGCACATGACGGACTGTGACTCTGTCAAGACAACATTGATCGCGATGTAGCGATGCTGAACCGATACAATGCGACTGTATCCCTTCCGTTGTAGGTACGTTATAAACGCAACAGGCGACCATTATTTAGCGATACAGTTGTTCTATGTCACAAAGGCGGGTTGGCCTTAATTGTGTGTGTGTAAATCACGCACACAAAAGCGCGTGCCTATACACATCACAGCTACAAGTACTACTCACCCGCCTTCGTGAGATAGAAAAACTATATTTATACAGTATGATAACACTTAGATGTATTTAGATTATCAGATGGCTTACCTTTGATGAATCTCTTTGGGGAATATAGGTATCAGAGCACTGCACACTCTGAGACACTCCATGAGTAGCGGTAACGGCGGTGTATCAGCTCGCATATAATGCAACAACGTATCAAACACACCCTTACTTGGCCCCACTAAACTCTTAGGTATCTCCTTATCCTCAGCCAACTGCCTCAAAACACCGGACAACACTTTAGCCCCTTCGTATATCCTTTGCAAGGTCGCGTTCACATTATGATGAAGCTGCTTTCGATCCAACGCTTTCACTACCTCATGGTCGAGAATTGTCCAGTATGTGTACGGGGTTCTGAAGTGTATCATGGTCCCTTCCTTTCGCTCCATGATGGTGGCTTTGGAGCCGATTTCGATGCGGTAAGACGGGTCTTGTAGGGGAAAGTATTCTCGACCGATCATTGCGTCGTCGCCCTCGATTGAGACTATAGGAACTGCGTTCGGATTGTATATCTCTGTGTAGACTGGCAGGCATTTTAGTTCGGCTACGAGCTGTAAATGAAATAGTGTTAGTTTGTTTAAACAACTAAGTTGCAGGGTTTCTATAATAAAATAGTTTTAAAAGTAAAAAAAAATAACTAACATTCTTCGCACTACACTTCCCAGCTTGCGCCAGCCCCGCTGCCAGAGTCGACAATGCGCTGAAGTTGTAGGGAAAGTATTCCAATGCTGTGTTCCACAGCGACATAACTCCAATATCCTCATCCTTTTGATGAAGAACCCAGAATTGACTGAAATTTATTTTACATTTACACAAAAAAGTACAAATTAATTAAACGGACCTCAGCTCAGTTGGCAGTAACTTAGCCTTCTGTGCTGGAGGTTGTGAGTTAAATCCCACCCAGAACAAACATTAATAGATGTTTGGTCTGTGTCTAATCATATTTTATTTTATGTATGTATTGTTTTCTTGAAACAACACAAAACAAAAGAAACAAAACAACAAACAAAACAAAACAACACCAAAAACAACACCAGAAACAACACCAACAACAAAAGCAACAAGAATGCATTAGAAATAAAACCACAATGAACATTTGTACCTACAACGTACGGTCTCTGGCATCAACAGAGAGGTACCTAGAACTAAACAACGCATTAGCATACATTAATCATGACATAATAGGACTAAGCGAAGTCCGAAGGATGGGTTGTAACATCGAGGAATATGAAAACTATATCTTCTGCTACATCGGTCAAACAAAGGGTCTGTACGGAGTAGGATTCCTAATTAAAAAGAAGCTAAAAAATCAAATAAAGAACTTCATAGGAATATCGGAAAGAGTAGCGCTTCTGCAACTTAAGTTTGAAGATATAGATTTCTCAATAATACAAGCATACGCGCCCACCGAAAAATCAAATAAAGAAGAAGTCCAGAAATTTTACAACAACATTAAAGAAGCACACAACATAGCTGACAACAAAGTAATCGTAATGGGCGACTTTAATGCAAAAATAGGACATCCAAAGAAGGAAGAAAAGATTATCATGGGCAACTACGGCTACGGAGAACGCAACGAACGAGGAGAAGAATTAACTGACTATGCACTAGAATACAACCTATCTATAATGAACACTTTCTTCAAGAAAATAGTTGAAACAGCAGGGAAAGACTGGCTGCTCAAGGCAAAGGACAGAGGAAAATGGGACAAGATGGAGGAGGCCTTCACCCTAAGAGGGGTCCAACTTAAAGATTGACTTGACTAACATTACTAACAACTAGCCTATAAAAAGACCACTAACAATCTCACTAACGACATTTGGATTATAAAATAAGTGAACAAGTTGGAAATAAAGGGCTTTATTATTATTATTATTATGTATTGTTTTCACAAAAAAAAATTATAAGCGTCCCATCAGTAATCTGATTCCTAGTACAAGTTTTGCTTAATTTGGGATAACATGGCAAGATTGGTCTACTTGCATGCCGATAAACACCCTGGTTTCCTCACGACACTTTCCGTAACCATTTTGAGTAAGTTTTTTTAATTTACCTTTCAAAAATTTCGCGACGTAAAAAAATAAAGGCACTAACAATGTTTCGATTAATTTAGAGAATCTTTATCAGAATGAGTTTGATCCGCATCGCGCTCAGACTCATTTTTATTTACTAAAAATAAAATCTGTGAAAATATTACCTGGCTATTTGTGGTGTCTCCAGCAGTTCTGAGCAAAGCTCCATGACTCCTGGCTGGTGGCTCAAAGTACCGTCTCCATCGAACTTGTTGCATAGCTCGTTTAGTAATTGGAATACGCGAAGGCGAGCTATGAGCGCGCATTTTGATTTATCCTGAGGAAATAGAAAAATAAACTAAATGTAATGCCATTTAAAATGATAGGCACCAAGCTGTTGCCTGATTCTTCTAGGCTTGGTCTCGAAGAACAGGCGTAGCTTCACCAAGCTCAGACATCACAAAGTAATTATCAAAATAAATACCCTTTGACTTTGATTAAAACTTGTATGGTTATGCAAGTCTTGCAAGAGTTTATCAGTTTAATATGCTTAAAAGTTTTAAAGACTACCTAGACCTAGTCTGAGAATCCATAAAAAGGTTTTTGCTACATCTTCTTACCACATGAGCGAAGCCGTGGATGGAAGTTTATTAGTATTATATTGTACTCACTGAAAACACTGAGCTGTTCATCATTTGTTTCAGAAATTGAAACACACCCATCCTCAATGCTGTGGCGCCAAAGTGTTGGTACTGGCTTTCGAATAGCTTGGCGTAACACGGACTCTATAAGAAAAAAACATACTCTAAAAAATTATATGTTCTCATTAAACTTTGATAATCCTATGGTGGGTAATCCTATGGTGGGTAATCAAATCTTATAAAATAATGTACGAGTACATTTAGAGACATAGAATTTTAAAAAGGTTAAAGACATTTATTTCTCAAAAAAGAATACAATTCACTTATTATGAGAAATACAAGATAATCTTAATTCTAATTACATTTTGCGAAGGTAGGTACTCGTAAACAAAATATAAAGTAAAGAATTTAAGAGCATAATATTTAGTGTTGAGGGTACAAGGCAAAAAGTTAAAAGTTAGCGTTCTATTACGTATGGGTTTAAAGGCAAGTCTATAGCAATTGCTCGCAAATTATTTTTTCTTAGTTTCTATTAAATCTAGTACTTAAAGTAACGTACAACGTGCGCACATAGTTGTTATAATTTTGGTGTACAATAAAGTATATTCTATTCTATTCTACAGTAAACTTCATATGTGTTTACTAACGTATAGTAAACACATACGAAAGGATATTTATTGTTTTTGACATAACAGGTTGTTCATTCAAAATCTAGTAAAATCTTTTAAGATGTGGTGTTTTATGGTTTTTTTGTACAAGGTGAAGGACTGTATCTCTTTTATGTCGTTAGGTAATTTATTGTACAACTCTGCACCTTCATATAGTATGTTTTTCCTTCCGTAATTAGTTCGAGGTTTCCTTAGGCAAATGTGATTTTTTCGTTTAGTGATGCGTTTTAATCAACAATCAATTTTATAATCAACAACATATTTACAAATATAAATAAAATGTGTTTTAATCACACTATTATAGCTGGACCAATTTGGAAGAAACTTTGAAACTGTAAGGTGTAAAGCTGGTAGTTAATAATACCTGTAAACTCAACAACATCCATGTAATAAGCATTGCACTATGTTCTTCATTCATGTGTAGCTTAGTGAGTTCATACTCCACTAGTTCTTTGGTACTATCTATCCATGATGACACATTTTCTCTGAAAAAGTATTTTTACAATAGAATTATCTCATAGCCTCCTAAATACAGAGTAATCAAATAATAGTTTTTGTCTAAGAGCTATATTAAAATGTGATATGGAGTCCAATAGTTTATTATTATACATTCTACAGCATAACAAACTCAAATAAATAAATAGGTAAAAAATTAAAAGCAAGGATGAATTGGTGGATGGGACAGCAAAGGATTCACAATTGATCAACTGATTTTAATAGCTATGCAATCGAAATAAGGTAAATAATTATGATCACTCAGCTACCTCATTGTTTTTGTAGTAATATAATACCCACAACACTGGGAACTCTAGAATGGGGTTAGGAATATGTGATTGTAGGGAGCTTATTAAAAAATAAAAATATCACAGCTAACTTACATTTTCTTGCTATCCGCAATCACCATGAATATACAAACTTCCATGTACATGATTCTCATACAAGCTTCCCTGTGTCTCTCGTCAAGCATATCATTGTAGCTATTACCTTTCCCAAATCCGTGTTTCTTGAATAGGGAAAATAATTTTGAGAATTCGGTTTCTGTAAAAGGGCTTTGTTCAGCAACTTGAAGAAGGATTTGTAGTATAGCCAATTGTTCTCTTAGATTGGTTTCTGCCCATTCCTGTCTGATTGTTTCACTCTGGAAGTCATTCTGAATTTTCCGAGGAGGAGGTAAAGTCATGAGTAACTTTTCAAACTGTGATAGTAGCGATGTTTTCATATTTGAAATTCCGATTTTCTCAATTATTTTGGAAAATATTACATGATACTTGTGACTTGTTTCATCTTTGAATTGAAATATATATTGAAGTAGCTTTAGTAAGAACATTCTCTCAGATTGGTAGAAACTCCACACATTTGGGAGCAAGGTAGAAGACCGTGTGTCGTATTGAGTGGTGTTTTTCAGTGCATTTGCTGGAGTGCCACATGATATGTGGCACAGATAGTTTTCGAGTATATCCCATATTTCGAAACAATCGACATCCTGCCAAACAAAAAGAGGGTTATTGAATCTGTATGTACTTCTTTCACAAGCTTTATTTTAATAATTCATGAAAAAATACGCACGATATAATTCTGTAGGGTCTGAACAACGTTCAAAAGTTTCGCTTGATCAGGATGCTTAGATTGAAGCTTAGCAAAATCCCCGGCTTTGTTAGGTTTGTAACTGTCTAGACCCTTGCGAAAACCTTCAATAACTTTACTGTTACTCAGTACTTTTTCTAGTTCAGCATTCTTCAAGCTTTCTGAGGTTGTCCAACGCCAGAGCTGCTTCCAATAGCTAAAGTAAAAATAGAAATAAACAAAAAATAACAATCATAAACCTACAGTTGTTTACTTTTGTTCGTTGCGGATTTAAAAATTATATATACCTGACTCTGAATTCATTATATGCATTGGCCATGATATGTTCCTTTATAACAGGGCTCCGTCCTTTAATTTTTTATTATTTTCATTGAGATAAGACGATAACCGCTTTCCGAATTCGACTCTTAGTTTTTTTAGGTTAGAAAAATTAAATGAAATGAATGAATGATAGAAAAAAAATATGATATATACATTTATATATGATATATTCAGTCTCAGATCAGTCATTCTTTTTTTTTTGGTTATTTCGGCTGTTGCCTCTATTCTATCAATGTCTGTTTTATGTTTTATTTAAATATAATATTTTGTAAGAGTTAAAATAATCGGTGTTTTTAATACGCTCACAATATTAATTTTGGGGTTTTTAATTTAGTGTAAAAAATAGTACAATCAGTCAAGAAAGAGCAAGCCGTCATTTTGACGTTTTAGTAAAGACGTCATCACTCATCACACCACAGTCACCACACACAATCTTTGCTTTGGCTATCCATCTTCTATAGGTGGGTCGTACTTGTGTCTTGACGTACCAGGTCTAATAAATACCACCTCCATCAAATACCAGGTTGATAAACCAGGTTTGAAATACTTTAAAGTATTTGGTTTCAGCCCAACCCAGCACCCCCCCCCCCCTAGGAATCAAAAATATGTTGAAGTATAATACCACTTAAGTACAAAAATACTTTCACGTACAAAAATACTTTCAAGTACAGAATTACTTTCAAGTACAAAAATACTTTCAAGTACAAAAATACTTTCAAGTACAAAAAATACTTTCAAGTACAAAAATACTTTAAAGTACAACATACGCGTTCAAACTGTGACGTCATACCTGGTACGTATTTATTTATGCCCATACCAGGTTTGCAAACCTGGTCGAGTAAATACGCACCACCTCCTCTTACCATCCCTAAAACCCACCCAACCCACCCCTTCCCTTACGCAGGCGGTCGGTTAGCAATCTTGTCAATTTTATCATTTAGTTTTAATTTGTAAAATATCTTTAGAACAATGCTAAATTGAAAGTAGATAACGTAACGCGGCAATACCTACTCAACGTTCCCATCTTTCATTCAACAATCAGAGGTTTTTGGTTATCTATATTTTAGTGTTTTCTACAATAAACCAAGAGAAATGGCACCTGCAGCTACAGCAGTTAGACCTAGGCCTGATGATCTTACTGGTATAAGAGCCGTCCTTTTGGGCCCTCCTGGATCTGGCAAGGGAACTCAGGTAAGTAGAAAGTACTTTGAACTTTGACCTTGTGTATGTTTGACCCCGATTATAATAAATAATTTACTACTAACTGAAACCTTGATTATATTTCTTATATTTTTGTTATGCATCCATCCGGCGTTAACCAAAATTTTATAATTACTAGGTCAAACATTTGCGTGATGAACATAGATGTTTGTTCTGTCTGGATGTTAAAATGTATCTTGTATGTATTTACAAAAAAAAAAAGAGTATAAGTATTATATCAGTTATCTGGTGCTCATAGTACAAGCTTTGCTTAGTTTGGGGCTAGATGGCGTTGAGTTAAATGTCCATCAATATTTATTTTATTTTTTAATTTAAATAACAATAACATGATTAATTTCAGGCTCCACTCTTAAAAGAGAAGTACTGTGTATGCCATCTCTCAACCGGAGACATGCTTCGTGCTGAAGTTTCTTCAGGCTCAGAGCTTGGTCGCCGGCTTAAGAAGACTATGGATGAGGGCAAGCTGGTCTCTGATGAGATGGTTGTGGACATGATTGATAAGAATCTGGACCTGCCCGAATGCAAGAACGGCTTCTTACTCGATGGATTCCCCAGGACTGTGCCACAGGCAGCAAAGGTTAATATCTTAAATAGATTACCTAGAATCTAGGTCCTAGATGTTTGTTCTGCTTCTGGGTGGTATAATGTATAAATGTAGTTTGGGGCTAGATGGTGCTATGTGAAATGTTCTCTAATGGTTATTAATTTATTCTATGACTATTTTATATCTCTTTAGAAACATCGTTTGTAAATGGTAATATACTTTTTCTGGGTCTTCTTAACTTGTTCAATAAGTACAGTTTGTATGTCACATAGCATGTAAGTAGCCCATTATCATTGATTTAATTATTAATAAGTTTGATAATAGGACATAGACATAGATAACACTATCAAAATATTTTAATTCCAATTGATATAGATATTATAACTTAATTATTGTTTTTTTCAGTTGGACGATTTGCTGGAAAAACGCAAGACTGCATTAGATGCTGTCATTGAGTTTGGAATAGCAGATAGCCTGCTGGTACGTAGAATCACTGGCAGACTGATTCATACCCCGAGTGGACGTAGTTATCATGAGGAGTTCCACCCTCCCAAGAAACCCATGACTGATGATGTCACCGGAGAGAAATTAGTGAAGCGATCGGATGACAATTTCGATGCTCTGAAGAAACGTTTAGCAACATATCATGACCAGACCGTCCCTCTTGTTGACTACTACATGAGGAAAGGCCTCCACTGGAGGGTTGATGCCTCAAAAGCTGCCGAAGATGTATTCAGCAAGATTGATAATATATTCAAAACCAGAATCATCAGCCGGGAAAGAGCTTCCAAGTAACATTTCATTGTAAGCGAAAGTGTTTTATGCGTACAAACTTATTTCAAATGTGGTTTGATTTATCAGATCGTTGTTACTTGCTATTATTGTGAAACAAGTATATATTTTAGAGAATATTTTTTTGGATAAACTCAGTAAACTGGAATCATGAATAAGTTGTTTTATTCTTGAGGTGTGATAAGGTTTATCTTTTTATGTAATGTTTCAAAAGAAAACAAACTGTATTTTAAACAAATAATACAATGATACTTTTCTGCTGGACATTGTAATCAAACAATGTTGTTCATCACTACATAGTATAAAGCAAAGTTGCTTCCCGCGTCTCTATGTATGCTTATATCTTTAAAACTACACAACTGATTTTGATGCGGTTTTTTTTAATAGATAGAGTGATTCAGGAGGAAGGTTTATATGTATTAAACCCGTGCGAAGCCGGGGCGGGTCGCTAGTTGCATAATAAAATAATCTGCTTTCAATGGAATATAGTTTATTGAATAACTTAATAAATAGAGAATTAGTAATGGGAATTGAGAGTCAACATATCAATCATAAGCTTGAACAAATGCTTATGTATAGAAGTATACTTTATTACTCAAAATACCTACAGTGGTAAACTAAAACAAATTGTGGGCCTGTGCCAAATTTAATATTAATGTTGGGGTAGTCAGGCATGTCATGGCCTGACTACCCCCATCACACATCTTCCAGTGAATGAGAGAGAGGTTGTCTACCATAATTGGGTATTACAGTAAAGTTTCAAGTCTAAATTTTATAATAAATATCATGAAGTATTGCTATAATAGTATAATTTAATTATGAGTGAGTGTAATGAAATTGCAGTAACAATGCTACATATAATATAGGAAAGGTATAATAGGTACCTAATTATCCACATATAATAATGGTCATTACTTGCATACTTATAAAAATCTTGGAAAGCTAATTACTGCAAAATGTGGGCATGTGCCAAATGTAATGTTTGGACGTGCTTCTGAATAACCCCTTTAGATAGATAGATAGATAGATAGATAACACTTTATTGATTACCACACGTTCACACGAATACAAATATTTATGAACGTCCCCTTTAGACGTCTTCAGGGATCTAAGCGCCTGTGATCTGAGAGGATGTCTGTCTACCGTACTTGAAGATTACAGTTGAGATTCAATTTTTTTTTATTTATAAAAATCTTAGGATATTGTTAAATGTTCTACTTGTAGAAGGAAAGATAGAGTCTAGTTAGATATAATGCTTATTCTTTGAAAACGTTGCCAAAAACTTGTCTCATACTTGGCAAGTACCTAGGAGAGTGGTATTTTTGGCTAGCCATCTTCTAAGATCTTTTTGAACTATAGGTACATTTATCTCTATAAACTTCTAATGCGAGTAAGTACCTAGGTATATATTTTAATACTTACCTAAATATTTATAAATCAAATAATATTAACAGGTTTATAGGAAATTGTAAAATTCATCACTGGATAACTCACAGCCATTATTATATTTTAAAAACTCTTTTTCAAAAATGTGGTACTTAAACTTACATTTACTTAGGTACCTCATTTTAATAGGCCCTAATAAGTCGGGCAAACTGTATGTTTTTTAATACTAGATATACTATATAAAGGGTAAAATCAAAATACCTTTATGTACCTTGTGACATGACTGGTATAATATTAGATTTCATCATCATAAACCAGTATGCACAACTAGTTGTGCCATCCGAAACATTAGTTGATTGACAAATATTAGAATGTGAAGCGATGAATTTAACTAAAATTAGTTATGCTAGATCGCCGCGTCTTAGATTTTGGATAAGTACTAAATATTATTAGTAGGTAAGAGTAGAATAACCGGCTTTACATAATGGGTGAAAGAAATAAAATAAAACACAAATAAAACGATCAAATATGTATTGTGTGTGATGTTGAACATGATTGAAATAATAATACATCTATTCTGTTTTACAACCATACGACCATAACAAGAACAGTTACTGTGGCGAAAATTATGGAAAAAAGCAAAACGATGTGATACAAGCTTTTACTTTCACGTCAATAGGTACCTTATTTTAATAACATCGACTAGCAACAACAATCTAAGCGTGGCTTAATGCTACAATTTCCTTTCAGCTCAAAAGTAGGTATCAATTTTACCTAAAATATTTTGTGACAAATTAT
This sequence comes from Hydriomena furcata, assembly GCA_912999785.1. Classification (NCBI taxonomy): domain Eukaryota; kingdom Metazoa; phylum Arthropoda; class Insecta; order Lepidoptera; family Geometridae; genus Hydriomena; species Hydriomena furcata. Next base: position 4,138,673 of record OU538824.1, read on the forward strand.
ACTGTCGATTATGCATGGTGATATGATAACAATTAAAGGACATGACATGTCATTAATTATGATAATAAAAATCAAGAAAAACGTATTTTATCAAGGTTAATTATTTTAGACGTTACACAGTATTAGGTATATAAAGTACCTTCGGTAATTCTTCACGAACAACCTTCGGGCTTATCATAGACTTGAAAATTACCTATATTTCCCACTAGTGGGCTGGTGGGAACTTGAAATTGAATAAACCACAGTTTTTGTCATGGAAAATCTAGAAGTTTACACTAATTAACACAAAAAGCTCCTAGCATCAAAATAAATAACTATAATTACAAATTAAAATGTCCAATATTTACAATGCAAAATCCGTTCACATATTTCAACAAGTCCTACGCCACTACACATAGCTTTGGATTATCGTAACGACCTATGCTAACACTAATTTACAATAAAGCTTTTGTTTAGAACAACATTTACATACTTAGGTACGTTAAAACACTTAATTGTTCGATCGACATTAAACGTTAAAAAGTGGGGTGCGTCTTCACGTGCCTTATACCGTTAGTTATCAAAAGATCTCGCAAGACTCAGATCTATCAGGCACTTTGTTACTCGCTACGCTACTGACCGAAACTTTAACCGCTTAACATAGGTACAACTCATTGTGAGCTAAAACTATTGTCATGTTTCAGAACGAATCCCTTTGAAAGACTAAAATACGTTATTAGAAGAGGTAGAAACAGATTCGAGACCCTAACTAATAAGAGGAGAGAGTTTTTGAGTCTATCGTAAGGGGCTAAAATAATCGCCGCTCCGATAAAGGTACAAGTAGTAATCGAGAGGGGGAATGGGATTAAAGTCGGATCCGTTTTTGTCGTAAAACTAAGTGCCGATGGCACATTCAAGCATGAAGTCCCCGTGACCTTTATTCCATGCAATCAAACCATAGGCTCTACAGAGACCTAGACTACCCAATAAGCATTACTTTTGCGTCCCGCCGCGAGGACCGAGTCCATTGAAGAGTTGCTTGGAGAGCGAGCGATGAGTTCAGTGGTCGTGTAAGCGATCGTGCGAGCGACTCGACGATCGCGAGGTCTTGCGCTGGTCGAGATACGCCGCCGGTGCCCAGCCTTCGCGTTGACCTGCTGTTGGAAGCGTAAGTAACTATGAATACATGGAGATTATAGCCAGATAACGAATATACGATCGATATCCTAGAAACCTAGAAGGTTTCTGAAACTGGCTGAAACATTTTATGTTTTTAAAATTTAGGAACATATAGGTATATATCTATCGGACCTTAGGTATAAGATGGCCCACAAGACAAAAGAGGACAAGATAATTAGAACTGGCCTAAAGATGGAAAACGTTTAAGAAATTACACAATGCAGTTCAATCCCCACAGGGGTTGGCCCCTTAGGGGTTGAATTTCGAGAAATCCTCTTAGTGTACACCTACACACCAAAAGGACCCTCGAAGTTTCAAGTGGTTTAGGCTGTGCGTTAAAGATTATCGACCAAGCAGTAACGCAAGAGTTTTATAAATGTACCTATTGCCTTTTATCTATATGGATTAAGATTATAGCTTCTACTCATATTCATCAATTTAAAGTATTAACTAACCTCCAAGTCGCACGTACCACCACCCAGCGCAGCCAACCTTCAACAGTTCCGCGTTCTGGCCTTCTCTGAGCGAGACCTCGCTCGGCCCCACTGCCGTGTAGTCAGACAACGCAATTAGACCGCACCCCACCGCCTGGATTGGAGAAAATAGTATTCATCTTATGGTCGCAGTGTTTTTTTAAAGAAAATCTGATGGTAACACAGTGTTATTCAATAGCGACTGATGGTAATACTGACTGGCAGGTGGGCAGAAACACTGCGTTAAAGTCTCTTTCTACATTTTAAATGAAGTGCCCATCAAATGAGATGTTGATATGGTTAGTATCTAGATACTTTACTGCAAAAGATAATACCTACCTAGCGTAGGTGTATGAGTAGAGTTCAAGTTATTTCAAAATAAGGATTATTTTAAATTCAATTGTTTGTGTAGTATCACTTACTAATGACTTACTTAGTAATGAGGTAAACATCATACTTATAAACATCGAGATTCACAGAAGTCACATCGATCAAACATTTTCATGCATACTGCTGCCATTCATGTTAGTTAGACCAACTGCCTTATAAACAGGAAGTACCCACAGTGTAAAGTGACGTCGATACCATAATGGTAATCGTTAGTTTAGAGTGGATACGCCCTGTAGTCGCTTAACTCAGTAGATAAGATAATGGCAACACCATTTGATTGGAACAAGCTAAAACTAAAATTAAATAAAATATAGTTGGCAATTTTGTTGTTGAAACATTCCAGTTAGAATTAAGTAAACACGATCGATCTTATTCTGTTCACGTTGAAGTCAAGTCTAATTTACTTTAAATAAAATTACTTTGCTAAATTTACTTAGGTATTTTGAGAAGAGTATTTAGGTATTTTTTTTGTTCTTCTAAATTTTCGAAATTCTATACCTTCGTAAAAGACCTATCCTTACTTGAGGATTGTTATCTAAGGTTTACATTATCAGCTCTACATTATCAGAAAGTTCGTAAAATAAATTTTGGTTTTAGCTTATGTATGCCAATCAAATTACCATCATCTCCTGTAAAATTATTAATAACGAAAAACGGTATATAGTCCACTATATTAGTATTGCGTGCTCTCGTAACTTAGAGTGTAGTATAGTATCATCATCACACATTAGGTATACCTACCTAGGCATTGCATGCAATTGTTAGTTTTTATTTGGCAGTTGGCTAAACATGCACGTGAGTAAGAAGCCACAAAATTAGGTTTGTTGTTAGATTGTAAACATACAATAGAAGATAAATAATTATATATTGCATGTGAATATCACTGTTAAACATAGTATCTTATACACACTTAAATAGCATAAATAATATATCTATTCCTATATTCTTAACTTGGGCTAAAATATTTTTTACCGATAGTTTTTTTGTATAGAAGGGGCGAAATATTTTTTACTAATAATTCGTTGTATTTTAACTAAATAGTTTCTAAGAAGCTCTGGTTTTGATAAACACGTCCAAGTCCAATCAGTGCATAAATAAAATTTTGAAAACATCGAAGTATTGCCAATGCATTTTAGAAGAAAAGATCGAGTCACACTCAAAGAAACACTAAAACACACTCAGGAAATTAAAACATTAAAGCCGCACACAGCACGTTCAAAGCAGCAACAACGCGTGAATGATGCAAGCTGAGATGCTGCGCTTGACGACCTCAATACCCAATAGTTTTTTTTTATATAATATCATAGGTACCTACATAAATACGTATATAATATCGTCTGTTATGTTTTAAATATATTATGGCGATGTTCATACATCAACATAACATGTAATCGAAGCAAGCGCATATGTAATTATCGTATAAATCAGCAAGCACACGGACAATGAATGACATAACAAACAAAAGATGACTTACACGATAGGTAGTAAATGTTCAGCGAATATAATCGAAATATCCTCGTTCTCTTTGGTTAACAAACTTTGGATATAATATCAGTCTCTTTCAATATGTACAAATCTGTATCGGGTTTTTAAACGTTCAGTATTGTGACACGTAAAACGTGGATGTGGCTTGTGCGGTGCCCGATACAGAAAAGAACTGAACCACTCTGTGTATGGTACCGTTGAGACCCACAGCCTCCGTCACCTGTTGAAACAACACAACATAGAGCATGACGGCCATTTTGTGGAAACACCTTCAACAAGATGGTGTCAAATTCCACAGTAATAACTTCTTCAAATTGCTTAGTAAGTGCCCGGTGGTCCGTGCATAACTAAATTCGTTTGACCGTGCATCGGTGTCGCTAAATCATTTCGAAACTACCGAGTAAAAGCGATGATGAGTGGGTGGCAAAATTAATCATGTCGTGATAGCGTGATGCTTATCGGACGAGGGTAGGACGTTGGTAACTTTGTAATATTAGAAAAGAGAAATATTTTATGTATTTACACGAAAACTAAGTGAATCTATTTAGCGGATGTGTCGAGTTTTCTATTCAAGCGTTTATTCTAACAGTTTTTTTTATATGGAGGTCTTTTTTTTGTTATTTTCATGAGCCAGGTAGGTAGGTACGCCATGTGCTTGGGATGCCAGCTGACATGCGCTACCCGTGACTATTAGCCCGCATTCCATAAAATTTATACACTTACTTAAAAAACGAGTGAGTCACATCTTTCATCACTGCAAACCCAAAATTAGTCAGCATTATTACGAGACCCAGTTTAGATAAGCTACCCCGTAAGCAGTAAAATATTGTTAGTAGATGTCATGGAATAAATTAAAACATTTAATGTTAGGTTTAAGTTATATTTCCCATAATATCCCTGAATAATAATTTTATCCAGAGCATCTCTAACTTTTTACAATATAACACACCAGATAAATAACATCAGCCAATACATCCTGCTGTTACCTGCTTTGCTTGGACCTCAACCCCAAAATACAATAGGTAGGTACGCTACAAAACAAAACACATGAACCCAAACAACAGTCACTGGAAAAAAAAACCTTAAACACACCCCTTTAAGGCATTAAAGTCGATATTCTTCAAAATTAAACTATACGTATTTTGACAGCACTAAGTAATGATGACCTAAATAGCCCCATCAGTCTAAAATATAATCTTCTGGAAAGAATCGATACCAGTCACTAATCTTTCAGCCTACTCTCCAGAACGCACTGCGCTTAGCGATAAAATTTCGTAGCGTCCAAGATGGACTCGCTTTTAAAGTATTAGTCACGTCCCACCGCCGACGATCGTATGAAAAGAGTTTTTTCTTGCTCTTGTCGCTGCGACAAACTAGAGGAGAGAGAGTTCTCACTGGCAGTCTGAACAATCAGCATCTATCCATATACGATATACGTTACTTGGGCGAGGATAAAATCGATAGCTAATCGATTCCTCGTCGGCGGAGGGACAAGTGCCTAATGCAGGAAGGTAAGCAGTGCCGGATTAACCCATAAGCAAATTAAGCAATTTCTTAGGGTCCTTAGAGCATCAAGTACTCTTACCCCCGTATTCAGGAACGACACTATGAGAACACGCACCCACAGTGGACGAAATCTTTTTTCATAAACATCACTTTATTTGTTGAGCGGCTCTATGGCGCACGCTACCGTGTGCCTATAGAGCTCAACTTTGGCTAGAGGCACACGACAATGTGCCTCTAGTCACACTATGCAGTGTCGCACAACACATAAAGTGATGTTTATGAAAAAAGATTTCGTCCACTATGGGTGCATGTTCTTACAGTGTCGTTCCTGAATACGAGGGTTAATCCGGCACTGAAAGTAAGCCCTAACAAGGACGGAGCAACAACAAACAGAACAGAACAGCTTCCCCCAGAAGATATAGAGAATACATACTGGTGCATGATCGGGTTCCTCCTCTTCCTCGTCGGAGGGATCCGTGGACCAACAAGGTTCGTCGTGAGTGTCGCAAGAGGCAGTGCGGGCACTCGCGGCGGGAGTGGGCCGCGCGGGCTGGGTAGGTGGCGCCACGTCCCACGATGCCGTTTGGATTAGTGTCCTGGGGACGGTTGAGGGTCTGTTTTACCTTACGTTATTGGCTTTTGGTGACTAAATTACCAAAACACGATAATTCTATGTAACCTGAATATACACTTTACAGGAAATTCCAAAGCGGAAGTCCAGAGATAGGTAAAAATTGATTCTTCAATCTACACCTAATAGATTGAAGAATCAAATTTTTAATTAAATGTCACCTGTTTCTATTGGTTTATGTGTTTGTGTCAAATCTCTCAACTGCATTTTAAACCAGTTCCCCTCTAACTAATTAAGCTGAAACGGAACTCTTCAGTAAATAGTCTGATATAAAACTTCGCATACCTATCAAGATCCGATGACATGGTGACAGCGAGTTGATATAAGTATTATATTGGTTATTTCGTTCCAAAGTGAAGACGTGTCAGATTTCCACCAATATAAAAAAAAATTGTCTTACCTGTGCTGGGCACTATACTGCCTTACTCTCTCCCCTTTGAGTTCCTTCAGCTGGTCTAACAACACCCTTTTGACCCTCTCGACCCACGCCCGTTTGACGTCAGCCGTGGGTGCGGTTATAGTGTGGACTTCACTGCGTCCCTGTCGCCATACTTCAAACTTGCGCTCATCGCCTTTCACCGATTCCGTTAGACCGACTTGTGACATCTGAAATAATACAAAACAGTATTTTGTAGGTAATTCTGAACTCACAGCTCAGTCGGTGGGTTTGTGGCTTCGATTCCCACCTAGAACAATAGATGTTTGTTCTGTGTCTGGATGTTATAGGCTCTGTACCTATCTCTCTGTATCTTTATTCTGGTTCACATAGTACAAGATTTGCTTAGTTTAGCACAGTGTGAAATGTTTATTATTTATAATCATTTAATTGGACGTTTTTCATTGACACTCATATTCATCATCTAGCTAACCTTGGCCTACCGAAATGTCATGTGTAACGTGTAGCTCATAACTTAATCATGTCATACGAAAACATTAAAGTTTCGCACTAGACACTTATAGTAAACTTTCTGCTTCGAATCTTACTCTATTTTAACTAGTTTCACTCATGCTTTCCCGCCGAAAGGCAACCCCCCAGTACCCAGGGGTAGTTCCCCTGGAGTTGAGGCCAAGGCAAACCCTAAAGAGCCTCACACTCCTAGTTTATTAAAATTTATTTTAATAAGACTCGTATAGTCGTCATACTTTCTTAAAACTATGAATTTCCTGATTCACCTTCTTGTCAATAGAACTAACCAGTAGATCTTGTTTGAAGTGGTACGTGGCCTTATTATGGCTGTTCTTGGTGCCCGGTTTACAGAACAGCATTGCCTTTTCATAGAGGAATATGTGTCGGCGACGAGGCCGTATCCTCAATCGCAGATCACGCTTGTTCTCTGATGCGACGAAGAAAGATCCTTGCATTAGGAGCTCGCCTTGCTGGCTCAGATCCACCTGGGAAATCATTTGTATTGGATTGGTACACTATCTTAGAGAGTCGTCATAACTTTCTGTAGCTTGAAACACATTCTACTTCTGTTTAAAGTATCTACAGCAAATAGTGGTAAATTTGTTGTTTCCACAAACTGACTAAAATTTTGTATAATATTCATATTCATATTCATTTATTGTTCCAGTTGGTAGGTACAATGGTCTTATGATATTATATACAGAGTTTCTATATTATATTATATACGATCGCTCTTATGCTAATTTAAACTTTAACTTAAAAGGAATAAGAGTGATCGTATTTTTCTCAAAATGCTAGTAGTCTAGACAACAGAATAGCCACCAATATCTCCTGGTGACATAAATAACTCTAATAGGCATTGCATATTTACGAACTCTTACGAAAAATGATGTCATGCTAAAATATGTTAGACTTACAGGTACTCCGGTGATGGCAATCTGGTGCATAGAATCGTTGACACACTTCAACACTACCAGCATGCAGTCTAAGGCTTGCTGAAGCTTTGTAGACATTGAACCGCATTCGCCATATCTAAGGAGATCCTGAAAACGTAAATTCAGAAGGTAAGAGTGGAGTTCGTATTCTTTTTCGATTTACTGGTTCGACGACTATTGCTTAGGGTATGGTTGGTACGCTCTCCATCATAAACAATGAGATGCTCGGAATATACCATTTAAATATTATTTCTTTCTTTTCCATACTCAGACTTTGATAGAGTGTATTGAAGTTCAGGTTTCAAAAGTAAGCAAATACCCAGTTCAAAATAGAAACTCGTCACTATAGTTAGGCATTTTGTGGAGATAAGGCACCATTGTCCAGCAGTGGGATACAATATACATATGTCCAGGAAGGGTAAACTCACTTTGAGTAGCAGCTGGTACTTGGTTATTCTCTGCACGGGTTTGAGAAGATATGCGGCGAGGGGCAATTTATGTCCAAGCCTCAACTGACATGCTTGTAGGAAGAGATGCGTATCGACCAGGGTTTCCCGTAACCGTTCTGAGCGTGGTATGTTTTGGCAGTAGTAGCTGTACAGTCTGAAGAAAGTCTCCCTCTGAAAATTAAAATGCCTTAGTTTAAATTTTCTTCCATTAAAAGAAAGCTAGAAAAGGAACAGATTACCTTCTTATAATAAAGATGTTCGTTTAACTAAAGACTACATAAGAGTGCGTTATGTGAATAAAGTTACGTAGGAGATAAATAGTCCGACATAAACTGAAGTAAATAATTACGAAAGGAAAATTACCTTTTCAACAAAACATAGCGCAACCAGTTCCGTTGCTGAAATGGATTTCTCTAGATCTTTGAGGAAAACATCTTGGTGGAATGTAAAAAGTTCGTGCAAGTTCCCGAAGAGCACGTCAGCTTGGCCGACCAGGGTTGCAGGTAGGAGGTGTTGGTTCTCTGGCTTCTCTATTTCTTCTTTATAGCCCTAAAAACAATAATAGTGATGAGAACTAGTTACGATGTATAATGGGAAGGTTCATAAGCTGGATATTAGATATTTGCCTACGCAAAGGTGTGATTAAAGGTAGCGAAGTATGGTCAGACAGGTGCATTGCGTAGCCAACTATTACCGTCCTACGTGTATTTTTGTCGCAAAGCAGGGAAGTTTGGATTATTGCGTTCCGGCTCTAAACGCAGAAATAGCCAGTAACATTCATCACCCACGTAACTACCGTATTATAAGGCAGCAAGCCAGCAAAACACGTCCGTTCACTGGACGCCTAACTATCTTAACCTTTACGTGTTTTTTTGAACATTTATTATTTATTTGATTACCGAAGTAAGAAGCGATGAGCACTGGCTTATAGTATCACACCACTCTTGCAACCGTCGATCGTAATCTTTATAAATAGCCTCTAGACATTTGCACTCCGATAAAGACACACTTCTGTTCAACTTCCAAAACTGTGTTTTCTTTTTCATATGATTCGGCGGGTTTGATGATTTGGGGTTAGAGAATATTTGATTCCTGTTCAAGCTTTGAGTCTTTCGTTGATTACTAACGTTGCTATCAAATTTCTTGTTGATTCGAGAACCATACGCGTAGCTATAGTGACTATAACTGTTCTGAGATTTCAGGCATTTACTCGGCTTTCGATACGACAAAGTCGAATGTAAGCTTCGCACATAACTGTTCGTATTGCTTCCTTCTAATCTTGTAGAGCTTTTCTTGCTGCTATGAGAACTGGAGGAACAATGGTCCTTGATCGTGTGATTCCATTCTTTCATAATCCTTTTGTAATCTTTGAGAATAGTCGATATAACCGCTTCGGTTTCCTTTATATCGTACATGGCATCTCTCAGTTCAGAACAACTCGATGACGTAAATTGAGATCCTTTGGGTGTCACCAGACCACTAAAATTCTCTGAAGATGAAATCATAACATCAGCATCCATGCATCCATAAAGAGGATTCTTCACAAATTCGTTTGGAAGATCGACAACAGTCGGCGCGGTCGTGATCGACTCTGCCATAGTATCGCAGCCGGAGACGGTGACCGCATCGGAATCTGGCAGGTATGTAATTTTCTCTTCAGTTTTTTCCGTATACTCATAACCTGGTATCGGTTTACCGTAAAAGAAGTTACCAGTGAACGGCTCCATATGTACCGGTTTAATGTTCCGCGGATTATATTTGACACGGGCAGGCTTTCCTACATCACTCACTGATTTCTTGCACATTTTGGTGCGAAGAAGTTCTTTCTCGAAAAGCGGTATTTGGTTCGCGTAGTCGCTGAATAGCGTTGAATCGGACGCGGCCCTCGTTAAACGCTTCTTCTTCCGGGTGGTTTGGTTCTCGTTTTTTCTGTAGTACCAGGAATAAGACGTACCGACGCTGACGTTCGCGGAAGATTTATGGAGGTCGTATTTTCCATATTTCATGGTGCAATGAGTAGCGAGGTGCAGCAAGCACCTGAGGATCTGAACTGGCGTGCAGTGAGCGAGCGAGCAGCAGGCTTCGCGTTCCGCGCCATGGGCCACCGTGGTGGTCGCGTGCAGTGCATTTAATGCACCAGATATCTATGCGCACAGCAATACTGCACAGAATCGCCTTGTCCATGACTGTGTATGTGGAGCGCGCACTACTTAGACAGCTATGACACATTTGATATCCAGAGCGGAGCGATGGTATGGCGATATCGCGCTTCATTGGAACTATTTACATATTAATTTGGAGCAGATGTTTAGTAGCATAATTTATGTTGCAACTTCATCATAGTTTCTCCCGAGTACTAGATGAAGTTGCAACAACCGGACTAGATGGCGCGGTGCAAAAATGTCCACCAATATTTATTATATTATATATTATTATTATCATTAGTACTAATTTTGATAGAGTAGCGACTTTAAAATATGTTGCTATTAAAAATTGTATGCAAATGTTTATACAATTGAATACTTTCAAAAGTCCTTATTCGTTGGGAGAAAGTCTGTCGGAACGCGTAATAAATACGGCGGCACACAGAAATATACGGCAAGGGAGGCATGAGAACACGTGTTAAATAAGGTTCCCTACAACGCTCATCCGTCTTCGGTTTCTGATTAGATAATCAACATGTTGCATAGTAATTTAGTAAATAGTGCTACCGATAAAGAAGACTACCTGTTGTTAAACCCCAGCTTTCGATTCCGACGATGTTGCTTTCGATTAATAACATGGTTTATGGCACGCTATGCTTGGCATCTTAGATCAATGTGATAATATCCACTTCATAATAATGCCTAGAAGGCCAAAGAATTTAATTGCAAATCGTATAAACATTACCGTTTGATAGGTAAACCTGCTAGGTAAGCCCTCGAGCAACTTAACCACACCCTTACCGAATTTGCATTTCACACGAATCAAACTTTCTCAACGGTTTCGTTTTTTATGGAAATAATTGATGAATATTAACACACTATCCGTCCGCGTATCTGCCATACCAACTCGTTTACCGGTAACAACAAAATACACTGCGCCGGGGAAGCTGGCGGTAGCATGGGTCATCTACATAATTCGTCGCGAAGAGCAACACAGTAATGGACGGCTGTGCCCAAAATATGATGATGATAGGTATGTTTAAATATACCTACCCATATATCGGACGTGCTAACCCCTTGGACATCTTCAAGAATCTACTATGCTTGCATTATTTGTTCTATATTGGATAGATGTCTACTATGCTTGATCAGTATACATATTACATACGTGAGTCTATTTCTTTATTTTTTCTTATATAGTTAAATTAGTCAATCTACAATTATATGTAACCTAATTATAGTAAACCTACAATAAAATTATACTTAGGCATAGACTTACATTGAGTATAGAGCCGAGTTCCTGCACGTAGACTCTCTCCGTCTGCAGGAGCTCGCTGAGCACGTGGCCGCGACGCAATCGCCGCGCTTCAGCGTCTTCGCCACCGGAGCTTTCCGAACTACCAGATGTTTCCATCTGTCGGACAAAGAAATGGTTTGTTTATAAAAACCTTTTTGTAAGATTTATATGTTACACAGAAGTAGTAGTAATTTGTTTATTCTTTCCAAATCCATTATCAGAAATGGTAAGTATCTTAATCACAAGCAAATAATAATTTCTTTCCTAACCTTTAAAACGACACCACACTCCAATTTTATGATTTTACGGATCTCATTTTTAACTTGATAAATCTTCAACACCCCTAATTTGGGAAGATTTTACTCAAAAACGCACGTATCACGACGTTAAAATATAATAATCTGGATAGAACGTAAATTGGTATATTTTTAGAAATAAAAGTGACCTCGTGTATTTGCACATAAAAAACAGTAAACCTGATGTGATTATTTTAAGCCGGAATGCGAAATTCCTTGTTTAGTGTGCGCCTACATTATCAAGTCATACGGAATATCTACTTTAACCCTCTTCAAGTCTCTAGTTCGGACAAGCGGTTTAGGCGTGGTCTGCCAGTACAGGAGCTTATATTTTATATAAAATGTTTTAAGATAAAATAAAAAGTCAGGTTCGTACATTATATAAATTTTAAGGAAAACCGTTGAGTTAATAATACATAATATTTGAATAATGTCAATGTCACCCAAGTTATTTATAAAAATACATTATGTAACGTTTACCTGCAAACTCAAAAAAAAAAAAAAAGAATATTACTTGCAAGTTTTAACTAACTAACTCCAACTCTCTCTCTAACTAACTCCAGTCCTGACCCCCACACTATGGTTCCTTGTGCGGTATCTACGAGCAAATTGGTAGATAAAATATGTTAACTATTTTCTAGTATTGTAGATAGGTACTCACAGGTTTATGTGGTTCAGAAAAATCTTTTACAATTTTATATCCAGTTTTTAAAACAACATTCAATGTATCCATTTTTTATCACTATTAGTAACACATATTAGTTCATTATCAGTTTAAGGTTAAAATATATAAAACACCGTAAAATCACTGTAATTTGAAACAATTTCTAAAGCGTCATTATGTTTTTACTATACTGTTCAAAAGATTTGTATAAAACAGTTCGAAAAAAATTGTAAGCCGAGCAAGGACAGCACATGGTGTCTGTCGGTTGTACGTAACTTAAATGTAAGAATAAGGAACTGTCTCGGGATGCAAGGGGAGGGATCCGTTGGGACGTAAAAAAAAGTTGTAGGTTCCAGTTTTGTACGGCTCAGAGGATGCTCTACTTAAATTGTATCGCCCGTTGAAGTAAGAATGTAGTCTAAGCTAGATAGACTGTTGATCATGATCATTTAACTGTTAGTTCAATATATTACCGATTTGATGAACGTTCAAATTATAAGTGCATTACAAAATTAGTACTAACGTCCAGCACTAACCGTGTAGGCTAAATGTGACCGAATGATTGTAGATAAGTATATTGTCAGCCCCAAGTTTAAAGTAGAGCGCCATCACGAACGTCCATCCAATGGCTCTACAGGGTACAGGACTAAAGGGCATCGTGAAGTTATGTAAGGGATCACTACGCCACAGCTAACGTTGTAATTAGTGCGGCACAGCCGGGAACGTTGTACGATTACCCATCTATGTGTGTGTATCGTCTCGACCTCTACTTGGCGGTGTTAGTAGAGCAACACACCTGCCGTCCTTTGCCTCTACCAGTGATGTATTGAAAAGCTAGCATCACAGATACGGATCTTGCGAACTACGGATACGAATCAACATAAGTTTCCGGGTTTGTTAGCACAACGTTATTAAATAGCCGCGGTTTTCTGCATTTTATCAGGTTAATCTTTATAACATTATGTAGTTTAAAATTGCCGCAGGTAATTATAATAATAATAATGCAGCAGCATGTAATATTTAAGCATCTTGAGTTTACCCATTATACTTCTGCATTTATTTATACCTACCATTTAAGCGTACCAATGAAATTACAATAACAAAACTTAAAAATAAAATACAAAAAAAATGGTGACAACAACAATCTTATAGTGACAACACGTACACCATGAAGATACGGATATCCATGACAGCACATCCCTAGTGCCATAAGGTAATTCACCAGTTACTATGATTTTACAAAATAGAGATTCAAAAGCTTTTCATCGGTTGATCTCTCTCAGGATACGAGTCCGTAGAAGAGTATTGTACTATTTTTTTAACAAATTTCGAAGAAACACTGCTGGTTAAGCACGTGGAAAAATATTCCCACCATATTGAGCACGTGCTTACGTGCTCAATATGGTGGGAATATTTTTTTTGCACTCCAGATCGTCTTCATTGTTGCATACAATATTTTGAGTAGGTACAATATTTTGGAATAAATAAAGATTAAACTGAAATCCTTGTGCACGCAGCACACAACAACTCACTAAAAGTTGCATCGTTATCAAATTAATGTTATAGGTTCAAAGGCGAATAAACAAACAAATATCTTCATTTTTATATCAGATATCGAAGTCGACGTGGTCTCATTGAAATCCACGACCCCCGTCGGCAAATACACTTGAACTGATTGACCATAATGCTACGTTCAATTGCCTCTGCGCTTGCTCACTGCGATGTGATTCATGCGACAAGTGTGTTATTTATATCGCATTTTAACAGGAACACCGACTTTATTCAACCTTGAATCATGGTAGGTAGAAACATGGTCAATCAGGTAATGGGGCTTTATGCATTCTGGATCATTTGAACTGGAAGATACGCACGCGTTTCCAATGTTGCATGGAGCAAGCAGGTACTTTGATTTGAATTTTAACCTTATTTGTGAATTTGCACCACCATCGTCAACAAACATTCAAACCTTCGCATTTCAAAGATTTCTGTTCGCTGTTCCTTGCATAAAAAACAATCTTAGTAAGACTGGAATGGACCAGGAATGATGGCTACGAAACCAAATAACTGGCACAGCACAGCCTCCCGTTATGGCCAACCGTTAGTGTAATCACTGCAATATGGAACTCGTGTATAGGAGCCAACTAGGAGCCCATAACTCCAGCCTAGAATGTGCCGTGTTTATTTTGAAATCGTTCGTTACGTTTGTATGACAATTTTTTTTTCTTAACTTATAAAATTGGAACTTGGGATAAAATATTTTCATAAGTATAGTAAATAAACAACCCTCTAGGTTATTCTCAACGCGTGGTGCGTTTAACTTCAAAGGATATTTCCCACAATCTGGCTGCCTCGTTATGAGACTTATACGAATACAGAGTAAGTACACTAATATCTTAATATAGCTCACAAAAAAATAATCATACGGGCTGTTACTCATATTTCAGGAATGTTCAAGAAAAAAAACTGGCCAAGTGCGAGTCAGACTCGCGCACGAAGGGTTCCGTACGTACGTGTTACGTAACGTAGTAACATCAAATGAAACTAGATGGCGCTAGAATGCGAAAATCACGTTTGTTGTATGGGAGCCCCCCTTAAATATTTATTTTATTCTGTTTTTAGTATTTGTTGTTAGAGCAGCAATAGAAATACATAATCTGTGAAAATTTCAACTGTCTAGCTATCATGGTTCATGAGATACAGCCCTGTGACAGACAGACGGACAGACAGACGGACAGCGAAGTCTTAGTAATAGGGTTCCGTTTTTACCCTTTGGGGACCCTAAAAACGTATTTTCAGTGTTTGGAAACAATTTATGTTTTTGCATTTTACTCTTTAAGTAGGTTAACTTTCTAATTCAGATGCCTTTTGAAAATTTGGAGTTAAAATAGGAGAAAAAGTAAGATATGTATAGTAAGGTATGAGCATAATCTTACACACTTTGTATACATAGAAGTTTACATTAAGTACTTTTTTAAAATAGTGAGTGTTCAACAAACAAACTATAAAATTCGTAAGACGTGGAGCGTTTATCTTTAAATATAAGTTAATTAATTTCGGCGGAAAATAAAAGAATGCTTAAGGCGCTCCCAGTCGACGATTATTTTTGTTCGATTATCTCCTATTTTATAATGTATAGTATATGTGAATAAAGATGTACCCATCTTTAATCACTTCGATAAATAATCCTACCGACCGCTGCGATGACGACAAACACACGTCAGAGCGTGGTCCGCCTTAGCTTTTCGAATAAATTAATGATATAAATTATGTATAATTACTTATCAAAAATCTATTCTAATAGAAATCTAGATCTACATATTACCTATCTTTAACAATAAATCACAAGTTGATTTTAATAGTAGGTATATAAAATATTTCGATCATAAATTCTAAAACGTATCATTTTGAAATAATATCTTTATCGTGAAAAGTTTCTGCTATTATGTTGTCAGCTTAATAGAAATCTAGGTACCTGAAGTAATATACTTATAAAAATAGGAGATGTGGCTTGTTCAGAAGTATTTCTTTTTTCGTTTCGAAAAAGAGCAATCAGCCAAAAACAATCGTCGACTGGGAGCGCCTTAAGGCACGAACATTAGCACATTTGTGAGAAACACTCAATAACTCACTGTTTTTATCTTCCATTTAAATTCCTCTAACACCTGCACCCATCCGACTTGAAAGCTCGCTACTCGATGCTCTTGCTGCACCATTTTGGATACTTCTACATTTTCATCAATTTTCCGTCTCAAACACGGTTTTTCATCGTTTGTCTCACTGTCACTATTAACTGTTTCTACTGGCTCAGAAGACGTCATTTTGAAATTTGCACATTCCAACATTATCACCAGAGTCGATAATCATCCAGTGTCACATATTATAACTCAATTGAATGCTTGCATTGTATCAGTTTATAAAACTATTTAAAAAAAACACGTAAGATAAATATAGACAATTAACTTTAGCAGTAGAAAATTGTGTTATTTAATAGATATAAATGAGATGAGTATAATGAGAATAAAGACTGTTCTTCCGACATCATTCCATTCTGTTTTAAATAAAAATCGGTTAAATGCGACTGGCGTTGTCGGGATTCTGTACCAAAACTTTATCAACAAATATATCGATATAAAGATACACTTATGTATTATAATAGTTATTGAGAAAAAATATGATTTTCTGGTACGAAACTCTGATTTCTCAACTTCCTGATTTATTTTGACTTGACTGATTTATTTTCGTTTTGAGTACGTGCGATTTATAAGCAACATATGTTTTGTAAGACAGTTTACGACATTTCTTGCGATGATTAACTTTCAAGTCAGAAATTGCAATATAGGTAGGTATATAAGTACTTTCTTCGTATTTTACTCGGAATTGTTTTTCGAAAGTTTGTAAGCATTGTGCCAAGGAAGAATATCCGAGCAAAAAACGCAATTAAATTACAATCAGAAGCAATAAAAAGCTAAGAAGAACCTTCAAGTACCAGTCGAGTGAGATTGTTTCGATTGATTCCATTGACCCCAATCATCGGTAACGCTTACCGTACGTTTTGCGACGATGTTTTCGTCAGTGATCACGGAATCTACATAAGATTCAAAAGCCAATCAAAACAACCGGTTAAGCGGAAACGACACGGAAGTGGGCCACATGGTAGAAACTCGAAACATTACACGCACAACCAATCCAATACGACCTTCAAATTTAAATAAAATGAAATGTAACTTATAAGTTGAATATCGTTATAATTACTCCCTTGTATGATTGATTACCCAGAGACAAACAATTGCATATTTCAAAGACTGTTTTTGTTTCTTCATTCAATTAATTCCACTTGTTTTCTACGTTCGACAAAATTTTCTCGTAAAATAGCGACAATAAATGTTCACCTCCAGCATCTCCAGCTGAAGATTCGTTACATTAATATTACAATAATACTCAAGGTTAGTTTTGATAGCAGAAACTATATTGAGCAGTCTGTTTGCATAGGTATCCGCAAATTAAATTGTTTCAATGTGTAGCAGGCCGCAAATTAATCTCATTCTATGTAAAGGAAGTTTTTGGTAAATCAACAAAATAATATTATAGATATTATTAAATATTTCGGAGTTAGGTACGAGTGTAGGTATAACAAAACTCTCCCCATAAATGCTGTTTTTTTTTTTAGTTTTTAAAATGTAATTTCTAAAGTTGTTTTCTACATTATAATGTAATACACTGCATTATATAAAATAGCATAACTTTACTATAACACGGGTAAGACGAGTTTAAAGATGTGAAATAAAGATTTGAACTATGACCTTACTTCACCATTCGCGTACCTACGGTCGAGCTGCGACGACGAGTTATATTACTGAGTGGGACTTTCACCAATTACCAGCAGACATTTATTGGTAAAGTTTATCCCTAGATAAACTACGTATTCGATTTTTAGTTTTTGTTTTTCCCGGTTCGTTTTATTCGAACCAAATGTGCAAGGGGAATTACGCGAATATAAAGAGGCATATCTTTATGAAAAGTGAAGTAAACGACACTAATCTTGTCTGAGACTGGTTACACCAGTTACATCCAAGGCTTTAAACGAGAGAGTAATCTCTGTCTCACGCATGCTCAAGGAAAGTTGTATCATCATACATATCATACAATAAACATAAACAAACCCACAATAATAGGCTCTCATATCGCACTCGACTTGTTTGTATTTGTTTTTGTTATGGTATTTTTTATTCTGATACCAATATAATAGAGAGCAAAACCACCTACCCTAGTTTAGCCAATTTAAATCTGGTATAGGAATCTTTAATGCTAGATGAATAATCGAAATTATCGGTCGGTATAATTTTGAAATGACACCGTATTTTTTTTAGTCTAATTCGCTTCCGCAGTGATTTTAGATATACGACTCTCACGTCTGCTTTCTCTCAAAATTACACGTTTTTGAAGCTACAAAATAGATTACTTTTAAACATGCTTTTGTCATTTGTCGGCTTTCGAAAGTAGCCTGTAACACGATACGAGCATTAGCCAGGGTTTCATGGAACATTAAGTGCGTCGAAGTATCCGTTAGACCAGGCTTCTTACTTTGCGTGAGGGAAATGAGAGGAAATGTATCTAACTATTATCTACTTGTTAAGTACAAACATCTTCCCTTCTATTAACTATGAGCAAGATCCGGGAATTATGAAGTCTATAGTTATTACATAGAACCAAAAGCTTCATAATAGCCATAACATTGAGACAGACAGATTATAATTGAGGTGTTTCTATGCAGTCTATGAACTCAAGAGCATTATACAAGCCATATTATTGCCACATGAGACCTGCATTAAGACGCATTCAATCGATTTGCGTGTGAGTACTGAATTGTGACCTGCCATAATTACTAATAGGGTGAACTGACTCAAAGACTGTCGTGTACTTCTCCAGTACTTACCTATCACTCGCAACGGTGAACGAACAGTTAAGTTCAGTTTATTAATATTTAAATTTTGATTCGGATTACTGTCCGATTCGAAACATTAAATTAACTTCACTTGAAAAAGTTCTTGTTTATTAAAAGCTTTAAGCCATTTGCGTGTGAGTACTGAATTGTGACCTGCCATAATTACTAATAGGGTGAACTGACTCAAAGACTGTCGTGTACTTCTCCAGTACTTACCTATCACTCGCAACGGTGAACGAACAGTTATGTTCAGTTTATTAATATTTAAATTTTGATTCGGATTACTGTCCGTCCGATTCGAAACATTAAATTAACTTCACTTGAAAAAGTTCTTGTTTATTAAAAGCTTTAAGCCATTACAAAGTACAAGTATTAATCCGCTTGAAAGTAAATATTGACAGTTATGCTTAACAGCTTTCGCAATCGTTCGAGTACCTGCAGACTTAAACGTAGGAATATTCTGAGTTATTAACACGCATGAGGTTCAAAGTTCAAAAAATAATCTTGAACTAACATTCAAGTGAAGAAGTAGGACCCTGGTAGGTACAGCCTACAAAAAAATTCTATCAAAAGCATAAAAGTTTAATTATGTTTTGTTTAGTACAAAATTTAAATTTATATAGCATGGATTCGTATAAGGTGCAGTTACTTTCACCGGAGCCTCCATGTAATTATAATTTTCCTTTACTCTACGTTTTACTCCGTGAAAAATAATCTGTCGACTTAGTTTAATCGCGGGAAATGAGCCCATAGTAGAATGTGAACACGCATAGCAGCCCGTTTCTAGGGAAACATTGAAATTGTTGAAACTCCTACAACAAAAACTGGAGTTTTGATAGTTCTACTATTTAGTTACTTTATTGTATCTCAGATAATAACTATGGAAGGTATACTTATTTTATTACCTACTGTAATGCATAACAATCTATTCAAAAGTACTAATACCAAGTAAGTAAAATTTTGATTCTAAAAATTTACAAGTTTTGTCTTCCAACTAAAGTAAACTAAGTTTCTTAAGGAAGGTTTTATGAAAACATTTAGCAGTAACTTATGTTATGACGAATAGCGAACCCATTGAGAATCAGTAAATAATAAAAGTTTGCTTAAAGAAGCAGAGGAACAATTGGTTCAACTTATCGATGTAACAATCATTTACGGTTGCAATATAAAAATAAAGCTTAGGAAATTCTAAATGGATAACAAATGTGGAAAATGAATTTGAAGACACAGACCACAGGACGCCAAGTCGAAACGAGCCCGACCACAAGACATGGACAGGACATTAAGACGATGCCACAAGATGCGAGAGACTTGGAGACGACACGCAACTGTCAAGAAAGAGGGCAACGACCGACTTGTGTCAACAGAAACAGTTTACAGAAATAGGCGAAGAGTTTCTATAGTGGCTGAAATATTAGTTGCAGTTGTTTCTTTTGGATAATATGATTTTAAACCAATAAACATTTGACATCATACTCGTAGTTTAGAATTACCGTGTTACTAACTAGTCTAGTGTTTGCACTCAACGATTGATAAGAGTGTTGAAATAACTTAGTTATTTAATTGATAACAACGATTTGTGACCTGAATTGAAACAGTTAAATTCGATAACAATTTTCGAACAAAACAAGTTAAATTTCACAAGAAAAATACAACTGCTTCAATTAGAATCTGTGGGAAACATCACGGCTACCTATGTCAATATTTTTAAAGGAACTAACCAATTGTATTATCTAAGTTTCCTTTGCTGTTATGACGCAATGCAAATTCACATCTTCAAATTATCAGCATACAATCATCTTTATAGAGCCGGATGAACGTACTCGTATAACACGCTATATGTAACAGGTCAGATAAATGCTGAGAAAAATCAGATAGGTTTAGCATGAATGTTACATGAGGAAGTCTAGTATTTCGTGATTGAAACTTTTATGTTACGTATATCCAATTAAAACCCGACTAAACTTCAATTACGTGAAAAGATCGTATACAACTTTTCAAATAAAATAAACTATCCAAATAACCAATTGAGACATATCAAAGCTAAGACACAAACAAATAAATATTTGAGAGGAGGTAATCGTGAAATAATGTAATGTTTGTTCCTCAAACATCAGTTAGCGCCTCCGTCAACGCTAAATACGAGTATGATTTGTTTGCTTGCATGTTCTACTACTGTCATCTATGCTACAGACATTTTCCTCGTTGAGGAGATTGACGCCTTTACTCTCGTAGGTATTCACAATTTTACAGATAAGTTAGCGTACGATATATATTTGATTTGTTGCACGGCATTTATAGCTGTTTTTTATTTATCTTGACAAAGAACAGCTTACATATTTATAAAGACAACGCTTGTCTGCATTGCTTTAGCAATAATCCTCGGGAATAAAATAATTAAATCACAAGGGAATATAGAACAAGGAAATTCAATTTGCGATTTATTATTTTTACATTAATGATCTAAGATTAATTCGCCCGTGACACTCATGGAAATTGGATGAGCCCTAGACATCATAACCCACGTTAAATGACCGCACTATTAAATGATTTCAGTTGTTTCATGAGCCTCTTATAAATGTACGTAATAAATTAAATAATTATCTTAGTCTTCATTGCTAAGTAAAATTAATTGCTGAAGTGCATAGTTTTTTCATATCACTTTATTTGGCACACAAAACAGACGATGATCACACATTGCAGCACCTACACTTTGTTTATGTATTACTGTTATGTAATGTTGGTAAATATCACTTCTATGAATTTAAATTTTCAAAAACAAACGCGTGTATCTTATTCCCGTTTGAGGAAACTAACTGAGTATTATACTATTTGTGATGTCATCTATATTCAATCATTATTATAATAGGTATTTTTACTTTAGCTGGGCCCTTGCTTACATTGTTCAGATTGATTGGACGCATTGTTCAGCGACTCGTAGTAATCTAGGTAATAAGTAATATGTATCAAAAACCTACAAATTATTGATCAATGCTTATTTAAAGCAATAGGTACAGTGCAACTGCAGATGGTAGTAACTGTCTTCTGCGCTGTAGGTTGTGGGTTCGATTCCCACCCGGGACAAACATTTGTGTGATGAACATAGATTTTTGTTCTATGTCTGGGTGATATTATGTATCATATGTTTGTATTTAAAAATATATATATTAATTATTATCAGTTATCTAAGTTCCCATAGTACAAGCTTTGCTTAGTTTGGGGCTAGATAGCGCTGTGTGAAATGTCCAGTAATAATAACTTATTTAAAAAATGGAGGCGATTATCTAGGTATATATTGAATATTCTTTCTTATCCAAATAAACATCTTCATTGTCAAGTAAATTTCATGTAGATACTAATACAACGCGTGCAAAGCCACGGGAGAATGCTAGTGTATGATAATATGGTAATGAATGGCACGATTAGAAATTAGAGACTCTTATCGTTTTGACGGGTTCGTTGTAGAATTACTAAATGGTTGGTTTTTTTGGACCACCATCGGTTAAAATAAAATACGTTGAGCATACATTATAATCATTAAATCAATCAATAGTAGAATATTGGCGGCAATTTGGTTGTGTCCACACTAAACTTACAATTCCTAAAAATCGATCGCTCTTATTCCTTTCACGTTAAAGTCTAAATAAGCGTAAACGCGTAAAGCGTGTAATAACATGGTATAATGTGTAATAAATAGTACCTATAGTATAAACCACGAATGGATAAAAATTGCGAATATTTGTCCTTGTATTTATTGCAAGAATTAGTTCTTAGCAATTTATATTGCGCCATCAATACCTACTAGAAAAAAATACCGAACTGGTATATCAAGAAGGCAAATAAAAGTTACATAAAATGTTAATTCGTCATATAAAAGTAGGTCATTTTTCGGTCACATTCATTCATTTGACTTCCGACGTTCTCGTGAGAATATTTCTCGCTTCACAGAATCCGAGGGGTAGAATATCTACTGCTTTTTAAAATAGGCTTGTAGCTAAAAATATTCAAACACAGCAAACATCGACGTCTAATATTCGGTACCTATAACTTTGGTATTACATCTATGTATATATTTATTAAATATTTATGCATAAGTAATATTATGACATTTATGCACGTGAAACAAGCAACACATACCTAATTTACACATTTTCACAAAATCTTGTACCCATTAAAGCTAATCAAATCACCATAGAGAAAACTACGGATGGTCGCGAAGAAAGATTTCTATGGATAATTTAATTGCATGAAAAACTAAATCGCTACTCCAAAACAATACTGTTGAATCTTTTCACACGGTGAATTAGGTACTAGTATCTATACGTAGAGCTAAATACAGATGAAATATCGAGTGTATGGGTTTTAAGACAAAGGTGGGAGGCAAAAACCCCTGTTGTTTCACTTTCCTCGGTGTTTTGTGAACAGCTACATAAAAGCAGGGCTGCGTACGGCTTTTTGTTTAGGGTTCCTTTGAACAAGTTTTTAAAGACTTGACTAGACGGCTTTTAGGGACTTTGAATAGTTTTTTGATCTTTGAACGTCTGAATAGAATAAATCTTTGAATGGAGCTTCAACGACCAAAGTCCTGTTACTAAGGGTATTTTATTGAAATGGTAAGAAACTCGGTTGAAAAGATGTGAATGAATTGCCAAGCATTCATATTTAAGCTAAGATGATAGGACATTTTTGGGTTCTAGAAATATGCTTTTTTGCAGCGGCTGTTGCAGGTTGTATTAGTATAATTATTTATTACGTATTACTTACTAGCTGCAACCCTCAGTTTCACCCGAAAACTATTATTTATAAAAAAAAATATAGAATTTATTGTGTATGTCCTCAAATTAGTTAAATAATGTTTAGAATTAGATCATTTATTCCAGAAATTACCTCTTGCATCCAAACCCACAAAATCGCGTACACATACACATTACCTCTATAGAACATAAGTAGATGTTGCCGCAAGTGACATTGAACTGGAGCAGGTATCATTAGGAGAGATTGCCGGCCAGCACAGAATTGACAACAGTTGATATCAAGAGCCATCAATCTCCCATCATTCATGCTATAGGTACCCGTAGATCTGAGGTGATTTGCCTCAATAGAACGCAGACACATCGTGCTTCGAATGAAAGTGGGTTATCTTTCATATTGAATACGGTATGGTAATTTACGATTGCGTATAAAACTAGGTACCTACGTAAGTGTAGACTCTAATGTGAAGAGCAGGCCATCATCATGTAGGCAATTCCTTTTGAACTACGACCTCAAAACTTTCAAAACTTTAGATTATTACTTATATTAGTAGGTACCTATACCTACACAATAACTAGTTTCCTAAATAAGATACCAAACTTTAACTTCATGAGCATAATTTTTAAGACGCCTTTAATATAACATGTTATCATATAGGTACTAAAGTCAATTAACAGTGACCCAAGCGAATAATGCTATAAAAAATATGCTTTGTCACAACATTATCACCACATTACGAATATTTAAGTAAGTACTCTATCGGTTTTAATGGTCAACAGACCTTGAAGTTTAATTGGAAAATATTTGTTCTGAACGATAACAAGACTGTCTAACCACGTCGACTTATCAAAACTATAACCTTTTTCCTTTCTTCACAACTTATAAAGATACACCTTGATGAACATGTACGTCATGTACCTAACCACAACGCTTCTAGCCTCTTAATACAAATTGTGATACCTAAAAAGGTTCTAATACCCGTCTAGTTTTAGGTATTTACCTACATACCTTATATGAACTCATGTTTATACCTTATCGCTACAGACGCAAACGTAGTTCGGATTGCAGTAAGAGCAATCGCATTCGGCGCATTCGCTCCAAAAAATTTCACCGTTGCAGCCGAGACGGCCGCCCAATTCCACGTCCACCCACGTCGATCGCTTCATCGGGAAGATCTCCTGATACACGACACAATAATCAACAATGTCTCACACAATAAAATCCAATATCAACATCACGTTGCATCGGTAGCATCCAATTCATACCACTTCACTTAAATTAAAAGTCACTGAAACCTTGATCTGTTGAATGAGAAAAGCACTGAAACAATCCTAAGAAGTCCTTGACACAAGACAAAATTCGGTCCCCAAACAATGTGCAGATGTGAAATCAAGAGTACTAGGCTCGCACGAGTTGGGTAGAGGTTGCACAAACGAAGCGGTATAGCGCAAGACCGGCGCGCTACGGCTCATCGGACAGACTGGAACGGAACGCGAACCCGCTGCGACGGCCTGCGTTCACCTCCGGCTGGAAGTCCTCAATTAATCAGACAACACCACAATCAAAATTGATTCAATGATCTTTACATGATAGACGTGCAGGACGCAACGATGAAAAGGCGCGAATATAATACTGTCGAAAGCATTATTGTCTTGTCTGCACTGCACCATCCAACAAATATCTGTGTACGAGTAGGTACTTATTATATACTCGTATGAGTAACTTATGATGATTACAAAAACAAAAAAATCTACGACTTTTATACTGAAAAATATTTAGCAGTAGGTGAAAATAAATAAAATAATATTTAGAACTATGTAATAAAGTTTGGAGAGTCATAAAAGGTGAAAAAAACTCATTTGCGTATGAGCTTTGCTGTATGATATAGTTAAGGTATTATATCTGTTTAGTTATTTTATTATAGGTACAGATTGATGAAAACGATAAAGACGCACGCACAAAATATAAAAATATACACTTGAAAAGCACTAAAACTTCAACAATATTAGCTCCAGTATTGTCTATCTGTATCACGTAACAAATAAAACTGAGTGATTACGAGCTGGTGTCGTATCTGCAAATAATTTCCTATTCAATGAAACACCGTATTTGTTGACAAATATTGGAAACAAACACGCATATGGAATGTGTTATGTTAATATAGTGTTGAGTTGAAATACTTCTGTGTTGAGAACATACAAAAGTATCTACAAGATACAAAGTGATCCTTGTTATTTTATTGAAATAAATACCCTTTGACATGGATAAGAGTTTAGCTATGGACAGCAATATGAAGTGCTGAAAATAATGTGGCAAGAGAATAAGCAAACTTGTAAAGTGAATGAAGGTCGCCATGATAAGCAACAAGAGCTTCCCACGAAAGTTTAACAAAGAGGTATTGGGCAATTTGCAAATAAAACTGTTGTGCAAGTTAAATGAGATCTAAAAAATAACAGAGTTGAACGGAGAGCTCACATTTTCAGCAGTTTTCTAACAGAGAAATCTACATCCCGTTATAACCTTCAAAACGCTTCAATTAAGGTAATTTATCAATCGTACGTTTGCAAACACGAGCCTATGAACTTTGTTTTGTTCAATTATGCACGCTCTAATTCCCTTCACTTCACGCTGTTTATTCTCACGAACGAATCTAAAGTTTTGTGTCGTTGACCAATGGTGCTACAAAAATATACGCCGAAAAAGTTGCCCTTTTTCATAGACTAGTTTAATGAAGTTTTACGATTCATTTGAAACTTATGCCTTGATACTGGCTGAATTATGAGCTGATTGCTAAGCGGATACCTATAATAAATGTTCTTTGTTACTAATTAATATAAAGAGACCTCGGAATGTCTATTAGAACAACAAAGTTCGTTGAATTTTTAAGATATTCAAGTGAACGTTGGATTACTTAATTGCAGAATCATGGAGGGCAGCCACACTCAGGTGCTTCCGTTTATAAATGCATCTACTTGCTTCAGACACAAAGAACTGAATGCTAGGGTATGGTATGTTTACGAAATGAAACGATTTGAATTCTGCACAAAGAGGAGAAACCTTTATCGTAGAGCAATTGTGCGATTCCAAGGTATTTGTTAAAATCTGGTAGAGCTCGCATAGTGTGCATTCCGTGTACGAACAATTTCGGGTCACTGTCTGTACGTGGTTTGGTTATTGTGCTGAAACATGACCCGCGTTTTAGCAATTTATATGTATTCGAATGAAAGTGGTATACTTTCGTTTGATCTCTCCTCAAACGTGAATTATTGTAAACGACATGCGGTAATGAAAGCTTGCGGGCTGGTCCTAAACATAATTATATGCTCGGAAAAGGCGTGTGTAGCTGTGTAGTGCCGGCTACTCGCATATTTTACACCAAGTATTGCGTTAGGGAGGTATGTGTTACCTAGCTACCTGTCTACCGCCTACTTGTCCTTATTTGTTAAATAGATAAAAACATGTGAATTCTATCGAGATTTGTAAAGTGCAATTTGTTTCTTCTGGGTATAATAAAAAAACTTAACTCACCCCTCTATACTTTCACAAGTTAGAATTAAATTTTAAATTAAAATTATGGGTTTAGATATAACTAACTCACAATGACTATTTCATACGAAGCCATAAGATGATAACGCAGAAACAAGAAATATACGAATCAATTCATTGAATAGAGCTGCTAAGTCATCGTTTATTTGTTGTCTCTTGGCAATGAACTTCGTTTTGACCAGTTTGAGTTTGATTGGCAGTTTGCTTATGGCGTCAAATCTTCAAACATGATAATAATTGTCTGTAAATTCTTTGTACCAGATACAGCAGATTATTTGTTCTGATTACGCACTCGTACAAATTGGATTTTAAGGTAAGACCAGTGCGAAAGATTAATCAGAAACAAATATGACAGAGTATAAATAAGAAAGTGTCAGTATCGTCATTCTTTGGAGAAAAGTTTCTGATCACATCAGAGGTCGCAGTATAAGGAATTAATCCAACACGAACAGCAAATCTTATGCTTACTAATGTTACTGTATATCGCGGCTGTGTGATGTGGGTGGAAAGGAGAGAGGCACTGGTTGCTAACAGTTGTTGTTTATTGGCTCTACACTTTGTAATGCTAACCTTAGAACGTTGCATAGATCTCGTAAAATAAACACGTAATAAGAATAATAGGACTGGGTTGGACATAGTTTGATGCTAGTCGCATAAATATTAAAATCACTTCAATTGATCAGCTTACAATGATGGAAACCATAAAATATTCCTCCCCATTCGATAGAAAAAAAGATCCAATCGGCTAAACTTTAGCGAAAAATAATATTTGAATAAACTAACATTATGACACAAGAAGGCCAAAGCATCTCAACTGACCCATGGCCAGAGAACTTACCAAAAATGGCTAGCAGTGGGCGAACGGCATTTAAGCTACTCGTACCTAATTGGAAATTTTTAGAATAATACATTTGATACGAATTTGGTAATACAGGATTGTTATAAAAGCGATAAAATGTAATGGTCTGGATGTAGGTACATACTAAGAATGTAAGATTCTGCTTGGGAAGTGATTGTTCTCACGTTATGCTCAAGTTCATAACGCTACTACAGATTGCCTGTGTCGACATACAAAGGAACGGAAAAGAGACAAAAAGTAAGACAATACCGTCATGCCCCAACTACTGGCAGGAAACAGGTGTGGCTACAAATCACATAAACGTATTGGTATACCGCATAGAACGAATCAATGCTCAGTGAAAACTACGGTAAGTGATAAGCTCTTTGAAACTAGCGATTCGGAAAGGGCTACATCTGTCTATGCTGTTTTTCTAACACCTTGAGAATCAACACAGCAGATAAAAAAACTTAATGTCGGTAAATTTTAAAGTGGAGCCGAATGGTATCCTAAATCTGGTTCTGATTATGATTTTACTGTAAAGTATTGTATGAGTGAAATTGTGTAAGGGTCATCATGCATGGGTAATGAAATTACTTTGAAAGCTATTGTTATGAAGACAATATAAAGTGAGGAAGCGCTCTTAGGTGACAATGAACCACTTGTTCGATGAGCTATTGAAGGTTCCCAAGAAGAAACTGTTAGGAACGTTCTCACGAGACTCCGCAGGATAAAGCAAGAGCAACTTTGTAACTTGTTATTGTTTATTATTTGTAGAGTTCAGTATCAACTAATGCTTTTGAAGATACTCAGTATTCTTAGTTCTTTACAAAAATAAGAAACCTGTACTATTTGTAACTTGTTATTGTTTATTATTTGTAGAGTTCAGTATCAACTAATGCTTTTGAAGATACTCAGTATTCTTAGTTCTTTACAAAAATAAGAAACCTGTACTATTAGATTTAGGTATGACATAATAGAACACTTGATAGAACATGACTTAATAGAACACAGTCATCTACGAGATAAGGTTTTGCTCACCTTGAGAATGGAATGCGACCAGTGCAGAGTGATAAGTACTCTAAAATGTATGTATGTATATGAGCTAGTTAGTGTATCTAAATGTGGTCATAACTCACAGTGCAAATTGTTATTACGAAATTAGATGACTCGAGAAATTGATAAACATCCGCCCAAGTTTACAGTAGACACAACACCAGCCTAACTACATATTATGTGCAGCAAGCGCATTAACTTTTGTTTAACCGGCTACCGCACGCGGTTTCACTTGTGTCGTACCTGGATAAAAAGTGTTGTAATACTACTTCAGGTGAAGATCTGCTCACCACCACTGTCTCACCTTTACATTACACATTTTATAGGTCGTTTAATTTAAGTTTATCGCCTTACTATACTCACTCACTCCTACCCTAAGAGCTATCTGGTATGGTAAGTAATGATTTTTATAGATGCCAGTATTCAAAGATTACTTCATTCCCAGAAGCTAACGAACTGAACGTAAAAGGAACGTCAAATCCAATTACTGGGAATTCTATCTGGATGGTTCTACGAATGCTTGTAAAAAGCCTTAGAAATACGCTAGTTATAATACTGAGAATCATTAACTTATAAATTTTCTTTTTCTTTTAAAACGAAAGTTTTAATTAATTAAATAAAAAAATCTAAAGAACCTAAATAAAGAGGGATTTTTTGTCATTGTGCTTTAATAAATATTTTATTATTTCTAATATTTTCTAAATGTACAGCTTTGATTTTAGAGCAAGGATAGCATCCAAACGTAAGACAAAATCACGATTGATAAAACTTTTCTAGATAAATTTAGTATTCTCATATTATCACAATTGTTATTTGTGTTTTTCAACTCTGATTCAGTTTTCAATTGAAACTAGTCAGTTACGTTCTGCCTGTATTGCCAATACCCCACTATGTATTTACAAAATGAACCTTTCATTGCGGATATTAAAATTATTGTGCCCTAGTACTTGTAGTTCCAAAGGTCTTGCTTCACATTAAATTCCAATGTAGTTTCAAAATCGCTCTAGTTACAAGAATATTGTGACAATTTGCAATAGGTTATAAGTACGTAGGTATTATGTTGTCGACCTACTAATTATCATGCCAAATTGAGTTCATTAGAGCCTAATGTACTGTAAATTCGAACTACACCCACGTTTCAGATAATTGAAGTAGGAAAATTATACAGTAGCGAATGTTTTAAATTAGTAACGTACCTACTCGTACGCACAAGTACCTACAGTTATTGAAAGAACAATACAGATCCTACTAGCCTACTAATATTATTAATCCGAAAATTTGAGAGTATTTTAGTATGCTCGTTGCTTATATCACTTCCAAACAATTTGGATGAAACTTGGAATATACCTACATAGCCTATACCCTGAAATAACATTAAAGCTACTTATTAGCATATACGAGTAGGTAGGTAGGTACCAAGCATGCGAACGCAAACTAGTCTAATCAGTAACTCTTTAAAATCTGTATCTACAACCATATTTTTTTTGCGAAAACGTGTTCTGGAAACCGCTAATTAAATGAACCTTCATTTTTTTTCGATTTGAAGAATGTGTATCTGTTTTGTTTGTATAACCTAGTTTAATATACATAATATATTTATTATCTATTCTTAGATATCAAATTAAACAAGAAAATTTTCCACGCCCTCAGCTATAACAGCTAGTTGCCAAATAGTCCCCAAGTAAAATATCTAGACTAATATGAGTGTCTGGTGCTAATAGCAGTGCTCGCTTCGATCACCTTGATGCATTCCATGGACTGGGAAGTTCACGCGGCTTTTCGAAAGGCATTACGTAGGTATTGAATAATTAAAATTCTTCCACTTATTAAAAGTTACTTAATGGATATTGATACATCTTCAGAATGCATAATATACGTAATCGAACCTAAAATATTTTGAACTACATACCCCAAAAAGCTCCTGAGTATTCCTAATTTTTTTAGCAATATTTTGAACATCATGTGATTGTGATACACTATGTTTAAAACAAGATTTTTAAAAATTTTCTTGATAAAAAAAAAATAGGTACAAAAATACACTTCTAAAAAAATCCCAAAGCCAAACTACGGCGCGGAGCGCGGTCCAATTACAAAGTCTGTCGCAAATATGTTGGTCCAGAATACCAAAAAATTCCTTAACCTTCGCTTAATTATAACAATGTATTATTTTACAGCTTAACTCTAATTATAATAATATACCTATCCGTATTTACAACACATTATTATTTGCAGATCCAAGATAAAAGTTTAGTCTACTGTCAAAGCTACAACTTTAGAAAGTAGGTAGGTAGGTTCTCGGACAATTAACTGTCTCTAACAGCTTTATTTCTAAGCTTAACTGCTTCCAAGCTAATAGAGTGAAGAACAGCCTTTGTCAGACAGAAATAAACGATATCATTATTATATATTGTCGGTCAAATCAGGTTAATAGTAAGCGGGTTACTCTTCGAAATTTCAGATGCAGATGACAACAAGGTGAATATAATAACTTTCCTAATAGGTAAACAGCCTGGGGCTTCAATCGTCATCGATTGCTCCACTGCTGTTGCAGCCGTAAAATGTTGCGCTATTAGACTATGTTCAAATGATGGGCAGATGCGCGTTTTCAAATATAGCGTTAAGATATTTTTTTAAATCTTTTAGATACCTTTCTTACGCTTGCTGTACACTTCAACTTGCTAATCCTCTGAGCCACAACGAATATTGGTTCGTCTACGGATATTTTTACCCTAGATTCAATCTCATAGAGAAACGCCAACGATACATAAACACACCTTGAAGGCTTATAGTGAAAAAGCTTGTCCGTTCCGTAATGTCACAACAATTTTCTTATTTCAATCTCCTTAGACGCATCACCCACACGAGCTAAAGTAAAGGCGCGCGCTCTTTCGCCTCCACCTCGCATGTGCCGGTACCCGGCACTGCCATTGATTCCAAAAAAGCGACGCTTGTGCGCCCGCGCCTCGACTCTAGCTCGTGGGCAATGCGCCTTACACTGACGTTAGACTACGAGTAAATTACTGACAGATCATAGATACTACACTACTACACATTTAAATACCCCAATCGCAACTTGTAGACATAGATTATTATTTTTTAAAACACAATAAATATAACATTTCTAGATAAAAAAAAATTTTCACTTTCAAATCTTTCGTGAGTTGTACATTACACATTGTACATGTAAACATTGTCGGTGTCCTCATTGACAATTTATCATTTACGTGAGTAATTTCCCGTTGTTGTAATAATTTCTAGATAATGTTGATTTATATACATAATCATTCATTCATTGTACGAATCCAAAAACTGCGACGAGCTAGTTCGAATCTAGCAAGACTCGTATTCTTTCTGTTTCAGCGATACACATTACGATAAATCCTGTCTCACACTATAACCTTTATGTTTTAATCGACCTTGAATTTAAGTAGAGAATAAGCATAATATCTATTGCGGGCGATTTCGTGCGAATAATATTATACTGAACACACCCAAGGACTGACGAATTACACGTTAGATACCTACGAGTATATTATTATTATAGACGTAACAGAATCAGCTCATGTATTGTCACGGATATTGCACACCCATGGGTTAATATATTGGGTAGGTACATTGTGTATTATATTATGTACCCACTATACTTTCACTTACAATATGAATTATGGTTATCAGAAAGTAAATCGATCGTGAGGTTTATACGTTGTAACATAGTATTTAGAAACGTCCTTTTAATGGCCGACGGAATAAGGAAGAGGTTCTGAATTCGACTTCACTTCACTTTTAATTTGATAAAGATATCCTTATCCCCATATTCTTCGTTGTAACCTCGAAATATCTCCACCTCGACTGGACCTCGAAACCGTGTTTTGGTATTTTTAGTTGATAAAAACTCGAGGTTAGTTGCCTCTAGTCGAGTATTCCTCAGTCAACAGAACTGTCAACTCAAGGTACCTCGAGATGTACCTTGACATTTCTCAACGACGAATGCGTGTCACGGTTTGTTTGATGTAAATCTCCTCGGGCTGATGACTACGTCATGACGTAATTGAGGATCCTCCAAAATATCGATTTAAGATACCAAACTTTCGTGGAAAGTATGAGGGGCCTTGAACAAGGTAGAGTCGAGATTACAACTAAGAATATGGGGATTATTTTGAACGCATAGGTAGGTAGTAGTTATTTAGGTAGGATGTTCATTTATTTAATCTAATAAAAAAATAATAACAATGTTGACGCAACACTGCAGGTATGAGTAGGTTAGGTTAGGCGTGTACCTAATCTCTCTCTTTCCAAAATAAATAATCGTCTCTGAGCTCAATTTTGACGCTATTTTCCCGGCACTATGTTGTAACGTGTTATTAGTGTTATAAAATAATGACCTTTCAAATATGAACAGATGAGCAAAGTGGAACTCATGATAAAATAGTAGAGATGCAATTTGTAAAATGACTAAACCGCTTAATTCTTGTCACGATTTGTTTAGTTTGTGAGAAGGCAGAAAAAAACATCTTGGTAAAAAATTTGGTATTTACCTGACAGAAATTAGCAAAAACTAAAATCGTAAAATACGATTGATGTCATTAACCTATTCTGGTTTTAAGATTATACACTCTTAGGTAACTTAGCTACTCTAATTTGGACTTTAGCTTGATTTGAACATAGTTTAAATTCAAAATCTTTCAAATGATACTTACTTACTTTTATATGGGTAGATCTACCACGACATACGAGTATTTATATGGTAGGAATCTGCGTTTGGTGGAATACATAGCAAAAAAGCTGCTTGAAATTGGTAAAGGTTGAAGAGCAGCGCGTTGAAATCTTCTGTATGAGTTTTTGTATTGGCAGATAAATAATAAACAGTACCTATACAATGCATGCATTCTAAAACAACCATTATGAATCTAATTTGGAGAATAATGCGCTGTCTTAATAGAAATCATAATGGTATAACAAGTATGGTTTGAAAGCGTAGAGCGTGCGCTTTGACATGTAGATAGGTACATCGCGCGATGCGATCTGAGTTAGGGCTTCCACGCTTTTGCTTTTGATCAACTGATTGTTTGAATGCTCACACACGTAACGTCACTTAAGAAAACTCAACCAAAAAAAAACAATAAGAAGGCTGTAGAAGTATCTGTTAAGGAGCTTCGAAATACCTTTTGTCTGTTCTTATCTATATCTCGTCTATTATAAAGAAACCCTATTTCAGCTGGACCGTTTTTGCTAATTCTTATTTTTTTGTTGTATTTGTGTAGTATCAGAAGGTTCTTATGAAAGAAAATTTTGAAAATCTAGTGTAAACTTCTTGAAAAACGGAAATCGAAAGTTTGCCAGGACAACGACTGACAGCTAGTAAGATATAGATACAGGTACATCAATTATTTCTGATAAAAAAACTGTGGCATGTACACGAACCACTATCGTATCGACAACGTATCGTCCAAATGCCAAAAGTGACACTTTTACTATACAAAAAGTGTCCGTTTTGGCATTTGGACGATACGTTGTCGATACAATAGTTGTTCATGTCACAGGGGTTAGCAATGAGCGATGAGTTAAAATGTCCTTATATATAACATGTCCTTGACGGATTTTACTGGAATTTCTTTCATCAATTCATGACTTCTTGACAACCCTATAATATGTTTCTAATGCTACTTTCTACAGACGCGCAAATAGTATCGTTTTTGTGACCTGGTGCGTCGCCATGCGCTGGCGGCGCTTCGCTATCATTAGTGGCAATAAGATGGCATATTTATACATTCCTTCGGCCTCATGTTAAACACATTTATTTTAGAACTAGCTTCGGCTTTGCTTGCGTACCTAGATGAAAAGAACTAAAAAGTTCCAGTATGAAGTAAGTTTACTTCATACTGGTCATGCCGTTTTAGTGTGATTGAGTTGAGTAACAAATATATTCACATACACAGATATACATAATCTTCACAAACGTTTGAACGTGTCTTTAACTACCTCCTTTAAACATGCGACTGATCTTGGAGATTGAGAATTAGACATCGTCAAGGATCATAACATCTAAGAATACGTCTATCATACTTGGAGATTATAGTCGTGATTTTTTTTTCATTTTGAGTTTAATGATACGCGGCCATTATACAAGGTGTCTCAAAAGTAAGTTCACATTTAAATCTTTTTTTAAAAGAAAAGTCTTAGCTTTATTTTATGTAGGTAAGTATTTTAATAGTACAAACACATCACACATTAAAGTTGAGTGCAAAGTGCTGAATACATTTCCGACTTTCCCACCATTTTCTACTGACAGGAAATAAAACAACTGTTTTTTCCACATCCTATTAAAACAGTCGGTATTTCTTTAAATCAAAGAATCTCTTAGCGTCAACCGCATACGAAACTTTAATACCCGTTTAAAATGCGAGGTCCGTCGCAAGCTCGCTTTCCGCATACCGATCGTTGCCTGCAAGAAAGCTGTGCAGGTGGTATGAGGAACATCGTGAACCATAAGGTTTGTTTGTTTTGATTACGTCACGGCTAATAAGCGTGAAAAGGTTAACCAGTGAAAACAGTGTAGGAGTAATAGATAGATCAGTTTGAAAGTGTTAAGTTAAAACGACCTGAGTGGCATGGTGGGCGAAGGCCCTACCTACTTAAAATTAGGTTCTATCCCCGCGGCGGGACAAATGCCTCTGGAAATATTTAGTCTGGATTTGGACGTGCCTCTGACTAACCCCTTTAGAGATTTGAGAGCCTGGTGATCTGAAAGGATGTCTTGTCTACCGTACTTGGAGATAACATTTGTGGTCTTATTGCCTTGTCATGGGCGTACCTATAGTATTGTGTCATATTATGAGGTCGAACTGTAACAATTATAAACTACCTAATTTTGGCAAAAGCTAACATAATATTATGTAAAATACCAGCGTCCTTATTACGTTCACTAAAGCATAAATTCAAGAGAAACCAATGTTTTAGCTTCTAGCTATAATAAAAATAAAATGTTTCCTTATAGAAACATCTTAGCAAAACACAGCAGCATACCTAAAAACCAAAGTCCTCCAAGTCTGCCGTAGAGTCAACGCACGCTACATGTCATTCCCGTTACACTATTTCTATCATAGTTTTTTTTCTAGGTCACTGTGGTGGTTCTTCCACCCGAAATCACCTGTAAGCTTTTTAGCCTCATTTTTCGAGACCTTTTTCTTAGTAGGTAACTATTATAGAATCACTCTATTCTAAAATTCTATAATTACTACAAGCTGACCCCGCGAACTTCGTATCGCTTTAGAATTAACAAATGTTGTCTTAAGTTCCCGTTCCCGTTACCGTATTATCAAACCTAATAAAGCTCAAATTGACTCAACGTTTCAGTTAGAAAACTTTTGTATGGAAAAAAGGGCTGTTTTTAGGGTTTTTCCGGCAATTATTCGAATTTTTCTCACCTTTTAAACCTTCCCTAGACCTCCATGAACATTTCAAGACCAAGATAAGATAAATCCGTTCAGCCGTTTTCGAGTTTTAGCGATACTAACGAACAGCAATTGATTTTTATATATATAGATGGACATTGGTATTCTCTAATCCAATCGATGTTCAGAGCTCTGGCAATGAAAATCAAAGGGTAAAAATCGAATTTTACTCAATAAGCCTGCAGGCTATACCATGTACAACACTAACCTGATTATTAGCTGTTAACACCACAGCGCTTTGTGGTGGCACCGATTGAACTGGTCTCGCTGGTTTAGCCATGGCTCGCTGAAGAGTTGCTCTCTTCACTGACACCATTAGCCAGACATCTTCTACTCTTTGGGCCACCTAGAGATAGATCTTCATTAAGTATTGAATAGTTACACTCGTGTTGGGAAGTAAAGAAGAGAACGGGGTGATTAATTTGAAAAAAAAAACATTTGGTTTATACTAAACCGTAGAATGTAAGGAAAGGCCGTTTATTCGGCTGGATTTCATGTAGAAATTTGCATTATTTCAACATTGAAATGAGCGACATTCATCATCATCATCATCTTACTGCCCGTACCCAACTTAAGTAGGACCGGCACAACATGTGTACTTCTTCCATTTTCCTCTATCAGCCGTCATCTCATCACTCACTCCTTTTTTACCCATATCATCTTTCACAAAGTCCATACATCTTTTCTTTGGCCATCTCTACGTCTACAAATACACATTAATTCCTAACATTCTTCTTCTTCATTCATTCTTTACATGACTTTCTCATAAAATGAGCGACAATAACAGCGGTTTATAGATTTCGATCTAGAATTCAACAAGGTTAAATATATGTAGGTATTTATATACTCTACCCTTAGAAAACTAATCTACTATTGCCACTGACTATCCTCCTAAACATCCATCTTCAAAAAAATATGTTGATGTTATTTTAAATAAACATATGGCTAATTACCACGTTACTTTCTTGTATTGCTGACGTTTCGAGACAATTCAGATGATCGCGGTCGCGGGCGGTGCTCATGATGAAGAGCATGTGAATTGTCTCGAAACGTCAGCAATACAAGAAAATAAAGTGGTAATTAGCCGTATTTGGGGGCACGGCTGTGCCCCCGCCAAGTCTTTCTGTTTAAAATGATGAACAACCACGATAGTTTTAATTCTATAATGTTGGTACCCATACCTGAGTAACTAAAGCTCTAGTCTCCTGTGTCGCTGACTGCATCAGCATCTCTCTGAACTCCTCGGGTGCTGTTAATCCGAAGCTTAGCGCGTCTTCCAGAAGCTTGTCCACGGCGATAAGGCCGCCTTCCCCAGCCAGTATCTCCACACCCGTGGCACACCATTCGTTAGCCTGATGATAAAAATAAAAAGTTATTGGCAACAAACAATAATGATTACTGAAGTGTGCGAAAGTGACAACTCAATACGAACTCGAATGGCGTTGTCACTTTCGCACCGCGTGTAATATTGTTTTGATATTACTTTAGAACCTTGTGGTTGCTCACTACATTTATTAACTCTAGGTAGCATTTGTTACAATTACCTACATATTTTCATTTTGTTTTTATTATTTTTAACACAAAATTATAGTAATGCACGACACGGGCGATTAGAAATAGAGAAAAAATGGAAATTCATTCTATAATCAAAATATTGATTTTTTTTTTATGATCACGTATTGTCTGCCAGATTCTATAAACTTTGGAAGAGGCAAAAAGGCAATGCACAGGTTATGCATTCTGCCAGAATAAAGTCTAAAGCCAAGGACACATTGAAATTGAGTTTCTGACTCACATTGACTTCATTCAGGGAGCATGTTACGTAGATTAAAAAGTTGCGTCTGCGCTATACATACCTTATCTATCCTGTCCATTAGTTCTCGCGCTTTGGTCAATAAATTATTTCGTTTTTGTATCTTTTCAACAAGCAGTGTGCTCGTTCGTCGAAGTTCCTCGCATTTTGACTCTATGTGGTCCACAGAGCTTAGTGGGTCTAGCATTAATTTGTCACCTGAAACAAGCACCCATATTCATAAAAATACTCAAAAGTTTAAAAAAATAACATAGTAAGTAGGTAGGTACCTACTTAATATAAAAAAAAATATCCAAACCTACATATCTAATAATATACATAATAATAATATACATAATAATAATATCAATATCTAAACCTACCTATAATTGATGGTCTTTTACCTACCATCATCAATAACTGAGGAAGCGGTATCTAGATCACAGTTGCATAGTTTTTCAAAGTCGTTCGCATCTTGTATTAGATTGTCAACTCTGCTTGCCGTCTCACCCACCTCGGTCATATCGCATGCTGTCTTTAGATGATTATCTAAAGTTGCCTGTAAAACGTAAAATGCATTAAACGTGTGTATTCTTGACTTTATGTCTCTTGTAAAATCTACAGTAGATAGTAATAAATAAATATGATATGCAAACTTTTTTCACTTTTGTATTAAAACTACTCGGTAAGATAAAGATTAAGAACTTTTTTGAAGAACCCAAAAAGGTTGCGAAGCTTACTTTTTATGAAACCCGATTATTTATTTGATTAATAACTTTTTGTGTTTGTTATGAGTATGACAGTTGTCAACGCCAATAAAAAAAATATACATTTTGACTTTCCAACAGATTGTTATAAATAAATGTAAACTAAACTAAGAAAATCATGGATATTGTGTGCAATTTTCGTAAATGCCGACGGGCCTTATCAAGCCAAGCATGGGTAACGACATGTTCACATGCATTCTGTGTAGAACACGGCAAAAGCGAATTCAAACGCAACGCTGAAAACTCTTTGAACTGTCCAGCTTGTGGAACAGAACTGCGGGACAAATTCGACGTGATCCAAGCTGACCTAAAACCAGGAGATACCTTCAGATCAATCGTGTTAGCAGGTATGAGGCCAGACACTATCATGGACATAGCGATGAGAGCAATGTCGTTTTGGTCTTACCAAGTCGAGCAAGAGACGTTGTATCAAGAAAGCGTCGCGAAACATGCGAGGGAAAAGCTTCAGTGCATGGAAGAAGTCAACACTTTAAATCTACAAAAACTGAAAGCCGAGTTGGAGACTTGCAAGAGAAAGATATCATCAATGCAGACAGAGTTCAATAAGAAAAGGAAACAGGCTGAGGAGTTGACTGCGCGTTTGGAAGAGAAAACACGCAAAATACAAAAGCTTACGTTCCAACTTGAGGCGCAAAAGAGAAAAGATATTCGTGCTGGTAGTTTCGACACAATAAGTAAATCGAATCTTGAGACTTGTATGGATATTTCCGAGTTGGTTGGTCAGAGAGCGGCGTCAGAAGCTTTTGTGTTTCGGCCAATGAAGGAAACGGACCAGTCTCATAGTCCGAGAATATGCTCACCAAAAACACCAATGTTCGATTTTCGGAAGAAAAATAACAATAGACAAAACCAACCTTCGCATTTTCAGTTTCGACCAATAAAATCATGAAGATGCAACGCTAAAACGTAGACCGTTGGTAAATCATAGTGATACAAATAAGAGTAACATTACATACCTGCATCTGCTTAAAATTTAATAAAAATGTCCTGAATTTCAACCAGTGACTCAATTTTGTGGAATGCTTCTGCCAGAAGTTGTCGAATTGTTTCTCAGTCTCGTCCAACTGTACCAATAACCTGAAACCAGAAAGCAACAGTAGCTAGGTAAGCAAACTTCAAAAATTATCTTACAACTTAGGGTAGTCAAAATACTAATTAAACGAACAATTATAGGCAATTGATATCATAAATGAGAAAGTTTGTATGCTTGTATGTTTGAGATTCAATAACGCTGTAACGACTAAACCGATTTGTATAATAATTACGTTTAGACAACTAAAAATATATGTTCCGACCAATCAAACAATTTTTATGGGAACAAATTAGGAGTATACTCTTTCCATAAAAAAAATATATAACTGTCGAACTAAGAACCTCCTCCGTTTTTATCGTCGGTTATAAAACGGGTTAGGTAGGTAGGTAGGGACGATTTGGTATAGCATCTAAGCTATTTTAATCGAGTACCACGCAAGAAAAGGCACAATCCAACGATTTAGTTAAAAGTGGTGATTCCTGTAAGACATTTGGCAAATCAAGTGATTGGCCAATAAGGAAGGGAGGTAGGCATCTGTCCTGCAGTGGGACGATAAAGGCTAATAAATAAGATGTTTGAAAAAATTAACCTAAATTTGCCGACCCTAAAATCTGCCGCCCTAGGCTACAGCCTACTCAGCCTGGTGGTAAATCCGCCACTGTACCAGCGATAAGGAAATAGAACTTTCATTTTAATATAAGAAAATGTCATGAAAACTAATATAAATAAAACTGACTCACCTTTCGACCGCAGCGACATGACTTATAATATTGTACGTTAGATTTGGTGTTCGCACTTGCGTTAGCAACTCTTCGCCTTGCGTTGTTGCCGACGCCAGTTCACTCTTTAAAGCTTTATACCTAAAAATATTAAAATAACATTAACGACGACTGACCTTACAGCTCAGTTGGTAGTAGCTCTGCCTTCTACGCTGTATTCATAGTATTAATATTCATTTATTTATTGCTCCAGTTGGTTACACCAGAGTTTCTCAGAGAGAAATCTTTGTTTATTAAGTATTTACCATAAATTCTTTCATATTATAAAAACATTTAGACACTATAAAGGTTATGGGTTCGATCCCCACCCAAAACAAACATTTGTGCGATGAACATGGATGTTTGTTCTGTGTCTGGGTGTTATAATGTATGGATGTATCGTAAGTATTTACAAAAAAAAAGTATATAAATATTCTTACAGTTATCTAGCTCCCAAAGTAAGCTTTGCATAGTTTGGGTTAGATGACGCTGTGATAATGTCCACCATTATTATTTATATCAACGACACTTTTAAAAGTTATAAAGACGTGTATTTCATTTAATGAAATCGATAAAACTAGTTTTTAGCCGAGTCTGAGACGCGGCTAACGGACCACTCACCTAAATTCCTGAGAGTCTAGAAGTTCTTTGGTTTGTGTTGGGTCGTTACCCATATCGCAGTCAACTATAGTATGCATAAAGTCGTCCAGTTTACTTGAGATCTCTTTCATTAATGTTGAAAATTTTTCTAAAGCCTGAAATAAAAAAACACATACTTAAGTTACCTAATTTAGACTCACCACAACAGCCGTGTTGTCAACTCATCATTCAAAATGGTTATTAAATATTTAGCCCTGCTTGAAATTTTACCATTAATATTTAATCCAGCTTTCGACACGGATTCAGTAAGTACTAAGGAAACAATACACGCCATTAGTCAAACCACGGCTTGTGTTTCACGGATTCATATCTTAGTAGACCTTATAGGAAGCCGCCCTCAATATTGCTTGTTTCATAGGACTTGTTTAGAGTTTGCGTTGTCAGTCGATCAGTGTCATCTTCTGTGTTATAAATTATTTTAATCCATTTTTACAAGTTTGAACATTATTTAATTTAAAACCCGTATTATCTAGAAAGTTCGCGGCTAACTTGCTAACTTCAGCTATCTTGGTTGCGTATTTAGTTTTAGTTCATTTCAATAGATGATGCTTGTCAAATTAGTCTTATTTATTAGAACGTTTTCCAAACATAAATCTAAACGAGCAATTCTTGTATATACTATCTGTCCAGCGACACACGTATTCTAAATTTCAATAATCGCATAGACAAAAACACTTTTTCATGCAAACTATAACATCCCTTTTTACCCCGTTAAGGGATGAAATTCAAAAAACCTTTATACACGTGTTTCATGACTTGTTTTAAAGAGCTTACACATTAAATTTCAGTATTTTTGAGAATAAAAAAAAATATTTTAAATACAAACTTTGACGCCTTTTTTTACCCCGTTAAAGGATGAAATTTAAAAATCCTTGCACATGTGTTTCTATAATTGTATTGATATTAACGGATGTCCTTGATATACCATAGTCTGATTTCCTGATCGTTTGCGGATAATATTCAAATAACCAAAAGTATGAATTATATATTATTTTTTATCTGATGTTACTAACATAGCATCGAGCATATATATTGTTAACAAAATATTAACTAAAACTTACTATCCGTTGTTGAATCCATTCCGAGTGTGAATATTGTAACTCTCCGCCAAAATCTGGCGTTAGTTGGGATCTGTCAAAATACTCGTACATCTCTTCAACTGAAGAACACACCAAGACTTTGAACCTGAACTCCTCCTTGAAGAGTTTGCTGCTCACTTCAGATAGAGCCTTTTGAAGAAAACTCGCCGGTCTAAGGACGTAGACCGTGTGGATTATGCCTGGGAAGAACTCCTGGAAAATGGAAAATGTATGTTATAAAACATGTGACTGAACTGAACTGAACTGAACTTATGACTGGCCTCATAGCTCAGTTGGTAGTAACTCTGCCTACTGTCCTGTAGGTTGTGGGTTCGATTCCCACTCAGAATAAACATTTGTGTGATGAACGTTGGTTTTTGTTCTGTGTAAAATAAAATAAAAATAAATAGGATCACGACTGTAATCCCCAAGTACGGTAGACATCCTCTCAGATCTCAAGGCGCTTAGACCCTTTGAAGTTGTCTAGAGGGGGTAGTCAAAGGCATGTCCAAACATTATATTTGGCACATGCCCCCATTTTAAAAAAGTATATTTAAGTATTCTATCAGTTATTTGGTTCCCATAGTACAAGCTTTGCTTAGTTCTTGGCTATATTTATTAGCTTGTCACCCTATATACCTATTTAAATAAATGCTATATACGAAAAGCACGACACATTATGACACACGTTTGAAATGCGATAGCCGTTTTGTGAAACATGGCTTCTGTGCTTATGGTAGGCATTTTTTTAAATTAACATAAAATACTTACAGATATCCTAAGTAATACTGTTTTAACGGAGTTCCACCTGTCCTTTCTTCGGTCTATGATTATATGGAATCCCATGTCTGCTTCTAGTAATCTGAAAGTAAAACAATAATGGAGTAAATCTTTGTACCTATACTATAAACCAAATAAAATTAAAAAAAACGTGTTTGTACCTAATGATCTAATTTGGAGTTATTTTTTTCTATTATGTAGAAAATACTCCTATATTGATCCCATTCCAAAAATATTTATGTAGGACTACCTGTTCCTTCATCAAACTCAAAAAACGATATCGTCCCTTGACTTTTCGATTGGTCGATACATTTTCATCGGGTTTCTTTTTAGTTTTTCAACCGTAATTATTTTATAGTGAAACTACTTACCGAAGTCTAATCAACTTAGACGTTCCGGCAGCAAGACACGCACTCATTTACAATTGACGGTTCCGATGTCGCCTGTCTGTCGCGTGACTGCAAAATTTATCGCAAAAACACCCTTAGAGGCACTTACGATGGCACTGATGTGAGGTACAGCAGGAGTCGTCGATACTCC
This sequence comes from Hydriomena furcata, assembly GCA_912999785.1. Classification (NCBI taxonomy): domain Eukaryota; kingdom Metazoa; phylum Arthropoda; class Insecta; order Lepidoptera; family Geometridae; genus Hydriomena; species Hydriomena furcata. The sequence goes on from OU538824.1 coordinate 4,182,523, forward strand.
GCGGCAGATACGGCGTGAAAGTTATTGTTATCTGGGAAGGTGATGAGTGGCCGGTGGTCCTTTGCCAGGCCTCCTGTCGCCAGCGCGTACTGGGGTAGTAGGAGCTCCCCCACATTCCGTCCATCATCACCCTCGCTCCCGCAGCCATCGCACTCCGCTTCTGAAAAGATATAAACCTCATCATTAATAGACTAAACAGTATGAATTGCAGGATTAAAGATCATCTACCTTCCCGGCACAACATATATTTTTCTTCCATTCATTTCTGTCAGCCGTTCCTTTTTTACCCAATATTTCACACAGTCCATCCATTATTTGGCCTATCTTGATATTCATACATTTAATATTTATTTATATAATTACATTGCCATTACAGTATAACACCAAAGCGACAAAGAAATATAAAAGAATAGAAAGATACGCGCTTCCACACCTACGGGATTAAATTCTGAGATAAATATCCAAAGCCTCAAATCTATCAAGAATAAATAAAAATAAAAATAAAAAAATGGCTAAAACGGCTAAGGCATGAAATTACTTGATATATAATGTCTAATTTAATGATAAGAGTCGTTTTCTGATCTAGATTCTTAGATAAAAAACTACTCGTATCACATAGAATGATTACCGTTGTTAGCGCGTAAAACCGAGTTTAAATCTAGAAAGTTATGAAATTATTTCTCAAACTACCTGCAGTCAAACTCCAACATAATTTCGCTTTTGGCAGACGCAGTTTTTATGTTTCCCCTTTAGTTTCAGTCGCAGCTCAACTTTTAATCAGTTGTCGAAACTTTTGCTCTTTCTGCAACAGCTCTTGATATCATTCCTACTATTATAAAAGCGAGTGTCTGTTGGTTTGTCCCTCTTTCACATAGCAAGAGAGCAACGGATCGATATGATTTGAGATAGTTCATGAGCCATTTACATTTTATCCGTATAGATACCGTACCACGCGCGTTCAATCCTCGGTCAGAAGCTAGTGCGAGTAGGTACCTATATAATTTCGGGTAGGCACTCGAGTAAATCCCCATTTAGCGTTGTGCGCCTAACTATAACAACAATCACGGTAACTTTACTGTCCAAATAATTAAACTTACAACAAAACAAGTTGTAGCGTCGATTAACTCTAATTTATCTTTGTCTTTAGCTGGATACACCCAGAATAAACAACATGGTTCGCGTGCTATTTGCCTATTTGGATACCATGGTAACATGCCACTCTATGAAACAGGGAGCCGTGATTCATAGTAATGACTCTTAATGGTAGTTCCCTGTTGTTTGCTTTCGTAGATTGCTTACTATAAAGAATGTTTGTAGTAGACTTCAGTAAACACAATTTATAATAATAATATTTATCGATTTCTAATCTAATGTAATTACTTACAAGAACATACGTAGGTAGAACTGCTTCTCTGCGTGGACTTTATAAACGTGTTCAAATTGTGTTCTACACTAATGTTTGTAGGCTACCTCTAAATTACAGTAGCAAAGTATAGGTGGGTGTGGCTGTCCCCAATCCTACATCTTATTTTAGCTATGTATTTAAAAAAAACCGGCCAAGTGCGAGTCCGACTCGCGCATGAAGGGTTCCGTACTATATTATCTATAATACAAAACGGCATAAAAATCACGTTTATTGTAGGTACGAGAGCCACAATTAAATATTAATTTGGTTTTTAAACTAAAAGTAACGTAGTAACAAAATTTAACTAGATGGCGCTAAAAATGCATAAATCACGTTTGTTGTATGGGAGCCTCCCTTATATATTTATTTTATTCTGTTTTTAGAATTTGTTGTTATAGCAGCAACAGAAGTACATAATCTGTGAAAATTTCAACTGTCTAGCTATCACGGTTCTTGAGATACAGCACTGTGACAGACAGACGGACAGACGGACAGCGAAGTCTTAGTAATAGGGTTCGTTTTTACCCTTTGGGTACGGAACCCTAAAAAAACTACTTGTCTAAAAAGTAGAAGCAGGAAAATAAATAGAGAGAAATGAAACCTAACGTATATTGTATTCGTTCAAGCAATTCATGACAAAAGTAGTGAGTTTTCTTCGTAAATAAATCCAGAATGTCATAAAGAAAGACGACTGTGCGGTGGTCCCGGAAATTAAGTACGCGTACTAACGGAGACATAATGCAAATAATATAAGTACGAGTAAAGAGTAGATATTGCTTACAAGTTCATTGGCCGCAATGAACGCGAGCGGTAAGGTCAAGTTAATTGTAACTTCTTCAAGTCTTTTAATTTGGGTGAAGGAACAAAGGGCATTGTAAGTCGCGCACTTAGATTAGTTTGCTTGTATGCGTTGGGATCCTCTAAATATGGAACACGAGAGATTATTTCGTTCTTTTGTGTGTGCCATACAACTACCAACTGCTTTGTAACTTTATTCATGAGATGCAGGCTCTTTCTTTGTTATCTGGCTTATTATAATGTCTTTGAGGCAACCAGGTTTATTTGGTGGCTTTAAAAATATAGGTACCTAATACTTTTTTTTCAACTCTACATATTCAACGCAGTTCTTTGCAAATTTACTGCAATTCAAGAACTTATGTAGAAAACTGGATTTGTATAATGCTCTTCATTTGATGTAACCTGGTTATTGGTGGTTTTAAGTGTGTGAAGCAGCGTACCTTTATTTTTTTCTACTCTACATCATTTAAAAAGCAGTTATTTGCAAATTTACTGCAATAAATTTCACGTCCATGGCGCTATTTGCTACGTTCAAATGTATTTTTTGTCTATTTTCTCTTCGGTAGAAGAAAGTCTGTGACAAAATTTTCTAGTTTAAATCTGATTTTCACTCTCATTAATTCGTGTTACAATATAGAACCGTCGAGATATTTACGTTTGATCTTCGCCACAAACCGGCGCGTGTACAATTACAGGTTACAAGATTCCTACACGTATAAGTCTTCATACAAATTAAACCCAACACAGAGTAGGTATATATAAACAGGTATGTACTTACGTACGTAATAGCTTTGCAGTGTAATTGTGGCTTACATAACACCCATCTACGTAAACTGTCGCAAGGTTATGGCCTAGCACCTTTATTGTTAAGTCGTTTGTGAACATCTTCGATAACTGTTCGGGTTTCATTTAATTTACATAAATAGTTATGCACTCACAATAATAATTCACAATATTCGTTTTATTTTAAATGGTGATTATATTTGGGTCGTATTTGTTTTAATTACTTACAGATATTGGACTCACAGTCTTATTTCCATCTAGATTCGGTTAGAACAATAACATCGTCAACTATTTTTGCATTCGTTGAGCAATCCAGACAATGAATAATAAATATATTAAGCAATCAAATACCTACTTGTACGTAGGTATTGAATGCTCTACAAAGTCTACAGTTTTTAACCTTGACATTAGGCATGTTAGGAGCACTTATTTGGGACGCGATAGCAAAAAATGCACGTGTTCAATCAAATACCAGTTCTTATCATTATTATTTATTCTACATCCTACCTAGACTTATTTTTGATCACTAAAAACTCTATTGTCAGGATAGAAACGTGTTAACCTTAAAAAAAAAACATGGCCATACCACATATTTTCTTTAGATCAGCAGACGCACTGAGGATCTACTAACGATGATTACGAATATTATTCTATATGAAATTTGCATATGACGACCTAAATCAGGAGTTACGAGTATATTTGAATAAAGCCTCGTCAGCTACTACTCTTGTACTGTATTGTGATTTGAAGGGTCCTCCAGCAGTTATTGGATTCTTATTATGCTGAGCGAAGCCTAATCTGTTCGCCTTATATTGCTCTAAAAATGACCCATAACACATCTAATAGTATGAGTATGCGATTATACAAAAAAAAATGTTGATGAAAAATATTGCATTCGCGTGAAATAATAATATAACGCATTATCAGACAATGGGTAATACATTACCTATTAAATGAATATTAATCGGTTTCATAAATGAAGCATTCGTCATGTTTTCCTCACGTTGAACAGTTTGTTTTCTTTATCAAAATCTTTTCGTGTTCGTTCGTTCGTTCAAAAAGGAGTTTCTCAATTTGATTGTAGGTAATTATTGAGTACTTACCAAAAATAACTAATTTTCGCTTCAGTTATAAATAGGCCTATGGAATAAAATAAAAACAAGACGACGAAAGCACTTACAGAACAGTAATAATAATAACAGAGCAACTCGTAATAACGGATGGCGCCGAGTGGCGACAGTTAGGAATATCCCTCTTTACCTCCTCTGAGGTTACCACAATACTATCACAGCTTTAAAGCCGAGCTATTCGTACAACATAACGTTTTTCTTACAAAGATACCATAGTCTGTACAACGGTGACCATTAGAACTTTAGAACCAACAAATAAACAATCATTATCTCCATATCTAGCGGGAAAATGCATGTTTGCCGAGTTACGGTCCGTAGATAAAGTAAGAGTAAGTAAGAACATTAATGATTAATAATACAACCAATGTTTATTGTACATGGTATTATCCTCATGCTTTGTTCCGTTATAATTTCTAACGTTATTTTAGAACAGTAACAGTAATTTGATAACTCTCTTTAGTTCTCAAACCATTTATTATTTCAGTAGTTTTCAAGGAAAATTTATAACATTATTATACATCTAAATTCTCTAGTATTATTACAAGTTACAAGCGGCAAAGATCACGTAGATAACCAGCACGTTTGCTCATCAGATATGCATGGAATGCTTTATCAACGACCTGCCATTGATCTTGAACGTAATCGTCTCTAACGTCGCTGTGTAATGCTGAAGATTTCAAATTTTCATTTATACACTTGACTGCGTTCGTAACTTTGCAATGTTCAATGTTCTTTGATCTTACTCAGAATAATTTGTTGCCATCCGAGTGCTTCCCAAAATGATCCACTTTTTTGAGTGTGAGATACAACAGAACAACACTTGCCTATTCTGCCTCTACTGATGAAGAATATCCCGAGTCTCATCTGCGAGAGAAACACCTTGACGCGACACATCTAACGGCGCGCACGGTGCGCGTGCTCCGGACGTGCGCTAAGCGCCTTCTGAGTCTGAGCAACTCAACTTGTCATCTTCAACCACCGTAACGTAATCTTAACCAAAGTACCGATAAAAACACAAATTGTGAACGTATAATCGATTTTGGCGGCATTACGAGCGCGAAACCGTGGTAGAATAAAATTTAACTGCATTTCCGACCAATGAGAAGCTGGAATGCCGAGATAGTGCCGAGCAATTAGTGGACGATTAGTGCCTACCTCGGAATCCAAAACACTGCATCCTTCTGCGCACGCGACAGCAAGCGCCAGCGGCGACCACGCTCAAACTAGCACTGTCGCGCTCTGACATCACTCCGCCCTCTGACATAAGACCTTTGGACACTACACTGCATGCATGCTACGCTCGATTGAGGCTTTATCGCGTATTATTACGGTGGACAACACAACAATACGACAATGCACGCACTGGACCGCGACTGACGATGACGGCGTACTACCAATTCGGAACCGTTCCGCGTTATCGATAGCTCTCATACAATCAGCTAGATAAGTGGATCTCTACAAAGATCACTGTATCTGCTATCGAGATAAACACCACTGGCATTGAAATAACTAAAAATCTAGCGATTATAAATATAGCGAATAGCGATTTAAATCAAAAATATAAAAGTGCTCAAAAATCATTACTTTACTAATAGTCAAGCTTCGTTATGGGTTTCTTTAAATTATTTTCCCTCTGTGGTTTTCAGTTTGTTAGAACATACAACAACAAATTCATCAATGCTTTAAAATATCACTGTAAATACGTCGCATTCAATCCCGTTGGCATAGATGCAAGCATCCAAACCATTCTGTTCCGATACCGAAACCAGGCCACGTTGTGGAATGCCGGCAACCAGACTGGAACACCGATGTTTTACTGGAACTTCTGACAGGTTAATGTAGCTTTACCATCAAACCAACCGTGCTGTTAATAAAACTAGCGAGAAATCGAAACATCGCTACGCTACGTTACAAACTCGGAACACTTTGTGGTCTAGTTTTCAAAGTTTACTGAAACTTGGCTACTCGGCTATACACAATAACAAGTGCCTAGATATTGACCTAGTTTTGTGGTCCGGCGACTGGCAGACCACAGCTAGACGTTTCCTATAAATATTGATTACCGACCTGGCAGGAAAAACAAGTTCCAACTTCTATTCTTCATTCATTCACAGAGTATCAGTGACTGTTTGATGCAAGGAATCTTATCATATATAAAATTAACTGCTGTAGCAAATTCTGAGGGGTAGCCTTATTTCTGTCACGTGTATATATCTGAACTACCTACTGTATACACCTACTGTTTTCTATTCTATTTTATTCGGTTTTTTATATTAAATCCACACAATAAATACTTAGTACTAAATTGACATGAAGTCCGATTTGTAGACCCAATGAAAAACCCCTTCATGTATTTACTAAAATAAAAACCAAATAATAATTTTGCGTATGTATTAGCTCTAAATAGATTGTATATTGTTTATTATGCAGAAAAGTAAAATATACTGAAAATAATAAAATTGCGATGAATGAGAGATGAAAAGGGTGACTAAGAAAGGCTATGCAAGACAAGCAATAATGACATGGACAAGACAAAACAGCGCAGAACAATGAGCTGTGAGAATTTAAATAAACACAATTTATTTAGTGTTTGTGTGGAGACAATTGATTAGGAATGGAAACATTCGCACCAATCGTTGGTAACTATAACTAGTAACTACTCGTAAGAAAAGCGAGAGTGTGAATGAATATATCAATCGAATTATAAAAACGCCTGCGAACTATAAAGAAATATCGGAAAGGTGCAGCGACCATGGCGGTAATTGATTTGTAATGTAAAACAAGATCAAAGTTAACAACACTATTAGTTGAAACGAAGTCTTTTTAATTCTGGACGTGTTTTGATGTAGAAAATAAAGGAAGAGCTTCGGACTCTTCCCCTATTTAATTATACACCAAAACAGAAGACAATATGGTGGTATTATTAACCGACGGAAAACTAAGGTTCTCAATTCGACGCGTTTTTTTATATATCTTTTTACCCGGTGATCCGAATTAGATATTTTTTCTATTGTGTAGAGAATAGTCAATTTAGGACTAATATTTTCCCATAAAGACTATTCCAAAACTAAATCTAAATCATCTCTTGACTTTTCGATCGAAACATTTTCGTCGGTTTTTAGGTTTAGGTTAACAAAAACATTTACGTTACGTTTTACGTAACGTAAATGTTTTTGTTATCCAACCCGACTTTGTAAAAAGTGTGTTTGCGATGCAAGCCTAAGTACCTAAGTACTGGCCTCGGTCAGTGGCAAACCTGTAAGGTATCATGTTTTGTGGTAGACGTAAGTCCAGGCTCATAATTGCAGTTGTACCTATCTCGGGCAAAATTGCATGCAGCGATTCGGACGATACAAATAGTCAATAAGCGTTCAGTTGAGGTATTTTGTAAGTGTAAGTCTGTTGGTATTCTAAGCGGCGATGGGCTTGCAACCTGTCACGTATGCTAACTACTGCAAGATGTAGGCATGTGCCATGTGTGTGTTTGGACTGTCCTCTTTAATCATCTTCAAGGATCTGAGCACCTTGAAACCTAAGTAGATGTCTACCGTACTTGGGGATTACAGTCATAATCCTATTTCATATGTAGGTATTTTGGTGTTTTTTTTTCAGTAGTCTGACTACATACATATTATAAACTTTCCTATCTTAAATGTTAAAAGGTGCCTTTTAAAAACTTTTTACATAATCATCTCACAATCTCGTAAAACTAAGAGTCGTACATTTTACGAGCGCGGAAATATCGTTTCATCTCGCCTCATCGAACAATACTTATTCCGCATTTAGTGGAATTAGATAGATAGATATTTTGTTGACAAAACGTTATATTTTATAAATATAAAAATAAGTCGGGTTTTCCTTCCTGACACTATAACTCCAGAATGCACGAACCGATTTCCACGGTTTTGCATTCGTTGGAAAGGTCTCGGGCTCCGTGAGGTTTATAGCAAAGAAAATTCACGAAAAATTTCAGAGAAAAGCAGGAAAACAGGAACGGGAACGGGAACGATAACGTGAACGATAACGGGAACAATAACGGGAACGGGAACTTAACACAGCATTTGTTAATTCTAAAGCGATACGAAGTTCGCCGGGTCAGCTTGTATTTTATATTTTTTGTAATCTCGAAAACGTAAAGAAAATACATGAAGGCAGGTTTCACTTTACGATTACTTAGAGGCTGCTAAAATAAATAGAGTCTGCTTTCAAAGATAAACATGGTCAAACTTGAGTAATTCCTAATAATAAAAATGCTCTTTTTAGAGGCATACAGCCGAATATCTTACTAATATTATTACTAATATTCAATTGTTTTTTTTTCCCACTGACATTACATTTCTTTCTGCTTCAAGCGTAAAGAGTTTTTGTTACTTAAAATGAAATAAGTTTTTATTCAATGTAAATAGGAATGTGGATCCCACATACTCGTATGCCCTGGAATATCATATAGGATACTTCTTATCCAACTACCAAGCTAATCCGCGGGAGGAAGTTAGTTTAATCTAAATAGGTTGGCAAACTAGTCCATATTAACTGCAGTATGCGCAAGGCCTGTCATCGTTGTACTTCCATTATTGGAGTTATCACAGTCACGGACGACACATAATAGAAAGATAACATTGTTACCTACAAGTACATTAGCTACTGTTGTATCTTTTGTACACCGTTTGTAAGGTGTCCAACTTTGCTATCGTCCGAAGATACTTCCGTCTGATTCAGTCGGCAGTTGCTTGGCTTGAAACACGAATTCGAAAATATACGTAGGTATTTGTACGTTGTTTGCGGAATGTGGAATACAAAATTAAATTAAATAATATACAATACTCAGAGGTACGTGCTCTAAAATAGTAAAGGAAACATCATGATGTAACAAGTTAATATTAACTGGTTACTTCACACCAGCGCCAACGGTCTTGCCGTCTATACGGAATGCTAACTAAAGCAAAATGCCCACGGTCAAGTATAATATGATGTTTGGACGTCCCTCTCACTATCGCCCTTAAACATCTTCAAGTAATTTTAGCGCCTGGAGACTTGAGAGGATGTCTTGATCAAGCATGGTCACTTCTGATATTAGTAACTTGGGTATTAGGGTGAGAGCGCTGGTTGAGGCCATTTTAGCAACATTTTAATTTTCAAATAATCGGTTTATATTGAAAAAAAACGGGAAATATTTATCACTAATTGTCACTAATCAAAACAGACCATAGACAAGGAATTGTATTAACTACAGATTTTAAACAAGTTTGTTTGCTATGCTTTTAGTTATTGACTGCCAAAATTAAAAATGACCAAAACTGGGTCTTTGACCCTACTTGTGAAACTCCATAAACATCTACTATTATAATAAATTCGAAAGTTTGTATGTTTGGATGTTTATGGCTCAATTATATTTAAACAACCAAACGGATTTCGATGACACTTACTGATGATGATGATGAATATACATCATAGCATATGGCCTGAAATAGCAAATAGGTTTTTTATCCAGGTATCACGCGAGCGAAGCCTACATAGTACATAACCTTGGTTTTTACTAGGGGCATAGGGTTAGGAGTGCTCGTGCCTTCAGTTTTCGGGAGTGGTCTTATAATAGGTACACCCTGTACATAATATACTCCTGTATCTATTGAATATTCCTAATGGAATTACAATAGACCATCCATAGCGCTGTGACAATAGATGAGCAATAGGATGTAGGATGTCGGTCTATGAGTATACATAGGTTCGTTTTCAATCATAAATTGTAGATGCTAACAATAATCTATACTAATATTATAAATGCGAAAGTACCTAACTCTGCCTGTCTGTCTGTCTGTGACGTCATGTCATCACGGTCAAACCTTTTCGTCGATTGTGGTGAAATTTCATATAGAGATAGTCTAGTCTTAGGGCTACTTTTTTTTTATTTTTTTTATTTTTTATATTCAGGAATGTTTCGTAAATGTGCGCGGACTAAATCGCGGATAAAAGCTAGTAAAATTATATTTTAGTCGCCCTAAAACTTCTATGTTTTATATGAAAAATTCAATTTCAAAAGGCTCACTTAGTCACCGTTCTTATAGGAAATACCTATAATTACCGCCGTACCTTGAATGTTTCGATTTTTTGATACTATCTAATATTATATTTTATCGTAACTTTACCACAAATTTTGTAGGTAAACATAGTGAAGTGTGATGGGGCACGCCATGTTATAAAAATAACTAACTAACCAAATAAATTGGATTTCTTATGTAATTACGTAGTCGATTACGTAGCTGCTACGCCGTAGCTTTTATAAGATTTTATTGTAAAATCTACTTACTTTAAAGGTGAGTTTTTACCAATAACAGCCCTCAATTTCGATAATGAAAACGTCGAGCGCTGTGTTTGGTCCGCTCCGCACAGGTGGAAACTCACCTTAAAGTGATGCTTGAAATTTGTAGTTTTTTGTATGGGCTGAGTCTACTCGGACAAGACGGAAAAAGTAATAAAACGCATTATCTTGAAAACCATCAAACTTAAAAAGAAACTTTATATTTTAGCTATTCATAGTTTTGAGTAAATACGAAAATAGTGTTTTTGGGGCCAATTAGGAAAATAAATCTATCGAGAAAAGTTACTGCCTATAATTTATCTAGATTACATCCATTAGTTATCTTTGTCATAAAAAAACAAAACTGTATGTTTTTTTTGCGGTTGTTGAAATAAAAAGAAACATTCATCAAAATAAAATATTACTCGTCTGAAGTATTGAAAACCTCACACCACAGGCTTACATCGTAGGTACAAGACTTAAGTAGATTTCATTAAACCCTTTACGTTGTGCGTAGGTACTTGTAACACCGAGGTTAATGTAATAAGGGCATATACATATATTATAGCCTATTTCGCGGAAACCTAGTAGGTACCTACATGACTGATAATATATATTACTCATTACAAAACACCGTATTTATTTACGTCGGTACGTGACATGAAAGGCATTGATAAAAAATAGAGATAGTAGAGATAAGTTTTCGCTTTGTTAAATGAAAGTACTACGGATAACTTTCCAATATTTTAGTAAAAAAAAATAGGAACACGACTGTAATCCCCAAGTACTGTAGACATCTTAGATCTGCAGGGCTCAGATCCTTGAAGATGTCTAAAGGGATCATAGGCACGTCCAAACATTATATTTGGCACATGCCCACACTTTACAGTAGTTTGCCACACGTGACAGGTTGCAGGCCCGCCGCTGCTTACATGAATACTAACGATGTTTTTCTTCATCGTTGTAAGCACGTGTTAATTCGCATATTTAAATAATAATAATATTTTATTACCGTATTATTCTTTAGTCTTCTTGTTAAAACTGTTTTTGGGGAGAAGTGTAATCCGTAATTAGTTTGCTCTATTATAAAAATAGCAAATCAAAGAAGCAAGTCGAAATAAACCAAAGATAGCCGCAGCAAACAATATCTCGAAACTAGATTTTCACCTGCCCTCAACGCCATTAGCTGGTTCTTCCAAGAAAATCAAAACAAACTACCTCTCCCGAACGTTATCTCCAACTTGTTCGGTACCTCGAACCGTATCCTCATCACTCACTTTTCCAAAAACTCATACACAAACTTGCGGGAAGGTATTGACGCGATGAACTGAATCGGATGTGCTTTCGGTGACAACACAACGCGAACTGACGCGTCAGGCCTTCCGTTCGTTCGCAACTTGGGATGACTCCCGCCGCGCTGTCGCCGCCAACCTATATAGGGGGCTTATTTTGTTAAAAACTATGATTATCATGTTATGGCTCTCAATGCCATTATTATGGCTTTGAAGGTACCTACATAGATTCTACAATAGTAACTATAAAATTGGTATTCTCTAAAATGTATACTAAGTAAATGTATGACTTTTACGGAATAAGCTAGCTGGGTGTATTGAAACGCCTCCCGAAAACTGAAGGTATAAGCACACCTACCTTACCTCTACTAATAGTGGCAATTGTTCACCATCTAGTTAAAATTTCGTAAAATACGATCGCTCTTTTCCTTTTACGTTCAAAGTTAAATTTAAACACATCGACCTATAAACAAGATCGATGTTTATACATGTAAAAAGGTGTTGACTAAAATAACATTTTTAATTTCTGCACATGCGGAATATGCGAAAAAAAATCGAAATGGCCTACCGAAAATATTCAAAATTTAAGAATATCCATTTTGCGGTTACAATACGATAGCTACCAATGCCCCTTAGAGAAACCTAATTGCTTATTCCTTAGGATGTTCTACTTGTAACAGTTTTTGTATAGAGTCGAATAACAAAAAAATATTTTTAGAAAACCTATGTTAAGAGGCTGCCAGTCGCTGATTGCTCTTTTTCGAAACGAAAAAAGAAATACTTCTGAACAAGCCACATCTCCTATTTTTATAAGTATATTACTTCAGGTTCCTACCTAGATTTCTATTAAGCTGAAAACATAATAGCAAAAACTTTTCACGATAAAAATATTATTTCAAAATGATACGTTTTAGAATTTATGATCGAAATATTTTATATACCTACTATTAAAATCAACTTGTGATTTATTGTTAAAGATAGGTAATATGTAGATCTAGATTTCTATTAGGATAGATTTTTGATAAGTAATTATACATAATTTATATCATTAATTTATTCGAAAAGCTAAGGCGGACCACGCGCGGACGTGTGTTTGTCATCATTGCAGCGCTCGGTAGGATTATTTATCGAAGTGATTAAAGATGGGTACATCTTTATTCACATATACTATACATTATAAAATAGGAGATGTGGCTTGTTCACAAGTATTTCTTTTTTCGTTTCGAACAAAAATAATCGTCGACTGGCAGCGTCTTAATGGTGCTACAGGCAATGGAGGAGGCTTGGTTTAAACATCCAATTTAAATTTTAGGGAGCTTTACACCCTGTATGCACAACACACTGTCCACAGACTAAACGACGTGTGAGATGTGATGTAATGCAATGACGATTACACTTGTTTGGCTGATGTGATTACACGTCAAATCAGCTGTTTGACTGTTCCACGCTTCTGCTGGCATATTTTGTAAAAATCTATAGCTATGAGAATAGGTTACATAGATTCTTTAATAGTTAGGATTCAATTGATGTTCATAGCTATGGCTTTGAAAAGATTTTTACGAAATAAAACCAGCTGTTTTACCTATAAAGTTGCGAATGGGCTCGACGACCGAATTGCCTATTAAACAAACATTAGAAGTGATTTATTTGGCGTTTTGTGTAGTTACGTAAATGTATACATCTCTGAAAAATAGCTTTACGACTGTGATGTAATCACCGAGCTTCTATTCCCGGTAGACATCTTAGATCTCCAGGTGCTAAGATTCATGAAGATGTTTAAGGGGTAGTTAGATTCACGTCTAAACATTACATTTGGCATATTTAGGCCCTCCTTTTGCTGTAGTTTCCATACGTTGCAAGCCCAAAGCCGCTTATAAGAATACTAACTGGTTTTCTCACAATATTTTCTGTCACTGTTTTGAGCATGTAAATTGTTCGAATAGAAAAATCCACATACACGGCTTATTCGGTTACAGAAAATCAATATTCGAGTTCCCTTGAATAGGAATGTGATTCCGCTCGACAGACCTTCCCAAATAGGGTAGGTAGTGATCAAGAATCCCGTCCTGGACGTTGAAACCGGTCGCTTTTTAAATTCCAAATGCATTCGAAAATTAAGACTGGTCGTTTACAAAAATAATAAGTTTTCTGTTGTAAAAAGTATTTTAAAGTAAAAGTATTTTATCAAGACAAGCTTTTGTAAAATCCTCCTTCTAACTAGAAATCAAAGCAGCGCGCTACCACCTGTCACATAATAATTATATTATCATTGGAATTTGACAGGTGGTATGAAAAGGTTTTACTCAATCGAACTATTCACTAATGAGTTCCGTTGTAGTGTTTATTGAACATCTCCTGACTTCATCATCAGATCAGCTCGTTGTCATCATATTATTGTATTGCCACCAAAACTAAAGGTGTATGCAAAGTTTCAGCTTAATCGGATACCAACAAATGGTCGAAAATGGTTTGTTAATTTTGATAGACAACTTACAAACAAAGAAACATACGAACAGTGCAAGTTAAAATTAATAAGCTTGTAAAAATATCATTCATAAAAAAACAATTTATAGTAAGAGAATGCACTCAAACATCTAAGAAGCATAATTATCGAAAGTCTAAGAACACTTTCTTAGATCAACAGCCGTTTGTTGATAATTACCTCAATGTTTGTACAACATCGCTTGTCGGATCTATTAATAGTGCAAGCATGCACCAGACACCTTTGTATTTAAATAGACATCATCGTCTAGGGAACGTCTATTTAACACTAAATAGAACGGATTTTCTAATGATAACCACACGAAATTAGGTTTAGAAATCGAATAAAAGATTAATTTGTCTGGTATGTAACTAATACTAATTGCATTACTTATATAAAATGTCCCGGCTACAAATTTTAGGGTTTGTATTTTCGTTTTGAAGTTTCGTAGGTACCTATGCAAAAAACGGAGCATTTATAAGGTCAGTCTTGCATCTGTATTTCGGTCACCAGGCACTCTGCTCGAAAACGGTAGAGACAAGTACGGTAGACATAGACACGTAGACACCCTCTCAGATCTCCAGGCGCTCATATCCTTGAAGATATCTAAATGGGTCAGTCTGAGGGACGTCCAAATATTATATTTGGCGCATGCCCACATTTTCAGTAGTTAGCATTCCACACGTGAGGTGAAGTAGGTATATTTCATGAGTAAGTACCTAAATAAATGTAGGTATGTTTATTGTGGATATCCATTTAAAGAGATTTTTAAGAGTTCCAAAAGTATACTTTTAAACTCTACAAAACGTGAAACTTTTTAAAAAGTACAAAGTCTACAAAACGCGAAAGTTGTAATAGAATGAAAGTTTTTATCAGAAAATATAGAGCCTAACGAAGAAATCGTGACAGGTTAAATGAGAGCTAATAAATTTATCGGCGCAAAAACGAAGCTCCACTTATAATACTCGACGAACGCAGAGGCCCAAAATCAATAAACGACTGCAGACAGGATAAGTTGATTGGATGGTAGAGTCGAGCAGCAGGCTTATTCCGTAAAAATCGATCTTCATTACCACAGCTTTCGAATTTAGAGAATACCACTTTCATAACAACTATTAAAGAATCGTAGAATAGAGTGAATAAATAAAAAAACATACTAGCGAATTGAGAACCTCCTCCTTTTTGAAGTCGGTTAAAAATAAATTCTAGTAGACTTTGCACACAGCGCCATTTTGCCTTAAATTAAACAAAGCTAGATAACTGATTTAATACATAAATACCTTTTGGAAATATATGCTTATTTTACATATTAACTAACACCCAGACACAGAACAAACATCTATGTTCTTCACACAAATGATATCCTGGGTGGGAATCGAGCCCACAACCTACAGCTCAAAAGGCAGAGTTACTACCAGCTGAGCTGTGAGGCCAGTCGTGTAAGTAATACTATAAAAGTAGTATTCTCTAAATGCGAAAACATTAAGTTTTTAACAATGAAAATCACCGGATGAATTTCGATTTTTACGAAATAAGCCTGCAGACATACCTATTGACTGAACAATTTTATGCAAGTAGGAGTGGTAGGGTTAGGTACGTCGCTCGCTATGTAATTAGATCCTCTAATTTTCCTTGCCGTTGGTTTTCTTTGAATAACGTAAAGTAGGTAGAGAACGCTACATTTATCTCACTCAACTCATGTTTTGACTTATGTATAGGTACACATACACAACTGCTATACCTTTTTCTTACCGACCAGTAGCGGTAGGAAAAAGGTTACGAAAAGGAAAACGATTTATTTTGCGCTTGACAAGTTATTTTGGTAGCCACAATCCGATAAGTATATCAAAAAATTGTGTCAAGCGCAAGTAGAGCACCCTTTGACGAACGTAAATCAACCCAATGTATAAAAAAAACTATACGACTATTATTTGTAAATCGTCCTCAAATATTTAGCAAACATTCAGGATGTCAACTATTTACAGTTCAATATATTTAAACACACAATTGTTACGGGTACCTACCTAATCTATTGTAACAAAATGTTTAGGTATGCATTCTGCTGGGTTCACTACAGGTAGAAATGAATAGCTCAAAAACTTACAAAATACGCGGAACAAGGACCTACATGGGGATGATTCGGGTACCTATACCTCTGAACTTCCGCTAGACATCATTTCATAAGTTGATGAAGCCTTTTCAAGTTTCCTTCGTTAGGAATATAAAATTCCGTGTTTAATATGTCTTGACGAGGAAAAAATATCGCTAACATGATATCGTACGAAGACCGGGAATAAAACTCTTTGATAGGCACGAACCTAAAGAGCCGCGCGCTCGTCTCAAAGAATCTGAGTCAGTTGAAAAATCCGCAAACTGGTTTAGAGTCCAATTAGTATTAAAACGGGTTAGATATAACTTTTCAGTACTATAATTACGGTATCAGTACGGTAATTCATTTTTCATACGCATTTTAAAAACTCCCGATTTGAATAGGAAAACTGCTTTTATTATTATAGTTATAGTTACTTACCTACAGCTTTTGTGCTATATCTCGGAACTTTTTCAAAAGACATTTGTGCATATATGACAATAGACTACTAGTATCTATAGGGGTACCAAGCATACAAGGATTTCAGATAGCTACCTTATAGGAATTCGAACAATGAGTCAGTAAAAGTCGGAACAGAAGGACAATGCAAAACGCGAACAAAGGCCGACGATGGACGGATCACGGCTCGCATAGCAATCAAGCCTGCCAGCGGATGATGTGGATTGCGGATATTTGGGGACTCTACACTTCTCGCTAGGTGCTTTCTATCTCCTATCCAACTGTGTTTCGGTAAGCGTTGTTTTTGACACCAAACGGAAACTTACATAACTATTAACAGGGCAAATGGACTACTTCCGAATACCTTGCCAACCGGTTAGTGGTCCCGACTAGACCTTGGGTAAAAACTAGATATCTAGTAATAGATAGGGTGGAAGGAGATCATTATGTTTTGAGTGAAACGTAATTGAACGTGCAATTTTATAACATTTCGCATTGCGCTTATGCTATGGCAGGAAGAGTCGATATTAAATAATTGAATCATAAATGTTGTGAAAATTATCTAGACTACCAACGCACAGCAAAATCGAATTTTGGCATAAGACACAACCGAATCGAAAACGATTGAAAAACAAACTAAAAATTATTCAATTTGTCGCGATTAGACAAAAGTTGTTTCTCGATTGATATGTCCTCTCAGCTTAAAAGGAGCGCTTGTCGCCAAGCTGTTACGAATATTAAGGTTATAAATAAGTTTCAACTTATACGGCGATTCAAAGTCTTTGTCCGTTACCCTTCTTCAGACAGAATAAAACACTTGACCCCTGCCCGCAAAAAAGATTGGAGCGGTACACAAACTAGTAAAACTGGTAGAAACACCTAAAAAAATCCGCTCACTAAAACTTACTTACCTATCTATTGGCAACAACCAAGTAAAGACAGAGAGCTACTTACAGGAAGTAGGAAAATCCAAAATATTTCCTTTGAGAAAATTCGTGTCCCTATCCCATCTTCGCAGAAGATTTTCGAGGCCCAAGAAACAGTAGCAAATATTTTTGCAAAATATTAAAAACACAGCTAACATTCTGCCTACAAGAGGCGCACAGATTCACGGCGGATCGGCGGATAGATAGATATGCCTGCCTATCTTGAACCGTTGCTATACGCTTATAATTTTAATGCCGTATGTGGGTTACCTACTTCCTAAGAGTTATAATTAATTGAAATGCCTTAGGAAACTCACCAAGAGCGGCGGCCCGCCGTTGGGACTTAGTGCTACACTTCCAAAACTTCATGGCGAATGTCTTCGAGGTCAGAAAGTCGTAAGATGACACCGCGCGCGCCCGCTAAGGCAACAAGCCATCGTCAAACTGTCCGATTGAGGCCGAAACAATGACTTTTGTTTACAAATTGAACGGCGACGCGGAGAATTTATTAATTTGCCAAGTGGAAACGGCTGCAGGAGACCAATGAGCTGAGGCAGAACGAGTGCGATGATCGTACACCCCCGGCCGACCCGACACCAATCTCCGGTTGCAACTTAGCACCGCCAATGCTCCGATAGAGGAAGGCGTGGGCTTCGACACAGTTTGCTTTCGTTTGGATTTTGCACCGATTATGGTATTTATCAAGTTAAAAACAGATTAGCGTAAAAAAGTTTAATTTCTATCACATCATGTCTTCCTACGGTAAATTTGGAACATAGATGCTGAATTCCAGGCTAGGGGCAGATCACTACGATTCGAAGCAAATTAGTTTGTATAAAATGACGATTTCGACGGATCTTTTACAAGATTTGCTGTTTTTGTTTGGCTGATCATTTCGTTTAAAATTATTTTAAGTAGCTTCTTAACAATTTCAGTATAATCTGCTCCGAACCTTACATGTTATTGCACTATAAAAATAGGTACATGGATAAGCATAGGTAATTTCTAGGCACAATTTCTGTACTGCCTAAAAATAAAATTGATTATGATTACACACTTTCTATCAATTACAATAAACTATCTTAGCTCAAAAATGAGATTTCTCACAATCGTCACCCTCTTCGGTTTCCAGTAACTAATGTTTATGAAAGGTACTATGTTCTGCATCAGTCACATTATTTAATTACTTACTTTAATCTACTAATATTGCTTGTTTCTGAATAAAAATTTAAAATTATAACCAACATAATATTTGAAGATCTCGGCTTCCTGTATAAGTCAGATCAGACTTCTACAGGTTAATTTCGTAAAAAAATATCTTCTCTGATTTTTACCGCTACAGCCTTCGAATTTAGAGATATAACTTTCATAGTAGAATAAGTGAATGATTCTTTATTAGTTACTATGAAAATGGTATTCTCTAACTTCGAAGGAGGTAATGAAAATCGACGGATGAAGATTGATTTGAGCAGAATAAGCCTGCTGGTGCTGTGATGATTAAAATAGTATCTAAGATAAGAGCACAATACGAATGTATTGGATCTGATGTGTCAAATATAAAATTAAAATATTTTTAAACAATGGAATAGGGTTGGCTATGCATAAAATTAAGATTATCCACTTATTATAAATACGTGATTGGGCTTTAAAATAATTCAAATACATAGCTTAAATCTAATGTGCTTAATTTAATAAATAAAATTTTGAAATATTCACTTGGTATTCATTTTCTTCTAAATAATAATTATATCCAATATTGTGCGCTATTTCCTTTTTGCCAATTTTGTGATCGCCGCCAATCATCTTCATTTACAAATTAAATTTACTCTGTTTCCATGATGCTTCATATATTATGATATGTTTAACAGCATTTAGACCTTCTCAGTTAAGTTATGAAAAGTAGTATTTTATATTAATTTCTTTACGAAAATTTCGAATGTTTTGTTACGCGAGCTAAGCTTACATCTAATTTTCTCAATCCTGTCCAAAAAGATATACAACACTTATAAAAATAAGTTCTTACTTTACAATTTATGTGAGAGGTATTCATAAAAAAAAACGTATCAATTGATTAATCCTACATTTGAAATAAAACACTTCAAAAAAAAAATACAATATTGTGAATCGATTGAAGGCACTCTGCATTTTTACAATCATTGTGACATCAAACATTTGCAATAAAATATTATTATATAAGATTAAACAATTCAACAGCAGCAAATAAGTATATACTTGACGCACCGAGCGATCTTTTGTAGCACTTCCCAGAAAATTAAATAGGATCACAACTATAATCCCCAAGTACGGCAGACATCCTCTCCGTTCTTCAGGCTCTCAGGTCTTTAAGATGTCTAAAATGATAGTCAGAAGTACGTCCAAACATTATATTTGGCACATGCTCACAATTTGTATGTTTAGCAACTCATAACGTTGTGACAGGAGCATCTTCCATTATGAATTTTATAATAATACAATTATGCTGCAAGCGAAGCTGCGGGCAGAAGCTAGTCATTATTATACATTATGTACTCGTTTTATATTTTCTAGTATTTACCAGATAGCCTTATTTAGAACTAGCGACCCGCCCCGGCTTCGCACGGGTTTAATACATATAAACTTTCCTCCTGAATCACTCTATCTATTAAAAAAAAACCGCATCAAAATCCGTTGTGTAGTTTTAAAGATATAAGCATACATACAGACGGAAGCGGGAAGCTACTTTGCTTTATACTATGTAGTTATTATAAAATTATGGTCACTAACGTGAATCACCATGTTTCTTTTCAAAATCTGTCTTCAACAAACACATTTTGCAGAAAGATTTTGGCGGTGAGTGCATTTGTAGCAATTTATAATGAATAATCCTCACAAAGTAAAACTGCATAAAAAACCAATAAAATTACAAAAAGAACCCAGGTTCAATGCTAACCGTGTAGTACATACAACGAAAATGCTAAAAGATCTCGGTGAATCAAGTCATTCCAGACATCCCCTTCTCATTTTCATACCACACAAAATGCTTTATAACTGATATCAGTTTTATCAATGTCTTTTAATGACGAGTGGGTTGAGATGGCAGTCCTAGCACAAGCATCTCCACAATACAAATACTCAAAAAGAATATTATAAATACATCATACATACTTCTTAAAATGATAAGTACCTAGGTACACAATTCAAATATAAACTACTTAGCTAACCGCTAAATAATGGTGTACGTTTATAAGATTAAACTTAAAAGATAGTTCATTAATCAGTTTTTCAACCAATACTGAATAGGTGGTTCCCTAAGAGAGCTTACAAACTCCAAAGGCAAAATCAGCAACTAGCATTTTTCAACTTACAATGCTTTTTAATTCTTTACGAGATCGCCGTATACACGCACTTCAAAAATAACGCGATATCGCCGCGAGGAAATCTCCAAAAAATTACTTAACCTAATCGATACTACTGTTGGTCGTAAGTTGTCAGTTGCTGATCGGTTGCGGTTGGCGTGTGAGCCTAACTATCCTCTATAACTTATTGCCAAAGTTACGCGCGGCGTTTTTCGCATACAACAGTTCAGTCGCCGAGAGATCTCATCTACGTAAACAAGTCATCCGACGGCGGTCAACAACACTGCATCGACTGCACTGATCGTCAACCGGGCGCCACTCGGGGTCAATGTCTGTACCAGGTGCCCTGCACTCGGGTCTGGAAGTGTGACACAGGTGTTACAATGTATGCTTGCTGAGGCTGCTGGACGACCGCGAGCGGAATGACCTGCTGAGTCATCTCCACCGGCTGACCGTTTTCTTCAGACACGCCAAGCGATTGTAAGTGCTGCTGCGAGACTTGTTGTACGTTTTGCTGCAACACTTGTTGGTGCTGACTGACTTGCGGAACGAGCTGCATTTGTTGCTGCATTTGCTGCGGCTGCTGTTGTTGCTGCTGCTGATGAATGACGACATGAGGTTGGTTCTGCATTTGCTGTTGCTGATGAACTTGCACTTGTTGCACTTGTTGTTGCTGTTGTTGTTGTTGTTGTTGCTGCTGCTGTTGTTGTTGGACCTGTTGGTGTTGCTGTTGCACTTGTTGTTCCCTCTCCTCTTCCTTCTTCTTAGCCTCGATAGCTGCCTTTTTCGCGTCCGCCTTATCCTTTTCCTGCTGTATCCTGATAGGATCCTTATTTTTATCATATGACATACATTTACCGCTGCGGAAAGGCACCATGTCTTTGGGTATCTCCTGTTTCTTAGTTGCGAACTTGACATGGGGGAATTGGTCCTTCATGAACGCTCGGAAAGTGGAGTAGCCCATTAGTTTTACTCCTGGTTCTAATATCTCTCCATACTCCTTGTAGGCCTCAAACAGGTGCTTTCTCGAGTCGCCTTGAATGATAACCGTTTTGCTGGCTTTCTTTCCATCCCCTGAAGGCTGAACATCTTTAGGGGAGCTTGCGTGTTGTTTCAGGTATTCCTTCAAGAAATTGGTAGCGTGTTTGTAAATGTCAAGTGTGAAAGTGTTATAGGGTTTCTTGCCAACGTTGCCGTGTATCCGCGGTGCGACGCCGTGCGTCATCACGTGTTGTCGAATGCGCTTCAGCTGGTAGTGTGTGACATTTTCCAAATACAAAAATGCTTCTAGACAAACTTTCCTACCTTGATAAACATAGCAAGCTCTCAATCTCCTTCTGACTTTGTGCCTTGATGTTTCAGCGGGATTCGCCAAGCTTGCCATAGTTATGCCCATAAGGTACATGTCATGTTCACTTTTTGTTAGTTCAGCAATGTTCAGTCTGTGTCGATAAACTGCCTCAGGATTGAGTCCACGGTAGCAGTTGTCTTTGCAATCACAGCCTCTCCTTAGTCTTTCATTGACCTGAAACCAATTTCAACACCTTTTAATCCATTACTATAGGAGACAAGATTAATTTACTTATCATCACAAAATCTCCAAATTTACAGGGCATATTTTGAAATACCATTTTTGATTCATGTTTGGTTGTATTTTTTAAGCTACATACATTAAGTTAAGTACCCAAATAAACTGAGGTGCGCTAGCTAGTATTGGCATAAAATACAATGTGTCCACTCATATAGATTTGTCACTTTCGCATGGCGAGTAATACTATTCTAAAATTACTTTAAGAGCTTGTACTAAGGAGGCAGGACCATAATAAATAAATAATTACAACTGATAACTGTTTGAACTGAATTTGCTCATATAAGATAATGTACATATTATGAAACTCTCACCAAATAGTCTATATAATATGTACAGCTGAATTATAAGGAACATGGATATGTCAAATAAGTACTTATTTAATGATACTAAATTGTTAGAGGTCTGGCTGATCAGCTAGAAAATGGTAGGTAGATTACATTTTGAAAAAGTTTACCTTCTAGACTAGAACTTGATTTGTACCAGCTCAAAAAATAGTGGTTAAATGGATTTTTTCTATTGATTTTGGTATCTAACAATGTAGCGACTATATTCACAGGCAAACTTTTGATCTTCTATCCAATCAAGTCTATTCCAAGTAAAATAAGTAAATAATTCAATACCTGAGCAGGGTTATCCTCCAGTTTATTGTCAAACACATCTTCATCACTGTCCGATTCCGATTTTTTCTTTTTCTTTCCCGTTTTCTTTTCCATTTTGGGCTTTTTGTCAACATCCAAGTCACCTGTCTCAATATGTGGGCCAAACTCCATGGTATATGTACCCGGGAGGGCTTGCAGACTACCACCATTCTCAACTTGGATTGTATGCCCTTGCCACAAAACCTGAAATTTTAGAGTACAAAATGATTGTATAAAAATACATAGGATCACAACTTTAATCCCCGAGTATGGTAGATATATCAGATCTCAAGGCGCTTAGATTCTTGAAGTTGTCTAAAGGGGTATTCAAAGGCACGTCTAAACATTATGTTTGGCACAACACCCACATTTGATTATTTTGATGCAAGATCTAGTTTTTTTTTTTCAATTAACTTATCCTAACCATAACAAAGCAGTTTGAGCTGTTTATGACAATACCTGATCTTGATGGCCATTGAAGTTATGTTGCTGTATGCCCTGCGAGCTCATTTCAAAGACGGAATGTTGTCCCATGGGGGTATGCCATTGCGCGCCTTCGCCATACTCGCCGCCTCCGTTCTGGTCTGATGGCAACGTAACAATGATCGCCTCCTTGCTGTCCACACTCCTTCGTTCCACAGACAACAACGAATGCAAAACCTCACTGGCCTCCTTCTCCGCGGGATTCACCACTTCCATCTTCTCGTACGACATCCCGCCCGCTCCCTGCTACAAACGATCGCTCATGTCAGTCAAATCACATGTATCTCTACATACACGTACCTACGTACGAACAAACCCGCCCCGACCGCTTTATCCACAACCCCGAATCCCAATTGCAAGAAAACCGCGTTAACTTTTCAAATTCATGTAAATAAACATAACAAAAACCGCGCAATTATTAACCTTAATCGCATTTTTTAAGTTTCATTATCGCATAGCGGATCGAACTCCCGTGGAATATTGGGCCATATAGCCACAGCAACGGAAGATTTAAACTTACCTTTTTCGCTCTGAATCACGGGCCGAGGCGCGTGAAAATGTATCCCAGCTTTCCACGGGCTGTAATGGTTCACTTTAGTTCACTTCATATTGATATTGCAGTCATAATTGAAGAGAAATGCACAATTATTTCACAGAATTCACGGAAGCAATATGGCGATTCTCTTTCCGTGAACAAAATCAGAGGACGCCGCAAAACCATCGTAGAACACGTAATTAGTACAGTGCGCAGCCACCAGGCGGCGCTGGGGGACGTGCGCATTTCCGTATCGACGCAAACAATGCGCGGTAAAATTTAAATTAATGGCCAAGGCAGCCGATCGTTTCATTTCATTATGTACACAGTTTTTATAATTTCAATTGTGTAGTTATCAGTACCAATCTTTATTTAAAACCTATTTAATAATAAATAAGTACAATAAAAGTGTCGCAAAAATATGTTTGTTTGGGCACGTCCAAACATTACATTTGGCACATGCCATCATTTTGCAGTAATAAGTAGTTACGTGACAGGTTGCAAGCTCATATCCGCTCAAAATATTATATGTAGGTACTATGCTAATTAATAATGTAGGTATGTATATATTTTTACACGGTAGGTAGTTCTTGAAAACTTCGATTATGTTACAAATTATATGTTACAATCGATAGGTAGGTAGGTACCCATTTTAGAACACCATGTAGATAGATATACCTACACTATACAGTAGCAGTACGTTTGGCGGATCTAGGCAAACGTGAAGTTAGCCATTAGGCTGCGTCAATTTTCAACCCTAGGCAGTGACATAAAACCATTTTTGCGGTCACTCGGTTAATTTCACGTTTGTCTAGTAGATCCGCCGACCGTATTGTACAATAACCATTTATACACCTACTTCGTCAAGATAGCAAGATACCTACACAATTTCTTTTTGTTCGACAAATGCGCGAGCTTTGTGAAAAGTGACTTAACAAACATATTTTTGCGACACGACATTATTCAAGGATCTAGGTGCCTTGGCCGTCTACCGTCTACCGTTGGGGTTTACAGTCGTGATCCAATTTTTTATTTTATTTAATAATACCTATTATAAACAATCGAATTATAGGTTAGGGCATAGTTAGGCAGGGTAAAAAAGGCTCACGAGACGAGACACATTTGTAACCAATCACAAGGCATATAGGTACTTACACTAGGGGTGCACGGGCTTAGTTCACAGTTTATAGTCAGGCTTCGTAGTAGGTATGTACCTGTATGTAATTCATTATTATCTTAGTTATTTTGCATTTTTATTGGATGAACGTCGTGGGTTCGAATCTCGATGGTGCACCTACGGATATTTCATTATTTGATTAGTACCTACCTACCTACCAGTTAATAGTGCATTTATTATTTGTGAATTACCTACCTAGGTACAGGAGAGTTTTATCACTGCAAATGTAATTAGTGTAGGTCAATAATAATGAATGTTCATAGTGTCATAAGAAAAAGAAAACGAAGCACGAACTATTGTTTATTTTTATTTTACCTAGGTAGGTACTACCAACGGCTCATGACATTATAACTAAACTTGTTCATCAGGTTATGGACATTATAAAAGGGGTCCGCATCGAGGTGGAACAAAGGCATCCGTTGAATGGCGTTGAATAACTGCAGTAACGTTTGGTAATTTTGATGTAGGTACCACCATAAAGCACCAAGCCTAAAGACAGTAAGTACCTACTTATCTACATAAGTACCTACCTGTTTTAACACATTCACATCTTGTATTGCATCGAGTGCACGGTTTTGAGGCCAGTAGTAGGTATAGGTACCTAGTACTACGAAAATTATACTATAAGCTCACTTAGTGTCAATGTCAATGCGCGTTATAAGAGCTGTCAAATTTTAACATTTTTTTATTTTCGCGGTATGATAAAAACCGGGATTTACGAGTCGGACTCGCGCACGAAGGGTTCCGTACCACTATTTATAAAAAAACTGCAAAAAAATAATAATCACGTTTGTTGTATGGGAAATAGCCCCCCTTTAATATTTATTTTATTCTGTTTTTAGTATTTGTTGTTATAGCGACAACAAAAATACATAATCTGTGAAAATTTCAACTGTCTAGCTATCACGGTTTATGAGATACAGCCCTGTGACGGACAGACGGACAGCGAAGTCTTAGTAATAGGGTCCCGTTTTTACCCTTTGGGTACGGAACCCTAAAAAAGACATTTATCCATACAAACTGTACAGAACAAAAACAAGACAATGTAGGTACACTAGGTACATACTGGTACAAAACCATTACAATAGACAGTAGGTTAGACGGACCGGACGAGACGGGACTAGCGGGGGCCGGTATGGTGCCGTATGTATGGCTTTTGGGAAGGCTGGTGGTCATTCCTTCATACATGTGGTTGCTGCCTATTCTTGGTGGACCATCACCAGGCGCCAACGCGATCCTATCGGTCTCATATATCCTCTGGCTGCTGACTTGCAGCCACAGTTGCCACCAACGGGCAGCCTTATGGCAGAAGCTTAATCATAATCAGCTTCCAGTGTTAAAATTCTATTGTCTTTTCACAGTTCGTGGGTAAGTAGCTTCGGCTGCTCACATTAGGACTCTGGGAGAGTGGCTTTTACTTTACTGCAAGTGCCAAGTGTGTCATTCCTAGGTAAGACAGTGCTTCAGGCAAAATACATGACTGCGATCGTACTGGCGCGTGCGATCTCGGAGTAGCTTCTTGATATGCAACGAAGTCGGCCACCGAGTTGGCTTTTAGTGAGTCCTAGAGGGTCCAGTCCAGAACCTCACATAACCTAGCTAGACCTCCAATTTAGTTACTTAGTAGTTAGTAGATATCTGCTTACAAATTTAACACGATACCTAAAAAATAACTACACGTAGGTACCTATATATTCCCTGTAGTTCGTCATAACGATTAGGTAGATACAAAATTATGCATCCGGGAGGGAGATGAATGAAATGTGACTACATGGCACTAATTGATTTGTTAGCCCTGTAATATTTGAGATGTGAAAGTTTTTGAGGATGTTTGTGTTTTACTCAATGACGCCGTAACGTCTGAATCGATTTAAATAAAACTTGGAGCAGAAATACGAGTACATAATCGTCAGGTAGTGGTTATACCTGTATTATCAAGTACCTAGGTAGGCCAATTTTTATCCGGGTAGGTATAGGTAAGGTACCTATCTACACAATCAGAATCGTATCAATCAGAATCGTATCGTATCAATCAAACGAATCGTAGACCAGAGAGACCAAAAACACCGAAACAACACGATTTTTAGGGTTCCGTACCCAAAGGTTAAAAACGGGACCCTATTACTAAGACTGCGATGTCCGTCTGTCTGTCACAAGGCTGTATCTCATGAACCGTAATAGCTAGACAGTTGAAATTTTTACAGATGATGTATTTCTGTTGCCGCTATATCAACAAACACTAAAAACAAAATAAAATAAACATCTAAATGGGGCTCCCATACAACAAACGTGTTTTTTTTTTTTGCCGTTTTTTATAGATAATGGTACGGAACCCTTCATGCGCGAGTCCGACTCGCACTTGGCCGGTTTTCAATCATCCGTTATCAGTCAGCCAGCATGAGATGGGCACTTACCCGGTAAAAATAATTTTTACCCATTCATTCCTATTTATACCCATTTATACCGGGTAAAAATGATTACATCTTTTTTTTTTACTTTTTTGACACTTATCTAATTATGGATCACGATTTTCATATTAGTTTAGATCTTTCGAAGATGTCTAGTGGGGGTAGTCAGAGGCACGTCCAAACATTATATTTGGTACATGCCCACATTTTGCAGTAGTTAGCATTCCAAACGTGACAGGTTGCAAGCCCATCGCCGCTTATAAGAATACTAACTGGTTAATACTAATTAATTATGGTGTTTTCTTGTAATTTTTTAATTTGGATTATAATTATTCAGACTATAATAAAGAAATAAGAGCGGTCGTTTTTAGGAATTTCAAGTTTAGCGTGGAGACAACAGAATCTCCACCAATGTAATAAAATTAAACTTAATACAAATTCCATAAAATATTACCGAAATTCTATCTATTTTGATTATTCATATTATGCATGGTTGTGTAGATTGTTTGTCCTGCCTCTTTGACGTGTAATCTATAAAAACCGGCCAAGTGCGAGTCGGACTCACGCACGAAGGGTTCCGTACTATTATCAAAACGGCAAAAAATCACGTTTGTTGTACGGAAGTCCCACTTAAATATTTATTTTATGCTGTTTTTAGAGAAATACATCATCTGTGAAAATTTCAACAGTCTAGCTATCACGGTTCATGAGATACAGCCCTGTGACAGACAGACGGAGAGAGAGACGGACAGACAGACGGACAGACAGACAGACGGACAGACAGACAGACGGACAGACAGACAGACAGACGGACAGACAGACGGATAGACAGTCGGACAGACAGACGGACAGGCAGACGGACAGACAGACCTGCAGACAGACAGACGGACAGACAGACGGACAGACAGACAGACAGACAGACGGACGGACAGATGGGCGATGGGCTTGCAACCTGTCACGTTTGGAATGCTAACTACTGCAAAATGTGGGCATGTACCAAATATAATGTTTGGACGTGCCTCTGACTACCCCCACTAGACATTTTCGAAAGATCTAAACTAATGAAAATATTAAAATCGTGATCCATAATTAGTTAAGTGTCAAAAAAGTACAAAAAAAGATGCAATCATTTTTACCCGATATAAATTGGGTATAAATAGGAATGAATGGGTAAGAATGACGTCATTCTTACCCATTCATTCCTATTTATACCCAATCATTCTTACCCATTCATTCCTATTTATACCTAATTTATATCGGGTAAGAATGACGTCATTCTTACCCAATCATTCTTACCCATTCATTCCTATTTATACCCAATTTATATCGGAATATTATTTATATCGGTACTTTGAGGTTTAATCTATAATAAGTAATCTAAAAATAACTTAAACAAGTAGTATTTCATATAAGCACTTAGTGTTTAGGTAACATATTTAAATATATTGTTTTGTGTCGAGCGTAGGTACGAGTAGGTACTTTGGAAAAAAGTAGACTAGCCCGTCAATCCCCAAGCGAATGCCGGCGTTCGCGCTGTGACGTCACTGCGCCATACATTCCGACGTTGCGGCCGGGGTTTGAGTGGCTAGAGACAAGTTTAACGGGAAGATGGGGTGGGTGGGGGATGCATTGCGTTGTACTTGGTACTGCGGCCATTTTGTTTAGTACCTAGACGTTAGAGGTGGGTACTTGTGTTTTGACGTACCAGGTCTAATTAATACCACCTCCATCAAATACCAGGTTTAAAATACTTTAAAGTATTTAGTTTCAGGCGAACCAACTCTCCACCCAGCATCCCCCCCACCTAGGATTGGTAATTTGTTGAAAAACACTGAAGTATGTACAAAATTACTTTTAAGTACAGAAATACTTGAGTATTTTTCAAAAATACTTTCAAGTACAAAATACGCGTTCAAACTGTGTCGTAATACCTGGTACGTATTTTTTTATGCCTATTGCCTATACCAGGTTTGCAAACTTGGTCGAGTAAATACGCACCACCTCTACTAGACGTACGTGCGCGCTCCCGCGCACGTTCACACACGCGCGTTTAAACGTCCATTCATCTAGGCGTGCAGCAAGCCGCGTGTGAACAGGCGATCGGGCCTCGCCATTCAAAGCACCAAGCAATTCAACATTCAACGCGGCGTTCAAATCGAAGCGTGTAAACGAGTGCCGAGTGCCAAGCGCCGATCAAAGCAATTTTTTTAACCGACTTCAAAAAAGGAGGAGGTGTTTTGTTTTTTTACTTATGTGTTGAGTAATGTAATAAAATTATGAGTATAATATAATATATATATATAGGGAAGTCTGGCAACGCTGGTACCTACAGACAGACAGTTACCTACGTTAGTATTTATAATATTAGTATAGATTCTAATGAGAGTCCCATAGTCCCATGTTATTATTTTATATATTATTATACACCTACCTACCTAAGTACTTATAAGTAGGTAGGTAGGTACATCGCGTATTATTAGTTATAACTAACTAACTATATGTATCACGTATGGAATGCTAAATAAGTAGGTAGGTACCTACCTACTTGAAAATGAGGGCATATGCCTAATACAATGTTTGGACATGCCTCTGGCTACCCCCTAAGCGCCTGGACATCTGAGAGGATTTCTTCTTAGGGATTGCAGTCATGATCCTAACTATATATATTATTTCATTTATTTTTAGCTAATACCAAGTACTAAGTAGGTAGGAAGTAGGTAGGTAATAATTATTAAAAAATGAAATTAAATACTTAGGATCACGACTTTAATCCAAGTAGGTGGGTTACTAAGTACGGTAGATCTCAGATCCACAAAAAAAATACTAAAGGAGTCACAAACATTACATTTGGCTACAGCATTATAATAATAATGGCTAGTAAGTAGGAAGGGAGGTGTTTTGCTTGTAGGTATTCCTACATCTACCTACATAGATAAAGGTAGGTATAAAATAGTACGCCATCGCTTGACCTGTCGAGATTCAAACCCATAACCATCGGATTGAAAACCGAGGTCAGTACCTACCTAATTTGTCATCGAGCGCCAAGCAATTCCACTTTGATGTTTTGTCGAAATACCGACAATCGATGGATCGGACGGATTCACGAGCTCATTCAAAATCAACGTGTTCACAAGCTCGGTGGTTTGAATTGATTGTTGAATTGGTCGTTGAATGGAGAGCGTATCGGTTCAATGCAATTCACGTTCAAATTCAAAAAGCAACCGGTTCACATGCCCGTGCTCGTTGAACGCGCTAGTGAATGGACACGTATGTGACCGCACCTTTGATCGGCCAAATGTACCGTGCTTAACTACTTAAAAGTGTAGGTAGGTCGATGTTTGCCATTGGTTTCGCAGACACCGGCAACAATCAGTGTTTGTTACTTATATTTGGAGATATGGATCTTTGTTCATTTTTTAGGGTTCCGTACCCAAAGGGTAAAATCGGAACCCTATTACTAAGACTTCGCTGTCCGTCTGTCCGTCTGTCTGTCTGTCTGTCACAGGGCTGTATCTCATGAACCATGATAGCTAGACAGTAGAAATTTTCACAGATTATGTATTTCTAATGCTGCTCTAACAACAAATACTAAAATCAGAATAAAATAAATATTTAAGACAACAAACGTGATTTTCGCATTCTAGCGCCATCTAGTTTCATTTGATGTTACTACGTTATTATTAGGTACTTTTCGCGGTCTCATGCGATCGCTCGGGGTTTGAGAGGTAAAACAATGATTCGCAATTCCGCTGGCAGGTGGCGCTATTTTACCACTATCGGTAAAGTAAGTGGTACTTTACATGATCGACTAAAAAGTTTGAAATTGAATTATTGAATTCATGTAGTTAGAAATAGGTACCTAGGTAGATATTATTAATTTCAAATTAATTTCGAGTTCGAATCCTGGCCATGCATCAATGGATATTTCTGTTTGAAAAATGTATATATGCGCGTTACACGTGTTTATAACTGTGAAGGAAAACATCGTGAGGAAACCTGTTAGTATTCTTGAAAGTGTCAAAAAAGTTAAAAAAAAGATGCAATCATTTTTACCCGATATAAATTGGGTATAAATAGGAATGAATGGGTAAGAATGAAGTCATTCTTACCCATTCTCATTCTTACCCATTCATTCCATTTTATATCGGGTAAAAATGACGTCATTCTTACCCATTCATTCCTATTTATACCCAATTTATTTCGGGTAAAAATTACGTCATTCTTACCCATTCATTCCTATTTATACCCAATTTATATCGGGTAAAAATGATTGCATCTTTTTTTTTACTTTTTTGACACTTAACTAATTATGGATCACGATTTTCATATTTTCATTAGTTTAGATCTTTCGAAAATGTCTAGTGGGGGTAGTCAGAGGCACATTTATAGGGCCAAACATTATATTTGGTACATGCCCACATTTTGCAGTAGTTAGCATTCCAAACGTGACAGGTTGCAAGCCCATCGCCCATCTGTCCGTCCGTCTGTCTGTCCGTCTGTCTGTCCGTCTGCCTGTCCGTCTGTCTGTCCGACTGTCTGTCCGACTGTCTATCCGTCTGTCTGTCCGTCTGTCTGTCTGTCCGTCTGTCTGTCTGTCCGTCTCTCTGTCCGTCTGTCTCTCTGTCCGTCTGTCTGTCTGTCCGTCTGTCTGTCCGTCTCTCTGTCCGTCTGTCTGTCTGTCCGTCTGTCTGTCCGTCTGTCTGTCACAGGGCTGTATCTCATGAACCGTGATAGCTAGACTGTTGAAATTTTCACAGATGATGTATTTCTCTAAAAACAGCATAAAATAAATATTTAAGTGGGACTTCCGTACAACAAACGTGATTTTTTGCCGTTTTGATAATAGTACGGAACCCTTCGTGCGTGAGTACAACTCGCACTTGGCCGGTTTTTTATAGATTACACGTCATAGAGGCAGGACAAACAATCTACACAACCATGCATATTATGAATAATCAAAATAGATAGAATTTCGGTAATATTTTATGGAATTTGTATTAAGTTTGATTTTGTTACATTGTTGGTGGAGATTCTGTTGTCTCCACGCTAAACTTAAAATTCCTAAAAACGACCGCTCTTATTTCTTTACTAAAGTCTGAATAATTATAATCCAAATTAAAAAATAACAAGAAAACACCATAATTAATTAGTATTAACCAGTTAGTATTCTTATAAGCGGCGATGGGCTTGCAACCTGTCACGTTTGGAATGCTAACTACTGCAAAATGTGGGCATGTACCAAATATAATGTTTGGACGTGCCTCTGACTACCCCCACTAGACATCTTCGAAAGATCTAAACTAATGAAAATATGAAAATCGTGATCCATAATTAGATAAGTGTCAAAAAAGTAAGTCATTTTTACCCGGTATAAATGGGTATAAATAGGAATGAATGGGTAAAAATTATTTTTACCGGGTAAGTGCCCATCTCTGTGCACGACTAATAACAGTCGAAAACCACTACCGAATTATGTTTTTCAAGAAACCTATAATTTTGACGCTAATAAGGTAAGGGCTGCAACTTGCAACCTGCAAGTCATTCAATTTCAAATGCATTCTGTATTTTTAATTACAGGTAAAATAAAGCAGCCTGTATCAAAATTTTGCGGATTTGACGAAAAACTCATTTGTATTCATTCATTTCATTCATTCAAAGACAAGACAAGCACAAAATTTGCGCGAATTCTTTGTAGGTACCTACTTAAATAATTTTGGTTTATTATTTTATTTTTCATGTTGGTAGATAAATTCATGAAAATTTATTATAAAACGTTATTGGATAGCTGCGCTGTATCTGTAAATAGGTAGGTAGGTAACTTATTTTATTTTCTAGAAATAGTAGTTTTAGTACCTATAATTTTCTACTACCTAGGTAGGTAGGAAAGCAGAAGCACGTATTCGTACCTAACTACATACCATAAAACACCTATCCCTAAAAATAATTATGCAGTGATGTAAATTAAAGGTACTTACCTCCCGGTATCAACGATTTATTTTGTTTGGTAGAATAGGTAGGTAGGTAGGTACCTACCTAGGTACTAATAAAAGTGTAAACTTACCAGATGCTGAATCTAAGGTGAAGCAGCTACTGCGAGATTTCACTATAGCCGATGGTGAGGTCCCATCAGGCCACTCCATACGCTCTTCCATAGCCCTGGAAGCACTTCTCTTGAACTGCTCTAAGAAACTGTCTATTTGTGTTTCTATGCTCGTAGGAGAATTTGCCATCGCCACTTTCGTTACCACCGAAACACCGAAAACAAACACAACGCACTACCATCGCATTTTACTACATTTCACGCATTTATCGTTCTTTTTAAAACTATTTAATTCTTTCTATTTATCTTTTCCTTTCTTGAGTCTAAAATTGCATAATATAAGCCACATTATTTCTTTGGATTCGTTCATCGACCCGAATTTACGTGCAAATTATATCAAAGAATACCGCGGACCGCCCGAAATAATACGGCTATGAAGTGATTTTTACTACAGATACCGCTGACTCCTATACGAATACGACAACGAAAATAAAGCGACTGCCACCGACATCTATTGATCGCAGCGAACAGCTGTTGAAGCCAATGTTGCCAGTTTCAAATACTTACAGTAGATAAAGGTAGCATTCTATTTCTAAACAAAGTTTATTATTTTTACTACAGCTTTTACATCTGCTTTTTTTGTAACGATTGCTTAAATATTTATTTATTTTTATATATTTTTGCTACTGTATTTATTACATGCATGCGCGTACAGCTAAGATTATCTTTGTGTGATTTAATTATTGTTGATACACGCCGTATCTGTGGATGTGTGCCCGTGCCGGTAGGAGGCGGTAAGAGGCGAGGGGGCCGTGGTTGCCGGTCGCCGCGCACTCACGTTGCGTGCATTTGCTAGTGTTGCGCAGAGAGCGCGTGTAGTTCGTGATATTATCGGAGGTGACTGGAACTGTCACGCACGAGACTACACCCGGCCACATAATGTCAAGTAAGCAGCGTGATTACCATTATTTCTTTTTAAATTTCGATTTCGCTAAGTGCGATAACAATTACCAATGCTAATTATTAACCGTTTCCAATAGAGTAATTAGATGATGTCTGGAAAGAAATAAGCCAATTTTAAATTTATAAGGGGGTAGTTTTTACATATTTCATAATAACTCGATAGGTAACGTATTTTTATAAGCTTAGCTAGCTCAAGATAGGTAAACCATTACCATGGATCCAACAATTTTGTGGCATGGCAGTATATAAGAATGAATACTTACCTACGTATTATTTTATTGCCTATAAAACCAATCATTATGTAGCAATTTTTTGTTTAAGTTGGTAGGTAGGTTCCTAAGTACATTTGTTTAGCGCACTTGGCATCTAATCAGCCATTGCCTTAGTGCAAGTTGACTTCCGATTCAATTTTATAATTTGTAGCTATTTCATTACTCAATATTAACTGTCCCCCACTGCTTGAGCAACTACCTACTTTTTGGAGACATTCGTTATTTTATTAATAAATCTAGCTTCAAGTTACGTAGGTACTTGCGTTCGTAGGTAATTATTATGAGGAAAATAAGAAACATTAAGTAGGTCAATTGGGAAGGTAAAAGCCGATGTAAAACATAGGTAAATAGATATATGTAACAAATAATACTGCTGTATTACGTTAGAAAGGTAGGTAGGTAAGCTTGATTGGTACTTATTCAGGAAGAACAGACGATTCAAATGAATTTCCATAAAATGGATTCTAAACGACTTTGAAATGTCATTCTGGTTCGGCGCAGGTCTTACTATTATTTGCGTATGTAGGTAGGTAGTACCTACGTCAGTTAATCTAAAGCTATGTAGATTTACCCAATACCTACCTATCTAATAAAATTCTACGAACAAACCTTCATACTAGCTTTCTGTTCACTTATCATACGAGATCGTAAACACACCATGTTATCTGCAATACATTCATAAACATTGCGCCTATCAACAATGCCCTATCAATGCTGGTAACCAACTATTATTTATTCTGCAGCAAAAAGTGCAATAATCTTGACCGTGACTCTTTTTACAAATTTACTTGATGTCTCTGTAAAATCAAGCATTTTTGCAATACCTAGTGATATAAAGTGTCTTGTGGCTTGGTATCTGATATTCAATACCAACCACAAAGGTTCATCTGACCTCATTGTGGCTTAACTGGCGCCATTTAAATTCTGAAGTGTTCGCGAAGATATCTACCTAGGTTATTCACCTAGAGACCTATTGGTACGAGGTACATACATTAATGACAAATAGAGGCAGCCCGAAGCCCATAATAATTTTAACACTACCCGAGAATAGAAACAGGAACTTGTTTCATCTAGACTGGATTTTATTCGTCTAAGGGACAAGCTCAAGTAACACAAATACACCTAATAAATCGTAGTTATAGTACCTACAGACTATTATAACAACGATTTATAGGCCTTGCTTGTCAGAATACTCGGAAAACCAGTCCTTCGCTTTCTCTGAAACTAGTGACTCTAATGTTTCTCTCTGAAAACGAAATATTGGCTCGTAGAAATGCATTAATGGCGTGTACCGTTAATCGCGAGATGCGAACTTAGAAAGTGCACACTGCTTTTCTTGCTTGAGTGAAGGTGATTGCTCATTCTTCTAACTAATTACGAGAACCTATCTAAATAGTGTATTATTATAACATTAGCTCCTCGTCATCATTGCATTCCTTTATTCCGTAAACGGTCCACTGCCCGCTTGGTTCCAACCCGCCGGACTGGCCGCACCTAAATAGAAACCACGGGGACATTGCTCCCACACCGCGTCTGATCCTGGCATCTCGGAACTCAAGTGCCTTGTTGGGGAGCCTTTGCGAGCAGGAATATATTTCCATCTATCTAAATCTGGTCAGATGACCAGACACGGCACTTTCGTACTTGCATCATGCTTCGTTTTCAGATTCGAATCCAAATGTGATTTACGATGTTGATGTGATTGATGTGATTTTAGTTAAACAAAATAAATATCTAATGGTTGATGATGTCGGCTATAAACCTCGAATGACCTCGCCGATTGACGGCATTTCCTGGAGTAATTTTAAATATTGTGGGTAATAGGATGTTCGCATGAATTACTCGTGTTTATGAGTAGTTGGAAAGAGAAAAACTCTTAGACTAGAAGTTCGCACCGAACTGAGATTTCGCGATGTTTGTCTTTCGGAATATTTGGAACCGCCTACGCCTGCTTCGATTAGCATGAAATTTAGTAGATAGGTAACTTAGACATTAAAATTATAATTTTAATGTTCTAGTTCCATCAGAACAGGGGTTCAAAAGATTCCGAAAGACAAATATTTTGCACTTGAAAAATCACATCTACCGATTAACCCAGTTAGTAGTCATATATAAATCTTGTTTCGCTCGACCACAATAAGATCATGGCTCGCTTGATCGATTATTTTATCACATTACATCGTTTATTACAAGTTACCTATTAGTAGATGCCAAATTAAAGAAATAATTTACCAAGAATGCTATCGACGACATTGCAGACATAGTTATCGGCATCGGAACTTGAACGTTCGAATCGAATTACTTTTTCGAAGACATGCAAATTGATACTCGAATAACGACGTGTTGATTTGTCAACAGCATGTGCCAAGAGACGACTTCTAAAGCGGGATGTCTTTAAGATAGAGTGATTACCAGTTTAATTGTGGAATAGGCAGGCGTCGTCGTCGACTAGCTCGCGGAATATCTGACGCTATACAGTGGTTTTATTTCGAATTTTATTTGTGTCGCGCTATTTCTGTTAGAACGTGGGGCATTTGTCTATTACATAGCGTTCTATGTGGCCCACGCTTGCTGGATGCCGATTCCCGAGAGCTAGTCATGAAAATATTTTTGTGTCTGCTATTAGCGCAAACCTAGATTGTAATAAGTTATTCGAGAAAAAAGTACGTATAATTCAAACAATTATTTAGGTGCTTCAATATTTGGTTGATCTTCACAACACTAAGCAAGTACGAGTAGGTAATAGGTAGATAAATTGAACACGTGTTATTATTGACAGGAGGGAAATAATGCGCACACTAGGACTACATAGCGCCAACTTCTGTACACGTGCCAATAACATCTTAATATTCTCTACCTACATATACGTTTTCTCAAGAGAACGAACTGCGCATTTTCCGGCTACTTTTTATGACGACAGCACTACCACGATCATGTAAATCACTAAAATGTTAGACTGCTACGTCATTAGCATTACCATGGCTGTCTATTTCCAGCTATTTTAGATATTCTACGTCTTTGGCACCACAGTCATAATCAAAATGACCAACAAATATTTATTCAGGACTCTAATAATCGTAAATAGGATTAATTCGAGGAAGATAACTTCCGTTGTAGGTTTTGATAGTTGAAACCGACTACTTTAAGCAAGGTACAGGTTTCCTACTGCCATTCAACTGATGATCCGTTTGAATGGGGACAAGCAAAAGGGACATTTTATTATCATTGACGTAGTAGTCAGATTTGTGGAATCCTCTGTTCCCCTCTGTTGATTCATTATGTTTTATTAACTATTGACACGATGCTGATTGAGTAAGTATGTGTTCCACAGACAAAGCATGGGTGACACTAGCGACCAACGACTCGTACGGGCTCGGAGCCTTGGTGCTGGCGAACTCGCTGCGCCGCGTTGCATCCCAACATCCGGCCGTCGTTCTCATCACACCATCTGTTACTGATGCTATGAGGTAATCCATCACCAACAAGTACCGTAAGTCATCAAGACTAAGACGTGTGCCCGAAATCTAGAAAGCTGTTCGGTGATTTTGCAGTTCTTAGGACTTTAGGACAAGATAGTTTTGCCGGCCTGGTTTCTCAGTATTTTTCAATCAACATTGCCCTTGAACGTTATAGCGGTTATCAGTAACTAGTAATTCACACATAATCAATGCACATTCCTACGCCACGCATGATCAACGACCAGATATGCGTAGGTACTAGGTAAGAGACTCATCTCAATGAGCTACCGTTTGATTTTTTTAAGCTACTCGAAGATAGCATGAAACAGAATTCAACTCGTATGGAACTCTTACCTATTTCACCAACAAACGAACTTCCTTTCTTATACTTCCGTTATCTGTTCCGCCGGCTCTTAAATATTTCTGATCGTGCCGAGACTAGTGACAATGATTGTTTTTGATGTCCCCAGAGAACGCCTAAATGCAGTATTCAGTGAAGTGGTGACAGTGGACGTGTTGGACTCTGGCGACGCCGCACACCTCGCGCTGCTGCAGCGACCAGAGCTCGGCATCACCTTCACGAAGATCCACTGTTGGAACCTCACGCAGTTTGAAAAATGCGTCTTTTTAGATGCTGATACTTTGGTAAGTGTCTATACATTTTTAACAATTTCATTTTGATAATAAAGGCAATGGTAATATTAAATTATTCACTTATAAGACTGGGCTCTTCATCTATCCCACAACGTAGGTCACCTTCTAAGAACTGTTATCTATTTTTTTGTGATAAATGGATCAATTCAGACCAAAATGCAAAAAGAGTCCTGGCATACGTGAAGATGAATAGGTGAATGAAAGAGATGATGAGAAATAACATGATTTGTTAAAGATACACAAAAGCTGATATACACAAACAACATATGCGAAGCAATATCGAAGCATTCAAATTCGAAATAGCGATATAAAAGAGCAATTAAGATAAACGTCTCCTCGTCTTTAGATCAATAAAAACTCGTTCGCACACGATGTTTTCCAGGCAAAGTAAATTGGCTGAATTGTTGGTACGGTTTATTTGAGGACGTGTCTCTGTCTATAACGACTACCTAGTCTAGCTGGAATGTGACAGTAACACGCAATTTAATAAACATCGAATCTAATATTTGCAGTTTTCGTTATAAACTTGGTTTGATGTTTGCAATGATATCGAAAATCACAGCGTCTTGGCATCACA
Organism: Hydriomena furcata; assembly: GCA_912999785.1. Classification (NCBI taxonomy): domain Eukaryota; kingdom Metazoa; phylum Arthropoda; class Insecta; order Lepidoptera; family Geometridae; genus Hydriomena; species Hydriomena furcata. Next base: position 4,222,316 of record OU538824.1, read on the forward strand.
GCCCAGGAAAAGACGTGACAAGATACTCGTACCTAGTCTATCTATGCAATCGCATTTTTTCTCAAGATCGATTAACGACCATGATAAACACATCAAATCTATTTCGACGTGTAATTGTTTATGCGATGGGAAAGTCAATGTTACCGGACGTGCAAGAAATGAAATACTAGATGACGATGAACAACCATGGCCCACATAATTCTGTCAATTTTGGAACTGCTCCAATATACTACACTCTCATTCTTTTATTTTTTTCGTACTGATGAGGGGAACATGTTTTCGCGTGGAGAAAAACAAATCCGAACGATTACGACGCTCGTATTCGTATAATACAAATACATTGTCATGATATTATGTAACTGGTACGAAATTTCAATTTATAAAATATCCAACTGCTATGAATAAACATTGAGATAGCGTCTCATTAGGATCCCATTGACTTATATTCGGTCTTTTATCACGAGCAGGTTATTGAGTCAAACAAGTCTTATCCAACATTCGATAACAACTCGATTTTTATATATTTCTTGTTTTCTTACATTCGGTACATACATTGTAACATAGCAATGATAAATTCTATTCATAAATAGGAAAAGATAAATGAGAAGATACTTCTATGATTTAATATAAGTACGTAAGTAAGTATAGGTATACCCATGTTGAAATTTTGTTTGAAATTTGTAGGTATTTAGATAACTAATGTATTTAGGTCATTCCAAACTGACAATCACATAAAATACTTAGAGTCTGTTATCATTGCTGGCATAAATAAAAAAAAAACACAAAAAGATTAGGCAACACACCATGCGTGTGACGCTTGTTTTTAGGGTTCCGTACCCAAAGGGTAAAAACGGGACCCTATTACTAAGACTTCGCTGTCCGTCTTGTCTGTCTGTCCGTCTGTCTGTCACAGGGCTGTATCTCATGAACCATGATAGCTAGACAGTTGAAATTTTCACAGATTATGTATTCCTGTTGCTGCTCTAACAACAAATACTAAAACCAAAATAAAAAGAATATTTAAGTAGGGCTCCCATAAAAAAGCGTTTTTATAGATAATGGTACGGAATCCTTCGTGCGCCAGTACGACTCGCACTTGGCCGGTTTTCTTTAGTTTTTATTATGTCACGAAGAATCAAATGGCTCATCTAAAATGCTAGGAACAATTGGAGTTGTGTCATAGACCGAACAACAATTTTCTTCTTTGGTACCAAGTTAGTAGACATACCTATATAACTGCCAGAAATCGATCAATCTCGCGCGATTCCTTAATCCTATAATCATGTTGTCCAATAATAAAGAATTAGAAATCTTCAAAGTAGTTTAAATTACATAATTTTAAAAGCAAATCAGCATTCCATCGTTATAGGGTTGGCCACCAGATAATTTGCCGATTCTGTTGGTGTTAGACTAAACTAAAATTTAATTTAACGGCATCCATCTCCTTATCTATAGACTAGAAGAGACTGCAATCATTTTAGAGACGTCTAAATAGTTTTTAGTTTAGTTTGGTGCCAACAGAATTGAACCTTATCATTTAAGACGAGTAATCAATGTTTTTGATGAATGCAGAATCGTTTTTTCTCAATAACCGCAAAACATACAGTTTTGTTTTTTATGACAAAGATAACTTAAGGCCCTGTATGTCGACGATTGCTCTTTTTCGAAAAAGTAATTATACATTATTTATATCATTAATTTATTCGAAAAGCAAAGGCGGACCACGCGCCGCCCATGGTGCCCCGTGTGTTTGTCGTCATTGCAGCGGTCGGTAGGATTATTTATCGAAGTGATTAAAGATGGGTACATCTTTATTCACATATACTATACATTATAAAATAGGAGATGTGGCTTGTTCAGAAGTATTTCTTTTTTCGTTTCGAAGAGCAATCGTCGACATACAGGGCCTTAAGGATTTAATCTAGATTAATTAAAGACAGAAACACGATTGATGAAACTTTTCTAAATAGATTTATTTTCCAAAGTTGGCTCTTCAAAAACACTAGTTTTGTTTTTAATCAAAACTATGAATAGCTAAATAGTTCATTTTTATATAATTCGTTAGATAATCATACTAGCTACCTAAATTAAAGAATATTTTTTTTTATTTGGTGGTTTTCCATGTAAGCAGTTTTATCACTTTTTCCGTCTTATCCGGGTAGACTACAAAACGTACAAAACGTCATAAATTTCACTTATCACCTAATATTATTCTTCTAAAGGTGGTACAAAACTGTGATGAGCTGTTCGAGCGTGAGGAATTCTCCGCGGCCCCTGATGTTGGTTGGCCTGACTGCTTCAACTCGGGAGTGTTCGTGTTCAAGCCTTCAGCGGATACCTTTGGCAGGCTCATTGCCTTTGCCCAGGAACGAGGCAGCTTTGACGGTAATTTATTTAAACTACTACTACTAGTGAAATATACCAATTCACTGACAAAATATTACTATGCAAAACATTTTTTATTTAAATATAAATAAGTAGGGTCGTAGACCCGGCTGTGGTGCCTACCCCGGTTTTGTTTATTTTTAATTTTGGCAGTCAATAACGAAGCATAGGAAACTTGTTTAAAATCTATAGTTAATACAATTCTTTGTCTATGGTCCGTTTGGATTAGTAACAGTTGTGAAGCGTTATACCTCTAAACTAGATTGACCACAAATAAATATTTCACGTTTTGTCTATTTAAATATGAATAATTAATAAATAAATATCGCCCGTTACAAAACCTTTGCTTAACCTAAAATATAGATAAATACTCTATTCTATGTTGTTTAAAAATTGTCGTTTTAATCATTTTTTCGTTAAGAGGAGTAATAAATGTTTTTGAAGTATGCAGAATCGTTTTTTCCCAATAACCGCAAAATATACAGTTTTGTTTTTTACGACAAAGATAACTTAAGGATTTAATCTAGATAAATTACAGACAGAATCACGATTGGTGAAACTTTTCTGGATAGATTTAGTTTCCAAAGTTGGCTCTTCAAAAACACTAGTTTCGTTTTTAATCAAAACTATGAATAGCTAAACAGTTCATTTTTATATAATTCGTTAGATAATCATACTAGCTAAATAAATTACAGACAGTTTCTTTTTAAGTTTGATGGTTTTCAAGATAATTCAGTTTTATCACTTTTTCCGTCTTATCCGGGTAGACTCAGCCCATACAAAACGTCAAAAATGTCACTTATCACCTTAACCGTTAATTTAAAAATTAAAAAGTTTTTAAAATGCCCACAACCAGCGCTTTCACCCTACATGTCATGTCCTTGATCAAAAATATATTTAGATGAGTATGACGATTGCCGAACCAACACATTCCAACATTAAATAATGACATAGACCAAAATTTATTTAATTTAATATGTATAAATATTTCTCTGTATTTTTTAACAGGCGGTGATCAAGGGTTATTGAATTCATTCTTCTCCGATTGGGCTCGGTCCGACATCAACAAACACTTACCCTTCCTGTACAACGTCACATCAGCAGCATTCTACTCATATCTGCCTGCTTTGAAACAGTAAGTTCTTATGGCCTTACTAGACTTGGCTTTGCTTACTTAACTCTGCAACTGACTATGAAATCTTTCTTCTAGGTTCGGCCAAGACCTGAAGATAATCCACTTCATAGGCGCCGCCAAGCCATGGCTGCAGCATTTCAACTTCGAGTCGCGTACCGTCGAAGCACCCACCCATATCAAAGGCCTACTCCAGCTATGGTGGGACATCTTTGTCGACCAAGTGCACTCCCAACTCGATGCTGCTATGGTGAGTCGATATTTACCAACTACTTTGCCGTATACACTTATTTATATCTGTTTCAACATTTAACAAAAGAAGGATCGTAGTAGCTAGTGGAAAGCCGTGGTCTCTGAAACCCCTCTGGGAAACAGGCGTTATTTTATGTAAGTATGTAGGTATGTATTTAAACATTTGATAGGTAATTGTTTGATTATGTTAGTCGTATTTACATGGATGATATCACCGACGGTCGTACAATATTTTTTTGTAAATTGATACTTTGAGAATACAGTTACATAGATAAAGTAATAATAGCAACCGCAGGTACTATTTGTTACGTGCATTTGAGATTTATATTTAGGTTAATCACTCGATATCCTGCCGGTTGAAATCGATTCCTCTTGCGGTTGCGTTGGTACTTGTGACCGCAAGAGCCTCGGTGTAGGTGATGTCTAGTAAATCGATCCATTCTTATATCAGCGTCCGTTCTGAACACTAACATGTTTTCCAAGCATACAAAGTGGGAACCAAAAGTTACAGAGGTGAGAACTCCAAATATTTTTATCACGTTAGCAAGAGGTATCTCGCTTTTGATTGTAATTTGTAAATACAAGCACAATAATTATATTATAAATATTAAGTTTTTTTTTGTTTTTGATTGATCCTGAGTAACAACGCTTGCACTGAAGCTTGTGCACCACACCTAGCGCTATTTATTTGCACTTTTGCCTTGAATAATGATGCTCGTTCGATGTTTTGTTTCGCCAAAATACTAACGTTTTCTAACTTATCCGTTTGGCTGACAGTCGCTTCATGCAAGGTTTGGTAAATCATTTGTAATTTGGGAGTAGATGGTGTTGGTATTTTGGTGAAATAATCACCGCGGTAGCTTTGTAAACATACAATAATACTTTTAAAATGCGATCAGTTTCGAACACCTGTTATAAAGTCAAAGTCGTTTATAATCTCAAAGTTCTTGTATGTTTATTCGGTTTCGCAATTTTGTTTTGTACTAATATTATTTGCTTGGACAAAGCTCTTTGCACTGTTTCGTAGTTGGTGCGTGCAGCTTAGTTCAAGTGTGTTTGCATGCATCGCCACTGAGTTGTTTCACTTCAACAATAGGTTGAGGTGGAGGAACCTCCTGAGACGCCGCCTCCAGAGTTGCCCCCTCACGACGTCAGCCAACACTATCATTATCAGCCTGTTATTGACCCAGAGTCTGAATTTCCATGGCACAGGCCCGATGCACAAGCAGCTAATGAATATGCAGAAAAAAACGAGGAATTAACAGATATCCATGATCGTTGGGAGATATACAGAGGAAATATTCCACCGATGTCTGAGCATACCGAATCACTAGTTGAGAATCGCGAGGAGATTAGACAGTATGCGTGGGATTATCAGCATCAAGAAATAGTTGGCCAAGAGCATAGAGCTCCGGAAGAATATTACCCTCCAGTTCCTTTACCCACACACCAATACAGTGAACACCAATATTTAGATCATCATTCACACAGTGAACATACAGACTACGGTCAACAGAGTACTTCTACTTATCATGATCAGCCGAGTCATCATGGGCATTGGGAGCATGCTCCCTCTGATCATTTTCATCAGGCTGACAATCAATATCATCAACATCATTACGATCACTCGCAAAATCAAACGCACCACACTCAATACCAAGAACAATCTAGTCAGCACAATGATCATTCAAAAGAACATAATTATGATAGTTTTAGTCACCAACCTGGGTCACTTTATCATTTTCATGAACCGAAAACTCACGATATCTATCAGCAGATAGACAATATACACAAACACGATGTACCTATAAAAAAAGACGTAGAAGTTTTACACGTTCACGTACAACAAAACACTAAAAAACATCGCCCTCGCAGACACAAAATAGATTTAGGAGCCGTTCTTGAAACAAGTACTTTGTTGAACGGCGATGTATCAGAATCAGAGAGTGATTACTCTGAAGATATAATCCCAAGGCATCCTTACGATGGATTTTACTTGCGGCACCGAGCTACTATAGATTCCCGTGGTCGCAAAGTCTGCACCCATGAGATTCCTCCCACCCCATCACCGACGCCGTCACCACCCGATTCCCCTACCCCTCAAGACTACGAGACGGCTGAAGAAACCATACCAAGTGATACTGAAGACCAAGTAAGTTTAAATCCTTTGTATAGAATCACGTCATCTGATCCCAAAGGTAAAACTCTTTTGTTTGCTAAAAAAGTGAATGTCAGCCAATGTAAATAATGTAGACTAGCCACTAGCATGCAGAACGTCGCACGTAACTTTGTTAACAATATTCTAACTCTTTACCTAATTTGAAAAATTATTCATCCTCTTTTTAGAATTCCACAGAACAAGTTACGACAAACTATCGCGCCAATCCTATGAATTTCACCATCCCTATACCTTTTCCCTTCCAACTTTTCCCGCACACTTGCATTAACATCGGGAACATAAAGATTGGCGCGGGATTCCTTACATTCTAATATCACTTTTATGTATTTTTCAGAGTGGTGTCGCCGGTAACTTGGCACGAGTGGTCGCTGGCGGACCTCACGAAGCCTTAGACGACCTGACGCGCCGCCAGGGATGGGAGGCCGGTAATATTGATTACATGGGCGCAGATTCCTTTGACAAGATCTGGGCTAAGATCTCGCAGACTCTGACTCAGCCGAGGTCTTCGCCTTCTCCTCCTAAGGAGAGCCCACCACAGGAAACTCCAGTTCAGGTGCGTTCAAGCAGGCAGTAAGTGTATGAGATCAAGCATTAGATGACCGATATTGGTAAGCCGGACATACGAGTAGGTTTATTAATGCCTATAAAGTAAATGAAATTCAATTTCAAATTCCAGGAGGTTGAGGTACCTAAGGAAGTAGTAAGTGAGCCGGTTGAGGTGGCCAAAGAAGCAGCACCGGTTGCTGCCCCGGCTTCAGTCGTCGAGGAAACTCCAGTCGAAAAACCAGTAGAAACTCCAGTGGCCGTAGAAGAAAAACCAGTGATTCCAGCTAAAGAAGAAGCACCTGCACCTCAAGCTGAAGAAATCCTACCCGCGCCTATTGAGCCTGCCGCAATAGACGATATCCCCGTCACTGTGGCCGCTGAAGCGCCTCTAGAGAAGCCAACGCCTGTGGAGGAGCCAAAAAAGACTGAATCTGTAGAAACACCGGCTACCCCTGTTGTACAGCCATCTACTCCACCCGCGCCAGCCGAGCTCCTAGAAGCAACACCGGAGAAAGTTGTTATACCTTCTTCTCCGGTAGCTACAGATAGTAGCCCGCCATTGGCCAACACTCCGTCCAAGGAAGAAGTACCAGAGGTCCCCGCTGTCAAATGTGAGTAGACCGGAAGAATGCTTTGCACAGTTTTCACGAGTTCATTCTTGCAGTTTTCTCTGACTAATAATTTGTTATAGCTGCATCCGTTTTACGTGGAACACCGGAGAAATCAAGGTGTCCCAATTCCCAATCAATCATCTTGAAAGGCAAGGGAGTCATAGGTATCATAACTAAAATAAAACACGATCAGGGATAATGTTTGTGTGAGGATGTTTAAAAAGACCTTTCGAGACGATGTTTTATTTAGTATACTGGGACACATTGCTAATCCCGGTGTCTCGGCGTCACGTAGAACTCGATGTGCGCACATGTTTTACTTTTGTGCCGTTTTGTGATGTTTGGTTTTATGTTTATTTTCTGAGCATAAGTTTCAATCTTTGTAATTTCACCCAGCTACCGAGGAGGCAGCGCAAGAGACGCGGCTTTGATAGACCAGGTAAAGCCTACCACACTTGGGCCCAACGCAATGGTAACTATGGGGTACTATGGTGGAGGGCTTTTCCTAAGCTGCGCATACGCGGTAGATTAACAAGCCAGGGATATAGGATGAGGCATTGCTTTGGTCAGGGGTGTAATGCGAGCCTCAATCAATAAAATGCATTAGCCTATTGACGTGGCTAGTAAGTCTATCTCGTATATACGCAGCATTAGAGTCAATGTTTGTGAAGTCGCGTCCAGTCCAGAATTATAACGTTAAACAAATTCCGTAGCGTAAATTAATAGTCCTCTAAATAGTGTATTCCGTGGTTGTTGGGTTGCGTCCAAGTGGATGCACAGTGTAGGGGTGTTTGGTCAAATACTCGTTGAGCTATTTCAAACTGATTAATAATGGATGTCTCCTAAATTAAATGAGCCATATTTAGCGAAATGAGTATTTACCACGCAGCAAGGTTTGCTACATATCTGTTATTCTTGGCAAATTCTGCTGTGATCTAATGCAGGAGTTTGCTGCAGTTATTGCTTGGCAGAACTGCAGCACTTTCCGATTTTGTTTTGTTTGCTTTTCGTCTCACACATTGCAAGGAACATTATTCAACGCTTCAGTACCCACCTGAGTCTAATACACTGAAACAAGCGGCACTTTCACTTCACCACACACTCGCAAGCACTAGAGTATCAAGTCTAGAATTAATTCCATTATTTACCTTGCCTACAGACTATCCATTTTATTTTTCATAATATTTACCAAAGCGGAGTGTAAATCAGTGATAATTTATGCAAAAATCAACCAGTATCCACATCCCTTCGCTTCAGTGGACCCAAGGTCGTATCTTTCGGACACCCGTCCCTTAAAGTAATAAACAATAATAATCCTTGTAATGATTGCGCTTCGGAACTCTTCCGCTAGACCTACAACCTAATCGCTTGCATCGTTTGAGATAACCACGCTACCTTTTCCCCGACTTTGTTCCAGGCCCTAACCGCGCTTGCTCTGTAATGTGACCGCACTGACCGCCATACTAACAAGTGAGAGTCAGAAAATCTTAGAGGGTTCTAAGGGGTTTGGTTGTGTAGCGGAGGAGCGTCGCAAGGTGGCCAAGCTGCAGTTGAGTCCTCCGGCCCCCGCGGACCCGCTGCCGACGCCTGACAGCGAAGCCGAGGACGCAGCTACCCTCGCGCACGCCATCATCGCCGGCGAGCTGAAACAAGTCCAGACGCCCACCGTCACTTCGCCTCAAACCCCCGCCGAACCCGCTGCGCCTAGCGTCCCCAATTCGGGTCTCACCATCGAAGAGCCTCAGGTTCCAACGCCCCCGGTGGGCGCGGTCTCTCTCGCGCAGATCGGCGTCAAGCCCAAGGAGAAGACCACAACCGCCGCTCGGCTAGAATCCTCCATCGCTGCGGTGACCGACAACCCTGACGCACTTAAAGACGCGCCGAAAGATGCGCCTAAGAAGAAAATCATCAAGAAGGTGGTGAAGAAGGATAAGGATGCCGCAGCGACGGGAGCCGACGCGCCGGTCCCACCGCCGCGTAAGAAGGAAAAGAAGCCCAAAGAGAAATGAGCGCTCGCTCCTATAGTTCCTCAGTGCCATAATCTTAGTGCCGCCGTGTTTATTTTGGTCTATTTAATTTCTGGTTATGCTTTTATTGTATGGCGTAATCTTTTATATTTTTATATTACGTTAGGTCTATTTTTTATCGTTTCACGTGGCCATTGTATCGTTTTTATGTTTAATCTCATTTTTATTTAGAGATTCTTTTTATGTTTTAACAATTGCGGTTTTAAATTATGAACAATTATTTACTACCAAAGGATGAAAATAGAGATGTATTTATTAAATTGAAGATTTTTATGTAATTTTGTATTAAAGCTATTTTGGAATATTTCTCTTTGTACCTTATTTTATTAATCCTTTTAAACTGAAACATTTAGGAAGGCAAGAGTAGGTGCCTAGTTGCCTTCTACTTAGGTATTGTATATTTTTCGTAGCTAACTCTAAAACAGATGTAGGTAGGTAGGTACCTACTTGTTAGAGTAGTGAGAATTTTGCAAAATATAGGTATTGTATCGACAACCGAACGACTTCTGCATCTTTGCACAACATCAGTCGGTAGGAATCAGAATTGAGCACCGCCGTAGGTACCTAACCTACCAACTTATCTAAGCACCAGCCCTTTAGTCACTAATTTCATAAATAAATATTTATCTGAAAAGGAACTGCATCTCTGGGTTCTATGGCCTTAAAGTTTTAAACCAATTGTAAAATAAATAAGTAGTATGAATGTCCTTACATCTAATAACAAGAAATGTCAAATTAGGTAAGTAAACTGAACCAGAATGTGAATTGATGAATCGCATAACCACGCCATCTATTAACGAATGTTGGAAGCTGAAAGCTGTATAGTCACGGAAAGAGAAAGAACAACCAGCTAGTCTTGTTTTACTGATGAGAAAGTTCAACACAAGAAAATGTAGATGGCGCACCTGTAGTTATTTATTTTCCTGTACTAACAAACAAAATGACCAAGCCGCGACCCTTCCTTTACTAAATATAAAAAAATAAAAAAAATTAACTAGCTACACGGTCCATTTTCGCTTCATTTAGTCACTCTTTATTTTTTGGAGAGAAGATGAGATTCTATTCCATGTGATTGAAGAGCGCGGCCAAGCGAAACGAAACGCAAACGCAACAATACAAACGAAACGAGAGTCGTGCGCGCGCGATAGTCTACGATCGTGGAAGAAAGAAAACCAGTTTGACAGACGCTTTGTGACGAGGAGGCTGTGTCGAGCTCTTCCACAAAATAACGTTGTTATTATCAATGTTTATAAACATTAATTTTAAGTACTTCAAAACTTAAACTCGTATTTATGATTGATATCGTAATCTAGGACTCGAACGCGTGATAAATCGTGGTTATTTCAATGATATTGTTGTGGATTCGTTTTATTCATCTGTAATCTTGCATTGCGAAGACTGCATCGTTGATTTTGTTGGACGGTGGATGAAAATGTGAAATAAATGTGTGATAATGAACTATCCGTGGGTAACAGTGTAGATATTTGAGGGTATTGTGAAGAAACTGGCAAAATGAAGTGGTTGGCGCTGATCCTTCTTCTGCCGAGTTGCTTGGCACATTTGAATGTTTACTTGAGTAGTGCTGAAGTTTGGAGGCTCCTGGGTAAGTTTATAATTGTTGTAGTTTTTATACCAGCTACTAGCCTTACTATTTTTATTACCTAAAGTATAGATTTTATAAGAACCAACATAATTAATTACTTAGGCATAAAAAGATGAGCCTAGGACTACCCAGGTTGATTGAGATAATCACCTATTAGGTATTAACTGTTTGTTATTGTTATCACTAAAGTCCAAAACCAATATAAATTTTCTTTTTGACTTCTTTTTACCTCACTTTGAAATAAATACCTTTTATACTAAATAGCAACTAGATTTAGTATGTACAGTTTTGTTTGAATATTCAATCCAAGTTGAATAATAAAATGGAATTTTCTCTAATACTTTTTGACCTAGGTTTCTACTATGTAGTTATGCTACCTATATTATTTTATCTATACATTCTGGTTGCATTTTGCTCAAATCAAATTAATAAGCATCACAGAAACAACTGTTCCGTTCTGTGCAACCTACGGTCTGTTGTGCCTTCCACTGCCACTCGCCACTGTGTCTTTTGGTATTCATTATCTAGACAAAGGTAGATCATTCCATATTTAAACACACAAATTTATATAAATATCATCACTACATAGTATGACCAATATCTTCTATGCACTTATCTGTACGCAGTAATTTTAGATGAGTTTAAAAGGTTTGTTCAAAAAAATTAACAATGCTAAGTCGTTGTACTATGGGAACCAGATAACTGATAGAATACTTATTTATGTACTTTTTTTTTCTAAATACTTACTTATGTCATACATATTTATAACACCCAGACACAGAACAAACATCTATGTTTATCACACAAATATATGCTCTGGGTGGGGATCGAACCCACAACCAACAGCGCAGAAGGCAAAGTTACAACCAACTGAGCTGTGAGTCACAGTAAGGAACTGGTAAAAATAGTGAAATTTAATGTAAAATAATTTATCTGATAGGTACTTAAAGTTGGTACTTAATAATGTCTTAATAATGCAGCTATGTAGAAGGGTCATTAAATCTAATATATATATTAGATTTAAATATAAAATTTCCATGTCACAATGTTAGTTACCGTACTCCTCCGAAACAGCTTGACCGATTCTCATGAAATTTTGTGAGCATATTGAGTAGGTCTGAGAATCAACCAACATCAATTTTTCATACCCCTAAGTGATAAGGGTGGCGTAAAGATCGGGAAAAACGGAAAGTGCTTTTTTCTGTGGGATTATTGACATTTGACAGGACAACGTCTGTCGGGACAGCTAGTATTATCATAAAATTATCATGTAGGTACATCTCAATAGGCCTACAAGAAAAGTACATAATAAACTTATTTTCATATGAATATCAGTTGAATTTAGAGAATACCAATTTTATAGTAACTATTATAGAATCTATTCTTATCAAATTAATCTAATTAGCCAGCTGATTATCAATATAATGGATAAATTATATAAACAAAATAGGATCACAACTGTAAATGTACAGTAGGCATCCTCTCAGATCTTCAGGCATTGAAATCCTTGAATATGTCTAATGAGGGTAGTCAGAGGCACATCCAAGTATACAATACTAAGTTTATAAATCTAATTTATCATCCATTTTAAGACCATAAACTAATCATAATCCATTAGAGTCTTTTACTATTAGAAATATTTTTCTTTGGTGACAATGACAACAATTAATACAATAAGCCCCTATGTCACACTACTTTCCAAGACAGTTTTTATGAATTAACATTGATAACCATCTCCTCTTTTGTTCTAAAGCTTTTAACAATAACAATAAAAGATCCCAACCCTCCCCAAACAATAGAAGACATAATCTAAGATTTACAGGCACTCAGATCTAAAGAGGTTGGTCAGAGGCACATCCAAAAATTAAATTCATTATCTACTGTAAATCTATACCTCCTGCTGTGTATCTAGTTTGCTTTGTCTTGATTACAATACAATATTTTGGTGACAGCAATAGAGAAAGGAGCTTTTCCACTGAACTCCATAGCAGAACAGTAAATTACTTGTGTTTAGGTTAATTTTAATTATCTTATTGGTTATTAAATTATCAAATATTGATCTAAAAAAATCAAATTAACCTATAAAAACTTTTTATTCTTGTATTTTTGTTTGTAATGGATAAACTAACTACTACTACTAACTTTCACCTATCAAAAGCTAGGTAGGTAGGTACATTATCAGTGAGTAACATGCTATTATTTTTGCGATACTTACTTACGAATATTGCAATAGTTAACTCTAAAGTATCAAAAAATTGCCTATAATCTTCATTGGTACACCTGTGCGAAGCCAGGGCGGACTGCTAGTATTTTATAGTTATTTTAGATCAGATCAGGTAGGTAAGTCAAACCAAAGTGACAGATTGAAAAGGGCCCGTGCTCACCAGCGGTGCAGGTACCTACCTAGGTAGGTAAGATAATGGTCTTAAAGAAATTGTCACACACAATGCGTTCACAATGCGTTTTTGCCCCTTCCTCTTGGTAACTGCAGCCATTTGACACAGAATAAAGCAGTGTGACTATTTGAACGCAATCCATCATTGTCAGCGACAAAGCATCTGCTCTTTGTTCATGCTCAAAAATTAGAATTTCAATAAACAATGCAGTCGAAACGGGACCTGAAGTTGTCAACCCCGAACCGCCCGCTGACTGTAGAAAAAAATCGAAGAAATCGAGATATAGAGCTTTAAAAGTTTTATATGCCCGTATGTCGCAGCTGAACAAAATAAACTTCACGTGCTTTTATTAACTAGGCCCATACCTACCCCATTACTCCTTATCCGAATTAACACGTTAATTATCGATCAAATTACATGTACCTACCTAGAGATAGCAATTTTCGACCGTGGCATAATAACGATCAAAAAACATGAAAAAACTAAATTTCGCTTACGATCTATCGTTATTACTCTACCAAAATATCAGGGCGATCGTCAACGTTCAACTGTGAAAGCTTTCCATACCCTATACATACTCGAAAGGGTAGACAATCAGTTTTCCCCCATTAAGATAAAACTTAAACAAACAGTCGTGCCAAACAATAGAGCATAAATATACTTAGGTAAAATAAAATCCCACGAAGCTTTTGATATTTTTCAAAGTTATGTCTTCTACCCAGACGCTCTTATAAAAATAATATATATTATTGGCAATCAAAAGTAACATAAAAATTAACATTACCTTTCGTTATCTGTTTGGCTTGCAAACGTGCTCGGAGCCATGTAATTAATTCCAGATGACGTTTATGGAGGTTCTATGGATCAAGCTAATAAAACTGACGCCTTAAACGAGTATTCCGACTATAAATTCAACCATTCAATTCTCCACACGATAGCGAAAACTTTCAAATTTTATGATACTAACTTTCGCACGTGGTATTGCACTTGTCGTGTCTCTTAAACATCCTAATCCATGTCGATCCGTTGCTGCGTGAAAGAATATTAAATAGGTTGTCAATAATCCTAATAATATTATAAATGCGAAAGTTTGTGAGTTTGTATGTATGTTTGTTCCTCAATCAGGCCTAAACGACAAAACGGATTAAGTTGAAATTTTGCTGTAGATGTAGATATAATGTCTGAAAAACATTCCCAAAACAATACAAAAACGCAAAAGGGATGATTTCTGTGTAGATGGCGCTGGTGTGCAACAAATCTGACATCACAGACTAAAAACATTCAGTCTTTTCTATTCGATTATTGAAATTTGACAGAACAACGTATGTCACGGGTCGGATAGTAACTTTTATAAGCCCTATTAAGCTCTACAGTTCAGTTACAAGTTCGCCTACACTGGTTTCCTTAAAATGGAAAATATCCTACCCCGTTTACACTCGCGTACGAGTGGCGGGACGAGGCGCGAGACGAGCCACGAGCCCTGAGTGTGAGGCTCGCCTCGCGCCTCGTCTCGCCACTCGCGGCGCTCGCGTACGGAGCGGTTTTTGGGCACGAGTCAAAGGACCTCGCGGCAGACGCGAGCGCGGTGTTTACACTCGCGTTCAGCGACGAAACACGAGACGAGACACGAGGCGAGGTACGAGGCGCGAGTGTAAACGGGGTATCCTAATTATCCTGCTAACATTTGAAATGCGAAAGTTTTTGAGTAGTTTATCTTTGTGTTTCAATCACGATTTGTTTGAAACTTAGAAATCGTAGTTCGTGGATTAGGATAGGCTATTTTTAATTGGATTTGGGCCATGAAAATAGTTTAGCGACTATTTACAGATTTGATGAAATGTGTGAGATCAAATACCACTCGGGTATAACGTTTAGGGATCTTATAAAAAAAATCTTGTGGTTTTTCTCAAGTACAGAAAATCACATAATATTAACAAATATGATACGCATCATCCAATAACTAAGCTCGGGCCGTATTGTAAGTTATGGGCGCTGATAACCAGAGCTACTTGGTACATGCTGGTGCAGGTGAGGCAGTGAGACGACAGCTTGCTTTATGGCTCTCTGGTATCATGCATCTGAAACTGTCTAAATGTAAGGAGGCAGCGAGTTATTATACGTAAGGAAGTTGCAGTCCAAAAGAAGGATGATAGCGATTTTATATTCGGTAATTTCAGCTACAGAATCTTCTTCTTTTAGTCCTTATCCCACTCCAATGGGGTCGGCAAAACATGTAAAAAGGTTTCCAGCTACAGATACTAGGAATTTATTACTTCAATGATAATTATCCAGGCTGTTTGCTTTAATATTACATGATCTGAAGATTATTATTTTGTAGATTGAATCTATCATTCGCCGTTCTACCGTTGAGCGCGGTCGGAAGCGATGCTCATGATAAAGAGTATCGAAACGTTAGCAATACAAGTTGAAACGTTTTAACATAGAATAATTAGTTGTATAATTTTTTTTAAAAGTAGAGAAGATGGTTATTAAAAGATGTCTGCTCCCGTTGAGTGGGGAAGTTATTACCTGATTCAAAAGCCTATAAAGTAAAATAAAACAAGGGATCAAAGGCACCATAAAAAAACCGGCTAAGTGCGAGTCGGACTCGCGCACGAACCCCGTACCCATTATCTATAAAAAACGGCGAAAAACACGTTTGTTGTATGGGAGCCCCACTTAAATATATTTATTTTATTCTGTTTTTAGTATTTGTTGTTATAATATAGCGACAACATAAATACATCATCTGTGAAAATTACAACTGTCTAGCTATCACGGTTCATGGGATATCGTGTCTTGTCTTGTCTTGTCTTGTGTCAGACAGACAGACAGCGGAGTCTTAGTAATAGGGTCCCATTTTACCCTATGGGTACCGAACCCTAAAAAATCGCTCAGTGGGCAACAATTGAACCACTGTTCAATTACCGACGAAAGGCGTGAGATGGCATTGTTCCACGAACGGCCATCACGAGCAGGAACGAAGGCGCAGTGCTTTCCTTGATATGAACACTAGATAACACCAGTTTATTACATAACCGGTATTACTTGCGAAATGCCATTGGGGAGCTTATTACATGAAATTGTATACTTAATCAGACCAGAATGAAAACCATTGTTGTGTGACCAAGATTGTCTGTTAGATTACTCACGTATTTTACACGTTGTACATTCTATCCAGGTTATTATTTTACAGCATCCGTCAGGTAAAAAAATCTTCTTAAGTTTCATGGCTGAGATTGCGGTTGGTGAAAAAGTCGGCAAAAAACTTGTAATTCGATATTTGATTGTCGTATGGGGTTTCGCCTAGCTAGTATAACCTCACATGGTTTACTAATACCTGTTACCACATACTTTAGTGACACAGCATCGTTTTCTCGTGTCTAGTTTGTTGGTGCATTTCTCGGGTTAGTCACGTTTCCGGTGAGTTATCGCTTCTCGTTATCAGAAGGGCGATCTTCATTTTTTTGTCCGGCCTATGCCAACATTTGTCCCACGTACCAAGCTCACCTACGTGTAAATTGTCCCGGCCGCTGTCTTATCCTCCGCATCCTGGCCGTAATCTCCAGATAACTTTTTATTTACACATCAGGTATAGAGCGATATAAAGCGCCACAGAAAATAATATTTTTGTTATTTTAATAAACACTATTAATACTGCATTCGGTGAACGCCATTCGGAACTCGTTCCCCTAAACGTGGACGTTGCTTAGAGAATTAACAAAGAAATATTTCAATAAAGAGTCGGGCGACGGCGCAAAATAAATATGGACTCGCGTCCTTCTCGAAACTATTCTTTATGTAAATACCGCTGACATGGATGATGTGGAGTGGGCCTTAAATAAATTTAATTTCACGGACGGATAGCTGAGGCTGTGTTTTTAATCCGTGGGGTGTCGCGCCGGCTGCAGGTGGGGCTTAGGGTAAACATGATTCGTGATGAGAATTAAAATGGTTAATTAAAATTGTATTTTATCCATGGATGTATATTTTGAAAGACGCAACATTATCATTATCCGTTAAGAAAGTAACACTGAAGTTTTAATAGATTTGAAGCATCTTATTCTTAAGCTGGATTAATTTTAGAGTACTTACGCCGGGATATGCAGTTGGCAGAAATAGAATTAGGTGTGTCTTCCAGGCCTACCGACTGCTGGCGACGGGATGTGTAACATGAATATGCAACTCGTTACTTTCAATTACGTTGAGCTTCAGCTCAGTTCCAACCAAAGCGATCCATTGTCTAACAAACTCGTGCATTTTAAATGAATTGTCATGTCGTTCCCCTTGAATAATCTGGAGACTAAAATATAAGATAATTAAGTTGTTGAATGAATTATGGAGCTTTTACTTGTGCATTTATTCAAATCTTAGTATAAAACAAACTCTTAGTATCTAATAGAGTAAAGTAAACCAAATCAAATACCTATCATCGACGTACAACGACATGTTGGCAGAGTATCCAGGTCAGTCTGCAGCTGAATAAATAGATCTTTTATAAATAACGCGAAACGAACTGAGACCGTCCACAAAGTCCGAGGCATAAAAGCCAATTTGTTTGTACAAAGCCGGAACAACATTTCACAAATAGGTCTTCCATTTTAGTGAATCCAAAAATATAATGATAAAATCTCCACTTCTTGACAGTGAAAAGTCTTACGCATGTTACGAGGTTACGTGAACGATGCATCAAGCATACGAGAGAGATGAAGACTTAAAAATAGCTTTTGTGATCGATAGCTGGACATGTTTAAAGTAATGGTTATGGGTTTCGAGGGTTGGGTACTCAATCACGAGCGGGTCTGCTGTTGTGGCAATTTGCCCAAAATGGATGGAGACGTCAGCGCGACAAAAAGCTCCGATCGATCAGCTCGGTGCCTGCGCAAGCGCATACGTCACCGATGTAATTCTTTGTCATTTTGTGTCGAAACTCTCCAAAGGTAATTTTTTTATTGTATTATGCAGATCTATGATTAAATTGACTGACCAGTACAACCTATGTTGCACGAGTACGGCATACGAGGTACAAAGTTTTATATCAATCTTAATATTAAATGAAGTGTTTAGAACCCCTCACCATTTATCTACGCCAAATATCAATTTAGGTTCTTGCATCAGAATCCAATATCTGAAAGTATCAGCGGTAATATCTTCTGAGAGTTTTCTCACTGCGCCATTCCCGCGGGAGCGGTAGGAATATAGGCGGGACAATAGGCCGGGTAACGCGACTTTTGCAAAATGAGAAGCCACGCTCGATGGAAATAAAAACACAACTAGGGGAAAATAGTTCTTAGACACTACATTTTGCCCTTTATGCTTATGAAGATCCAAAGCAAGCTACTCGTAAGGAGAAATTGTAGAAAGCATAAAATAAGAGCTTAAAGTTTTCATGGCAAAAGGTCATTTGACTACACCCTCGTCCGGCACCTGCAACTGACGCGCGATAGGCCGTCAAGGCGTCCATCAACTGCCACCAATGACGAGACAGACAGTGCCCAGTTTAAGCCCAGTTTACAACTTGACAGCTCCCCGACCGTGATAGATGATGCGTGTGAGCGAGGAATGCGCCCAAACTGAAATAGCGAACCAAACGACACGAACACTCGCTAACGTACACCACTAATGACATTACAAACTGATTTTTGTTTTGGCTTTCTTATTTAATTAATAGATTGACGCATGTTTGTTTTACTTGACTGATGTATTAAAAATCTGGTCAGTAAATCCCACGTCCATAAATGATTTCGAGTTGGCAAAGGAAATGTCTCTCCGCAGGGCATTAAACCACAACGCGTACAATATCAGAACTCCTGTAGCGATGCCACACGACCGGTGTTTTATTCTCCTCTCTGTTTATTCAGAGCTCAAATATGCCCCATCAGGGACAACTCTGCGCGCCACCCGTGACAATTGTGTTTAGTATGCCGTAATTGAATAGGCGGATGGGAACCGCGGCACGCGACTGCTATGACTCCGCAGAAAATGTGCAAATAAATGGTGTAATAAACTATTGTGCCATTATTACTCGGATCGAAGCCGTTATTTCTCGCACCAGAGACGCTGTGCCACTAAAAGCTTGTAATCTTCTGAATGTGCGAACCATTCGCGCTTCTGAACCATTATCTAAATTGTTAAATGCACTTAGAGACTCTGTAAAGACGGCGAAGTTTCACACATCGTTTTACTCTTAAGATGACACTTGTTTGATGGCTACACTTAAGCAGAGTATGGTTATGGTAATAAAACAACCCGAGCAATATACGAGTATCCACGTCGGCGTTAAGAATATGAGTAGGTATAACATAAAGTGAGTGGCTATTTCAAAGTTTAATTGTAAGTAGAGACCACACACAAACAACGGTAGAGCTCCCTACGCAAACAAGCCGTAGAACTCGTACCAGGCGTTGCTGTCTATGTACGGTTCCGCTTAGCTTCCAGTTTCCATACCGTGTTAATAAGCTCTAACCACATCAGCACTATCATTATAAAACGCCATTCTTTTCCTCGTTATCGACTCGATAACTTGATGGTAGCTTTCACGGATTATAGCACTTATTTTGTATGCGTATTGTGTATCCAATTTTCTTGCTAGTTTTAAGCATATTTTGCTTTAATTTA
This sequence comes from Hydriomena furcata, assembly GCA_912999785.1. Lineage (NCBI taxonomy): Eukaryota > Metazoa > Arthropoda > Insecta > Lepidoptera > Geometridae > Hydriomena > Hydriomena furcata. The sequence goes on from OU538824.1 coordinate 4,242,065, forward strand.
CTCTGTAAGTATAAGTAACCAAATTATGTTTGCAAAACAGTTTCCCATAATTGGTCGTACCTTAATTGAGAACCGTGAAATATGGCTCGAGTCAATTGTGCCCGAAACTTTTGTGACAATGCAGCATTTACGGAGAAGGACGGAAAATAAACAAACATCGAGGACAATCAGACGAATAAAATATGCCGGCACAATGCTGGGCCAACACGTCATAATAAGGCAGTGGCTTTTGTGCCACTAGCTGTAAATCATACAGTCCTTTGGAGAGAATGGCACACCATAAATAATGCCCCAAAATTTAGACTGCGATGTTATCCACGTTTTGGAGCTCGTGAAGAGAATTTTAATGGCGAAACAAATTAATCAATAGCGACGCGAGTTGACACTACAATACTCTATTTTTTTGCTGCAAGACCTTTGTGATGAATGTTCAAAAGGGGGAACCAATTAAAGGAGATTTAACTTAATAATTTCAAGCTGTTATTTATGTCGTAATATAACGAGGCATGCCGCATTTATGGATAATTGTTCCAATTTTAATAGCGTTCTGCATTAAGATTGAAACCAGAGCTGTAAATATTGAAGCAGTGAAGCCACTTTCAATTTTTATGGGTTCGTAAGAAAGCAATTAAGTTGAGCATTATGACAGTATTGAAGAATTTAACGCGGTCGACGTTGTTACGACTTGACTGAGTTTAAATGGTTCAGTGCACCCCTGAATAAACAAGGCTATTCGGAGTTAAATTTGCTTGCACCGGATATGACTGCCACTCGAACGCATCCATCATGTGCCTCTAAACGAGAACTGGACAACTGTAACTCGTGCCACTTGAATCTCCACTAGGATTACCTTTGAAAGAGAATCCTTTTCTATAGATGGGTCATCGGTAGTTTATGTTCAGTAAATCTTTCTGTTTATGATCTCCTAAATAATAACACTTTATTGGCCACTGTCACTGGCATTGATGAATGCATTCTCTTATAATATAGTGGACGTGTCCCTGTGATTTATGTGTCCCCATGAAGTTTATTGCTAATGCAATATGCGCTGCACTGGATTGAGGTTACCTTGTAAAGTGGCACCGACATATCCTCGAAAACATCGTGTGTAGAGGCACTTATATTTTTTACTATTATTATACAAGTAGACCTATTTTTTATGTTTAAAGTTCTGTACTGTCCTTTCTGTTATCTGGAAAGACCACCACCGACGGCATCATAAAGCCCAGCGGGGTATCTGCAGATAGCAATAACGCCAACTCAATGCTATCTTTGCATTTCAGTGTCGCATCACGTGGGGATAATGTGTGGGCTTTATTTACTGTGTGGGTTCGGTTGTTTGGTAACAATCAGTTTCTTTTAGACTGATCCTCATGACGTGAATTGATTTGGGGATCAAAATAAATGTTTGGAAGTAAATTCGTATGTTTCGCAGCGTGAAGTAGAGGATAGAGCCATGGTGCAGCTTGGGGCTCTGACCTCCCGCGGCGAATGGACCCGCTGCGCAGGCCTTCTCAAAAATTTACATTTTGATCTTTTACAAGGGTTATCGTGACGCCAGTCAGCTACATAGATACAGTCTAGTCATTTTTACCCAAATCAATAAAACTTGTCAATCCGATCCCCCGGGAACGTTCCGTTCCGTCATATTGTGTTCTGTAGATTTGTTTACATAAACGTACAATTTACATTTATGTAGGGGTTGCCAGACTGTTTTTTTTTACTTCTATACATTCTTCAAAACTGTCAGTTAAGCTTTTACAATATTTTAGTACTAGAATATGTAACTGAAATGTTTTGATTTCAGTTTATGCTTATAAGATTTTTTTTTGTAGTAACTCTTATATGAAAATGATTATACTTCATTTTCTGGCTAGCGACCCACGGAAAGCTATTATTTATGTTCTCGTCTGAAATCTTGGCCGTGCAAACATCGTGACGCCCTTGCGCGTTCAACGGTGGAAGTTGTTTGAGAAAATACACTTTCGGGAAGTCGACAGTCGTACAGTACTAGTCAAATATTAGTCGAATCCGTTGAGATGTGCGTGAACTAATATTTGTTCTAAGCAGAGGTCGTTATTACTACTGAAGGTGGTCATTTAGAATTTAGTGGGAGAAGTATCGTTGAACTCTGAGTCATTTCCTTACAGTCACTCGTTACGATTACTACGTTCTTGGATTTTATTTCTGGAATTGTTGCGTCGTTTCTGGACACCAATCGTACGTTAGCTGGTAATGGGTAGCTGCGTTTATTTAACTGCTCGTAACTGGACACGTTACGACCGCATGGGGATTTTATAAGATAACCTGCTCTCACACCGCATGTCGTCCCACCGACACACACTCGTTAATCAATTATGACTGATTCGATTGGTTATAACGAATAAATGCTAACTAGAAATGAAGTTATGGACTTATAAACTCGCAATGACATCTTGAATTTATTATAAACTTTAGAACGGAACAAATATTAACAAACATAGCACAAATGCTTTAGCTTTCAGGCGATAACCGCGACATTTCGAATGCCGTGTCGTCTGGTGAGGTTAGATCTGACGAACGTTAACGCTAACGAAGCATGCAGGGTTGTTAGGTTAATTGTGTGAGCCGGTATCGGAGGATCTCCGTCTGAGCCCACATTACCATGTAAGAGTGCCCCATAGATTGCATCACGTAGGAGTCGTGATCGAGGGAAACGTTCATTGTGTCCTTTAGTCACGTTTTTACCTGGACGAAACGAAAGTTGCATTGATTCAAACAATACACCATAAAAGTTAATAGAATTTTACGTTCAAGCGATTCATACCTGCTTTATTTATGCTTATATGTATTTGGTCACGATTTACTTAATCCGATTCGCGCCAGAAATAAAATAAAAGCTACAAATACGCTCGGGGAGACGATGAGGTTATAAAAAGTAAAGGCAAGTGTGCGAGATTATGTTACCGAGGTATGTGCGCAACCAACTTTTAGCACACCTTTTCGCAAATGCATATCCAATTTTGAAATCTTTACGAGGCTAAACCAAATGGAAATATTTACTTTACTGCCATACATTATGCTTTTATTTTCGAGTTCCTGGCTACAGCTACGAGCTCGTATGAGAGATTAATATTGACCGTATGCAAATCCCTCGGGAGTATAATTTATGCGCCGTTGCTGCGAGGTTAAAACTAAATGAGCTGAAATGGCGGTTATGTTAGGGTCAGCGGTTTTCCGTCAGCCGGCTTGCCCTGCTGCCTGGCTGGCCCTCACCACATCTGATCATTCATTAGTCTCGAAATTCGACTTCATTTAACATGCGTCTCATTAACGAGTTAGTCGGTTACCTTTACTAGTTGTTTTTGACTGCTCAGCTTCTATTTTTCCAGTTCGATTTAAATTCTCTTATTCCTTTTATCTAGAAGCGCTCGAAGCTCATTTGACTTTTTATTTTCGCCTGTAACTCGCATTCTCGTTGTTTATTTTTCGTACGCTACCGTTTTAACCGAACGCAGTCGGGATCGGTTCGTGCATGTGTGTTGTTTATTTTTTGGATCGTATCCTAACGTAACGTGACATAGGGCTCTTAAAAGACAAAAACATAATTTGTATGTCGTGCCTTTTGAATCTCTGAATCGGTAGCAACTAACTAAAGTGGCTCATCTAATTGTTATGGCCAACGGCCTCGTGAAACAGCCTAGCTGGCCCCAAAGGCTCTAAAAAGCGATGGGCGTGGCCGAGACCCTGTTTGTTTTTCGACTCGACTTTAATCGCCGCCGAAAGCCGAATCTCTTCGAGTTAGACTCCTTAATTCTGATTTATAGACACAGAATGCTGTTATTATTAACTTATGGTTATATCTCTCGCGGCGGGTGGATACCCCTTGACGTTCTCAACCCATAATATCAATTAACTCATTCATAAGTCTTACTTAAAATTCAAACTGTTAATTAAAATACTGCCGCATGCAAACCATCTTCTAAGAACATTTTTTATAACAATTTGAACTTAAGTTTTCTTTGAATCCGGTCCGAAGTTTCTGTTCATCTCTGTTTTAGTGTCTATAAATTCTTTTGTTACGGTGTCTTATAATCTCGGTTGAAACTCGTCTGATTTGCCAAAGGTTGCCTACCGTCGAGATCAATCTTGTTGATAGGTAGGTTGCGTTAGCTGAGCAGCGCAATTTCAAGGAATAAATGAGGCTTGTTGGTTATTCCTTCGGGGTAAAGGAAACGGTGTACGAAGCGGAGGTGACTTGGACAGATTGTGAGCAATTGAAACTCTGTCGGTTATCCGTAGTGCTCGGGTTAATACTGCGATCCATCACGCTCTCGACTCTCGGCGCTCGATGATGGATCTCTGATGGGGATCTCGACTTTTTTCTTTGTTGTTTTGTCTTGTTGATAAATGCGTTGCGCCGCTTTTTGAGCTATATTAGAACCTTGTTACATTTGAATAGCCCATTTACAAGGTTAATTGGTTTGAGACTTGCATTGATAGTTTGAAAAGTGGCTTGCATTATCTACAATCTTAGAATGTTTTTGAACTTAATAAATTTAACTTTCAACACTAATTTCAATTTCTCTTCAGATACGTATCGCATTAAAGTTAAACATATTTAAATAATCTGAAAGTCGGCTGATGATATTTATCTAAGCGCATTAATGAAAATCGATTGCATTGGAATTCAAGTTTGAATATGATGAGTATGTATGAGGTCTACGGATATACGGATGAGCTGCGTAGGTTTGAAATGCTTTTGACAGATAACATCATCTCTTATTTCGTATTATGGGGTGTCTTGTAGAAGTTGTAGAGCTTTCACCGATGCGTCAGCACTGCGATGCTCGATGGGCGCGTGTTGTGACAGCCTCCCACGATAAGCTCCGTGTTTATGCGTGCGCGCTGCCCGCCATGTTTGTTTTATCTCGATCCAATGCGTCCGTGTTAATAAATGTCTTGTATCGAAAAAAAGACTTCTCAACTTTTTATTCAATATTTTTATGTCCCTATTTTTATTTAGACAGCGGTTATTAATAATAATGGATCCTTAGGTTAGGAGTCGTTAGATCAAACTTTAAGATCTACGTGTGGGCAGGCTTTTTGTACCAGTCAGTTGTGTGGGTCTCATTTTATTGGGGTCTAGCGATGTCTAAACGATGTAGTGCGGGTACCGGGTACGTATTTTATATTCAAAACAGATGTTATCCTGCGACGATGGCTGGGAAATTAATTGAATGTTTGTTATTCGATTGGAATCATACGCATATTTAAACATTCTCACATTTGGGTTCGATTGTAGGTACTTTATTTTATGATTACTATATATGTACAACACGTGGTATCACAGGGGTATCGAATACGTTCGAACCCATATTAAATATAGGTTTTCGTTGACGCTGGTTATTTTATTGTTGGTTTTGATTACCAAACCTCGTTATGGTTCACGAGCGCATTTACTGCTGATCGGGAATACCGGCCAGCTACTGTAGCATTGTTACCCGGAAATTGATCCCGTGACAGAAACCGTGGAAAACCGTGTAATTGGATCGCTAAATAGGCGCGTCCGATACACTCGGTGGTTTCGCCTTAATCGAGATTGACACGGCTATCCATCACTTAAAGTCACAGGATCCAGTAAATGAACATTCATGATTTAGGCTCGGAAATGTAAGTTGAAAAATTTATATTTTTCTACCTACACCTCGCTGGCAGTTGGTATTTAACTGCAGCTTCATTTTGTTCCCGTTCCCGTACCGTAATTCACCCACAATTTGCACCTCGACGAGCAGCGTGGATTCTTTTGATATTCAAAATTGTATTTTATAAGAGTTGGAAAATAACACGAGTGCACTGCGGGGCACCGGAGGGCACACCGTACATACATACAGCCGAGACCGTTTATAACCTTGCTTTTTTGTCCATTGTTTACTTTACGGGCGGTGTTTAAGATTTTATGATTTCCATTATGAATGACGGGGGCGCAGTTGCCAATTCGTGAGCGAGGCAACTAACCATCGCGATTGCCTTTTTTGATAATATTGTAACAACCTGCTGAAACCCCTAACGACCATGATCTGAAAAGTTTTACTATCTATGGGCACAAATGTTTTGATGATGAAATAATATCTAACCTACGGTCTAGAATTACATTTACAGGTACAATATACTTCTTTTTCGACTACTACGCGAGCAAAGCCACAAACCATAGCTCGTTAACAATAACAGTTTGTAAGCGAAGGTGTCGGAGATATTATTATTTTTCCGTAGATGAGAGATGTTGTTCGTATGATACGTAGGTGTTCATCAGGTGTAAACAGCGTGGGTGAAGCACGCAGGCTGGCGTCGGCCCTCGTTTAGAGAGCTCTCGTCGAGAGCACTCCGCAAACTGCTCTCTTAGAGCCTACAGACATTTTTACATTCCCCGCGCCTGGCCATTGTTTTCCCTTTATTTTCTTGCTCATTCAAATAACGGTCGGTGTCAAGTCGGTAAGAATTATTACGCTCCTTTAGGAATAGGTATAATAATCTCCCTTTCTCGAGTCTGTAACGGCGTCCTAAGTTCCAAAGTAAACATCGCCCTGTCGTGCTTCTGTCCCGCACTCGTTATGTTAGTACAAATCCACGACATAATACAGTGTGGCGGTCGGAAAATATTTGGTGAACGCTATTTGACAAGCGTGTTCGTGTGTTTTGTTATTGGACACCTCCACTCCGCACACAGTTTCTATTTGAATTGCTCTGACAGAGCAAAGAGAGTTTTCAGGCTATAGGCCCATTCTGTGCGAGGAGTATAGGTGGCCTCTTGACAAGCGCAGCCATTTGTTTGTACATCTGACTTGGTGAGTAATTTTTCCCCAAAAAGGAATGGTATTCGGTAGCGGGCTACTTATTTAAACAAACGTCTTATCAGGGAGAGAGATAAGAGTGGGACATAAATCTCATATCATCGGAAAGACACGTTTGATAAGGAATCGATTTTATACGGGAAAGACTACTGTGCGATAAAAACGGCCGATGGGTTGTACTAATCGGACAGATAAGCTCGAGAAATGCTAGTTGTCCCGTCCGCTCGTCTTGCACGTGAGTTGACTTGGTAATTGGAATTTAAATGATACTCGCCAAGCACAAATTCATTGTGGAGGGTTGTTTATAATCTCGCAACATTTATAAACACGTCACGAGCGCGCTCTTGAGTTTTTTTTCTCAGTTTTCATGCGCTGCCGTTTGTCACATCGCGGTGCATGGGAGACATTTGAGCTGACGAGTGAAATGGGTAACTTTTTGTGTCAAGTTTCAAGTTACATGCGGTGTTTGTCGAGCCTCTAGGGACGGGCAATTTAGTCGTTCGACACCGCCATTAGCCGGTTTCCTGAAGCTATAGCAGGCCGACTTCGACCTGTGGTTTTTGCGGTCCTCGGGCGAACACGAACCTAGCCTCGCAATATTAGATCACGACTTCGAATACAAATTCCGATACATTTCAGTAGTACCAAGTGGTCATACCTAAATATGGACTTGTAAGTCAGCATATTGTGAAACAAGAGGCTTTCTGCAGCTGCGCGCGATATGACTTATACGAAAGATATTTTACAATGAACACGAAAACCAGAAGCTACCTAGAGGTTGTTGTAATAACAAGGCATGGACGCAACAGAGCTGATCGCCAGAGCTGATACTGCCAGAGTTACATTTTATTTACATCCTTCTAAAAATGGTGCTTTGTAACATTAACATTAATGTTTACGTTTTCGCAATATAATTCAACGACAGGTGGGCACTGTTTACACTTAACAGAAACACTTACAAGCGTCAGAATATAAATCTGTCGTCGCAGTACTTCCAGGGCTGATCGTAACCGGGCCATGTTTGTTTTATACCAACACTTATTTATTATATCGTTAACATGTGTATTGCCGATAATAGGAAACACGGTCCAATCAACTTACGTTTATTAGATCATTCGCGCCTTTGTATATAAATACTGTATCTTAACTAATGAGCTAGAAATGGTTAAAATGGATCGTCTGTGTTTCCGCCCGGCTACACTTAATTAAGGATGGCGTTGTAATAAACATGTGGCATTGTGAGACAAAAAGTTGGGAGTAGATTCCGACTGTCAAGCTAATTCCACGGGATCAGTCGGGAGTGGGACACGCGGGCAAAAACGGCGATCAATCAACGCGCCAATACAAATTGGGATTTTCGAAATGTTTTCATTTAGTCATTTTGTGGGCCTGCAGAGGATAAGGTAATCAGTATCACCCGGTATAATACTACAGCTACAGGACTTTAGATAGTTTTAATTATTTGATTAGGCTTTTCACCAATTATTCTTAACGCCCAGAAATGGAGTAAGGAATGGATTGTACAAGAATGCCTTTTAGAAACATATATCCTGCTGTAAAGTGGTTCTAGTCTAGCGTCACTCGATATGTCTACGACCACATCCATATTCTCTCTTGGCCATATAAGTGCATGCGAGAGTCGGGTGCGAAGTTTCTAAGAAAATTAAACACATCAAGCTAGTCTAGAATATTCCATTACGCTTACGAGATGAAATTATGATAATTGCAAATCAATCATCAAGCAAACCAGTTCACTAGGTACCTAAGTTATCTCTAGAGATAAAGTTCTGTAGAGATCAAATTTCTAAGGATAAGTGTGTGATGTTTTTACAATGTTATTCTGTTAATGCAACACATACCAAACGGTTGTCCAATATATTTCTTACTGCGATAAAAATAAACAATCTTGCTTGCACGTGATAAAATTAAACCCCAACCGATTGGACGAGGACGAGAACTTGTTTTAAAGTTACAGACTAATTTCGGTTGATACGGTTGGCATAAATCACACTTATTGGTGATTATACTTGAATTGATCAGTCAATGCGGTCCAATTAATTCATTACCGATTAATTTAAAACATTTTTATTGTTTGTTTGCGTAATTCAACCGGCGATGGGCGACAACTGAATGTGAAGGCTGATTTACAAATCACTTTTGATATAATTGAGCCAGTATTATATTACAATGAGAATCGTGAGCTTATTTAGAAGACTTGGAAGACACAGCATGAATCCGAGACGCATAAGATTAAAGAGGTTATTAGAGGAAAGAGGCTTAAACCGATTAGTGTTTCACACTGGGTTGAGATTATAAGAATGAATTTGGTAAGATTTAAGATTGATGTGGTAGAGAAAATGGACCCAATGGGAATTTGTTATCACATCTTTTAGGTCAAGTTGTTTATTAATTGTATCATAAATTTAGATAGTAAATTGTAATCTCGCAGCGTGTTACTTAAAGGAGCGAAAGGGGCAACATGCAAGGTGCTACAATTTGAATTACCTAACAAATTTATTAATTAACGCAAACGTTACTACATTATTGTGTAATTAAACACGCAGGGGGATGTTGGGGGTAAATGGTATGTTACGTCGCGGTGAAGGATGGCTGTGATTATTACACACATTACTCTCTCCCCCTACTTCCTCTTACGCCCCCGAGCTCCTACATTTATTCACACCTTGATTTTATTACAGAAAAGAATAAAGATAGAGAATTTGAAGCTTTGTAAAACATTTTTTTGTTTTTGTTATAATAATTCTGGACACATTTTTACCAACATAAAATATTTGACAAATGGAACACTTCATAATCCTTCGAGCCGGATAAAATAATAGAATGAGAAATGCTGTTTTTACCTACAAGGCGAAATCTTACATAGAACATGTCTTTTAAGTACCTAAAATACCAATTACGAGTGTCCTTGAAAAAAATAAGAGCAATTTGCGCGACAGCCTTTTTGTAAGACTTCAATTTCACAGGGCTTTTGTGTAGCAGATCAGCTTTGATGGGTTCTACTGCCAGGTAAATCTCGTTAGGGACAAAGACCTGCTTACGGACGAACAGACAGACGAGGGGATCATATTACCCGCTTCATTTCCGGCACACGTACTTTGGAAAACCTCAAAGGTTTACACCTGATTGGTCATGAATATATTTTTTGGGGTTACAATTATTTTACCATTTTTTTTGTATTTTGTAATGGTTCTGTAGACTAAACTGTAGTAAGTTATGTTACATGCAAGCTATTGAAGCACGTTGGTCATGAATATATTTTTTGGGGTTACAATTATTTTACCATTTTTTTTGTATTTTGTAATGGTTCTGTAGACTAAACTGTAGTAAGTTATGTTACATGCAAGCTATTGAAGCACGTTGGTCATGAATATATTTTTTGGGGTTACAATTATTTTACCATTTTTTTTGTATTTTGTAATGGTTCTGTAGACTAAACTGTAGTAAGTTATGTTACATGCAAGCTATTGAAGCACGGTTATCGAAGATATCAAGAAAAATATGTTCTAATCTGAAGAACTTTCAGTTTAAAAAGTATAATATGTATTAAAAACTCTACATGTATATCTATCGACGAGAGTACCTAAAGATTTTTAGTCGTCCTCATTTTACATTTTTAGATACTCTATGTTGGTTATGAGCATGTCCATTAGGGTGCATTGCTACTTATCTCTTCAGTACATACTAAAACTAAGGAAACTATCAAAAACTCATTTCCGTGCGTCTTTGTTATATTTTACAGCAACCTAGATGGCTTTATTTGTTTTTGAGAATTTTACGAGCAATGAGACTATTTTTATCCTATTCAATCGCGTGTTTTTACGGTTGTTTACAATTAACGCGACAAAATTTGGTTCTGGATACCCATCGTTTTAGATTTATTATGAACTTTAAATTTAGCCTCTAAATATTTTAATGACTAAAATACCTACATCACGTTCACCACCGTGTTGACAGATGCAAGCTTTATAACCATCTAAATAGCGCTCAAACTAATTGGAATGGGAGGGATTGTACTCGTACCCACAGTTGCATTAAATTTTATAAGTCTCGTTTTCCACTAGTGTATTATAAAATTGCAACACGCAGCTCTTGAATGCATTCACTTTTCCAGCTATTCTTATGGCTATGTTTAAACGAGTATATTCACAGCGAACGCTGCGACAAGCACTACGCCCTTCCTTAGTTTGTTAGTTTTAGGGTAAGGTCTTGCTACTTATACCAGACGTTACTGCTACCTGACTATTAACTTAAACAATGTACTAGCTTTTATTGCTAGGTCAGCCTTACTGGACGTAGAGTACGTCATAAATAGAAGACCACACCTTCACATTGTTTCCAGTTTTATGATAAGTCATTATCACGTACCTGTTGTAGGATGTGGTAGAGCTGTTAAATTACAAAATATTTACTTGGTGGTTTTCCTGCCTACGATGTTTTCACTATTTATTGGTTGTCTGTTTAATAATCAAGTCGAAAACACCCCTGTTTTGAACCCCTTGTAGTAAAGTGCAGTGTGATGAAAACTAGAGTGTGAAGTTGTCTGTGGGTTATGATCAATTTGTTATGAGTGCAGGCTTAATCGAGACCAAGTTTGCGTTGTCAGGTTTTATTTTGCTTTCCGAGGACTTGTCTCACCACCACAAAAATCACAATACAGAACGGATTTCATTGATCCGTAGCATAGTTTTAGAAAAAAACAAGACCAGTCAAGTGTGAATCTAAATGCGCACCTCTGATTCAGATTTTTCACTTTACCAATTCCAGAAATAAGGTCGTGAAAATGTTGTTTTTTTAAATATGTGTGGCGAAATATAGTAGTTGCTGAAATAATTAGCTGTTTGCGACAGATGGACAGAAGGTCGAAGGACGACGGAGAAGTCGCATCATAACGATTTCGTTCAGCATAATGGAACCCTCACTACTTACTGACGCCTGCACGCGAACGATAATCAATTTCTATAGCTCTTTGCTTTAGTTGCTCCCCTGTACGAGCGAGTATCCGAGCGACACCTGCATTTTGTTTTATTTTCTTGCCGTCTCGCATAATTCCATAATGCCACCGCTCCGAGCTCCGCCTAAATCCAAGGGGAACTTTCTATACGAAATATCAGACATCTATTGTGCCTCATTCTATTTATCCTCACAAATGGGTTTTTGTGAATGTAATGAAGGCTTTATTCGGAGGTGCGAATGTTGAATGCGTCAATGGCAGACACGCGATTCAAGATATTCTTTCCTGGAATTCGATTATTGAATTTCTTTTTTACGTCTTATAAATTGGAGGATCCTGTTAAATCGCACCTCTTTTCGGGACACACTAGAGCGGTACTTACTCGTATATATATTTGAGTATCGCAGTTCCTCATAACAGGAGCCGAGTTCATTTTTTCCTTATTGAGACGTCTGCCACTTTACTATGTTATTCAACGTTGACTCGGTGACTAAGATAAGCTACAAAAGCACCGTAGTGTCTCAAGATATTAGTTTGGTCGGATAACCACAAAAAGTGGGCGCCTGCGAAGCTATCTCTAGTTATTTGTCATAATCAAGTGCTTCTTTTTTCGACGCCGCTGTTTCAAAGAAGCCGCGAACGGTAGCAGTTATTCCACCACTTATGTGGGAAATGTAGCGTTTTTAGCGGTTTCTGGTTTATGGCGGTATTAGCATACAACATCGTAAAACTGTAAGCCCCTGTCTATATGAAAGTTGACGCTACATTGTTCAGAAAAGGTAAGAACAAGCTTACTCGTAGGTAGAGAAACTAAGCTGGCATGTTTGTAGCATTCTAGGAAATAATTTAAAGATCTTTCTGAGATAATGTTGGTGATTAACTTTCCAAGATGTCGTTCCTTTCGAGGCATCCTATGATAAACATCAGCGGTTTTAAATTCATGCGCTTGAATTCGAAAAGGTTAATTTTATTAATTTGATGGCCGCTGAATGTTTATAGTCAAAATATTTCGAAATCTATCGCATCTGCATAACGATTGGCCATTAAGATACCAAGGCTGTTTATGATAATCTGCTTAATTTTTAACGTGCTTATCGATGCGATGTTAATAGAAACTCCTATGGCTTTTACTGTTTCAAAAGATGAGAAAACATAAATCTAGGTTGAATGATACTGCTCTCTCTAAAGCTCTGTAGATTTGTCGTGTCGACATATCGGTTCGCGAATTTTGCTAGCGGTTTTGCCGTATTATGCAAATTGTATATATTGTCACATTAGCCTCCCTTATCTAACCGCTAATAAACAAACACCCATTAAACCCATTTAAACCGTTAATGTTGTGAATTTAATCAACACCAGTAATCCATTTGCGTGTGTGTCTTTTATACTAAAACGTGTTTACATAGGACTATAATATCTAATGATATTATCTCCTCGGTTCATAATGGCGTCGTTCCTACGGGCCGGACTGTTTTACATATTATCCTATAAGCATGGTAAAATACTCAAGACTTGTTTTAACAAGTGATAGGTAATATAAAAATTATCACCCACTCACACTTCTAAAATAAATAAAACCAATGAATTAAGAGTTGTTTTCGGAACGCGTTTATCTTTGGCTTGTTTAATTAATATTTCATTCGTTTATTGTCTACCACACCTCATCGTTTCCTTTCGAGCGCTCGCTCCGCCCATCGAATTCATGCAAAAACGCACACAAATACCACCTTATTACCATATTGATACAACATCTATTTGCTGTTGTGCATACAGAAAAGGCTTGATAACAAGCCACATGGGCTCGTTCAGTAAGAAACATGCATGGCCATAAAATTATTATGTAATTTGATAGTAGTCCATAATAGCCGGGCATGCTTGTGAATATTTGATGGCGTAAACATCGTCGATCGATGGAGCTTCCTTCATGGAGGCTTCAAAGAAGCAGTATACCAGGAAGACCATATCAGATGTATGTAATGTACCTACACTTACTTACTAATTCCCCGAGACGACCACTTTTTGTGACGAGCTAGATTTATATTCTGATGCTTTGGTTTTTGTAGAATTTATAGCAATTTATGGTGTTACTTAGTAGCACTCAACTTGCCGTTAGGTTTTAATTGTAATATGAAAACATGTAAATTCATACAATTTGCAACGAATTTCTGGCTTTGAATAAAAAACAGCTTCTGAATCTCCTGTGTCGGTATCAAAGTTGCACAAAAAACGTCCTGCTTGTCTCATATAAAATTTTTGGTAGTAAACCGGTCTACTTCTTATTTTTTTCTCCAAATCAGTTCCCATGATTTGTGGACAGGTGGCGCGGGCGTCGTATTGCGGCATCTTTGTAATGCCGCCTTTGATAATGCCGACATTGTACGCGTGCGCTTTCAACTTTTTGCGCGCAGGATTTCATGCTATTGATACTCTCAGTTCGTTTGTAGATTGATTTGATTGACGCGAATATTTCTGAACTTGTGACTGTTTTGTGAAAGGTAGACGGGATAAGGTAGACTCGTGTTACGTTGCGTGTCTTATTTTCTAAAGTGCTTTTTCATTGTCTACAGGTTTAACAGCTGAGCTTTTTTACGTCCGCGATGGCCAGATCAACTTCTACGCTCTGAACTTCGAAGTTCCCGTGCCGGCTACTATCGGAGAGCTGCACTTCACCTGGCAGAGTCTTACCAGGAAACCTGTAAGTATTAGCGTACACCTTTGGTTTCTGAGTTGCTGCAAAAAATCTGCTCTTGTTTATTTTTAACAGCATGAGAACTTGTATGTAAAAATCGTTATACTGTGAGTGAATAGTAAACTAGTCATACTAACAATGCTGTAGATTCAGCAAACATAACAGACGGCTATTTAATTCAGTAAAAAGTAGCACAATAAGATCTTTACTATGGTCTTATGCCCGATTCTACATTCCAAGATCCATCTCAAGATTACGCATCGTGCAATGGTAGTAAAAACTAAGAATTCATAAATAGGTGCCCGAACAATCAATTCGATCAAGCAGTCTTACTCGGATTACTATGGTAATTTAACCCTGAGCAGAATTCTAAATCACTCCAAACCATGGATGATTACCACCATAATACGATTGTTTCATTACATTGTATCCATCTGAAGAAAATAATTAACTTATTTAGAAAAGTTCCCGGTGTTCTAAAAAGTCACAACAAAAAGCTAAGTGGGGTAACGTAATTAATGTAAGAGGAAAGTTTTTAGAAGTGGATTTCTAAAGAATCGAATGCCGTGTTTACTCCTGGTTTCGACTCTGAACGCGCAAACAAGTCATTCTTATGGAAATCGCTACATCGTTATAAGAATTCAGAGGTAAACTTCAGTACCTAAGGTTTTGGATAAACATCATTATCCATGTATGCTTTGACTGTCGGCGTATTAGAATAAATACTCGACTCGATATAAGTTCGTACGGCTGAATATTTCTCGTCTGTTTCTAATTCAAATTAGATCGCCTCCCATGCAAATGCCGGCAGTTTCTGATCATCCGTTCGCGATTTATTTACCTCGTATCCTGCATCGCTAACCAAATATTATGTGCATTTATTTATTTTATCTGCTCCCGTCAGCCGCTAGCCGGTCCAACTGACGGCCACTTCAACGCGTCAGACGAGGATTTTGATACGAAAACACGCTCCAACTCACTTCTACATATTCAGTTCTCAACAAAAGCAAAAGAGTTACGAATACATTCAGTTCACTGAGTCTGTCAATCGGATTTGTGCTTATTTAGGCCGATGTTTGCAAGTCATATGAGTTTATTAAGCCGGAAACACACTTACGTGTCGTGTCGTGGCGCGACACGCCACTAGCTAATCGCTTTCATACATTTAGTATGGTTAGAGACAAATTTGGGTGTCGTGTCGTGTCGCAAACGCTATCTTGCGATTGGCTAGTGGCGCGACACGCCACGCCACGACACGTAAGTGTGTTTCCGGCATTAAGCGCGTTAGTATCGCAAGTTTGCCGGCTTCAGTTGCTTTGCGGTGCATTTAAAAAGCAGATGTGGGATATGCTGCGGTTGCGATCACGCGGCGGCGGCTTATCAGCATCTCGCGAGCTTTGTTCGGCCGCTACTATCAGATCGGCACGAGTCCCCTCCGCCGCGCGACGCCCTACAATCACTCCCTTATTTGCTCGGCGGCACCTTTGACTAGTCGCACCAAATATTTGGTAACCGGTTAACTAGCGCCGATGAACGATCGCGCCACCATTGTCTGTACTCACCGACTGCCAGTGATAATATTTAATTAGTGGCTCCGCTGTCGCACCTACGCTCTTTACGAGCTGCGATGCCTCCATGCGCCCGGGAACCGGCCAAAGGGCCCGCGGCGAATAATTGTTTGTACAAACAATATACTCGTACTAGCCATTCATGTAACACCGCCGCATGATTAGAGGAATAATGAGCCCCTCTTGGTCATAATATTTAACTTGTTTCAAAACAAACCAGCGGGAGGTTGTATTCTAAACATCTGCACCGCACAGCGTGTGATAATAATGTCTATGCCACCATCGTACGGGAACGGGAAACATAAAGCAATCCAAACGATCCGGCACTATAAACATATTATACGATGCAAATACGATGTTCGCCAATGTGTGTCGTTGCTGTGTCGTATAAGGCGAGATGTTCGTGATGTCTCTGCTGCCACATGCAGGTCACACTCCGCGTTTGAACTCCGTTTACACGGTCATGGTTTCGGATGGACCGTTTAGGTGCAATCTCGCGTGCCGTGTCCATCCATTGCGCATTTTGATACAGTTACATCGTGATGAGACCGTCCCGTTAGGAATGTGTGTAAAATAAAAACATGCTTGGCTTAGCATTCACGTTCGCCTGTTTTGTTGCAGTTACCATACACATTGCGCGTGGACATCCCGCCAAACCAGAATGCTTTGCACCAACCAACGTTCAACATATCCAGCGAGGGCTACGTGCCAACGGAGCCGCAAACATGGCGAGTGGACCTGCCATGTACGCGCACGGTCGCAGCAGAGGTGCAAGTCAACATTTCTCTTAACGTCTCGACCGGTTCTTCGTCAACGCTGTTGCATTTCCGTCGGCGGAAAATTTGCCTGAAGGAGGCAATTCGTCCGGCTGTGAGGGTCGATAGCGTTCCACACGCGTCTACTTCCGCTGATATTTTCTATGCGGGAGCGGGTTGTGCGGGCGCCGCGCTTCTGATAGCCGCCGTCGCTGCCGCGGCTTGCAGAGCGCGAGCAAGGAAGCTCAGACGGGCACGAAGCGACGAACAAGATGCCCACGCATTCTTACCTGATTCTTCATGCAAATCTGCTGCCAGTTATACCAGCTACCGCCGACCCACCTCTGTACCCGCCGCAGCCGCCGAAGAAAGAGCCAGGGATCTGCAGCAAAGGATAGCGGAGTTAACCATCCAGAGATGTCGCGTCAGACTACGATCGATCGCCATGGAAGGAACGTTCGGTCGCGTTTACAGAGGAACATATGCAGACGAAGAAGCGAGGGAGCAAGAAGTTCTCGTCAAAACTGTTACGGAACACGCTTCTCAAGTTCAGGTAACCATCAAATCTTCAAATACATATATTGCCTTCATACTTACCTTCAAACAAGAACGTAGAATTCACCCCGTATTTTGTTACAGATATCACTGCTTCTCCAAGAAGGGTGCATGCTCTACGGACTGAACCACGAGCGCGTTCTCTCAGTCCTTGGAGTCAGCATCGAAGATCAAACCGCTCCGTTCCTCCTTTACCCCTGGAGTGGTACTTGGCGGAATCTGAAGCAGTTCCTTTTGTCTTGTCGGGGGGTGACAGTGGGGGGAGCAGCTGGGGCGGCACCGCCTCCGCCGCTAACGACGCAGTTGGTGGTCAGGATGGCACTACATGCCCTGGATGGGCTGATGTATCTTCACTCTCAACACGTCTTACATAAGGATGTTGCTGCTCGAAATTGCATGTAAGTTACTCATTTCTATACAAAACTTAACCCTTTTCAGATCACTCTTCTGTCTGTCAGACGTTTTTCTCGAAAACGAGTAGACGCAGAAATTTGATATTTGGCACAATTTTGTCTGTCTTCGTAAAGCATATTATTTACAAACATATTTTCTAAACGCTTTTTCTTTTTTCTCCAACAGAGTGGACGAAAACCTCCGAGTGATGATAGCTGACAATGCGCTTTCAAGGGATCTCTTCCCCGCTGACTATCACTGCTTAGGCGACAACGAGAACCGACCAATCAAATGGTTGGCTCTCGAAGCACTATCTAAGAGAACGTTCAGTCCAGCAGCAGATGTATGGGCACTGGGTGTGCTACTATGGGAGCTAACCACTTTAGCTCATCAGCCATATGCGGAAGTGGACCCGTTCGAAGTGGCCGCGTATCTAAGGGATGGGTACCGGTTGCAGCAGCCAGCGAACTGTCCTGATGAATTGTAAGTATACATATTATTGTTCTGTTCTATCCCCTATAGATATCTTCAAGGATCTGAGCGGAGATCTTAAAGAATGTCTTCCATGCTTGAGGTTTACAACCGTGAGCCCATTTATTTTCAGAATTTTTGAGAAGAAAGTGGTTCTTAATTCGGCTTCTCTCTCTCTTCGGTTCTAAACTTGGATTTTGAACATTTTGGATCCGTCAATTATGAACAGATTTTTTTTTAATTTGATATGATGAATGAGTACTATTTCCATAAAACTTATCAAGTCGTTTAATAGTCTTATCTATAAATAATCAAGGTACGTGTAGGTGACAAAATGACTATGAATTCTATTTTGTTTCGTTTTCAAGTCTAATAATAATTGTGATTAATTGGCGGACATACTCACCAGTGAAATTAGCACACATATGCCACACGATTATTTTATCTTTACTCATTGTTTTGAGTATGCCGCTTCAAACCAATAACCATCTGTTTATTGATAAAATAGTTGTTTATAAACTCAAAACACTCAACTAACTAACCACAGAACAGATATTCCGTCAAAAGCATTTCCGGTTGGCGTGACGCCATCTAGAAAAGTCTTACAGAAATACATCTTTTTTACAAGTTTTTATTTAACTTTCACTGTTTGTATGTTTATAAGTTGTCCGTTAAAATTTGTAAAACCATTTTTCGACCTTTTGCTGGTATCCGATTGAGCTGAAATTTTGCATACACCTTAAGTTCTCGTGACAATACAATAATATAATGACAACGAGCTGATCTGACAAAAGAGTCAGGAGCTGTTCAACGGACACTCACATCGGAACTCTTTAGTAAATAGTTCGATTGAGTAAAAACCTTACACATCTGTCAAGTTCCAAAGACAATGTAATATTATATGTCAGGTGATAGCGCGCTGCTCTGATTTGTATCTCGAAGGAGGATTTTACAAAAGCTTGCTTTTATAAAATATTTTTCAACAGAAAACCTATTTAAGAGAACATTTTTCAACTGAATTGAGTGAACTAGAAAATTAAGTAAGCTCTTCTTTCACAGATTCGCGGTAATGGCGTACTGTTGGGCGATGTCGGCCGACGATCGGCCGACACTGCAACAGTTGCAAATATTCCTGCGGGACTTTCACACGCAACTCACTAGGTTCGTGTAGAACTTAGCGCCAAAGAAGACAATGTTAAGTGACAAAGACAAATAGTGAGATACTTTTATAGCCTCACAAGTGTTACCTTGGTATTCTTTCTTCGTTCTTTCTTTCCTTACCTTACTCACTGACAGAGAGAGTCGTGTGTTTATCCCGGTAGCGCAACAATGGATTTATCTGTTTAAAAAAGTTATGCGCGCATTAATACGTGTTGAAAACGGTGATGGAGGATAATACCTCGAGGATACCAGTTAGTATTCTTCGGCAATGGGTTTGTAACCTGTCACGTTGGAATCTTACCTAATGCAAAAATAAAGGATATAATCTACCAAATGTAGTTTTAAGATGAGCCTCTGACAGCTTCAAGGATGTGAACACCGTTTTTCATTCTTATGGATTATAGTGTTGACCTTTTCTTTTTTTTATTTGTATTATTATCCCTATCCTATATTGTATTCCTTGTTTGACGACTAAGAATATCAGGGTAAGTGAACTCGGCCCCTCTAAGTGCGGCTTGTTGTGCAAAGTGAAGTTTCCCCAAGACTGATTTTATGTGTAATTAAATTGTTTTCAGTTGTCACATTTTCTACAGCTGTTTTTACCTTGGAGTTATTGTTTTGGATACAATGTATTGGACCACAAAGTAACTACAATGAGGAACACGATAAAAAAAAAAAAAAACTGTCAAGTGTCAGGATTAACTAGAAAAATAAGCGCGTTACGAAAATGAAATTCAAAAAACCTTCGTTTTTTTTTTTCAAAACTTCAGTAAAGCTAACAAACAGACGTATGAGTAATCTTATACGAAGACAGTTTTTTTGTATCTAACCCTGTTTTAAAACCTTTATGTGTAAAATTATATTTTTTCTGCCAACTTTATTAAACTACCTACATTACTTCTGAAAAATATGTGTAATTATATTATTATAACTAATAAGCAGTTACTTTTATTCAATAAGGTTTTGAAACAGGCCGGCGTCTAGCAATAATATTTTTCCTTGATATTTAAATGTTTTTCTTGTAGATGTAAGTTACGACGATCTCATATAAAGTGACTTTGCAACCGAATGTCTGCCAAATGCAGAAAAATGACATAAAATAATACTACCAGCGTTTAGATACGAAACTTGCACATTAAACGTTCTCGCTATAACAATGAGTCTGTGGACCCGAATGTTTTGGCAATTATAATTCACAAAGGACTAAGGAGATTCGATTCTATACGCTTGTACTTATTATAATCTTTTAGTGTACTAGATACTACAGATATACGAGTAAAGTCAATTGAAATACGTAATATAATAAATATACGTAATTATAACGCACAATATTATCGTAACTAGAGCAATATCTCTTAGGCATATTTTGATGTAAATGTTTATATGTGCAATTCCGACGGCTATATAATTTTAATGTATACTTTGTATGTACAACACATAAGGGTCATCCATAAAATACGGCACACGTTAAGGGGAAGAGGGGGTCGACGAAGTGTGACATTGTGTGACAATGGGTGGGAGGGGACCTAAATTTCGTGACGTCAAAATCATGAAATGACTGAATGTATGACGTAATTTATGGATGGTCCCTAAGAACTAGCTAAATGTAAACTTAATTTCAATCTGTTCTTGTATAATGTTTAAAATATCATTTGTATCAAAAGTTTTAAATTTTGAATCACTGCCGTTGTGTTGTTTATGTGTGTGACAACTTTTTGTATATTATTTTAAACCTCAAAACTGCCATATTAGTTGTAAGTTGATTATGTAAATAAACAAATAGATTTATATGTATATTAAACGTATATTGGATGTGCCTCAGATTTTATGAAAGTTTTAGATGTTTATACTTAAAGGTGTTTAGAAGAAAATACAATTTTGATTAAGACTGGATAGTAATCATATGTTGTTCGTTTCTGCCTGTAATTTATGTTATTTTTGGAAAATGTTTTATGTGCCAAAATACTTTCCACAAACACAAACTTATTATGACCATATTATTCACTTCTATTAGATTTTTATTCGTGTACGAATTATTTCCGCGTTGAAGTATTAAATGAAAAATTACGAAGACAGTATTACTTTTTCCTTTATTTTTCTAAAAAATATTAATAATATTATTACCATGTAAATGCATCGACGTTTTTTATGTAGTAAGTAGTACCTACTTACTGTAAGGTCTACTATGAGTATAATGTAACGTTTGCGGCAATTCTGTAGTATCCGCGAACTATCTAAACTTTCGTAAATACGATCGCTCTTATTCCTTTTAAGTTAAAGTCTAAATTTGCGTAACATCAGGATTACAGTTCCAAAACTTAGGCTACTTTCAAGTAATTTTACGTAAATTTTGTCAGCATGTAAAAAGTTCTTAACAAAAATAACCGACCTTTTTTGCACATCTGAAAAACATGAAAAAAGGCAATGGCTAAACTATTTTTCAAACTATCGTGATTAGTAGACATAACTATAGATTTTGACGCGACCATGGTTATTGTAACATAGCCAAAACGTCGGGAAAGTAAATTAAAGGTAATTACGTGATAAAGACCCGTGTCAAAATCTATAGTTAATGGCTAAACTATTCTAAATTTTAGAACTTCCATTTTTAGGTTACGCTAATTTAGACTTTAATTTGAAATTAATAAGAGTGATCGTATTTTACGAAATTTTAGCTCGTTAGTGGACAGAACAGTATTGCCACCATTGTTTATAGTATTGATGTTTGTAAATTTGTGTAAATATATTAAAACGAAAAATGTGAATATACGAGTGGAACAATATTATAAATTGGTTTACTTATAACTGAAACCTTACATATTTCAATTCATGAATCTTCAAAACATTTCCCTTGCCTAGTCCTTTGTTCTTCGACCGTATTTATTTAGGGCCAAAAAACCAATTACTTGGGTACATATAAATTGTATCGGGTGTATTAAACTAGTAGGTACTCCCAAAAATTTTAGACAAAACGTAATTGCTTCATCCTAAAGGGTTAGTTCCGCTATGCTCGGATTCTAAAATATCTAAATAAAAGTCCCGCTATGCAAAGGATGTAATTTGCGACTGTTTTAGTATCGATGATCGATGCGAAAAAGACGAAAAATTGTCTTTCAGAAATCCTATGATAAGCAATAGAAGAGCCAATGAAGCCTGCCAGTCGACGATTATTTTTGTTCGAAACGAAAAAAGAAATACTTGTGAACAAGCCACATCTCCTATTTTATAATGTATAGTATATGTGAATAAAGATGTATCCATCTTTAATCACTTCGATAAATCAATAGAGGTCAATTGAGCTGTCGTGTGTTGAACTGGAGCGGCATATCGTCGTGAGTGTGTACCGTCCCCCCGATTCAGACTTTGCTATATATGAATCCACTATGGAAGAAGTTTTGTTAAAAATGTTTGCATCTAATAAAACGTTAATAGTTTGCGGAGATTTTAATGTAGATATTCCGATCCATCCTTTATCTGAAAGATTGATTAATTTATTTAAGAGTTTTAATTTGTACCATCTGTTTATGGAACCGACAAGAGTGACACTTACCACAGCCACCTGTCTAGACAATGTTTATTGTAGTTGTGAACCAATTAATAAATCAGTGATCAAACATTTTAGTTCTGATTAGGGTTCAGAACCGGGAAATCCCGGTACCGAAAGTACCGGGAATTCCCGGTTCTTTTGTCAGTAAAAAGGAACCGGGAAATCTAATTTGATTCCCGGTTCTTTCGGTACTTTCGGGAATTTTATTTTTATAACTCGGCGGGCCTCGCAGGACTCGCCACGTGCGAAAAGTAAGAAAAAAGTGTCGCGCGTTTGACTCCAAGGTAAGTATTACGTTGTTCCTCATACCAAACAATGGTGACAGAATGTAATTTATTTCAAATACGACGTATTATCATACTCCTAATATGATTTTTGTGATATTATAAACAAAACCACAGTAATTTTAGGGGCCGGTATCTTATCTTAGCCTATATCGTCCCACTGCAGGGCAAAGGCCTCCCTCCCTTCTTTTTACACCTTTCGATCTCCAGCTAAGTTGCGCCATTCATTTAAATGACTGTCGAGATCGTCCTGCCATCTCCTCCGGAGTCTGCCTCGAAGGCGTGTAGTTTGTGGGGACCAATCGTTTGTTATTTTGGCCCAAAGATCGTCCGGCATGTGAGCGACATGCCCTGCTCAATCCCATTTGAGTTTGGCCGCTTTATGGGTGACGTCAACTATTTTTGTTTTGAAGCTTTCGTGTTTCGTATGCGGTCTGTGAGTCTGACTCCTAAGATACTACGCTCCATGGCTCTTTGGCAAACCTCGAGTTGGTATCTCTCATGAGCTGTCGGGAACCAAGTCTGTGCACCGTACGTTAGAATTGGGAGAATGCACATGTCCATAAGAGTGGCAGTTCGCCATTCATAAGATGTTTCATCGACCAGAAGCTTCTCCAGGCGTTTTCGGTGCGTCGAGCAACTTCGTTTTGTTGTGCCTGGAATGAAACTATCTGGCCGAGATACACATACTCAATCTCCA
The DNA here is from genome assembly GCA_912999785.1 of Hydriomena furcata. Classification (NCBI taxonomy): domain Eukaryota; kingdom Metazoa; phylum Arthropoda; class Insecta; order Lepidoptera; family Geometridae; genus Hydriomena; species Hydriomena furcata. The sequence goes on from OU538824.1 coordinate 4,265,990, forward strand.
CATTCTCCACGTACAATCTCCTCTTCGTGCCATTGGCTGCTCGGTCTTGCTCATATTCATTCGGAGTCCCACATCTTGGTCGGCTTGCTTGGTTCAGTCATTGAAGCATATCGCCTAGTTCTGCAGCTGTGGGGGAGAAAAGGACAATGTCGTCGGCGAAGCGCAGGTTTGTTAGCCTGCTATCTCCGACGACGATGCCCTTCTCAGCCCATTTGGGCTTCAATCGCTTGAACACTTCTTCCAAAGTTGTAAACTGTTTAGCTAAAAAGCTGTAAACAATTTAGGAGAAAGCGGGTCACCCTGTTTCACGCCTTTTACAATTTGGAAAGAGAGCCCCGTGAGTGAGGTTTTTATGGATGCTGTACTATTGCTATAGATATTACGGATAAGTTGAATGTACGTTTAATTTATGTTCTGATTAGAAAGTGCCTCGAATAATGGTTTATGTTTTATGCTATCAAAAGCTTTTGAGTAATCTACAAATGCAAGATAAAGTGGGATATTTAATTCTACAAGTTTTTTTAAGAGCTGGTTAAGGGAATGGAAATAATCCGTCGTGGAGAGGCCACGGCGGAAACCCGCTTGTTCTGGTGGTTGATGTAAATCGAGCTCACCGGATATTCGATTATCGATAATTTTCATGAATAGTTTAAAAAGGTGTGAGATAAAACTGATGGGACGATAATTGCCAATGTCGGACTTTTCACCCTTTTTATGTATGAGTATAATGGTGGAGTGGCAGAAATTATGAGGAAAAGACCCGGTCTGAAGAATGTCAAAGGTTCGTAAGGTGTGGGAGTGGTACTGGTTCTCCGATTTTTAAGGCTTCGGTGGTAACACCATCTGTACCTGGGCTCTTGCTATATTTCATGCTGCAAAGCGCGCGATGACCCTCTGGTCCTGTTATCGGCTCTATATCATTTTTCTGATATATATTCATTCCTAATGTTATCTATTCTCGTCGATCTTAATTGTAGTTGACTTTTGAACCTTATCACTTGTTTTATAAATCAAAAACTGCCAAGAACCGAAAATACCGAAAGAACCGGGAAATCCCGGTACCGATTTAAAAAAGTACCGAAATTCCCGGTTCTTACAAAGAATACCGGTTCCGGAAACACTAGTTCTGATCATTTCGGGCATAGTGTCTTATTTTCTTGTAATTTATTAAATAAACCTGAGGAGTTCACTTACCGTCCCATCACTGATTGTCGTATTAGAAAGTTTCAGGGTAATATTGAACTCAAAATGCCTCTTATACCATGCATAGATGACCCAAATGACCAGTTTACCAATTTGTCTAATTTAATAACTAGAGAGCACAGTGAAATTTTTAAGTTACAAACGAGCAAAACTAGATGTAAGGTCGGGTTTACTGACTGGGCTACACCTGGTATTTATAGAAGTAGAAATAAATTATACGAACTTTATGCAACTAGGGAGTCACGGCTGCACGACCCTACCTTTATACTTCATGTTAAGAATTATTCCAAAATTTTCAAAGAAGTGTGTCGTGCGGCTAAATCATTGTATTTAAGATATAAAATTGAAAAGTCATCTAATAAAATTAAAGCAACTTGGAAGCTAATTAATAATGAAACGGGAAAATCTAAACCCCGTAATAAACAGATAAATTTAAATATTAATGATAAGCTATTAACTAAAAGAAAAGAAGTGGCGGATGCATTTGATAGTTTTTTCTCTAGTATACCTAGAATTGTTACCCAGTCACTAAACTCCTCAGCTTCTTCGGCGTCCGTTCTCTTAGAATCTAGTGTTGCCAAATGTGAAAATGAGTTCAGCTTTAGATACATTAATGCTGATAATATTGTGAAAACTTTTAGATCTCTGAATATCAAAAATACTGAAGATCTATGGGGTATATCTACAAAGGTATTAGGTACTATTATCATTGATATTGCTCCATGTTTAGCCCACGTTTTTAATAGGTGTGTTGACGAGGGAATTTTTCCTGATCTCATGAAGCATAGTAAACTCATTCCCTTGTACAAGTCGGAAAACGAGAAAGATCCCTCTAATTATAGACCAATATCAGTATTGCCTGCTCTAAGTAAAATTTTTGAAAAAGTTATTCTTACTCAGTTATTATCTCACTTCAATCTTAATGGGCTACTTCATTGTCATCAATTTGGATTTACAAAGGGTCGATCAACAACCGATGCCGGTACTTTGCTCTTAAAGCACATATATGAGGCCTTTGAGAAATCGCAAGATGCGATCGGTGTGTTTTGCGATTTGTCGAAAGCGTTTGACTGCGTGAGTCACGCAACTCTAATCGCAAAGTTACAACACTATGGCATCCATAACCAGGCAATTCACCTCTTACAATCTTACTTGTCCAATAGAGTCCAGAAAGTTGATATCGGTGGCGAACGATCTTCTGGGTCATTTATTGAAATGGGAGTTCCACAGGGCTCGATTTTAGGTCCATTTTTATTCTTAGTTTACATTAATGACCTCCCATTCTATGTAAAAGACATTTGTGACATAGTCCTATTTGCTGATGATACGTCGCTTATTTTTAAAGTCGATAGATCTAAAGTTAACTTCGATGACATAAATGCGTCACTGTCGCTAGTCTTTAATTGGTTCACTGTAAACAATCTATTGCTTAATTCTAAGAAAACAAAATGCATTAAATTCTCTTTGCCTAGTGTACGGCATACTCCGACTAACATTGAAATAAATGAAGAGGCTCTTACGCTTGTTAATTCGACTACTTTTTTAGGTCTCAATATTGATGCAAACTTACAATGGGGACCTCATATTGTAACACTTGCTGGTAAACTTAGTTCCGCTGCCTATGCAGTCCGCACGATTAGGCGGCTGGCCGATGAAGCCACAGCTAGGCTAGTTTATTTTAGTTACTTCCATAGTGTAATGTCGTATGGAATTCTTCTCTGGGGTAAGGCAGCAGACATTCAAGTTATTTTTGTTTTACAAAAACGGGCAGTACGTGCCATTTATAAAATGAAGTCCCGGGACTCTTTGAGACAAAAATTTAAAGAAATTAACATTCTCACAGTAATCTCACAATATATATATGAAAACTTACTGTATACTCATAAGAATATGGCTTTCTTTAAGAAAAAAAGTGATGTACATAGTATTAACACAAGAAATAAGAACAAATTGTACATACCCAAATTTAGATTAGAAAAAGTGAAGGGGTCGTTTATGGGGAATTGTATACTATTTTATAATAAACTGCCAGAAAACGCAACAAAACTTCCCGTTAGAAGATTTAAATCCTACATAAAGAATAATCTTATAAACAAAGCGTATTATACTGTAGATGATTATATAAATGATAAATCCTCGTGGCCTGATGTCGCTCTGCCACTCGACAGCTAAATATTGATTTAGGTACTTAATTTCATTTTGTGTAACATTTGTCTACTTTAATTATTTTTAAGCAAATAGTTATTTTATCTGTAAGTTTTAATTCTAAATCAAGTGTAGCGTGTGTTGCTTTTTGAATTTGTGCTGAAGCTCTTTAGTTATTTTTTTTTATTGCTGTACCTACGTACTTGAGTAGTAGGTACTTTTAACTTTTAATTATTATTCTTGTTTGAGCCTTCACCTTGTTCGATTGGCACCACACTGGAGCTCTACATAGCATTAAGGAAAGGATCATAAAAAAAAAGGTAGACCCCAAGCCGTGTTTGTTGCCTGATTCTTCTAGGCTTGGTCGCGTGGAATCGGCGTAGCTTCACCTAGTTCCTAAGACGTTTCAAAGTGATCCTTGTGATTTTATTGAAATAAATGATTTTTGAATTTGAAATTTGAATTTGAAATAATCCTACCGACCGCTGCAATGATGACAAACACACGCCGCGCGTGGTCCGCCTTAGCTTTTCGAATAAATTAATGATATAAATTATGTATAATTACTTATCAAAAATCTATCCTAATAGAAATCTAGATCTACATATTACCTATCTTTAACAATAAATCACAAGTTGATTTTAATAGTAGGTATATAAAATATTTCGATCATAAATTCTAAAATGTATCATTTTGAAATAATTTTTTTATCGTGAAAAGTTTCTGCTATTATGTTTTCAGCTTAATAGAAATCTAGGTAGGAACCTGAAGTAATATACTTATAAAAATAGGAGATGTGGCTTGTTCAGAAGTATTTCTTTTTTCGTTTCGAAAAAGAGCAATCAGCGACTGGCAGCCTCTTCATCAAAATTCAAAAATAACTATTTTCATTCAGGCATCGGGATTTTGGAAAAGTGCCATCATAAAGTTGAAAAATTGATCGATTAATCAATTGTCTTAACATCTGTTTTCAGTTTTCAGAAGTAGTCCTAATATAATAATAATAAGTACCTATTAATATTATGCGGTTTGTTACAAATAATTTAAAACGCTAAGGCTCGTATTTAAGAACGACACTAAGAGAACGCACAGTAGGCTCCGACCCACAGTGGGCAATATCTTGTTTCATAAACATCACTTGAGTATTGTGCGACACTATGCGTACACTTCAGTGTTCCTCTAGCCAAAGTACCTCAACAGCTACTTTACCGAACGCATAGTGTTGGTTGTATTGTCATACGTATAACCTCAAGTAAATTTAACTTAAAAATTAGTACAAATGAGGATGATTTTGATGATTATTTTATTCGGCCGACGAAAAAACGAATAGTATCATATATTTACTACATACAAAAAATTTTTATTGTAATTTATCAATCCAACAGATATCAGGGGTCATACCACAAGATCCTAAAGTAATATCAGAACAGTTGCGTTGTCACTTTTGCACCGTAATTAATATTGTTTTGATATTCCTTTTTAACTTGTGGTACGGCCACAGCTGATGAGCCGATATGACATTTGTTTGTTTACACAAAATACTCTGTGGTTTGTTTCTTTGATTGATTGATATTAATGACGTTTACCATTGCTTGAAGTTAGGTCCAAAACCAACCACCAATCACAACGCCGAATCCACCCCCATGCGTTCACTGAGCTAAGGAATACTTAAGTGTTGTTCATGAAACGAATGTATGGACATATTCGACACTGTGAGAAATCGGAAACTTTGCAGTGAGAAATCCTACACTTAGCTTAGTGTCGTTCATGAATACGAGCCTAAGTCTTTAACCTGCGCGATCTATAAATATTTGGGATACCTACTTATCTAACATTAGAATGTGCTACGGATGATGGTAGGTATAGGTAGTACCTTATCTATCTTATAAATTCATGATGTAGGCCGTTAAGCAGCCTAAAACTCCGTCTCCATAGTTGGCATAGCTCTGCAGCTAAACAGATAGCTTACTAAGCTTGTCTTCTAGCTTGTCTGTGTCCAGTCAAAAAGCTAGAAATAAAATGCATTACAGAGTGCAAAAATAACACCAACTTTCATGTGGTAGGCCCCGACGAGATTCGAACTCGTGATCTCCTGTTTACTAGACAGGCGCTTTAACCAACTAAGCCACGGCGCCTCTGCATGTGTGTGTGAAATTACGTATCAAAAGGTGAGGATTTCAAAGCTTGATTATTTTCTGATTATGTACCTACATTTTCAATTATGTAGGTACATTTGGAAGAAAAGTGTACTAAATGATCATAAAACTTCTTACGGTGTAAAATATACATACATAACATGAGGATTTTTTTTTATATTTGAACTTTGTAATTATTACAAAGTAGTTTTTAAAATTTCATTTAGACTTTTTCAACGTGAACCAAAAACAAATGACGATCGATATTGTTTAATTTCGACGACAACAGCACGAACAATGACACAAGGTAATTAGCGTGATAATAGAAGAGGCTTTTTGCTGATTAGATAATAGAAAATTATTATTATGTATTTTCAGTAAAACAAAATAGACGTGGACATCTCCTAATTCTTCAAGGCAGCTTCGGAATCGCTGTTCCGCCTTCGTTTTGTTAAAATGACACTCGTTTAGTTATTCTTGATTTAGGAGTGGTCTCTGACTTGTTTAAAACTATCGTGGATTTTAATCGTTTTTGGATGGATTTCAAAACATGTTACTTGATATTAAAACAATTTTATAGAAATTACTAATTTCGTTTCGCTGACATGTAGCAGCCGTGGCCGAGCGGTTAAGGCGTCTGACTAGAAATCAGATTCCCTCTGGGAGCGTAGGTTCGAATCCTACCGGCTGCGAAACTTTTTGCTTTTAAAATTCATTGGTATAAGTAATTATCGCTTTATCTATTTATATCAGTACGTTTGGCATCGTAAAACCTAATTTACGATCGAAATGACAATTTTTATTGCTAAGCGTAATAATTCAGGAGCTATTACATTTCGGTTATCTGATGTATTCCCATTATGGGCTGTTAGGGTGCTTCTGGGACATGTCTGGCATTTCCGGCAAAAATATAACGCGGCGGTTTCTAATGACGTGGAAAATACCCCTAAAAATGCGGGATACGAACCGCGCTGGATTTGCTTCCGATTAATTAGGCCAAGAGAGCTGGTTTTAATCCGGTTTTTTTTATATCTTCCGGCTAAATATGAATAACTTCCAAAAAGTTGACTTGTCGTTTATTATTTTTCTGTTCTGCATTTTTATGTAAAGAAAACTAAGAGATATTATAAATTCTAAATATTGGTTTTGTGTTTTTGTTCATGTTACGATGTTTGAGGTTCCTTACCACCGTAAAGACTGGACCGATTTCAATGTGCATTGGATAGCAGTTCATGACATGGAATAGGATCATCATCAGTTAAAAATATGCGCGGTCTCACATATAAAAGCAACCTATTTTCATCGATTGAAAAGAAGCATTACAGAGCGAATAGAAGTGTACACTTTCCGGCTACTGCATGTTATTTGGCAACACCAGACCTATAATGAGCTGAAGGGCTAAATTTGCTGGAGAGCGTGTTATGTAGTAATTAGCACAATTTACTTTTAAAATACTTTATTAGATTTAGAACTTAGTATTTACACTTTTACTAGATTTAGAACTTAGTATTACGAACTTAGTACAATGAGATGTGTCGAATTTGGATGTTGGAAGTGAAGTGACTTGCTTATTCTAATGCCACTTATTTATACTAAGAAAGGTGTGGGAATATTTAGACATATGTTGGGGATTTACATGGTCGGGAATGTAAAGTATCCATAAACTATCAGTTGTAGACAACTGAGCCACTTATCCTAATAATTTATTTAAACAAAAGTATTGTAAGAACTTAAACAGTTTTGAAAGTTAAGTACCTATAAAGAATACAAAGGTCCTTAAGATACAATACTACTTGAGAATCACGTAATGGTTTGCAGGTTAAGTCAAGTACCAAAAAGGTCCTTAAGATTAATAAATTGTATAACGTAATGGTTTGCAGGTTAAGTCAAGTACCAAAAAGGTCCATAAGATTATAAATTGTTCACAGAACTACAAACCACTTATCGTAGTGCAACTTATTTAAACAAAAAATGGTCATGTGAACTAAAAGCATTTTTAAGGGTTTTGAAAGTTAAATACTTATAAATAATACAAAGGTCCTTAAGATACAATATTACTCGAGAATAACATATTGAAGGTATAAGAAGTACGTGGGAATCACCTAGAATTAGTATTATGTAACATCTCCCCTCTTAGAATAAAGATTGGGCGTTAGTGCCTAATCTTTGGGAATGAGGTGATGTTAGAGGGTTTTCAGTGTTGATTTCTTCGTCGTCTGTTACGCGGGAAGACGTCTGATGTATATTTCTAAGCGGGATGGCGATATGTGTGCTGCGCTCTCTTCGGGAGTTGTCGAAGCAGTTGTTGAATATTTGAACGTATCCTCTTCCGTCCGATGATCGTCTTGTTTGATTGAAACCGATTGGACATCGTTTGCAGAGTTTGATAAGAAAATAAGAAGGGAGTATGATGCCTATCGTAAAATAGAACCACATGAAGGTAGAGTTGTTTCTATCTAGGAACGATTGTGACTTAGAATTAGCTTGGATCTTCTTCAATTCGTCTGAGTATTTATCGAGGTGAGTCTTGATTTTGTTAAGCGAATCCAAGGGCATGTCGTTGATCTTGATGGGAAGAAGATGTGGTGGTGCTTCAATGTTCTTTGTTATCTCAAAGCAATCATCCGTCCTTATGTCGGGAATTATAATGGGACTCGTCGCGTTTTCTTCCATTGATTGATATGCCGAAAGTGTGCTGTAGCCTGTGTGAAGCGTACACCCTTGTGATAGTGTTACAATGCCTGATCCTTGAAGCTTATGATTTGAAACTTCATTGTCGCAGTGTAGAACGCAGCTGGTTTCGGTGGTCAAGATGTAGAGCCATCTGTTGTGATGCAATGGTTGAAACGTCTGGATTTCCGCAGGAAATGTTGTCGCCGTGCAGGTTTCAGGAATAGTAGTTTTCTTGCTAAGAAGTAGTTGTAGCTCGCAGATGGGACGCTCCGCTGAGTCGTAGACCACAAGATCTTTGCAGACTCTGTTTCTCATAGCGAAGGTGATGCAGTTGTCTAGTGAACTCGTCGAAACATAATATTGCCCACTTGGATTAGTAGCCAGGTATATATGCTCAGGAATGATTGTGGAATAGTATGAGGAGTTAGGATGTTGTATTGGAATAGAATAGGTATGATACAAGGTTAAAGGATCATTCATGACGAGAGGAAATTCTAGAATATAGACTAATCGATTCGAATAAACATAGGCTGTCAAGAAGGAAGAATCTAGTAAAGTATGTAAGTTATTAGTAGTGACCGAAGTGACTAGCCTTCTGTTTGTCCTAATTTTATTCGATTTAAGAAGCTCATTGAACAACTTTTTAGAGCTTATGATTGAAGGATGAACTATATTACATTTAGCAAAAAGAATACTAGCTAGACAATCGTCAATTTCGTTTTCTAGGCTTGTAACAAGCTCTAGGATTTGCAAAGAAATAGTAGAGATATCTTCGTTTACTTTGATGTCGAAGATAAGAGTATCTGTCTTGTTGAGGTAGGAGTTGAGACGATTAATGTTTTCATTAATTACTTGTTCGTCAAAGGTAATTTTAAAGATTGTTTCATTAAAATTTCTTACAGTAGAAGATGTAATTTGCAACTGTTTTTGCATGAGATTGCTTAGATCCAACTCATTTCGTTCAAGTTTATCGATGCATTCGTCGTAGCGTTTTGCATCTTTTGCATCAGGTGTACCTATAAGCCACTTAAGAACAGAACCAAAGTCGTCTAAGAGTTCTCTTTTAACACGAAAGTTCTTTCCTAAGTACATGTTGAGTTCAGCTAGTTTTGATTCGATTTTATTTAGATTTACGTTAAGGTAAGATTTGGTCGATTGAACGTTAGGAAGAAATTGATATTGAGCTAATGTCGCTTGGAAGTTGTTGGAAAGGCGAGTTAGGGATTCGAAAGATATGAATAGTGGTTTTATGTCTTTATAGACGATAAGCTTCCATGATCCATCAGATATTGAAATTTGTCCTTCTTTGTCATAAAAAATACCAGCATGTGAGGTAAGGGAATCGGATATTATCATTTGAGCAACGATTTTCGTGGTTACGCTGGAATAAAAGTAATTGACGAGTTAGGAAAATAGAAGAGTTCTAATATAAATTTAAACCTAATTTTATTATATACCTATACTTAACTTAGTGGACATAAGGCCGTAGGCGATTGGCATGCACTAATTGATTTTTGCCTGCTTTCTTAATTAAATAGTTTTCGTTGAAGCCTACACGTATTATTTCGCACGGACCTTCCCACTTAGAATCTAAATTATTTGGGTTAGGGACCCTTAACATTACCTTATCACCTATTTTATATTCGATAGTATTTCTAATTTTGCTATCGTAGCGCTCTTTTGCTTTTTCTTTCATGTTTTCGATGTTTTTGAGTGCAGTTTCACGAGATGCGTTTAGACGTTCATTAAGGTCTTTTAAATAATCGCATGCAGTGTAATCAGAAATTGGCTTAATGGAATAGAATGGACGCGGTTTGTATCCGAAAAGAAGTTCATGCGGCGTATAACCCGTGGAGCTATTAATCGAGGTGTTATGACACATGATTGCGAATGGAATGATTTGATCCCAATTCTTTAACCGTCGATTATGGTACATGCGAATGTGATCTCGTAGAGTTGCGTGAAATCGTTCGAGGGCACCGTTAGTTTGAGGATGGTAAGTTGTATTGAAAGTGTGATTAGAGCCGAAGAATTTCATCAGTTGTTTTATTACATTATTCGTAAATTCGGTGCCTTGATCTGAATGGAATCTCTTTGGTACTCCGTAGTGTTGGCAAAAGTTAAGCAATTGCCGTGCTACAGTTACCGCTTCTTTGTCTGGGATCGGGTATGCTTGTACATATCTCGTAAGATCGTCTTGGAGAGTTAAAACATATTTGTTATTGCCTTCACTGATGTCCGAGTAAGAGACTAAGTCCATTGAAACGCGTTCGAAAGATTCGGTTGATTGGGAGGTTATGACCATGGGAGCTTGAAAAGATTTTCTTTGTATTTTATTACGTTGGCAGATAACGCAAGATTCGACGTAAGTTTTTATGTCATTGGTCATCCCTTTCCAAAAGAATTCGTTTCTAATTTTCCTGGTAGTTTCGACTACACCACGATGTCCTGATAGAGGTTCATCGTGATAGGTTTTCAGGATATCAGGGATATCTTCTGACTTTGGATACTTAACTTTATTTTCGCAAATTGTGATTTCGCAATCATAGTTTTCAGCCAAGTATGTTGAGATATGAATTTGTTCATTATTGACTAGTTTACAGGTGTGGTCATTTTTAAGATCTGGGACAAAAAGTTGGGAGATAGTATGTTGTTGAAGACAGGAAAGCAGAGCTTTGAAATAGCTTTCAGCATCCCATGGGTCGAAGTGATTTGGCCTAGTACAGCAAAATATAAGATTTTGTTTTTCATTTGAAATTAGGATATCCGTGCCATAAAGGTTTTTGATTTTTGCTACATAGTGCTCTACACCGGAGCACAAGCTTAAAGCTTCGTTGAATATTTCGTTTTGATCTGAGAGTTTGCAAGATGTGGGAATAAAGACATTTTTATGTCTGGGATCTAATAATCGGTCAGGTGAGAACTTGACTTTAGAGGATTCAAAACAATTGCGTTCTCTTATATCTAAGGCTGCATAATGTTCATAATTGAGTTGGAGATACTCCTCTGATGGAGAATTTGGAGTCGAGTTTGTTAAGTCAATGATGTTAGAGTTCATAACCGGAGGGCGGGAAAGAGCGTCTGCATTAGTGTTGGTTTTACCCGATTTATATACTATCTCGTAGTCGTACTCTTCGAGTTTTAATCTCCAACGAACTAGGCGGCTACCTGGGTCTTTGATGTTCATAAGCCAAACTAGAGGTTTATGGTCCGTGAGTATCTTAAACCTTCGACCAAAAAGGTAAGGTCGAAAATGCTTTACTGCCCACACTATGGCTAATAATTCGCGTTCTATAGTAGAATAATTAGACTCGGCTTTATTTAGTGTACGTGAAGCATATGCAATTGGCAAGTCTTTGCTGACTTCTCCTTGTGAAAGAATTGCACCTATCGCGTATTTTGAAGCATCAGTCGTTAAATTGAATTCTCTGTTGAAATCGGGATATTGTAAAATAGGTGTCGTTGTAAGGATGTCCTTACAACTATCGAATGCGCGTTGTTGTTCTTCACTCCAAACGAATGGGACATCTTTTTTAAGAAGGCTTGTCATAGCTTTCGTGAGTTTGCTAAAATTCGGAATGAACCTGCGGTAGTAACCAGCAAGTCCTAGGAATGATTTTATGTCTTTACAGGATTTTGGGACTGGAAATTCCTTAACAGCTTTTACCTTGTCAGGATTCGGTTTTACACCTTCGTTAGAGATTATGTGACCTAGGTAAGCTACTTCTTTTCTCATGAATTCGCATTTATCTGGCTGGATTTTTAAACCATGTTCTCTAAGGCGATTAAAGACTTCAGTGAGTTTTTGTTCATGTTCTTGAAGACTAGATGCGAAAACAACGATGTCGTCAAGGTAGACGAAACAGCGTTCACCTTGCAATCCATGGAGGACACTGTCCATGGCACGTTGGAACGTGGCTGGTCCGTTTTTAAGGCCAAAAGGCATTCTAAGGTACTCGTAATGACCGTAAGGTGTATTGAAAGCTGTTTTAGGGACATCTTTAGGGTCCATCTCTATTTGGTGGAATCCTGAGGCTAGATCTATTGTCGTGAAATAGATTGAGTGACCTAGTTTATCTAAAATATCGGAAATATTGGGTAAGGGATAGCTGTCTCCTACTGTTATGTCGTTGAGTTTACGATAGTCGATAACTACACGCCACTTTTGTTTCTCTGAGGCATCCAATTTCTTTGGTACTACCCAGATAGGACTACTCCAAGGGGAGGTGCTAGGTCGAATTATGTTTTGATCTAGCATTTTCTGAACTTGAGTTTTGACTTCTTGTTGATGAACGAAAGGGAACCTGTAGGTTTTCGTATGAATCGGTATCTCTGAAGTTGTAGGGATCGAATGTTTAGTGTGGTTTGTGAATGTCAAAGTTTCGCCTTCATAATAAAATATATCTGAAAATTCGTAGATGATTTTGTCGAGAGAGTCTTTCTCTTCGGCGTTCAAATGGTCTTGCCGTATAAGTCTGTTACTAGTGCCGTTACTGTTAATCGTTTTTGATAGATTTACTGGGAATTTGAGATTGTTTAATGACTTATCGTCGTTTGATAATAATGGAGTCGCTTGAACTATGGGAATAGAAATAATTTTGTCTTCGTTACTAGAATTTACGCAAGTGATTAAGAATTTGTGGTTTTTGACTGCGACTAACGCGTTAGGAATGGAGATATCGCTTTGAATTTGTTGTTTGTTGATTACAGAGTATCCGTCTTGAATATCATTAGTAAAACATGTGATAACGGTTTCTGAGCGTTGACCCACGAACTGTTCGTTTTTATTATTGGCTAATCCTTTTTCGCCGACATAGAAGAGTTTGTAAGAGCGATCATGGATTCTCATGGATTTTGATTGGACATAGATGTTAACGTTGAATTTTGACATGAAATCGTTACCTATGATACCGTCGACTTGAATGTTGAGGTTAGCTACATGGAATTTGAATTTAGGAAAATTGTCTAGTGATATTTGAGCCGTTCCAAAACTTTGAATTGAGGATTGGTTACCCGAGATACCTACGATTGATACGATGTTCGAAACATCTAGAGGTGCCATTCCTATTTTCGCTTTATTTATGACCGAAATAGAGGCTCCTGTATCAACGAGTAGCGTGACTGGGTTTCCTTCGATATGGAATTGGCAATGTAGAAGATTTTCTGGAGGTACGTTAAGTGAGGAAATAGTAATAGGTACAGCGGGTTTGGTATATTTTGATTGAGGGTTTGATTTCGATTTTGATTTAGGTTTTGATTTAGAGTTTGATTTAGATTTGGTAGAAATGGAATTTGAATTAGTATTGATTTGGGAGTTAGTATTTGATTGAGTCGATTTTGATTCAGAGTTTGATTTGGATTTTGCATCAGATTTGGTAGAAATAGAATTTGAATTAGTATTGATTTGGGAGTTAGTATTTGATTGAGTCGATTTTGATTCAGAGTTTGATTTGGATTTTGCATCAGATTTGGTAGAAATAGAATTTGGACTAGTATTGATTTGGGAGTTAGTATTTGATTGAGTCAGATTTAGGATTTCAGTTTGAGTGCTGGCATCACAAAATTGTCTCCGATAGACTGGTCTTTTTTGTGGTGCCATTATGCGATTCTTGTTGAGCTGAAGCACGGGTGCCTGTCCCCGATGGACTGAATGAGGCAACCCATGATTCCTAAGATTACTATCTAGGGTTGGTTTAGGTTTTACCATCCTAGTTGGAGTGCCTCCGCCTCGATATCCATGTTCTGGTTCGAATTGGGGCTTGACATCAGTGTCCGGGCATTGGAGTAGCAAGTCGAAGCGGTTTCCGGAGTAGTGCCCATCTCTCCGGCCGCTTGAGAGTTTAAATTATTTACTCTAGCAGGGGCCGCAGGCCGTTGTTGAGACGTTTGTTGAACAGAGTTAAGATTTTGTCTTAGGTTGTTGTTATAAGCGCGTTTACGGCACTCCGAGATTAAGTGTCCCGGATATTTGCAATAGTTGCAAACTTTAGTATGGCTCTGTGATTGCTGTGGGATGCTATTCCTGTTTTGTGTCTGTCTAATTTCGTTCGTACGCATGCTATTATCTGTGCGGAAGTTGTTTGTTGGGTTTGGGACGCTTTTCTTATATAGAATTTGTCTAGCGTTGTTCATGTTTCTAATTTTTTCTTCTTGAATAGCCAAGTTTCCTGCGTCGGTGAGGTTAGATATAGTGTGAACCCTAAGCATTATACCTATATCTGAGTTTAACCCGTTAATAAAGACGTTTAGTGCCATTTCTTCGGTGGTGGCCACGCGGCCTTCCAATGTATTGTCTTTCGTTTCAGTGGATAATTTTTCAACGAGTTTGCTCCTACACATATCGACCCTATGAAAATAATCGGTGATGGATTCACTGGGTTTTTGAAAAAGAGATTGTAACTCTAGTTGTAAGTGTCCCAGCGTCTTTGTATGCGAGTACTTTTGAATTAAAAAACATTTTAAATCGGCCCATGTCTGAAACCGCTTCGTGTGGACGTCTGACGACCCTGGTCCCGTGATTTTGTTTAATGCGTATGTTAAAAGTATCTTAATTTGAGATTTTGATGCTAATTCAAAAGCTGAGTCACACGATCTAATGAATCGATAAACTTCTTGAGTAGGTTTGTGGGTGTCGAATTCAGGAATAAGTTGCAAAAGCATTCTGAAGTCTATATCCATTGTAGCGGATTCCGCTTCAGTTGTTTTAGAGTCGATGGACATAATGAATCGATGATCGAATAATTAAAGGAATCGAGATGAATGTTGTAGGATTAGGAAATAGAACAAAGGAGCATATAAGAATGAGCCACTTACCACAGTAACACAATAAATGTTTTGCGGATGCACATCGTTGGTTCGGCGGAGAAGATTAAAACCCTGTAGGCACCGTTTCACTGTTAGTCTTTTGTTTAATTAAACCGTAGAAACGTTATCTCCGACTTTTATTCGCGATTTTTGCATTCCTACCGGCTGCGCCAAAATGTTATGTAGTAATTAGCACAATTTACTTTTAAAATACTTTATTAGATTTAGAACTTAGTATTTACACTTTTACTAGATTTAGAACTTAGTATTACGAACTTAGTACAATGAGATGTGTCGAATTTGGATGTTGGAAGTGAAGTGACTTGCTTATTCTAATGCCACTTATTTATACTAAGAAAGGTGTGGGAATATTTAGACATATGTTGGGGATTTACATGGTCGGGAATGTAAAGTATCCATAAACTATCAGTTGTAGACAACTGAGCCACTTATCCTAATAATTTATTTAAACAAAAGTATTGTAAGAACTTAAACAGTTTTGAAAGTTAAGTACCTATAAAGAATACAAAGGTCCTTAAGATACAATACTACTTGAGAATCACGTAATGGTTTGCAGGTTAAGTCAAGTACCAAAAAGGTCCTTAAGATTAATAAATTGTATAACGTAATGGTTTGCAGGTTAAGTCAAGTACCAAAAAGGTCCATAAGATTATAAATTGTTCACAGAACTACAAACCACTTATCGTAGTGCAACTTATTTAAACAAAAAATGGTCATGTGAACTAAAAGCATTTTTAAGGGTTTTGAAAGTTAAATACTTATAAATAATACAAAGGTCCTTAAGATACAATATTACTCGAGAATAACATATTGAAGGTATAAGAAGTACGTGGGAATCACCTAGAATTAGTATTATGTAACAAGCGGCTATAAAATGATGTTTTGTTTACACGCTCGGCGTGGCTGAGTTTGGCCCGCTCATACCCCGGGTAGATATTTCCATGTAATTAATTTGCGGATGTTGTTAGTCGAGTAATATAATACGGGAAAATGTTATATAAGTATATGCATTGGGAGATTCTTTTGTTAATATTCAGTGCTGAATTATGGATACTAAATGTGTTTTGATTTTAATTTCGGAATTGAATAGATAGATCCCATAACACGTTTGATATAAACCGTGTCTAGAGAAAATTTAATCAAATTCATCTTTTTTAAAACGACACACACATGATTAATTTTTTTAGCCTTGTTTGTAGGTTGTAGACAGTTGTAGGGTAGGTACCTATACCTTTGGTAATACCTCAACAGATATTTATAAATATCACCATCAAAATGATCCTGATTTTCCTGATGGCTTTATTGTGGAGTCCTTTGAACAGAACTGTATGGGCTAGGCCAACACACACATTCAGCATAAAAACATTGTGCATTGTGCATAGCAAGTACCTATTAGTAAGTACTTCTCGTTATAATAAATCAGTTGAAAACTGACATCGGCATTAAGCAGCCGTTTTAATAGCTAATCCGGTCCCATCAATAGGCTATTTGACAGTATAATTAATAATTAAAATTATCAATTTTTCAATGCCAGTCACGGGATAAAACAGTCAGGATGGTGGTGAACGGTGGTCCAAACGACGATGTCGTAGCATGCTTTTCAATATATCTTCGCTTGCCTTGAAAAACTTGACGTTTATTTACCTACTTGTGGACAAACATGTGACGTCACAGAGACTAGTGCGACGCCATTTGCATAAAGAAGCGTTTTTGCGGGTTAATTAAATTGACGATATTTAATTTAAATTTTTAAGGCCAATACTTATCAGAATTTCAAATAATATTGTTTTATGGGTTCCATAGTCACTACTGAATAATATAAAATGGTTTTTAAAATCTTGTCAAATAGCCCATTAACACAGTAACTATCGCATTGTGTAGGGATCAACATCCCCGTACAAGAACCATTATTTTTGTATGAGATTATTAAGATACGAGTAGCTTACTTATCCTTGATGGTCTCCAAAACATTGTTTAATGGAAAATCGGGGAACCGCAGTTGTCCCATGAGAGGCTGGCTATCGCCCCAACAGGCTTAGATAGGTAGGTACTTTATTAAGGGGCTCTATCGCAATCTTTAATTAAAACTGTACAAAGATGTTTTGTACTGCTGTTGAGAAAGATTATCAGTTTGGATTTTTCTGTATACTACACGTCTTTGCCGATTGAGGATTTTCTTCATAGGTTTATTACAAAACTAGCTGACCAGTGCCCGCTTCGCTGGGGGACAGATAGTTTCATCTGGTATACCAATCTTTAAAATAAATTATAGCCTATATGTTGCCAAGGACTAATAGCTACATAACAAAAAAAGTTTCATCAAAATCAGTCAAGTAGTTTTTGCGTGAAAGCCGGACAACAGACAGACAAAAATTTAATTATTATTTTTTTTGGTTTGTGTTACTTTTATAAAGGCCCCTAGCAGTATTTTTGTTAGTTTTTATTTAATGTATAGAATTGAACTCTTCTACAGTTTTATTATATGTTTAGATATAGATACTTTTTTGACATGACTTTCGACTGCCTTAGTATGTCACTGGATTTTTTGGCTAAGTAGTTAAGTAGCCATTTATTGGCCTGTTGAATTGCAATCAAGCGGTCTGCTGTATTTATGTTCTCATCATCCTACTATGTACTTATATAATAAATTCGAAATTTTATGAGGATGCGTCAATCACGCCTAAACGACCAAACGGATTTGGATGGAATTGAATATTCTACAAACCCTATGCTCTGGAATAGCAAATGGGCTACTTTTCATCTTTTTATCAACCACGCGACCGAACCCGCGGGTGGCAGCATTACCTTCTGACCCGGAAATAAAACCCACACCGTTTGCGTCTAAGCTGTGTCACAGAAGTATTCAAATGTTATAATACGGTTACAATAACGGTCCCAGGACTTTAAATACTTATAAATTCAGTTACCTCGCGTACCACCCTCAAAGCCCATAATTCCACACATGTTAATTATTACCATGGGAACTAACGTTATGGCGCTTGCTTTTGGCATTTTGTATAATTATGCAAATTTATTGTTTTACATTCTCGCTGTCGTGTTGTAATTGTTTCATTATTTTTGAATAGCTTTTGCGCGTTTTCTTCCACAATCGCGAATCTTTGATAACCGCGAAAATTCACAATGCCTGACTGTTATCTTGTATTATTTTAAAATAGTTATAGAGGTCATCATCCTAGTCCTAGATACATACATAGAAGGAGTACTCTTAAAATAGGTAATGATTTTAAAAGGGTCATTTATAAGATCTCTCGACTCGTGACTGTTGTTATGTAGTAATTAGCACAATTTACTTTTAAAATACTTTATTAGATTTAGAACTTAGTATTTACACTTTTACTAGATTTAGAACTTAGTATTACGAACTTAGTACAATGAGATGTGTCGAATTTGGATGTTGGAAGTGAAGTGACTTGCTTATTCTAATGCCACTTATTTATACTAAGAAAGGTGTGGGAATATTTAGACATATGTTGGGGATTTACATGGTCGGGAATGTAAAGTATCCATAAACTATCAGTTGTAGACAACTGAGCCACTTATCCTAATAATTTATTTAAACAAAAGTATTGTAAGAACTTAAACAGTTTTGAAAGTTAAGTACCTATAAAGAATACAAAGGTCCTTAAGATACAATACTACTTGAGAATCACGTAATGGTTTGCAGGTTAAGTCAAGTACCAAAAAGGTCCTTAAGATTAATAAATTGTATAACGTAATGGTTTGCAGGTTAAGTCAAGTACCAAAAAGGTCCATAAGATTATAAATTGTTCACAGAACTACAAACCACTTATCGTAGTGCAACTTATTTAAACAAAAAATGGTCATGTGAACTAAAAGCATTTTTAAGGGTTTTGAAAGTTAAATACTTATAAATAATACAAAGGTCCTTAAGATACAATATTACTCGAGAATAACATATTGAAGGTATAAGAAGTACGTGGGAATCACCTAGAATTAGTATTATGTAACATCTCCCCTCTTAGAATAAAGATTGGGCGTTAGTGCCTAATCTTTGGGAATGAGGTGATGTTAGAGGGTTTTCAGTGTTGATTTCTTCGTCGTCTGTTACGCGGGAAGACGTCTGATGTATATTTCTAAGCGGGATGGCGATATGTGTGCTGCGCTCTCTTCGGGAGTTGTCGAAGCAGTTGTTGAATATTTGAACGTATCCTCTTCCGTCCGATGATCGTCTTGTTTGATTGAAACCGATTGGACATCGTTTGCAGAGTTTGATAAGAAAATAAGAAGGGAGTATGATGCCTATCGTAAAATAGAACCACATGAAGGTAGAGTTGTTTCTATCTAGGAACGATTGTGACTTAGAATTAGCTTGGATCTTCTTCAATTCGTCTGAGTATTTATCGAGGTGAGTCTTGATTTTGTTAAGCGAATCCAAGGGCATGTCGTTGATCTTGATGGGAAGAAGATGTGGTGGTGCTTCAATGTTCTTTGTTATCTCAAAGCAATCATCCGTCCTTATGTCGGGAATTATAATGGGACTCGTCGCGTTTTCTTCCATTGATTGATATGCCGAAAGTGTGCTGTAGCCTGTGTGAAGCGTACACCCTTGTGATAGTGTTACAATGCCTGATCCTTGAAGCTTATGATTTGAAACTTCATTGTCGCAGTGTAGAACGCAGCTGGTTTCGGTGGTCAAGATGTAGAGCCATCTGTTGTGATGCAATGGTTGAAACGTCTGGATTTCCGCAGGAAATGTTGTCGCCGTGCAGGTTTCAGGAATAGTAGTTTTCTTGCTAAGAAGTAGTTGTAGCTCGCAGATGGGACGCTCCGCTGAGTCGTAGACCACAAGATCTTTGCAGACTCTGTTTCTCATAGCGAAGGTGATGCAGTTGTCTAGTGAACTCGTCGAAACATAATATTGCCCACTTGGATTAGTAGCCAGGTATATATGCTCAGGAATGATTGTGGAATAGTATGAGGAGTTAGGATGTTGTATTGGAATAGAATAGGTATGATACAAGGTTAAAGGATCATTCATGACGAGAGGAAATTCTAGAATATAGACTAATCGATTCGAATAAACATAGGCTGTCAAGAAGGAAGAATCTAGTAAAGTATGTAAGTTATTAGTAGTGACCGAAGTGACTAGCCTTCTGTTTGTTCTAATTTTATTCGATTTAAGAAGCTCATTGAACAACTTTTTAGAGCTTATGATTGAAGGATGAACTATATTACATTTAGCAAAAAGAATACTAGCTAGACAATCGTCAATTTCGTTTTCTAGGCTTGTAACAAGCTCTAGGATTTGCAAAGAAATAGTAGAGATATCTTCGTTTACTTTGATGTCGAAGATAAGAGTATCTGTCTTGTTGAGGTAGGAGTTGAGACGATTAATGTTTTCATTAATTACTTGTTCGTCAAAGGTAATTTTAAAGATTGTTTCATTAAAATTTCTTACAGTAGAAGATGTAATTTGCAACTGTTTTTGCATGAGATTGCTTAGATCCAACTCATTTCGTTCAAGTTTATCGATGCTTTCGTCGTAGCGTTTTGCATCTTTTGCATCAGGTGTACCTATAAGCCACTTAAGAACAGAACCAAAGTCGTCTAAGAGTTCTCTTTTAACACGAAAGTTCTTTCCTAAGTACATGTTGAGTTCAGCTAGTTTTGATTCGATTTTATTTAGATTTACGTTAAGGTAAGATTTGGTCGATTGAACGTTAGGAAGAAATTGATATTGAGCTGATGTCGCTTGGAAGTTGTTGGAAAGGCGAGTTAGGGATTCGAAAGATATGAATAGTGGTTTTATGTCTTTATAGACGATAAGCTTCCATGATCCATCAGATATTTCTCTTTGTCATAAAAAATACCAGCATGTGAGGTAAGGGAATCGGATATTATCATTTGAGCAACGATTTTCGTGGTTACGCTGGAATAAAAGTAATTGACGAGTTAGGAAAATAGAAGAGTTCTAATATAAATTTAAACCTAATTTTATTATATACCTATACTTAACTTAGTGGACATAAGGCCGTAGGCGATTGGCATGCACTAATTGATTTTTGCCTGCTTTCTTAATTAAATAGTTTTCGTTGAAGCCTACACGTATTATTTCGCACGGACCTTCCCACTTAGAATCTAAATTATTTGGGTTAGGGACCCTTAACATTACCTTATCACCTATTTTATATTCGATAGTATTTCTAATTTTGCTATCGTAGCGCTCTTTTGCTTTTTCTTTCATGTTTTCGATGTTTTTGAGTGCAGTTTCACGAGATGCGTTTAGACGTTCATTAAGGTCTTTTAAATAATCGCATGCAGTGTAATCAGAAATTGGCTTAATGGAATAGAATGGACGCGGTTTGTATCCGAAAAGAAGTTCATGCGGCGTATAACCCGTGGAGCTATTAATCGAGGTGTTATGACACATGATTGCGAATGGAATGATTTGATCCCAATTCTTTAACCGTCGATTATGGTACATGCGAATGTGATCTCGTAGAGTTGCGTGAAATCGTTCGAGGGCACCGTTAGTTTGAGGATGGTAAGTTGTATTGAAAGTGTGATTAGAGCCGAAGAATTTCATCAGTTGTTTTATTACATTATTCGTAAATTCGGTGCCTTGATCTGAATGGAATCTCTTTGGTACTCCGTAGTGTTGGCAAAAGTTAAGCAATTGCCGTGCTACAGTTACCGCTTCTTTGTCTGGGATCGGGTATGCTTGTACATATCTCGTAAGATCGTCTTGGAGAGTTAAAACATATTTGTTATTGCCTTCACTGATGTCCGAGTAAGAGACTAAGTCCATTGAAACGCGTTCGAAAGATTCGGTTGATTGGGAGGTTATGACCATGGGAGCTTGAAAAGATTTTCTTTGTATTTTATTACGTTGGCAGATAACGCAAGATTCGACGTAAGTTTTTATGTCATTGGTCATCCCTTTCCAAAAGAATTCGTTTCTAATTTTCCTGGTAGTTTCGACTACACCACGATGTCCTGATAGAGGTTCATCGTGATAGGTTTTCAGGATATCAGGGATATCTTCTGACTTTGGATACTTAACTTTATTTTCGCAAATTGTGATTTCGCAATCATAGTTTTCAGCCAAGTATGTTGAGATATGAATTTGTTCATTATTGACTAGTTTACAGGTGTGGTCATTTTTAAGATCTGGGACAAAAAGTTGGGAGATAGTATGTTGTTGAAGACAGGAAAGCAGAGCTTTGAAATAGCTTTCAGCATCCCATGGGTCGAAGTGATTTGGCCTAGTACAGCAAAATATAAGATTTTGTTTTTCATTTGAAATTAGGATATCCGTGCCATAAAGGTTTTTGATTTTTGCTACATAGTGCTCTACACCGGAGCACAAGCTTAAAGCTTCGTTGAATATTTCGTTTTGATCTGAGAGTTTGCAAGATGTGGGAATAAAGACATTTTTATGTCTGGGATCTAATAATCGGTCAGGTGAGAACTTGACTTTAGAGGATTCAAAACAATTGCGTTCTCTTATATCTAAGGCTGCATAATGTTCATAATTGAGTTGGAGATACTCCTCTGATGGAGAATTTGGAGTCGAGTTTGTTAAGTCAATGATGTTAGAGTTCATAACCGGAGGGCGGGAAAGAGCGTCTGCATTAGTGTTGGTTTTACCCGATTTATATACTATCTCGTAGTCGTACTCTTCGAGTTTTAATCTCCAACGAACTAGGCGGCTACCTGGGTCTTTGATGTTCATAAGCCAAACTAGAGGTTTATGGTCCGTGAGTATCTTAAACCTTCGACCAAAAAGGTAAGGTCGAAAATGCTTTACTGCCCACACTATGGCTAATAATTCGCGTTCTATAGTAGAATAATTAGACTCGGCTTTATTTAGTGTACGTGAAGCATATGCAATTGGCAAGTCTTTGCTGACTTCTCCTTGTGAAAGAATTGCACCTATCGCGTATTTTGAAGCATCAGTCGTTAAATTGAATTCTCTGTTGAAATCGGGATATTGTAAAATAGGTGTCGTTGTAAGGATGTCCTTACAACTATCGAATGCGCGTTGTTGTTCTTCACTCCAAACGAATGGGACATCTTTTTTAAGAAGGCTTGTCATAGCTTTCGTGAGTTTGCTAAAATTCGGAATGAACCTGCGGTAGTAACCAGCAAGTCCTAGGAATGATTTTATGTCTTTACAGGATTTTGGGACTGGAAATTCCTTAACAGCTTTTACCTTGTCAGGATTCGGTTTTACACCTTCGTTAGAGATTATGTGACCTAGGTAAGCTACTTCTTTTCTCATGAATTCGCATTTATCTGGCTGGATTTTTAAACCATGTTCTCTAAGGCGATTAAAGACTTCAGTGAGTTTTTGTTCATGTTCTTGAAGACTAGATGCGAAAACAACGATGTCGTCAAGGTAGACGAAACAGCGTTCACCTTGCAATCCATGGAGGACACTGTCCATGGCACGTTGGAACGTGGCTGGTCCGTTTTTAAGGCCAAAAGGCATTCTAAGGTACTCGTAATGACCGTAAGGTGTATTGAAAGCTGTTTTAGGGACATCTTTAGGGTCCATCTCTATTTGGTGGAATCCTGAGGCTAGATCTATTGTCGTGAAATAGATTGAGTGACCTAGTTTATCTAAAATATCGGAAATATTGGGTAAGGGATAGCTGTCTCCTACTGTTATGTCGTTGAGTTTACGATAGTCGATAACTACACGCCACTTTTGTTTCTCTGAGGCATCCAATTTCTTTGGTACTACCCAGATAGGACTACTCCAAGGGGAGGTGCTAGGTCGAATTATGTTTTGATCTAGCATTTTCTGAACTTGAGTTTTGACTTCTTGTTGATGAACGAAAGGGAACCTGTAGGTTTTCGTATGAATCGGTATCTCTGAAGTTGTAGGGATCGAATGTTTAGTGTGGTTTGTGAATGTCAAAGTTTCGCCTTCATAATAAAATATATCTGAAAATTCGTAGATGATTTTGTCGAGAGAGTCTTTCTCTTCGGCGTTCAAATGGTCTTGCCGTATAAGTCTGTTACTAGTGCCGTTACTGTTAATCGTTTTTGATAGATTTACTGGGAATTTGAGATTGTTTAATGACTTATCGTCGTTTGATAATAATGGAGTCGCTTGAACTATGGGAATAGAAATAATTTTGTCTTCGTTACTAGAATTTACGCAAGTGATTAAGAATTTGTGGTTTTTGACTGCGACTAACGCGTTAGGAATGGAGATATCGCTTTGAATTTGTTGTTTGTTGATTACAGCGTATCCGTCTTGAATATCATTAGTAAAACATGTGATAACGGTTTCTGAGCGTTGACCCACGAACTGTTCGTTTTTATTATTGGCTAATCCTTTTTCGCCGACATAGAAGAGTTTGTAAGAGCGATCATGGATTCTCATGGATTTTGATTGGACATAGATGTTAACGTTGAATTTTGACATGAAATCGTTACCTATGATACCGTCGACTTGAATGTTGAGGTTAGCTACATGGAATTTGAATTTAGGAAAATTGTCTAGTGATATTTGAGCCGTTCCAAAACTTTGAATTGAGGATTGGTTACCCGAGATACCTACGATTGATACGATGTTCGAAACATCTAGAGGTGCCATTCCTATTTTCGCTTTATTTATGACCGAAATAGAGGCTCCTGTATCAACGAGTAGCGTGACTGGGTTTCCTTCGATATGGAATTGGCAATGTAGAAGATTTTCTGGAGGTACGTTAAGTGAGGAAATAGTAATAGGTACAGCGGGTTTGGTATATTTTGATTGAGGGTTTGATTTCGATTTTGATTTAGGTTTTGATTTAGAGTTTGATTTAGATTTGGTAGAAATGGAATTTGAATTAGTATTGATTTGGGAGTTAGTATTTGATTGAGTCGATTTTGATTCAGAGTTTGATTTGGATTTTGCATCAGATTTGGTAGAAATAGAATTTGAATTAGTATTGATTTGGGAGTTAGTATTTGATTGAGTCGATTTTGATTCAGAGTTTGATTTGGATTTTGCATCAGATTTGGTAGAAATAGAATTTGGACTAGTATTGATTTGGGAGTTAGTATTTGATTGAGTCAGATTTAGGATTTCAGTTTGAGTGCTGGCATCACAAAATTGTCTCCGATAGACTGGTCTATTTTGTGGTGCCATTATGCGATTCTTGTTGAGCTGAAGCACGGGTGCCTGTCCCCGATGGACTGAATGAGGCAACCCATGATTCCTAAGATTACTATCTAGGGTTGGTTTAGGTTTTACCATCCTAGTTGGAGTGCCTCCGCCTCGATATCCATGTTCTGGTTCGAATTGGGGCTTGACATCAGTGTCCGGGCATTGGAGTAGCAAGTCGAAGCGGTTTCCGGAGTAGTGCCCATCTCTCCGGCCGCTTGAGAGTTTAAATTATTTACTCTAGCAGGGGCCGCAGGCCGTTGTTGAGACGTTTGTTGAACAGAGTTAAGATTTTGTCTTAGGTTGTTGTTATAAGCGCGTTTACGGCACTCCGAGATTAAGTGTCCCGGATATTTGCAATAGTTGCAAACTTTAGTATGGCTCTGTGATTGCTGTGGGATGCTATTCCTGTTTTGTGTCTGTCTAATTTCGTTCGTACGCATGCTATTATCTGTGCGGAAGTTGTTTGTTGGGTTTGGGACGCTTTTCTTATATAGAATTTGTCTAGCGTTGTTCATGTTTCTAATTTTTTCTTCTTGAATAGCCAAGTTTCCTGCGTCGGTGAGGTTAGATATAGTGTGAACCCTAAGCATTATACCTATATCTGAGTTTAACCCGTTAATAAAGACGTTTAGTGCCATTTCTTCGGTGGTGGCCACGCGGCCTTCCAATGTATTGTCTTTCGTTTCAGTGGATAATTTTTCAACGAGTTTGCTCCTACACATATCGACCCTATGAAAATAATCGGTGATGGATTCACTGGGTTTTTGAAAAAGAGATTGTAACTCTAGTTGTAAGTGTCCCAGCGTCTTTGTATGCGAGTACTTTTGAATTAAAAAACATTTTAAATCGGGCCATGTCTGAAACCGCTTCGTGTGGACGTCTGACGACCCTGGTCCCGTGATTTTGTTTAATGCGTATGTTAAAAGTATCTTAATTTGAGATTTTGATGCTAATTCAAAAGCTGAGTCACACGATCTAATGAATCGATAAACTTCTTGAGTAGGTTTGTGGGTGTCGAATTCAGGAATAAGTTGCAAAAGCATTCTGAAGTCTATATCCATTGTAGCGGATTCCGCTTCAGTTGTTTTAGAGTCGATGGACATAATGAATCGATGATCGAATAATTAAAGGAATCGAGATGAATGTTGTAGGATTAGGAAATAGAACAAAGGAGCATATAAGAATGAGCCACTTACCACAGTAACACAATAAATGTTTTGCGGATGCACATCGTTGGTTCGGCGGAGAAGATTAAAACCCTGTAGGCACCGTTTCACTGTTAGTCTTTTGTTTAATTAAACCGTAGAAACGTTATCTCCGACTTTTATTCGCGATTTTTGCAATCCTACCGGCTGCGCCAAAATGTTATGTAGTAATTAGCACAATTTACTTTTAAAATACTTTATTAGATTTAGAACTTAGTATTTACACTTTTACTAGATTTAGAACTTAGTATTACGAACTTAGTACAATGAGATGTGTCGAATTTGGATGTTGGAAGTGAAGTGACTTGCTTATTCTAATGCCACTTATTTATACTAAGAAAGGTGTGGGAATATTTAGACATATGTTGGGGATTTACATGGTCGGGAATGTAAAGTATCCATAAACTATCAGTTGTAGACAACTGAGCCACTTATCCTAATAATTTATTTAAACAAAAGTATTGTAAGAACTTAAACAGTTTTGAAAGTTAAGTACCTATAAAGAATACAAAGGTCCTTAAGATACAATACTACTTGAGAATCACGTAATGGTTTGCAGGTTAAGTCAAGTACCAAAAAGGTCCTTAAGATTAATAAATTGTATAACGTAATGGTTTGCAGGTTAAGTCAAGTACCAAAAAGGTCCATAAGATTATAAATTGTTCACAGAACTACAAACCACTTATCGTAGTGCAACTTATTTAAACAAAAAATGGTCATGTGAACTAAAAGCATTTTTAAGGGTTTTGAAAGTTAAATACTTATAAATAATACAAAGGTCCTTAAGATACAATATTACTCGAGAATAACATATTGAAGGTATAAGAAGTACGTGGGAATCACCTAGAATTAGTATTATGTAACACTGTCTACGCTACGGCGTAGAGCCTAGTAGCACTTCGGTAAATTGGTGAAATATACTCGACAATAATTATTGTTTATTTAATATAAAATAAACAAATAGGATCACGAATTCATGAATGTAAAATTCAGGTACGGTAGACATATTATCAGATCTCAAAGCGCTTAGATCCTTGAAGATGTCTAAAGGGCAGATCAAACATCCAAACATTATGTTTGGATTATGTAGGCACGTCCAAACATTATCTTTGGCACTATACCCACATTTTGGAGTAGCATTGTTTATTTAAATGAAAATTAATACGGTATGCCTAAAAATAGCACGTAAAATGTCAAAATTACCGATTATGTAATTAATATTGTCATATAAACTGCTATAAAGTTGAAACAATTTAAAAACTTTGCTACGTGAAATTATATAATTTGTTAGTACCTATAAATTTGTCAAATACTGGTAGATCATAAGTCTAACCAACGCCAACGTCTACTTGCTCATACAAAATATTGGTAGATACCTAAGAATTCTAGTTGTTTGCTCGTCAAAGCTCCCAGAGATATTATTAGACATGATCGACCTGTCGATGTCGCAAAATGATTGATGCGCCTTTTATCGTTAGGGAAGACTATTAATCATTTTGCAGGAATTTCAAAATATACTATATCAGAATTGGTTACAGCTAAACTTGAAACAAAGAGGACTACATTACATTTTTACACAGACACTAATATAGGTAGGTATAGTATTTTTTGTTGAAATCTCCTTTCAACAGTTTCTATTATTATAATTATGCATCTATACTTATAATAAATCTGTAGAGAGGTCAATTCTGTACATGAAATATATTTCCAAAATAACTATCAGGGGGTGATCAGGGATCGATACTGATGCCAAAAATGCAATCAGTAAAATTTTTGTCTGTCTGTCTGTCTGTCTGTCTGTCTGTATAACCGTTATAGAAACAAAAACTACTTGACGGATTTTAACGAAACTTGGTACAATTATTTTTCATACTCCTGATGGAACTGATGATGATGAGCGAACTTGTCTTGTGACGTCACACATTTTATTTTTGTAATTAAAGAATGTGACGTCACAAGTCTATTAGGATTGTGCGCATTCCCATCTTGTCCACAACGGTGGTTTCGGGCTCGGAGTAGAAAACAATCCTCTCGGATTCCTCTGTTTGCACGAAGCCTTAGCAATAGATCCGTCATGGCATGATTGATGTTCTGGCAATCCAATAACAGGTGCGATCCGCGCGCAATCAATCATTTTCAAATTTGATAATCAATTTGCTTGCCATCGAGTCGCCAATGTCATTGATTTTGCTTCCAGGCTTGATAGAGTAAGATTTAGTTGAAAGTTTTATAATTGCTTTTGACATAGGTAATTAAGTTATAGGTAGTTTATTCAGGGTGTTTTTAGACTCTAACGGTGCTATTAATAAAAATTTACTTATCCAAAGATCATCTGAAGTTACACCAAGACTTGTTAATACCAGCTTAATGTAAGCAACTCCATTTCTAATCCTCGTTTATTAATATTGAATTCGACTAGTCCAAACGTAAGCGTTGGACTAAATTTAATCCTGCGCTAGTCTACGTTTATTAATGAGACGGTATAAGTGAAACTAGATGTTCATCGACCATGGACATTACCACCGAAATAAATATGGTAAACTTTTTACTTCATAATATTTATCTTGATTATATCGAAGCTTTTTAACTACATCTCAATTTGACCAGTTATCAGATATGATCGCGTAGATGGAGTTTTAACATATGTATAAAAATGAATTTTTGTCTGTATGTCCTTTATAGAATCGTAAACTATGCATTTGATCATGTGATGACTGATGATCTTTAGCGAAGTTGTTGTACATGAGCCCACAAAGGTTTCTGAGCTGGTGGCGTAGCAACACGCGCAGGGTACAGCCAGGTACAGCTAGTTCTTAATATAATCTTGTAATCTCTTTCTTTTCTGGTATAAATTAGGGGATGAACGTCCGACAAAAAGTATTTTCTTAAAAATAATCGAATTATGTCGGACCTCAAAGTTGTAAGTCAAATAAGTTATAATTAGATTACATAGGATTAGTAACCCAACGCCGAAACGCTTCGAACTTCGATGAAAAAACTTATCCCACGGAATACAAAACCAGTGAAATGTAAAACCGAAATCCTTTATAGGACTCATTTTTCTGAGCAAGCCGACCGTACTCACCTGAGTGAAATGACACCACAAAATCACTACCTTCCGATTCAATGAACGCCATACAATTTTTCTACAAAAAAACCCTTCGCACACCTTTGGTGACAAGATCTAGCTATGGACCACAATTTGCTCTCTTGCAACAGTTACAATGTAGTCTGGTTCTGAATCCGAAGAGGGATGGCGTGTCACAAAAGTGGAAAGATAAAGTTGATGTTTTTATGAAATACGGTTCGTATTCAGTTTTACAACACCTTTAGAAATAACGAAAATTAATAGGATCACGCCTGTAATCCCCAAGTAAGGTAGACATAGGTACTCTCAGATCCCAAGGCGCTTAATGCACTTAGATCCTTGAAGATATCTAAATGGGGTAGTCAGAGGCACGTCCAAACATTACATTTGGTACAGGCCCACATTTTGCAGTAGTTAGCATTCCACACGTGCGGTTTACGTTAGTATGTATGTTTGTTACAGATATATATAATGACTTGGAATTGCATAGATAGAGGAATACATACATACCTTACCTAAGTAGGTAGGTAACCTATTCCTATCCAAATATCTTTTGTGATCTAGGCTACAAGCACTTCGTTAACCTGCACTGATTACTCGTTCATTACTCTTCGCATAACCCTTACCATGTGGTTTCCATGTTTACCCGACCAAGGAGGTGACACTTCATTTTCTTTTCAGCCCCCAGCTGTTACTCGTCAATATTCTGTGGTGTCTGAGCCTCCACTTTGCATAATGAAAGCTGGAGGTTTTAAATATTCAGAAACACTTCGGGAATGTATCGGGGGCAAATACTTAGTGGTGGGCATTGTTTGAAAGTTATAGCGGTGATAAAACTACCTAGATACCTAGCACAACTTTAACGTAAACATTATTTTGACTAGAGAAAACTAAAGACTAGACACAGGTCTATATCACCTTTAAAACGTGTCAAAAACAATATTAATATGTACTAATCACGATAGTTTAAAAAAAAACTGCTCCACCAATTCTGAAGAGAGGTTTTTTTTAAACATTCGCATACAATAGCCCTGACCCAACATTAGGTCGTGTCGTGGTTATCAGTAACTACGAGTAACACACAGACCAGGAACAAACGTTTACAACATGATACATGCAAACAATTTTGTTGGCGCGGGGATTGAAACCGCACCACCTGCGTTTCAGCCGGGCACTCGCTCACCACGCCACCGATGTCGTCGAACTGTCAAAATTACATTCATGTGTCAAAAATTTAAGAAACTGTTTTTGGTCACTCATTCAATAACATGCTGAAGAGTTCAAGTTTCTATGATTTTTTTTGATTACAAGTTCGAACAGTAAATGCCACAAAATAAATTAAATTTAGGTGCACAACCGTTTCTCTCAGCCTTTATTACAATTTTTACACCACAAAGCTCACAGCTACACAACCGCGTTTTGTTCCCTTTTGTAATACAAAGAGCCGTGCCCGTCGTCACCTTCGTTTTGGACTGCATTTGGCTGAAATGGTGCCAACAGAGGGAGTCCGTCCACGGTTCATTTAGCTAAATACCTACCTAGTGACGGCGCTGTCAACATAAAGTTGACTCTCTTCAAAAACTGGCTACCGTCTTATTACGGCCTTATAAAACGCAAACCATAGTAAACTAATAACCTATTTTCAAGGCTTTTGCCATTTGTCACTAAATTTGAATTCTTGTCTAATTTAAGAAACTAGCGATAGCAATTCCTTGTTGATTGACTTCGATAAGTTCATCCTAGCATTAATAAAACTTTAGGTACCTACTAACGAAACAAAGCTGAACTGATCACTACATAGTATAAAGCAAAGTCGCTTCCCGCTTAACGCGTCTGTATGTATGCTTATATCTTTAAAACTACACAACGGATTTTGATGCGGTTTTTTTAATAGATAGAGTGATTCAGGAGGAAGGTTTATATGTATAATAACATAGTAAATAAGTAAAAATGTAAAAAATAAATGCACCCGTGCGAAGCCGGGGCGGGTCGCTAGTATATTATATAGGTATATACTTACATGTATTTATCCAGGTATCTAAGATTTTCGGCGACAGGGTCATGTAATTGTACCTGCAAATGTTACATTGCCTGTTCTAGGCGAAGATTCGGGTTCAAACCCCGCTATTAAGAAAATGATGGCCGGCATAAAACGTTCATCGTTATTTAGAGTAACTATCGGGGCTTGGCGTTTGAATGTTGAATTTCAGCTGATTGCCCTGTAATCAAGAGAACACGCTTGCTGATTGATTATGAATTTGAAATAAAATTACGCTGAAATTCAAATTTACGTGACGGTTTGAATATCTAAATCACAGCGAATTAGGTTACCTACATAAAATGAAAAATCTTTTCAAAATTAGATAGGTACTTACAGCCGGGGCTACGATGCTACGAACTTTAATTTTGAAACCTTTTTATGAAAATAGACATTGTAAAAAAATATAATTTTTGGTACCTGGATAAAATGTATTCTATATCACTACATAGTATAAAGCAAAGACGCTTTCCGCTTCCCGCGTCTGTATGTCTGTATGTATGTTTGCTTATATCTTTAAAACTACACAACGGATTTTGATGCGGTTTTTTTTAATAGATAGAGTGATTCAGGAGGAAGGTTTATATGTATTAACCGATTTTAATCAAACTTTGCACACCTGCAGTTTGATCCAACTTGAAAGATAGGATAGCTAACATATCAATTTATAGTCGCGATATCCGAGTCTGCTAGTATTATTTATAACAAACAGGCCGACCCGTGACAGAATTTGTCTTACCTAAATTTCAATAATTGCATAGAAAAAAGCAATTTCAGACAACTTCCAATTTTTTCCCAACAAACCGTGTACTGATAAAATAAATTATGAATTTTGGTAGAATGCGTATCATTCATTAGTCAAAACTGCGTTGCTATGACGACTAAATGTTTTTAGTCTGTGATGTCAGATTTGTTGCACACTACGCCATCTATACCAAAATCATCCTTTTTGCGTTTTTTTTATCATTTAGGGGTTGTTTTTCGGATTATAAGTTCCCCCTTTATTTATTCTGATTTTTTATCTATAACAGCAACTTTCATCTTAATCCGTTTTGTCGTTTATTTTTTACTAGCGACCCGCCCCGGCTTCGCACGGGTAGCATGTTATTATACATATCAACCTTCCACCTAATCACTCTATCTATTAAAAAAACCGCATCAAAATCCGTTGTGTAGTTTTAAAGATATAAGCAAACATACATACATATAGACGCGGGAAGCGGAAAGCGACTTTGCTTTATACTATGTAGTGATTAGGGAACAAACATAGCAGCCTTATCACACACTTTCGCATTTATAATATTATTAGGATTTATATTGTACCTCAGAAAACTATGAATTCTAGATTACTGAAATAAACGCAGGAGGTATGAATCCATTCATGTAGGTAGAGTGCTAATTAGTTGTAGATGCACTTGAGAACTAATCAGGCTAGAGTTTCCGACACATTAGGCTTCACTAGACGTAGGTCGCTGGAGTTGAGCACAAAGTTAACCGCAACTTATACAAGCCAGTTATATCTCTAACCAGCTTTCGCTCTTGGCTCCACTTGCTTGCCACCCGTCAGCCTTATTGCGTGAGTTCACTGATTTTGACAGTTTTAGCCGATTGAAATTGCTCTACAAATCATCTTGATGACATAAACATTTAGCTATAGTAAATAAATAAAATACCTAGTAACAAATTCCGCTAATCTAATCCCAAATTTTGATATATTTACCCGTTTAGTGTTTAGAAATGGATTTCCGTAATATTTATTATTTATATTTCCGTAATAAAGTCACGCCTGGGTATATTAATTTTTGTTACAAAAAAAACGTTACAATTTGATATTATTATTTCATTTCTATAGGTAGGTAGGTACTAGGTACATACAATCCTTGTTCTTCTTTACTTCGGCTATCCACAGTACAAGAGTCATCAATTTTTATCAAAGCTTTAGATAAGTTTATATGCACACTTTTCTGTTCAAATATAAGTTAAATTAATAAAAAAACATAAAAAATAAATGTAATAGTTCGACTTTGTAACCATTAATATGGCTATGGAAGAGCGGAACTCTCTAGCACAAGTACTCTGTAGGTACTTAAAAGAAGGCTCCAACCTTGTTTATGTATCTGTAATATTTGGCTACTGAAATAAACTATTTTTTCATCCCACCATCTCGGAAAGAGTATTTTTGCTCTTCAAGAACTGAGTGCTAAAGCCGTTTTTATTCTCTAGAGGATAAAGTAAATTGAATTTAGAACATCGTGTGCACTAAGTTTGTGAATTAAAAAAATCATTAAACCTATTTACTGCTACCTCTATGGTGCCGAATATATCATACAACTTTTTTTTAATTTGTTAAAAACTCGGACTCGGAACCTTCTTGGTGTTCTTTTTTCAATTTGCTTTGTACGCGGTTCTTTACGCGGCTTTTTTTCACGTCATTATTAAGATTATTCTGTAATACTTACCTGTCATAATGTAGTAGTTAATACCTAAACTGAAATAAAAGTACCTATCTTGTGATTGTAAACGTTTTTCCTCGCTGAGGTGGAATGAAAAGTTACGTGTTGCACTCGAGTGCAAAGATTTTTCACCTCGAGCTCTTTTGATTCTAATTTTGAATCACTCGCTGCGCTCGTGATTCAATTTTAGAATCCTTCGCTTGCTCGGTCATCAAAATTGAACACACGGTTAAAAAGCAACTTTGCACTCTTGTATAACAAATAACTATTATTTTTTATTTTTCATTTGCGATTGTTATTTTTCCTACCATCCATAGAAAATACGATTCGTATTTTTAATATAACCGACTAGACCTTTCATAACGTTAAATGTCTGAAAGACGGAAATTTCCATTACACTGTGAAATTTCAACAGACCTGTCTTCCTTTCCACACTTTAAAAATATGAGGTCAGCCGCCCTTTCGTCGCAAGTTAAAATTACTTTCGTATAATTTTATAGTCTTTTATATTGCTCTTTCCACCATCCCTTCCTCCCTTAGTTCATTATCTTGCTCCATGACGTAGGAAGTAAAACGTTTTTACAGAATAAACAAAGTAAATATAATTAATCAATGTTCTTTGTCTTTTATTCGCATAAGCGTAGCGATTAGCGGAGCCGTGACTTGAAGACATTTGAACACCATAGCCTCATTCATATTCAGATGAAACAGGCCCAAGTATCATGTTATGTCATTGTCAGTTTCATGTCAACGCAAGAGACGAGAATAGAATTGAGAGACTTATTGAGGAATGTAGAAATTGAAAAACTAACAGAAAGGAATTCTTGCACATTTAATGTGTCTAGTCTACATAATTATGTATCTACGTATAATAATTATTGGGTACGGGCATAGTATAGATACCTTGTTTGCTCTTTCGCAACGTGAGCTTATTTCGTTTGATTTGACACATTATTACTCAACGCCGCTTGGTGTGTAACTGGTAATGATTAATACAGAGGGTCACAGTTCGCGCTCTGCTTATCGCTAAGCTTATGTTAAGTGAGTTTCGAACTTTATTTTGCCAGAGCACGCTCATTAGCTTTCTTTCGGTAAAATAAACACTTGGTACGGCGGCTATGGAAATTGAGGGGGTGTTGTGGAACGCACACAGACACTGAAGTGTTTGCAGTCTATTATTTTATCGTCAGCAGATTATTTGGACCATGTAGGTAACTCGTAGACATTTGTCTATACTAATATTATAAAGAGGAAAGATTTGATTGTTTGTTTGTTTGTTTGTTTGTTTGTTTGCTTGTTTGCATCGAATAGGCTCCGAAACTACTGGACCAATTTCAAAAATTATTTTACCATTAGTATCCTATATTATCCTTGATGAACATAGGCTATAGAATATTTTCAAAAATGTTAGGGATCTGTATGAAAACTTCGATAATGTAACCCCCCAAAGTGTGAAATAGATCCAAAAAAAAACCTTATTTGCGTTTACTGCGGAAATGATTGACAATAGAGCAAAGTGATGTACTACAGTTTTATAAAAGACATCAATATCTACAAAAAAGACGTGTGGCACTCGGAGACTGCCGCGGTAAAGCTATTGCATAACATTTTTTATCAACTTATGTATTTATAATTATTTATTTATTTATTTTTTATTTTATTTATCCTTTTTTCCTTTGTTTTTCTTTGATATTCAACTTTTTGAGCGTGGTGACCGATAAGAAAAGAAAAAGAAAAATTTTTTTTTTTTTTTTTTACATCCCTAGATTGCGGGGGAAGAGGGGGATTAGGCATGCGCAGTAACGCCGATACAACCAATGCCACCTATTGGCGAGTTGCTAAACTAAAGAGACAAGCGTGATATTTCAAAAAGTCATTAAAAGTTCTGCTATTCATCGATAGATGTCAAATTCTTTAACCTACCTATTTACCTAACTACGTAGTTAGCATTCCACACGTAACAGGTTGCAAGCCCGTCGTCGCTTTCAAGAATACTAACAGGTTTCCTCACGATGTTTTCCTTCACCGTTATAAGCACGTGTAACGCGCATATACATTTTTCGAACAGAAATATCCATTGATGCACGGCCAGGATTCGATATTTACCTAACTACATGAATTCAATAATTCAATTTCAAACTTTTTAGTCGATCATGTCTGTGAAGTACCACCTATTTATCGATAGTGGTAAAATAGCGCCACCTGCCAGCGGAATTGCGAACCTCTCAAACCCCGAGCTTTCGCATGAGACCGCGAAAAGCACCTATAATAACGTAGTATCATCAAATGAAACTAGATGGCGCTGGAATGCGAAAATCACTCTAGAGTCCGCGCCACCACTCAAGTCCGCTAGACGCGGCGTCGCAATCGCCTATTATAATGATGCCAGTAAGATAGCCATAATTTACCCCTTACACTAAAAGGGAGAGCGAACTAATGTTTACATTTTAAAACTATTTACTACTAGCAGTTCACTTCGACTTCGCACAGTTGTAATAATGAAGAATATAGGCAATTTTTTTATTTTTTTGGTTACATTATTGCTATTTTCGTGGGATCTCTATTTATTTTTATTTATTGTACTTACATTAATTTTAGACAGACAACGGAAGAGACTTTGTTTTATACTATGTAGTGATGTTATTCGCTCCTAATAAAGCTTTTGATAGATTAAATATTTTTTTAAATTGGTCCTATATTTTTTCAGTTTATCCGGTACAAACAAAAATATAAAACTAGAAATTTTATCTCTTTGTAATAGTAGTGTAGTTATGTAGGAAAACAATGAAATCAACCTAGTTTCACGATATAGGTAAATTTTATTAAATTATTTTTATACAATAATTATGGTCTTCATCATTTATTACTTGCATTCCAGACATATCGCTGTCACTTGTCTCTTGAAATTCACTGCCATGATCAGAATCAGTGTCGCTATCACTGGCTGTTGATATTATGAATTATGAATCTTTCTATTTCTTCATCTACCAGTCCATCATTTCTGAAATATTACAATTCTTTTTGAAGTGCTTGCTGCCACTCTTCCTTCTTTCGTAATTCGAGATACCATTTTCTCTGAAACACCTAAAATACAAAATAATTTAATTAGTGTTTTAATTTAGTCATATTTTACCTATTGTTAGACAAAAACTTATACTCTGGTATCCCTAAAATTTACCTGTCATGGCAGCGACTCTTTTTTGTATATTATTTAAAGGGATCAAAACGTCTTTATTCCTCTGCTCTAACTCACAAAACTCTTTTACTTTATGAATCATTTCACGAGCTGCACTTTTCACCAGTTTACGCGACATATTCACGCACATTTCAAGAAAATATTGGGAAAAACCATGGACGCTAATTTCATCGAGCACTCTGACATGAGATAAAATGGCGTTGCTGTCAAATTTAGTTTTGGTTTTCGTCGCGAGGAGTGGTGGCGAGGACTCTAAGCAGGCATGACATGAGTCATAGGGATGTAATATTGATTGAAAAAAATCTATTAATTAATAATCGATTTTTTGTCCCTACAAATAAATCGATTTTCCAAAAAATCGAATTATATGGTTCGGATCGCTTTCGGAGAGACGATCGATGGGTCGGTTCCCGTTTGTGAAGCGACTATTGGTCGGATCACGTTCGGAAAAACGATCAATGGTTCGGTTTGCGTTCGGAGACAAGACCGATGAGTCGGTTTCCGTTTGGGAGGCGACTATATGTAGGTTCACGTCCGGGAAAATGGCCAACGAACGATTCGGTTCGCGTTCGGAAAACTTAGTTTACAAAAATCGATTTATATGTGTAATTTACATAATCGATTTTTTAAAAATCGATTTTTTGAAATCCAAAAAGAGAAATCTCTAACACTCACACTCACGCATATTGCGTGAGTGTGAGTGTCTCGTAAAATTTTGTGTAAATTTTCGTTACGAAATTTCTGGATTCGGTCTCCACGCTCAAGGCCCGCGATAGAAGCTATGCAATAGCTTAAAAGTCTGTGATATCATATGTCTAACTATTATGGATCCTTAATAAAACTTCGATAATGTAACCCAAGGTGTAAAAAAATTAGCCATATAATCATTATTACACCCGTGCGACGCCGGGGCGGACTGCTAGTTTGTTTAGAATTTGAAGTTCCAAAACCAAATGACGGAAATGGAACCCTTATTCTAATATTCCATCAAAACTCAACTCGCACTACCTGTTATACAAAAAGTTGGTCCTATATTATGAATACAGACAAAGTATCTAATTTTCTGTCTGTGACACGAGGTTTGAAGAGAATACTAGTCGAAACCTTCGCGACTTCGTTCACGTGAAGTTTTTTTTAAAACCCAGCAAAAAAGCAGCGGCCGGCGAGTGCCAGAACCGAAATGCTGCTATTTTACTAGTTTAGTGTAATTAACTTTATATGTGAAGTAAAATGTTGTGATGTTATACATTTGCCTAATAAAATAAAACGAAGCATTTGCGTAACGATACATTTTTGAAATAAATAGTAGGTATAGAATTAAAACTATCGTGGTTGTTAATCGTTTTAAATAGAAATACGGCTAATTACCACGTTTTTCCTTTGTATTGCTGACGTTTCGAGACAATTCAGATGCTCTTCATCATGAGCATCGCCCGCGACCGCGATCAACGGCAGATCGGCGAATACTCAAGTATTCGCCGATCTGCCGTTGATGAAAAGATGAAGAGCTTCTGAATTGTCTCGAAATGTCAGCAATACAAAGGAAAAACGTGGTAATTAGCCGTATTTCTATTTAAATAGTAGGTATACGACTCGTTGAGTTGCAAAATGATACATTTGCGGAATGATATATTTGTGGAATTAATAGTGTACGAAACGTTGGTTTTGAAATGAAGATTTGCGTAACGTTTGTCGGTGAATCATTAGTGAACCCGGGAATTCATTTCTCAGTGCATCCCAACATATAAAAAAAATTCACTCTTCAAATTTCAAGTTTCTTGGACCATGTGCGTTGATAGATCAGACATTCAGACAGACAGTAACGGAAGAATTTTATATATTTCGACTTTTTCTCTTGTATTAGTTTTTTTTCTTATGTCACACAAATTGAGCCACTTGCCGTAAATATGTCCAGGATCTAGGCGAAGACAATAGAAAAGCTAAAAGGTGAATGTACCGTACCTACCTACAGTTTGGCTTTCTTCGTAACCTTCTCTTTTAATTTTGTAACGCCAAGAATACATATGTTTTTTTGACTATACTTTCGTAAAATAAACTTTTCTCGGGTCATTAAGCTAGCCCTGCAGTTGTTGTTCAATCATAATAAAGTTTCTATATAAATAAATTTCGGCGGACTTTAAACACAGCGAAATCTAGCCCCAAACTAATCAAAGCTTGTACTATAGGAACTAGATAACTGATAGAATACTTATATACTTTTTAAATACATAAGTACTTATGATACATATTAACACCCAGACACAGAACAAACATCTATGTTCATCACACAAATATTTGCCCTGGGTGGGGATCGAACCCACCACCTACAGCGCTGAAGACAGAGTTACTACCAACTGAGCTGTGAGGCCAGATATATATAGCTAGTATTATACAAGGTGGTATGACTCCCTTTGGGAAAATCACCGAAAGCACTCCGGAAGGTAATTAGAAGAAAATTAAACTCTCTTGGGATTATAAGTTAAAGTAATCAGTGTGCTCTGTATCCAACTTTCCTTTCAGCTAAGTGCGGGAGATGTACCTCAAGCAGATCGATGATCGTGCGTTGAATCACATTTTAAAATTCAATTTTAAAAATTATAACTAAGATCCATAAAAAAAAAAATCCCCAAGTACGGTAGACATCTTCTCAGATCTCCAGGCGCTTAGTTAGATCCTTTGAAGATTTCTAGTGCGGGTAGTCAGAGGCACTGATATTTGGCACATGCCCACATTTTGCAGTAGTTAGTAGTTAGTACCTCTACCAGATCGATGATCGTGCGCTGAATTACATTTTAAAAATTAAAACCAAAATCCATCTTCATATTTTTTCTTCTTCTCTTCATAAGTATAAGGAGTTTTGTTGACTTCTTGTCTTATGTTATGTGATACATGAAAGTACACACACCTACTCACAAACAGAATACCAATGTAATAGATCTATTCGTAAGTATTATACACGAAAGTTACCGTGGAACTGAACTCATCTGAACTAAACCCTTCAGCGCAAACTCGATTATATTAAAGATAAACATTAACCTCTATTTATCTCTATGAAGTATGAAGCCTAGTCTGACCGCTGCAGTAAAATAGGTACCTATTACCCTCTGTGGATACCACCAAATTTTCTGCATGTAGATAGTAGACCTACTGTTTTATAATAAACTAAATAAATATAGAGTATGAATGCTGGTGTGTATCCGATTTAGTTGTGACTTTGTGACAGAGAGACGTTCGGTAGATGATTGAATGACAGTATCCGAACGTAAAATATGAAAGAGGCGAGTGAAAGAATCCTTTAAAAGATGGCGATATACGTTATACGACGGACGACGAACGACTTGTAATATTTTTCTAATTAAAATACAAGCAGTCAAAATTGCCAATTTGTTTTTTTTGCTTCCGCTATCCCACATAAATAAATAAAATAGTAGGTCAATATACAACCAATAACTAGAATTTCTCCTTTAGAACATCTTTTTTAACCCCGTAGAATCCTGCTCAACCTAACTACCTACTGACTTTGGTAGTAGGTATTTCATTTCAGCCAGCTCCTATTTGGCACAATGGATCAGCATTGCCGTCCAGCGTGGCTATGCCGCCAGTATCTTGGGAACGCTTCCTACTGGTAGTGATCTGGATCAGTAGAGCTATCTATAGACTGTTTGCAGCGGTCTTTATATGGTTCAACTGGTTCTTATGTATTTTGTAAATATTCTGTAATATATCAATATTAGTTGTTATTGAAATAAATTCTGGTATACATAAATATTCAATATTCCAACATCTGTGGGTTTCATGGTCTGGATTCCGTCAATTTACGAACATAAAGCGTGATCATCCTGGATAAAAAGTAGTTTATTTCACAGAGCATCTTATTTGCTATGTAAATAAGACCTTATAATAAGCTCTCGGTATATTACGGCCGTCTTAGGAAAGGCTTAATAAGGTACGAAATAATATCTAATGCGAAGGAATAATCATACGACATAAAGCCGGATTCACATGATAAGAAGCCAGACAAGATAAAAGGCACAGTATACATATACGACAGTATCAAAAGTTCGGGTTTTTTATGTGTGTAGTAGGGTAACACCAACTTTATTGCAAGTTGCAGAGTGCTAGTAATATTTGTTGCTTGAGATTTGGCTTAATATTTTTCAGATGTTACAATTTTTGAATCTATTGACTGCGAAGATAATATTTTCTATCTTCATCATGGTTCATGATGGTTCATATAAATTGTATGGCGAGCGATATTTACATCAAATATTATAGCATCTATTGGATTTGGGACAACAATTTGACAAATGTTTGTTCTGTGTCTGGGTATTATAATGTGTTTTAAGTTCAAATTCAAAAATCATTTATTTCAATAAAATCACAAGGATCACTTTGAAACGTCTTAGGAACTAGGTGAAGCTACGCCGATTCCACGCGACCAAGCCTAGAAGAATCAGGCAACAAACACGGCTTGGGGTACCTTTTTTTTTATGATCCTTTCCTTAATGCTATGTAGAGCTTCAGTGTGGTGCCAATCGAACAAGGTGAAGGCTCAAACAAGAATAATAATTAAAAGTACCTACTACTCAAGTACGTACAACAATAAAAAAAATTACTAAAGAGCTTCAGCACAAATTCAAAAAGCAACACACGCTACACTTGATTTAGAATTAAAACTTACAGATAAAATAGCTATTTGCTTAAGAATAATTAAAGTAGACAAATGTTACACAAAATGAAATTAAGTACCTAAATTAATATTTAGCTGTCGAGTGGCAGAGCGACATCAGGCCACGAGGATTTATCATTTATATAATCATCTACAGTATAATACGCTTTGTTTATAAGATTATTCTTTATGTAGGCTTTAAATCTTCTAACGGGAAGTTTTGTTGCGTTTTCTGGCATTTTTTGTAAATACATAAGTATGTATTTACAAAAAAAATAAGTATTCTATTAGTTATCTGGTTCTCATAGTACACGACGTTTTGCTAGGGGCTAGATGGCGCTGTGTAAAATTTTTATCGATATTTATTTATTTATCTTCGTTGTCTGTGACGCCCTTTAAAACTGTGTTACTCTTCTGGTTCTTACCCATTACATTGACCAGGGCTTATCTCTGTTGGTTGTAGGTCGCTCGATACAGGACACGCGAGCTGAATATAAACTCAAATCGGGCTGTACTTTTGTTGCATTCGTAGCTTGTATCAACACGGCTTTTGGCATCAGATTGGACGTCATTGAATCGCTTGCGAGTTCGCAAATGATAATACAATGATAGGATTTTCCCTTTCTTACTTAAATGATCAATAGGTCCTTTTGCGATGGACAATCTGGTCACTTTATAACGTCAGAATCTTGTGGTAGGTAACTTTAAGGACAAAGGAAGGGACCTTCACAAAAGTAATACATCTTCATCTCTTTTGAGACAGAAAAGCATTCTTGGAAACATCTGTTTTCAAACTTGTCATGTTTTCTGAAATTCACGGAGTGTTCTCAAAAGGGATAAGTAATTATATTTTAAGGGATAAGTACCTTTCCAAGTATATTAAATATAATGAAATCAAATGAAAAACAAAGGCCGTTGCTACACATCCTTTCAGAATATAAGCAAATAAGCTTAGCATGAATTAGCAGTGTTCTTGTAAAGCGGCTCACATTGTTTGCACGGGTTTTTAGCAAATGGAGTCGTTTTAGCACATTCGGTTTGTTCTTTGTTCAATTGATGGAAGCACTTAGGACACGTCCGTTTTAACATAAACAGGACTGTGGGGGTACAGGTTCATATGTTTTTAAAGCTTTTTTATAATATTTTTTTATGTTGATTCTACGGTTATAGTACCTACCTAGGTTAGTCTAACTACCGTATTCTAAGTTCTTTTTTGCCTCACAGCTCAGTTGGTAGTAACTCTGCCTTCTGCGCTGTAGGTTGTGGGTTCGATCCCCACCCAGGGCAAATATTTGTGTGATGAACATAGATGTTTGTTCTGTGTCTGGGTGTTACTATGTATAATAAGTATGTATTTACAAAAAAAAAAGTATATAAGTATTCTATCAGTTATCTGGTTCTCATAGTACAAGCTTTGCTTAGTTTGGGGCTAGATGGCGCTGTGTGTAAAGTCCGCCAATATTTATTTATTTATTTTATGGCCAGCAACATTTTATTTAAAAAAACTCGTCCCCGTTAGATAGATACCTACAAAGAACAAAAAGAAAATACATTTATTTACTCCACGAAAATAAAACAATGAATAAAAGAGAACAATAGGTACAATAGACAGGAGATTGCGTCATGTGGGAGCAAATAGGTCCCAGTCTCAGCATTGAGCCGCACAGCACCAGAGAATAATCCTACAACCTACAGCTTACGAGCAT
This sequence comes from Hydriomena furcata, assembly GCA_912999785.1. Classification (NCBI taxonomy): domain Eukaryota; kingdom Metazoa; phylum Arthropoda; class Insecta; order Lepidoptera; family Geometridae; genus Hydriomena; species Hydriomena furcata. Next base: position 4,309,473 of record OU538824.1, read on the forward strand.
ATGCAATTCTTATAGAGATAAAAACTTTCACACTAGATCCCGAGTAGGTTTGTCCAATTTGTCAGCATCCAATTACTAAGATACTAAGCACCATAATAAATTAACTTTACATGCCCATAAGACTCGTTTTGAGTTATTCAAGCACAATGGAACTAGAACTAAACAGTAATGTATGAGCTTGAAAGAGCCCAGGAATGGGACAAATAGTGCTCTTTCAATGTTAGGACAAAGGAGCTAGTGGGCGGTTGGTGATATTCTGACGAACGATGTGAAAACGATAATAAAAACTTGCATTTTCCCAAAACAACTAATAGAAGATAATTTTTGGCAGACGTCTGGTCGTAGAGCTCCTGTTTTTCCTACATAGCTATCTTAATTCACGCGCTACAATTTTTTGGATGACGATATCTAATTACTACAATTAGCAACTAAATTTACGGCTTTAAACATACATACTTCTTTTTTGGGGAAATATTGCGAGTGAGAGCCGCGTGGGCCACATAAGATCTGAAGGTGGGTTCGAATCCAAGTTGTGCCACTCCACAACAGATATTGGTGTACGTAATTGAATAAGCTTTGGGTTTTCTTCTTCATTGTTCTAAACACGTAATAATAAATGCGTATATAAATATACGTTTATGCAGTTGGGATTCAAACCACGATCTAGCTAGTAAAAAATAAAGAAAGTAAACTTCACACATGATATGACGTTTAAACTCCATTTATTTCTCGTTGGTCAGAATAAGCGCAAGCTTAGTTTTATCTAGGCAGCAGCAGACGTCCAAAGTGATTAAGATAATTACTGGCCATTCCTCTTGCTCATTGAGATTCAGGGTCATTGACCCGACTTGTGGATTTCGGTGATGTAATTAGTTGAAGTACCAAGCCTAACATAGCTACCGCGTTGAGATTAAAATTAAATAAAAATAGTTTTTAATTGTTTTAAACCATTGTCGACAAACGTTGTGGAAAATAACTCTCTATTATTATACCTCTTCTTAGGTTGTACGAAATTCTAAAATGTATCTGCGATTTGGTTACTCTAGATACCAAAGAGATTCCATGCAAAAAGTCTATGTTCATGAAAAATGCAGAACAGAGTGCGGCACCAAAAAGTATCACCAAAAAGTATTTTTATAAAATGTTTTTTTTAAAACTAACTAAACTAAAGTAATTGCACTATTTGTGCATTTTCAATGAACATAGACTTTTTGCATGGAACCTCTTTGGTATGTAGGTAGATAAGGAACCAAACCGCACATACTTTTCAGAATTTCGTTTTATAAAACACTAGCGACCCGCCCCGGCTTCGCACGGGTAGCATGTTATTATACATATAAACCTTCCTCCTGAATCACTCTATCTATTTAAAAAAACCGCATCAAAATCCGTTGTGTAGTTTTAAAGATATAAGCAAACATACATACATACAGACGCGGGATGCGGAAAGCGACTTTGCTTTATACTATGTAGTGATAGTGAAGAATTAATGTCATTGCTAATTGCGTCGCAAATGTTTAGCAAAAACATAAACTTTAAGTTTGGAGGGCAAGGTGTTTCAATGACATCATTAAAATTGTTTTAATTTGATTTGCTTATTGAAATCGGCGTATCATTAATCGATATACAAATATCCATTATTATGCATCGATAAAATCATAATGAATTCACGCTGGCTCATTTACATTCAAATTGGAGGCGAGGCGAGACAAACGTGATTATATTATAACAGACATGTATTTTATGCAAACGAGGTAATAACCAGGTATAACATGATGTAATGATAAAAAGTTTGTTTGTAAAACGAAGGAATACCTACAATGTGATTTATTGGTAGATTATAAGGGATATTTGTCGAGATAAAATAAATCCAATTTTTAAATCTATGAAATAAACCTATATACTAAATTGCAACGAAATCGGTTCAGTTCTTACGAGGTGCTTGAGTAACAAACTTCTAAACTTTCGCACTTTTAACCGATTTCAAAAAAAAGAGTCGGTTCCCTATTCGTTGCCTTTTTTTAATGATTTTTCACGTATTTAAACTTATAAAAGAGCATCGCTGAGATTCTCACGAGGTTTTTAATTATTAATGAAATTAATAAAAAACTCAACACCAAATATCAATAAATCTTATTATATTCAGTTCATCCTAAAAAGATAGATTTCTACAGATAAGGCGGTCTTATCGTAAAAAAATTATGCTCCACCAAATTGTCCCCTGTGCCCTGCACCTGCACAGGAGATGACCTCATTAACGCCACCGAGGATGGTGTGAAGATGGCAAAACTCCTCGTTGGGGCACATTGTTAAATTACCTACTTATTAATTTTAAAATTACCTACTTTTTACGTAAGAAAAAGATTGATACGATAAGTATTTGTTTTTTTAAGTTTTTTATCAATTTAACTTTAAATGATTTTCTAAAATAAAAATCCACATCGGATGACCAGTTAAAAAAATATTGCGTGTACATACATAAAACAAAAAAATATACGCGTCGAATTGAGAACCTCCTTTTTCCGTTATAAAAGCTAACTTAGAGCATTATATCGTTGTAGTGATTCACAAAGCTATATAACATCACAATCACCATCTTAGAATTTCAGCAAACCCAAGTAGAACCAACAAAACCAGTTCTTATTTATTACATTGAGATTACCGCATATTGTTCTGTGCGAGCGTAAATATGAAACACTTGTAACGAGCCCCCATTGTTGAGTAGCTCGTGTCCACTGTCACAAGAAATATCGTCACGGATGTTTTACTGGACTGGAGACTATGTCCCTTGTTTGCAGAATATAATGAACTTATTCTAGACTAGAGAAGATGAAGAGTACTACACGAAAACTAGCTTACGATCGAGGATTCGAACGTGATACCTTATCCAGTATCGTATTTGTTATTCCAGGATATAGGTAACCAATAGTATGTAGGTATATTCCATGTTTCATCCGAATCCTTTTGGTTGTTTGGGCACGATTGAGCACAAAATACCCAAACAACTTTTAGATTTATAATATTAGGTAAGCAGACAAAAACAGTCGAGCTTTACCTAGTCGTTAGATGAAAGTTGATGTAGTAGAAGTAGAAACCAACTTTGATGATTGCGTTTTTAGACCCAGGCGTTTTTTTCTCAGACTACGACTCTCACTCTCTCTCTCTCTCACTTCAATGGAAACAGTTCATTCAGTTTAAAGATTTGCCAGAATATTTTCTCCCACTTTATTATTGTGTCACACAGTATTGTGTCCACTTCGCGACACTTTGCGTTGGCCACGCTCCATTGGTCTCCAGGTCCCAATCTACAACTCGGTACAATAAAATCGGACTATTAATTTTATGAATAAAGTATAAATAATTTTACTAACTACTAGCCGACCCGTGACAGACGTTGTCCTGTCAAATTTTAATAATCGCATAGGAAAAAGCAATTTCAGCAATTTCCAATTTTTTCCCTACAAACGTTGTACTGATAAAATTAATTACAAATTTTGATAGAATGCGTATCATTCATTAGTCAAAACTGCGATGCTATGACGACTAAATGTTTTTAATCTGTGATGTCAGATTTGTTGCACACCAGCGCCATCTATACCAAAATCATCCTTTTTGCGTTTTTTCATCATTTAGGGGGTTGTTTTTCGGATTATAAGTTCCTCCTTTATTTATTCTGATTTTTTATCTACAGCAACTTTCATCTTAATCCGTTTTGTCGTTTATTTTTGAATAGGGAACAAACATAGCAGCCTTATCACAAACTTTCGCATTTATAATATTATTAGGATAGACTTTAAACAAGTTTGTTTGCTTAGTAATTCACTGTCAAAGTTTCAAATGTCCAGAGCCGGGGTGAGCACCAAAACCGGGTATATTGCCCTACACACATCTTCAGAAACTTTTGCATTTCTAATATAAGTAGGATAGTAGATTTACCATAAAATTAGAAATCGATAACAAAGTTCTAATTTCATAACACAATTCTCGCGCCCTCGGATCGGTTATCGAACAAGAGAATCGTAATTTACTTTTAACTCGATAAACACGCTTCTAACTCAATTTCGTGTAAATAATCGCACGGAACTGTCTTTGTTTGTGCTCGGTGCTCGTAAACTCGTAATGGGATCCGCGCCCATGTATGTACCCCTACAAGGGTTACAAATCAAAATAGCCGAACAAGTCTGCGAAAAGACGGCCAGTTGTCATAAAAGTCCGGGGTATATTAGATTAAGTTTTTTTAAGATAAGCTTTTGTAAAATCCTTCTTCGAGCTAGAAGTCAAAGCTGCGCGCTATCACCTATCTATCACTTAAATTACATTGTCATTGATACTTGACAGGTATGAAAAGTTTTTATTCAATCGAACAATTTTCGAAGGAGTTCCGTTGTGAGTGTCCGGGGTTGGTGGGTTCCGGTTTTAAATTCAGTGCAACTGATTTGACCCAAACATACATCACACAGTTGAATTCAATAAAATAGCCGGACGAATACTGTGACGCCTCGCCCCTATAGTGATTTGTAATGATTTTAATACAAAAACGATGGTTGTGGAGTATGGTGTTATGCACACCCCAAGATTTGTATTATGGTCCTCAAGCGTATAATTCTCAAGTAATTTATGGCAAAGCTATTGTTTAGTAGGTTGTGTATGCATGTAAAACGATAGGAATATTTAAAAATGTCCGTTTTATTAATGTTATAAATACGAGAGTTTGTTACTCAATCATGTAGAAACGCTGAACCGATTTGAGTGACTTTCACTGTAATACCTGGGACATATTTAAGATGGAGCAGGCTTGTTATTTCTCTACAGCAAACACATGATCAACACGCGGTACTGACTAAGCCATTGATTGCCTAAAAATGTTTTCCTTCACCGTTTTGAGCACACACATTTTTCGAAGAGAAAAATCCATCGGAACTTCAGATCGAAGGTAGAAATTAGGTCAACACAGCTCTTGCGAATGTGTAAGAGTGGAATTTGATCATTTGAATACCACGCTTATACTAGGTAGGTGCTCGTAGTGGTAGGTATATCGTGCAAAGGGGGTCTACGCTTGAAAACGATAAACGTATCGGGACAGACGTCACATCGTTTCCAACTATATTTTGAAGAATGGAACGACCGACATCACCGACATAACTTTTGACAATTGACATCATACATTCTACTATGACAGACGACGATAGGTTTGGTTGAATATATCGGAGCACTGTCACTCATCTTCCTGCCCTTATCCCACTTAAGTGGGGTCAGCTCAACATGTATACTTCTTCCATTTCCCTCTATCAGCCGTCATCACTCGCTCTTTTCTTGCCGATGTCATCTTTCACACAGTCCATCCATCTTTTCTTTGGCCTACCTCTACGTCTACATCCATCCACATTCATTCTTCTCGTTACATGACTTTCTTCCCTCCTCATAACATGTCCATACCATCTTTTCCACCTCATCTTTTCCGTCACAGGCGCCACTTTCAAACTTCCTCTTATATAGTCATTCCTTATCTTATCCATCCTCGTCACTCCACACATCCATCTCAACATTCGCATCTCTGCCGCGTGCACTCTTTTTTCATCCGTCCCTTTAGCAGCCCAACATTCAGATCCATACAATACGACAGGTCTAACGATAGTTTTATAGATTTTTCCCTTATCGGACTGTCACTGTCGTCGATAATGTCGAAATCGTTTTACATAGTAAGGTCCCAGCTGATTTTCCAATTTGTTCTGTTTGAATATCCACTTCCCCAAGATCAGAGTATTATTCAATAGTAGATGCAGTTCGTGTTTCAATTAGTAACAAATGGATTTCGCATTACAATTACACATGGCATTCTGCTCACTGGATATTTTCGAATTCAATTGTTGCTTTCGTAGTTGTGCACACTGCGCGCTGCGGCTATACTCGTAGGATTTGCTACGAAAACGCTTAAAAAAAGAGGAGGTTATCAATTCGACATGCATATATTTTGTTGTTGTTTTTTTACGTATCACCTCATCACCGCACATATCTTTGTACCTGGTGACCCGATTTCGATGATTTTTAGGGTTCCGTACCCAAACGGTAAAAACGGGACCCTATTACTAAGACTTCGCTGTCACAGGGCTGTATCTCATGAACCGTGATAGCTAGACAGTTTAAATTTTCACAGATGATGTATTTCTGTTGCCGCTATAACAATAAATACTAAAAACATTATATTCATTGTTTGTTTTATGGGAATAGAATAAACATGTTATTTTGCCGTTTTTTATAGATAATGGTACGGAACCCTTTGTGCGCGAGTCCGACTTGCACTTGGCCGGTTTTTTTTCTAATGTGTTGATGATTGTTCCAAGTTTGTCCTATTTACGAGTAAATAATTCCTTTTTAAAATAGTTCCTTAATAAAACTTCAAAAACGAATATCGTCCCTTGACTTTTCAATTGGTCGGAACATTTTCTTCTACATAATTCTATAGTACCATGGTTCACGTAGTCAGATTAGCACAAAACTGGAATCCTACTATGGAATCAGAAATAATTCCTCGCTTATTTATATCTTTACTAGCCGACCCGTGACAGTCTTTGTCCTGTCAAATTTCAATAATCGAATAGAAAAGACTGAATGTTTATAGTCTGTGATGCCAGATTTATTGCACACCAGCACCATCTATACAGAAATCATCCCTTTTGCGTTTTATTATCGTTTTGGGGATGTTTTTAATTGTTTAAAGTAGTCTATTATTTATTCGGGCATTATATCTACATCTACAGGAAATTTTAACTTAATCCGTTTTGTCGTTTAGGCCTGATTGAGGAACAAACATACATACAAACTCACAAACTTTCGCATTTATAATATTATTAGGATTAAATCTTGCAGTACAACACCACCCTTATCCCTCTCGTTTAATCCAAGCTTTGTGAAGCCGCCTGCTCTGCCATATGGCATCTTACAAAAGACCTTTTGACAAAGATTCGACAAAGCGAGGTTTAACTACATTTGATGACGATGTGATTTCACGGGACTTAATACAACTGGTGTGAAATAACAATAGACGCGACACAAATGATATTAAAGCGTTTATTGATGTGACGGGTGCTGATGTGTTGAATACGAATTGAATCAATGTTTACTTAGAAATTGTGTGGAAGAATAAATATTATGTTGCGAACTTGCTAGAAATTATTATCGTTATTGGTAGCCAGCACAATTTACACTAATATAATTTAAAGATTTCTATTTGTATAGCATTATATTTTATTTTATGTAGTTATGTTTGTAATAAATAAATTAAAAAACTACGGCACCAATGTAAAAAAATCTTTCACCTATCAAAAGCTACTAAGTTGAAATTTGCTGTAGATGTAGATATAATGCCCGAATAAATAATAGACTACTTTAAAATATGAAAAACATCCCAAAACAATAAAATTCGCAAAAGGGATGATTTCTGTATAGATGGCGCTGGTGTGCAACAAATCTGACACATACTAAAAACATTCAGTCTTTTCTATTCGATAATTTAAATTTGACAGGACAACGTCTGTTACGGGTCGGCTAGTAGCATATAGGTTACTGTTTATCAGGATAAACATTACTCGAGTGATGCCGTTGGCAAAAGTTAGTATGTTATTTTTTTCAATTGGAGGCATTTGAAAATTTCCGCATCATTTCATTCCGCCGAAAATAAAGGCAAACACAAAAGCCCCTCCAGATTTTCTCACACCTTGGAATATATCAGGGAACAAGTGGGCCGCATTAGTGGATTTGAATGCGCGCTTTGTTGTGCAAATCGTCCCCTTGGCTGTTGGCTCCTCTCCGCTGTAAAGGAAAGGAAATAGCTGAAAGAGAACACGCAGCGGTAAATTTAATTTCATCACTTTCCTCATGTAAGTGAGTTATTTATTGTTATTAGAAGCCTTAAAGTGGACCAATTTTATTTGCTAAGGAAATATTTTTGGCGTGTGTTTCACCTGGAGCCAGTTTTTGTTATGCATAAGTTTTCGTCATAATCAAATAAGTATATATATATTTATTTATTAACGGCGATAGGCTTGCATCCTGTCAAGCATGAAATACTAAAAAATGCAAAAGCAGGACAGTGTAGTTAATGTAAAGTTTCGACGTGCTTCTGACTTCTCGATTCGCGATCTAAAAGCGTCTAAGGATTGAGTCGATGACCCAATTTTCCAAATCCAAAGGGTAAAAAAATGACCCTATTACTAAGACTTCGCTGTCGGTCCGTCTGTCCGTCTGTTTGTCAGTCACAGGGCTGTATCTCATGAACCGTGATAGCTAGACAGTTGAAATTTTCACAGATTATGTATTTCTGTTACTGCTAACAACAAATACCTACTAAAAACAGAATAAAATAAATATTTAAGGGGGCACCCATACAATAAACGTGTTTTTTGCTGTTTTTTATAAATAATGGTACCGAACCCTACGTGTGCGAGTCCGATACGCACTTGGCCGGTTTTTAATCTCGTTGGTAATACGCCTCTTGATATTTATTATTTATTTATTTATCCCGACAGGTATTACCTCATTATTTATCCTGACATTCACGTTAATAACGCGCTATATGCCTATCCATTTGAAATATTAATAAATACGTGTTCTGAACGCGAAAGTAGTATGAAAATGACTAAAGAGAAACAGGTACCCATAGCTAAAACGCCAACCAGCATACATTACGACCATTTTAATGTATTTTCAAACTACATTTAGAATCTCATTGCTGGTTTCCTCAATAAATTAAAACTGTAATAAATCGCCTGCTCGTCTCATTCAGTTTCCGAGCGTACGTACCAAACTTACTATGTAGAGAGCTATGTATTCGTACCTCACGAATAGTGTTTAATCATAAATGCTATGAAACTCCATGAATTTGCAAATGCGAGCTAAGTAGGTATTTTAATATTTAAACTCGAGTTAGCTTGGCATACTAATAAAGTAATAACTTTAAGCTGGTTGTACGCGTAGGTACATACAAACTCGAACTCGAACTCGAACTCGAACTCGAACTCGAACTCGAACTCGAACTCGAACTCGAAAAACAGGACATTATGTACCTAGATATAAGTAGTTTATCTATATATAAATACTTTATAGAGACGAAGTTCAATATCAGCCTAATATCAAAGTTTTAGGACAGTTATAAGCCTCAAGACTGTCCTTTTAGTGCAACGACTCACACCGCCTACAAGCACCACCGTCTCAAAACAATACATATTGCGTGACATTGCATTATCTCCACACCCACATCTCAGACCACATCGTGTTTATTGCAATAGCCACGCCACACTTATTGCTGAAAAGGTTCCCTTCATAATAAAAGCTCACGACGCATTACTTTAATAAATTTTACTAGGTCTATCTTTCACACGCAGTCATCCAAATTCGGAATTTATTTGACCCGTACCGTGGAACCGAAGACAGGACCCTTGGCGCTAGTAAATCACTTTTAGGTACGTCACCCCCTAACCTGAATTTCACGCGGTTACGCATTTCGCATTTAATTTGATAATATCCTCATACGCGTAATATTAAAAGGAAGTCAAGTGAGAAATCATAAAAAATCGGGTAAAATTGATTCCCGCTTGGTACACACTATTTGGGAAATATCTATTCCTATTAAAGGACAAGAAGCTCTAATATATGCAGGAAAAACAAATTTATAATAAATATTGGCGGACTTTAAACACAACACCATCTAGCCCCAAACTAAGCAAAGCTTGTTCTATGGGAACCAGATAACTGATAGAATACTTATTTACTTTTTTTTTTGTAAATACATACATAATATATGTACATAGTAACACCCAGACACAGAACAAACATCTATGTTCATCACACAAATGTTTGCCTCGGGTGGGGATCGAACCCACAACCTACAGCGTAGAAGGCGGAGTTACTACCAACTAAGCTGTGAGGCCAGTCATTTAATTTTGTTAGTTTCAACCAGCGGCTTTACTCGCTTCGTACTTGGATTAGCCTAGACGTAGCCTATTTGCTATTCCATAGGCTCTATTTCACCCCCTTTTTAAGGCGCCCTACCCCCATTAAAGAAAGACACCAAATGCTTCAAAGACTGAGAAGAACTCATGGTAATTTAGTTAGGTTAGGTTAGGTTAGGTTAGGTTAGGTTTATAAATATATTCCAAGTTGTATCCAAATTAGGTCGTTTGGGCGTGATTGAAGAACAAACATTCTCACATAACACCCTAAAAACAATTCCTGATAAACTTTACAAACTTACGAAGTCTATTTATTAATAGTAAGTTCCTTCCTGATACTTGAATATAGAGCACAACTAACTACGAGATGTCCCCTCGTGTAAGGGCCTAACAAAATACTTACTCGAATATTCAGAAAAGTTCAACTGACCTTGCACTATGTCTTGTTTATGGCCAATAATATGTCAGCGAATTTGCGTGGAGTGGAGAAGGGACCAAGGGTTTCCCATATCTGTACCCATAATCGTGATAAACTTCAATTGATAAAAAAGAATTTGACATTTTTAGCACATTTTTTTCTCATGCAGAAGGAGGTCAGGATCGTACCTACTCGTATGTACCATGCTAAAATCTAGGTTAGCGTCATTTTATCTGCCTTGCAAAAGTTTAAAATTTTAGATGCATAATTATCAAAAACTTCCGCCAGAGACTTAGCTCATTGTCATCGTAGAGATTTCGAAGAGATTCAAACAATATCTATATATATACTAGCTGTCCCGACAGACATTGTCCTGTCAAATGTCAATAATCCCACAGAAAAAAGCACTTTCCGTTTTTCCCGATCTTAACGCCACCCTTATCACTTAGGGGTATGAAAAATAGATGTTGGTCGATTCTCAGACCTACTCAATATGCTCACAAAATTTCATGAGAATCGGTCAAGCCGTTTCGGAGGAGTACGGTAACTAACATTGTGACATGGCAATTTTATATATTAGAAGAAGATATAAAAATCAATTGCTGTTCGTTAGTCTCGCTAAAACTCGAGAACGGCTGAACGGATTTATCTTATCATAGTCTTGAAATGTTTGTGGAGGTCTAGGGAAGGTTTAAAAGGTGAGAAAAATTCGAATAATTGCCGTGAATACCCTAAAAACAGCCCTTTTCTTTTTCCCATACAAAAGTTTTCTAACTAAAATGTAGAGTCAATTTGAGCTTTATATTAAGTTTGATAATACGGTAACGGGAACGGGAACGGGAACGGGAACGGGAGGTTGCTTAGAACCAGGAGACGGACATAGGATACTTTTTGTAACGGGAATGGGAACATAACACAATATTTGTTAATTCTAAAGCGATACGAAGTTCGCCGGGTTAGCTTGTTTTCGATAAAAAAATACACTCGTAAATGTCAGACTCTTCAATTTATTGCATTTTATATCACCCTCAAACAAGGATATATTATCAACTTAGAGCCATACAGTAAAAGATTATCGCTGGATCATACGACAATTTGGCTATTAGGGATACTTTATACCCCAGCTCTATTGCTAAGACGGTGATGTGCCTCACAAATTCTGCACATCGGTGATCCATCTTAGCAGACCCCTGGCTGCTTAGCATACGTATTGCATCTCGACCATTTCTACCCACATATATCTGGTTCCTTACACCAGAGGTTCTCAACTATTTTTATCTTCCCACTACTATCCTTGCCATGCCATTGGTTTTGGCATATTACGTCAGCTTGATTACCAGGTTATGGTATACTCTTAGCTTGGGATCACTTTCAACTAACGATTCAAACCTTTATCTACCTTCTGCTACGGCCGATAATCCTACTCTCCTACTTATTGGTATTGTAAATTGAACAAAACGGTTGAAACGATTCAGAATGCAATCAGAATTAATATAGCTCCACCTGGATTAGTTTATAGGCAATGTTTTATCTAGGAACCATACGATCGTAGCCGCGGTTGGAAGTTATTGGAAAAAAGGGTAGATAATTAATTAGCCTCGAGAAAAAATAAAACAAAAGACACTTAGTGGACAGGAAGGGGTTTAATTTCCTCAGTGAAACGAGCTTCTTTTGTTTCCTTTATTGTATCTTTTTATGGTCCCTCAGGCTGGTGACAAATTATTACCCGGCTACAAAGAGTTTGCACATTGCGATGATAATAGCAAAGGTAAATAGACTATAGAAAAACTGCGTAGAGGCGTCGCATTTCAGCGATGTTTTATTATACAATAGTTAAAGTTGAGAAACGATGTGCTAGGACGTTTAATAAAGGGCTTTAGATGAATAGTCATCTCAGGCATGTTCTGAATAAATGTAGCACATACCAGTTGCGCAGCAGGCATTTATCTATACTTATAATAAATCTGTAGAGAGGTCAATTCTGTACATGAAATATATTTCCAAAATAACTATCAGGGGGTGATTAGGGATCGATACTGATGCCAAAAATGCAATCAGTAAAATTTTTGTCTGTCTGTCTGTCTGTCTGTCTGTCTGTCTGTCTGTCTGTCTGTCTGTATAACCGTTATAGAAACAAAAACTACTGGACGGATTTTAATGAAACTTGGTACAATTATTGTTCATACTCCTGAGCTGGTTATAGTATACTTTTCATCACGCTACAATCAATAGGAGCAGAGCAGTGAAGGGAAATGTTGGGAAAACGGGAGTAGTTACTGCATTTCTTAAGCTTCCGTCGCGTGTGCAACCTTAATGGTTAAAGCTACACAGAAATGATGTATGACGGAAATGTTCTCCTTAAAATTATATAAAAAATATCCCACGACAGCATATGTTTATCTTTTATGGTTGACTCACAATAACACGTGTAACTTAACGTGTAACGATTATATTTGACTACTCTTACGTTTACAACACTCTCAGTCATCCCTAATTAAAAAAGTTTACATTATTAACTATTCCATAAAAAAGAATCATAGAAATCGGTATAGAAACACCAAAGTTATACATGAAATACGCTAATAATAAGCCATCGCGCGTGAATACTGAATCATGCTATAAGGATTATTTTTGTATATAAGGTCGCGAACGCACAGGCAGGCGGCTTGCTTAGCGCCTAGAGGCTAGCGAGTCACCTAGCGAGTAGCTTCGTAAAACGAACATTCTCGAACGTTCGCGACCGGCCTAGCAGCTAGGCGTCAAGCGCGCAGTGCGGCCGGTCGCGAACGTTCGAGAATCGGTCGCCGCGCTCGACGCGTCTCGCGGCCGAAGGTATAAAAAGGCGGGGCGTCCGAGCGCGAGCTTCATACAATTTTTGTGTGATACTGCGCAACCGGACCCACCGTGTTTAAGGGTTAAAATGCATTTACAAATCTATGGAAATGTACAAATTGTACTCCAAAAATCTGGAATTGTACTAGAAGGGGTCCCGAGATAACTTTCTAGATGTCAAACGACGCAAGGAAATATGAGCTTAACTGCTTTGATTCAACGGCACGTTTCAAGTGCACAGCGGGCGATGACGTCTGCCAGTATTAAATAAAAACCAATAAAAATGTTTAATTTTTTTATAAAATGGTCAATTCGTTTTTTTACAAATAGCTAAATAAATAAAAGTGTAGTAAGCGGTGTTGGTCGAGTAGGAGGTACCTCGACTTTTAATTTTAAGGTCGTGGGTTCGAATCCCAGCGTGCATCAATGGATTTTTTGTAAGAAATAAAATCCAGTTAGTCCTACTTCCTACTAATATTATAAATGCGAAAGTTTGTGAGTTTGTTCGTATGTTTATGCCTCAATCAGGCCAAAACAACAAAACGGATTAAAATGAAATTTGCTGTAGATGTAGGTATAATGCTCGAATAAATCATAGACTACTTTAAAATAAGAAAAACATTCCCAAAATGATAAACAAAACGCACAAAAGGTATGATTTTGGTATAGATGGATCTGGTGTGCAAAATCTGACATTAGTCTTCATAGCAACGTGCGTTACTCTATGCGATTATTAAAATTTTGACAGGATTATTTTTTTTCTGTCGCGGGTCTGCTATAGGCAATACGCTAAAAAGTTCTTATTTCTTCAAGTTATACGCGGGTGAAACCGCGGGGTACAGCTAGTTCGTAATAAGTTGTGAGCTAATTGGTTACACGCACTGGGTAGAGCAGCGTAGGCCCCCCACTACAAAGAAAGACGACCTAATAAATAAAGGTTGATGAGAACTTTGTGAAGGCTAAGATTGGTAGCTCTAGAAATCTATGAGGTAAATATGCTGATGAAGATAATAGTTCGTTCGGATACATGAAAGCAAGCTAAAAAAGAGAATCACTACTATAATCCTCACGTACAGTACCTCTCGGATTACAAGGTGCTCTGATCCTTGAATTCATCTAAAAGGGGTAGTCAGAGACACGTCCAATCCACATTTTACATAATGCACTAGGAAGCTAGGTATCGCAAATCGTATGACCTATAAGAAAGAAGTAGGTACCTAATGTTTGATTGTCAGTTTGGATGAAGGAGGTAATCTTCGGAACTACTAAATCGGATTGATGTCGAAAATTGTTTTAGATACTAATAGGAAGTTGAATGCTATTAGCTTTTTAGATTTTGCGGTTAAAAACCGTGCAAAAATAATAAAACTTTTTTTTGATGTGACGATAATAATTATGTTTATTGTATTGAAAAACGCGAGAAAAAAAAATCAAAGCTTTCAAATAACAATTATTGTCGAAAACTTTCTTTTGACGAACGACTCAAAGTTTCTCTCCGTGAACGAATTAAATGAATTTCAAGTCATTTAAAGTCCATTTGCTTGTTATTTTTCATAATTAAGGGAGCTGTTTATGATTTAGTGGGTTTTTCATCGTGCCGGACATTTTTGCGCTTCTTCTGGTGATAAATAATGAAATTAGGGAGCTTACAAGCGCGGATTCATGCCGCGTTCATAATAGAATACCATTTTGTTTTGGGGGATTTTAAAAGCACTTTGAAATGTGTTTTCGCATATTTTGCAACACAGTTGTTAATTACGTGTTCTTATTAAATCAGTTTTCTGTGGAAAAATATTTTTCAATGACAAGCTTTTGTAAAATCATAAACCATCGAACCCCAGCACGTTATCACCTGTTACATCATATTATATTGTCATCGGAACTTGACAAGTATGCAAAGTTTTTACTCAATCGAAGTATTTACTAAGGAGTTCCATTGTGTGTGTCTGTTGAACAGCTTATGATTCCCTCATCAGATCAGCTCACTGTCACCATATTATTGCATTGACTGGCCTCACAGCTTAGTTGGTAGTAACTCTGCCTTCTACGCTGTAGGTTGTGGGTTCGATTCCCACCCAGGGCAAACATTTGTGTGATGAACATAGATGTTTGTTCTGTGTCTGGGTGTTACTATGTATAATAAGTATAAATTTACAAAAAAAAAGGTATATAAGTATTCTATCAGTTATCTGGTTCCCATAGGACAAGCTTCGCTTAGTTTGGGGCTAGATGGTGTTGTGTGTAAAGTCCGCCAATATTTATTATATATTTATTTATTGTTACCGAACTTACATAAGTATGCGAAATTACTGCTCAATCAGTTGGGGATAACTGCTTCAAAATTGAGTTTCAAGATTCCACCTTTTTTGTTATGTATGACCATGCATTATTTTTACTTCTTTTTACCAAGTGATCCGATTTCGAAGATTTTGTTCTATTGTGTAGAGTAGTCCCATTCAAATTATATTCATGTAGAAATAATAGTTTCTTCATAAAACTTAGAAAACGAATATCGTCTATCGTCGTAACATTTTTGTCGGTTTTCTTTTTATATATATATTATTAATCAATATAAATAGGATCACGAATGTAATCCCCAAGTACGGTAGACATTCTCTCAGATCTCCAGACAGTTAGATCCTTTGAAGATGTCTAGTGGGGGTCCAAACATTATATTTGGCACATGCATTTTCTTTATAGTTTTTTAATTTGAGCAACAACTACCTAACGACCGTTTAATGAGAAGCAAAGTTGCCTTAGTAGGTATTCTAATTCGAGCGCGGTTGGCGCGTGCCTCACGCCCGCTCACTAAATCATGAGAGAGTAATGGACAGGCCTTACGTGCCGGAATGGACTGCAATATGCCGCTGAATACCACATACTGGAGAAACGTCTTTCATGCAACAAAAATACCAACTAGGTACATCCATATTTAATTTAGTAATAGTTTCCGCTGTCGATTAAAAATATCTCATAATTCCACCCCAACAGACCTATTTGTCAATCGTGGCTCTAGTAATTTGGCTTAGAAATTACCATTGATAAGATATCGGCGACACTACTATACTTAGGTACCATTTTCCTTATCATAAAGTGAAATATGATTTATAGCTAATGTCAACCGAATGCCATTTAGATAACAACCCTATAGAAAAGATAAGAAACTAAACATTAAATAAAACAATAACCACTTTAGTTAAACAAACAAAAAGCAAGCACTTATACAAGCAATAATTTCTTACTCAACGCTTCTCCGTTTATATCTCGAATAATTTATCATCTTGTAACAAGAAATTGATATATGCTAGCAGAGAGCCTTCAGATCGTCCACATAAATCCCTTGGTCTTTACATGGTTAACCTTGAGATGAGACCATTGAATCCACTCCAAAATCGACCTTATTTCACAAGTAACAAAACCTCTTTTTCCATTCAAGTTCTGGGACAGAGATCTCGGTATGGTGCCAGACCCAACGGGAGGCATGTGGTAACTCCTTATTTACATACGTGTTTGTTTTGTGGACACCAATCATATTTTATGTATAGCTATTTATTTGTGTTATTTATGTTATTTTTTACGCTCTGAAGCAGACAACTTTATGTGCTGCATCGCTACTAAATTGGAAATATCGTCATAGACACAACTCATAGTCATAGATTCTTCTGTTTATGTTTTTTTATCATTGTAACAAGATATCTAAAAGCTAACAGAAAATTAGTATAATAGGATTTTTGGGAAAAAAATATCCTCCAGTTCCAACGAAGTACCATTATGATTATCATTTCATTTAGGTATAATCAGCATATCCACTGCTTGCTAGTGGAGTAGGTATATTTTTTTATTCTTCTGAGACTGACAGCTAGCTGACATTATCTAAATGTCAAATTCGATTCTTTTTTTAAATCGCACGATGATAAAGAATGCATGTTTTCTTTCATAATCATCAAATCATCACAGAAAAAGTTTTCGTAAAGAGGTTCTTTTATTATTTTACAAAACGCGGAGAAATATTTATTATACCAGGTAAACAGGTAACACTGGTATTACCTTCCTCTGGAGTATTTATTAGATTAGAACGGCATTGTAGCAGTCTAGCTCAGACGGGATGATTAATAAAGCCGTTGAGTTATTGCAGCGCTTGCTAAATATGCGGTGTCTAGAAAACGGGATAAAGCTTCGGTATACCGACAGTCGCGCAGGAAACGGAGGCCGTCAGAAAGGAAGTGTAGACGGTGGTGTTAAACCTGGGGCCTTACCACAACATCTTAAAGTATTATTAAAAAAGTAATACTCGCAGTGAGGAAATGAGAGTACAACGCGAGTAGTACTGTTAATATTATCTACTTTAGAGTTTGTGGTTCGCTCCCAGATGCCCATTCTTAGAGAAAGTCATATTTTAAGGGTCATGTTTTTACAAAATAGCCCCACAGCACCCATAAAGCTGAAAGCTCACCCTAAATATCAGTGTCAAGTGACGGTTCACACCTATATTCTGGTGATGGCCGTCGACGGTACCGTTATCCTAGGAAATCAAGTAAGTAGGTATGTGGTGTCTAGAAACCGGGAGTTGTAGCAAGGAGGGCGTAGTTTATAGAAGGATAATTAAATGCTCTGGGGTGAGCTCTTTTAGCAATTATAAATTTGGCTCTGTTTCAATTTTAAGAGACAATGGAAATAAATAAATATAATAATCTAATCTAGTTTTAGAATCTAACGACAAATTTTTATTTAGGTGTTACAAAAGTGGAATAACTTACATTTACGTCCAAGTAGAAAAATAATTAAAAGAAAGTTAAATATAAAGTCCGTCTGATCTTGGAGAGAAGGGAATAAATTAATAGATACCTACACTAAACTTACTAAAATACGAAAGTTAGATGCTGGTATCATAAAAAAAACCAGCCAAGTACAAGTCGGACTCTCGCACGAAGGGTTCCGTACCATTTCCAAAAAAAAAAACGGCAAAAAATCAAGTTTTTTTGTATGAGAGCCCCACATAAATATTTATTTTATTCTGTTTTAGTATTGTTACAGCGGCAACAGAAATACATAATCTGTAAAAATTTCAACTGTCTAACAATCACGGTTCATGAGATACAGCCCTGTGACAGACAGACGGACAGCGAAGTCTAGTAATAGGGTCTCGTTTTTAACCTTTGGGTACGGAACCCTAAAAATTAGCTAGAAACAAGTGCGATTTGTGATTCACTATTGTTTATGTAAACTACAGGAAGCCTACCTTCGAGAAACCTGGCATAAACAACTCATCACATAGCGTAAGAAAACAAACAAACGTATTTCCTTAGACGAAACCAACGATAATTCTTGCAACCCAAATGTTTTATGTCACCAGCAGTACCATTAGAGTTGCACGTGCGTTTCGGTTGTCAGCAGTGCGATTAAACTGTCACCACCCACCACCACGCACGGCTAATGTAAATTGTACAATGCACTGCACCGTATCAACTTCAGGGTTAGTACGAATATGAACCACTATCGTATCGACAACCTATCGTCCAAATGTCAAAAATGACACTTTTTGTATAGTAAAAGTGTCAGTTTTGGCATTTGGACGATACGTTGTCAGGTTGCTCGTGCTCAAGCCACTGGGAACTCTAACCTCTATACTTCTGTATTAATAATATAAATGCGAAAGTAACTCTGGCTATCTGTCTGTGACGTTATCACGGCGAAACCGTTGGACCGATTATAATGAAATTTCATAAGAGATAGTTTAAAGTCTTGGGACATTATTTTTTTTCCCAAAAACAATCCTGGAATAGAATATAGGATATTTTTAATACAGGTTTTTATCAGCTCGTGGTAGTCAGAAAAGCAGATACCTATACAAAACTAGCTTCTACCCGCGTCTTCGCTTGCGTGGTTCAAAATATTCTACTCGTATACTACTTCTCCAAGTTTCATAAAAATCCATTTGGTCGTTTTGGCGCGATTAAGCCACAAACATCCTCAAAAACTTTTGGATTTATAATATTAGGTAAGGTAGGGTCTAAGTAGGCACTACCGGTTGTGGTGCCTACACCCGGTTTTGGTCATTTTCAATTTTTGCAGTCAATAATTATGAAAATCTATAGTTACCATTCTGTGTCTATGGTTCGTTTTGATTAGTGACAGTTGTGATGCGTTACCTCTAGACTTGATTGACCACAACTAAATATTTTCCCGTTTTGTCTATTTAAATATGAATAATTAATAAATAAATATCGCCTCTTACAAAACCTTTCATTAACTTAAGAGATAGATAAATACTCTATTCTATATTGTTTAAAAATCGTCGTTTTAATCATTTTTTCAATAAAAACCGTTTAAAAAATTCAAATGTTGTTAAAATGCTTACAACCAGCGCTCCCATTGCTCTCACGCTCTCATTTGCATTGGCACAGTGTAAAAAGACTAATAGACTGTGATATTAGTAATATACCTTTATTTTTACTCGTATATCTGTACATACATATACATATTATGTCGGTTCTCATAGGTAATAAGAATATCACGCAGTGGTCCTTTTTCAGCCAGTAAATGTGTCCTCATTCCGGCCACTGTTTCCGTTCTCATCTCCATTTGTATTAATTCTCCATTTGTTTTGTATTGAGGAAGCGGTGAGGATTTAAGATGGTGCTGATTGGTAAATTGCCTGATGCTTTGAGATGGTTTGATCCTTTAGATGTGATCTGTATTTTTAATTAGTATGTTTAGAAATAATGGTTTCCTTGTCGATGGTGGATGAACATGTTTAGCTACATTAAAGGCTCCATGAACCATTTTAATATGTATTTTAATGTCAGTCTTATTTACATGTAGAAAATTACTGGCACGATAAGTGCATTCTTTTGTCTAAAGTCATAGTTCATTAAAAAGGTAATATAACCTTTTTTCACTGGACGCTTTGAATACTTGGGATATGATGCCTTATGCATAGAATAGCTTAAAGGATTTTTTTTATCTAGTCTAAGAAGAAATGAAATAGGATCACGACTGTAATCCTCTAGGTAGTAGACATCCTCTCAGATCCTGAAGATGTTAGAGGTATGTTTGGAAGTGACAAACATTCTATTTGGCACATGGCCACATTTTGCAGTACTTAGCATTCCAAGCGTAGCCGTAAACAAATGAACAACTAAATAGGATCACGACTGGAACCTCCAAGTACAATAGGCATCCCTCCAGATGTCTAGGCTTCAGATGCTCAGATCCATGAATATGCCTAAAGAGGGTAGTCAGAGGCACGTAAAAATATTATATATGCTGTAATTAAAAAAGCATTCTAAACGTGACAGCAGTATAGTAGCTATTAAATATTAAAAAATATTTTTCAATGACAAGCTTTTGTAAAATCATTTAAACCATCGAGCACCAGAGCGCTATCACCTGTCATATCATATATAATTGTCATCGGAACTTGACAAGTATGCAAAGTTTTTACTCAATCGAAGTATTTACTAAGGAGTTCCCTTGTGAGTGTCTGTTGAACAGCTCCTGAATCCCTCATCAGATCAGCTCACTGTCACCATACGAAGTTTCAACTCAATCGGTTGGGGATTACTGTTTCAAAATTGAGTTGCAAGATTCCACCTTAACAAACATATACATACATGTTATATACATACATTGCAAGTTAAATAAAAGCTTGTAAAAAGTAAAAGCTTTAGAGCAGCGCGCAAAAGTCGCGTAAACATTCTGACTCGATTCTACTCTATTAGTCGATTTTTTATAGATGTACATACATCGTTGCTTATCTTGGCCAATAAGTCGTAGATTTAATGAAGAAGGACTCTGCCCTGTTGAATAAAAGATACAATGACCTATATAGATCACTGATTGCAACAGTGAATCACTGCGGAACCCTCATCCAACAATGTTTCAGCTGATTTCGTTATTGTTCGCTCGACTGCGAACCTTAGCTAACTGTTATCTATTCTATGTTGTACTCCGAACTCCCGAAAGTAAGGAATTAGGTTACCAAGTCGGAACCATGATAATATCTTTTATATCGGGGTTTATGGTGTCACTAGTTTTTACCCGCGACTTTGTCCACGTAGATTCAGGAAATCCACTATCGTAAAATATTGAAATTCCTGAAAATCTAAATATTTTTTGTAAGAAAATTAGCCTGTTTTCATCCCAAGACTTTAAACAATCTCTATATGAAATTTCATGACATGCCCAGCGGTTTTGTCGTGTTAACGTCACAGGCAGACAGACAGAGTTCCTTTCGCTTTTATAATATTAGTGTAGATATTGAACAGCCCGCGACTTCGTCCATATGGACTTGTTACCTGAAGTTTCACGCAGTTCTTTCTTTCACCATATTGGTTCTTTAATCAACGGTTACCGGCCCTTCTCTGGATCATACCTCAATCTAGTCATGTGCAGGACTAAAAACTGACCAGTGACATAATATTTTACTTTTCATACCACCGTCCTCTTTTACCTCTATCTATCCTATCCATACAAAGATTGCCTGAAAGAGATCGCTCTTACCGATAAGGCCGCCCATTGTCACACTGATTTGTTAATAGTTTTGTGTCCTGTTTTGTATGTATTTTCTAAATATTTTTTGGTGTACAATAAAGATATTCTATAATAAGCAATCTTATGTGAAAGGTCTTGTCTTTCATATTGTATTGAAAAGTCGATTGTTAGCCAGTCATTCAGTAACCTCAGCAGTTTATATAGTTCGAAGCTACAAAAAGTAATGTCGCGGTTTGAAAGGAAACTAGCTATAACTCAACGGTAGTAAAAATTTAGTATCCAATTGTATCTTTCGCATGTACGATTTATGTTTATGGAATGGGGCACTTATTCAGGATGGAGATGGATTTTTTATTTGATTTGTTCTTAGTACCAGTAAAATGTGAGATATGAGTATCGGACGCAGCTCGTCAGACAGACAGTTGGTTGGCAGTGGT
This sequence comes from Hydriomena furcata, assembly GCA_912999785.1. Taxonomy (NCBI): domain Eukaryota; kingdom Metazoa; phylum Arthropoda; class Insecta; order Lepidoptera; family Geometridae; genus Hydriomena; species Hydriomena furcata. Next base: position 4,331,600 of record OU538824.1, read on the forward strand.
TAGCAAAGGAAAAGGTGAGCATAAGTTACAAGGAGTTTGAACAAAAGCCAGCACACATCTCCTACCAATTTCTGCTTGCCTGGTACTTTACCTTCAAATCAAAAACCTAACAAACCGGGCCTACCTGGCCTCTTGTTAGGTTCTGGATAGGTAAGGTACATGATAATTATAAATCAATATAATATTATTCTTGAGTAGCGCTTCGCAAATTATTGCTGTAATTTTAACTAAAGTATATTTTCCCTACCACAACTTCGTCGTCGGTAGAATATACTTTGAACATTTATATCTAGGTACCGACCGGAGATGGGTGAAGATGATAAGTATAAAAAAACCGGCCATGCATGTTTGTTGTATGGGATAAATATTTATTTTATTCTGCAGCAGCAACAGAAATACATAATCTGTGAAAATTTCAACTGTCTTGCTATCATGGTTCATGAGATACAGCCCTGTGACAGACAGACGGACAGACAGACGGACAGCGAAGTCTTAGTAATAGGGTCCCGTTTTTACCCTTTGGGTACGGAACCCTAAAAAACCAGCCTTCAGCTTTTATATGTATAGGGAGATGTCGTTAAGGCAGTTTCAATATTAGACAATAAAACTTTTGAACTTACTACAAAAAGTATTTCGCAGCAAATACGTCAACTCACCAGACAAAAAGCAACATTCAAACACATCCAAACAACTAAACAAATATTTTGTTACAGTTTTAACAAACAAGCATATAAATCTAAAACTTTCCCCTTCCGCAGCAGTCGGAAACTCTTCCGGTTTCACTTCCATCTGTAATTATCTGAGCTTTATATTGTCGTGAGAATCTAACACCGTTTCGAATAAACTATGAAATATTACTTCTATCTCTCTTTTCCAATTGAGGATTTGGGACGAGGGGAAGAGATGACAGTATTCTAATCGAGCTATGATTGAGTGCGTCGACGGTTGTTCAATAGAAAGAAGTAAGAATTTTTTGATACGGTATTATTGTCAGACGTAGCTATAGACAAGACATAGTAGGAGACCCAAACTCTATGAAAATTATAAGGCAATTTTTTAAACCTACAAACATTATTGCAATTTTCATGAGTATCTCTATTTTTTTTTAAATAAAATATACTTAACTAGCTGCTCGCCCGGCTTCGCACGGGTGGTGCCTGGATAAAACCATCTGAACAAAGCCTAAACATTTGGTTTGGATAGGTGATTGGTTCTTGAGTTGTAAAATTACAACGAAAATTGGCATTGCTTTTTATATATATAGATATTACTCACTGATAATATAGCTTTTGATAAGTAAAATAATTTTGAAAATTGGTCCAGTAATTTTTTAGTTTATCCATTACGTACAAATATACAAAACTATAATTTTACCTCGTTTAATGAATAGTGTAGATCTAATTTCGTACTCCACAACACCAGCAGCTTATTTTATTGATGGCTTGATAAGATGACTATCTATAATCATTGTTGTCAGTAAGTCAATTGTATTATATCAATATTTAACGGTTAAATACTTAACTGTAACTAATTGCTTTGATGCAACGCGCCTTTCAATTTTAATTCGGTGTAAATTGATGACTGACAGTCACGCTGACTTATCTGATTTATTTGTGGTACTGTAAGTAGGTACTTAGTAAATATGGCTACCTTTTAACCTTCTTAGAACATAAGTAAGTACCTTGGAAGTTTATTTCATAAAATCATAAACCAATTATTATAAACGGTATATGGTTCTAAGAAACACTTTGCTATGACATTTTTATACAACTTTACATGATTATAAAAAAAACATGGATATTCAAATAAAATCGCGTTATAAGTGTAGATGACATGTTGGTTGTTGGCGTTTATGTAAACCCATCAGTAAACATAAATTAAACGGTTTAAAAGCAATTAAACGCCACTGTGGAGTTAATTAAGTTAAACGTGAGAACAGACCCCTATTTAGGAACTCACTAATTCGTGTCATGTTATGCAAATAAGTGCATATGATTCGGTATTCGATTTGTTTGACATTAATCGAAAAAAGGTGTTTTGTTTAAGGGTAGGAATTCTAGATTTTGACGATCAAAAGTACTTATTACTATTTAGTATTTACCTACAGCCTACAGCAGACATCTTAGATCCTTAAGGCGAGTAATAAATGTTTTTGATGAATGCAGAATCATTTTTTCTCAATAACCGCAAAACATACAGTTTTGTTTGTCATGACAAAGATAACTTAAGGATATAATCTAGATAAATTACAGACAGAAACACGATTGGTGAAACTTTTCTCGATAGATTTAGTTTCCAAAGTTGGCTCTTCAAAAACACTAGTTTCGTTTTTAATCAAAGCTATGAATAGCTAAACAGTTTATTTTTATATAATTCGTAAGATAAATAAATAAATATTGGTGGACATTTTACATACATATGATACATAATATAATACATGATACATGTGATAGATAATCACTAGCTAAATAAATTACAGACAGTTTCTTTTTAAATTTGATGGTTTTCGAGATAATGCAGTTTTATCAATTTTTCCGTCTTATCCGGGTAGACTCAGCCCATACAAAACGTCAAAAATTTCACTACCTTAATGATACAGGGTGTGTAACGACCTCTCCCGAATACAGAAAACATAGGTAGAGAGCTACATTATAACATCTATACTAATATTATAAAATATTTCTGTATGTCTGTGACGATATTACGGCATTCACGGTCCAACCGCGCTGAGCCAATTGTTATGAAATTTCAAATAGAGATAGTTTAGTCTTAGGACAGACGTAGGCTACTTTTTTTTATACAAATTTGCCTTTATTTCTAGAATTTAAATTAATTACGATATTTTGAGATTTTTATATTGTTTCTCTGAATCTACGCGGGTATAAATTAAATTAAAATGACTGTGAATGAATGTTTATTTTGACAAAACATAAACAGAAGACAGATTTTTTGGTAGTTACCTAGGTACAAATAAAACAATTGATTTTAAAATGATTAGCCTCCTGTCTTTGTGGGTCAAAATATAAGCTAGTAACTATATAAAATAGCTTTTGTCTGATAATTGATTCACTCTATTCATGTTTACAATAGGAAAATCCATTGAAGTACGGCTAGGATTCTATCCACGATCTTTGGATTGAAGGTAGCTACCGCTTGGTCAACACGGCTTTGAAGATCCCATATTAGGTATTGGTATGTTGCACTTTTCTTCACTCCTCGGTATCTGAAATATATACGCAGGTGAAGCTGTAAGCATATCGCTAGTGTTGTTTAATTTTAAGGAAGTTCGCGGAATCCAAAATCTGATTTGACAAGAAGCACGCGCTAACAATATTTACGAGAATTAAAGACCCCTTAAAGCTGCCGCCAATTTAGTTTCTGCGAATTTAGCGTTTTCTTTTGAATATTCTACGTGGAATTCCAAGATTTATTAAGTGATTAAAAAGAAGCCATTTCTGCAAATTAAGATTTTTTTCTTTATTTATTAAAATATTTTTATAAACCTACTAACTTTTACCCACGACTTCGTCCGCGTAGATTGAGAGTGTATGAAGGTATACTGATTTGATTCGACTTTATCGTAAAACATTGATATTCCGGAAAATAATAGGAACATTTTGAAAAAAAAAGGAATATGACATTTCATCACAATCGGCCCAGCGTTTTAGCCGTGATAACGTACATACAGACAGACAGAGTTACTTTTGCATTTATAATATTAGCATCACCTGTCCTTATTAATCACGTATAGATGACGTGATAATTTACCTCTAATTTACCTATTTGCCATCTTGTCTCCGCTTTTGTTTGGTGGATTTGGCCTTTCTCTTTATTCATACTCTATAAATGTAAAAAAATATATTTATTCTATTAAAATCAATTCTAAACTACCACATAAATCAGTATTTGTTTAAACGTCTTTATAATCTCAACAAAGAGATATAAAAACTAATCTGTCACATTAACATCTGCACAACTCTACTGTTAAATGGTTCATGCCTAAGTTATTGGTTTCTAATAGGGTTGTCAGCCAATGAAACTATTTTTAACTGACTTAAAAAAAGGAGTACAATTTCTATTAGAAATTCAGTAGGTGTATATATTGCAATCTATACAACATTTGTACGCTAACCGCAGATCACAGTGCACACAACATTTTTGTAACAACTTTATATAACCTGTGTTTCACAAATAAAGATTTTGAATTTGAATTTGAATTTGAATTGCGTACGTACTTTTGCCGTTTACTCCATAGTAGCCGGTTCAATTTCAATGGTTTTTTCGTTATCTTATGGAAGTTAACTTAATTTTTTTTTTTTAAATTTTCGTATAGGTAGCTTTTGGTATTTATTTTAGTCCAAAAATGTACATTGTTTACTCACGTAAGTAAGTGTATTTGAAGATTACTAAATTATTTTGTTATATCTATTGTTAATTGTTTAGTTTTTCTGTATTTTCATAAAAGCTGCAGCAACATGCTAAATAATTAAGGAAAAGTGAATATTTGAAATTTGAAAACCCTAGCCGTGACTTAAGTAGTTTACAGCTTCAATAGAATGGGTCCCATAAGGTCATAAACAGGGCCCTTTTTAAAACTTAGATTAAAGACTATCCGTCACTAGCAAACATTACGCATTCGCACTCCTATACGCGTTTTAATCCGACTCTTGAAATATGTCCAGGGGTGGGACTCGTACCCGCGACTCGGGGGACAGTCCAATTCACTGACAACTGTGAGATTAACGCAAGATATCTACGTGTTTTTTATGGGCAATGAATAGTTTGGAGTTGGGATGTGTATATAGAGGGGATACGCTTTACTATATTTACATAAATTCCAAATGAATATAGGGTACATAATATATCAACTATTATTTCTTGATGGCAGAGTGGGAGGTACTATAACTTTCAATTATAATCATTCATCATAATATCATTTTTCTATTAGAAAAATGTATTATGTGCATAAAAAACATTGAAATCAGACCAGCAGCCATTCATGAAAAAAAATATGAATAGCAGTTGAATCGATAACCTGTTTTTAAGTCAGTTAGAGAAATGAAATGTAATAATGTGTAGTACAACTCACGAAAGTTTTGAAAGTGAAACAGTTAGAGAAAGTTATTTAAGGAGTGGTATTAGCAGCTCTTACTCATATAAGAAGTAGGTATTCCCTTCGTACCCTCTAGGCGGGGTTACTAAAATTAGACCCTAGAGAGTTAACTGCATCCGACCTGCATATGCACTGTGAATAAGCATTGTGCAGTAAGCAGCCAAGAAATCTTGATACTTTTAATCTAGATTAGTTTTACTATGAAGACGGCATATTTTTTGTTTCATTTTGAAGTAGGTACTATATATATCTATTATATTACTAGCTGTTCCGACAGACGTTGTCCTGTTAAATTTCTTGTCTGTCTGTCTCTCCTGTGAAATTATTTTCAACATAGGTCAACACTTTAGGCAATGTTGCCTGGTCTAACCCCATACCGCACACCGTCTCGTGGACGTAAAAGCGAATATACCTAACTATTGGAAACCGTCGCGACTTGGCTCACTTGGAGTTATTTTCTAACAAGCTTCAATCCCCGCTGTTCCTCCTCAATTTCGGGTATTCCTTACTTAGGTTACTTCCTTTTGGTGTGTAGGGGACACACCAAAAGGATTACGAATACCAAGAATACCCTCCAAATTTCAAGTTTCTAAGTTGGTTGTACGTTGATAGATCAGTCAGTCATTCAGTAAAGAAAGAGTTTTATATATTTCGAGTTTAATAAATTTTAATAATTTTTATAAATTAATAAAGCACTTTTAGTTTTTCGAGTTTTACAATTTCTGTGCATGTAAGTACAAAGTTCGATAATAAGCTTTAACGCCCCTTTTTACGCCTTAAGGGATGAAAATCAAAAAACACTTAAACACGTGCTTCTTTAATGGTATTGAAGAGCATAAATACTAAATTTCAAGTAATTTTGTTAATAAACAACGAATATGTCATACCAACTTTACTACTTACGTAAGAGGGGTGTTCTTTTACCCCGTTAAGGGATGAAATTCAAAAAACAATTAAAGTCATCTTTAATTATTTTATATTTTGAAATTAAATACCACATTTCATTTGTTTCAAATAAAAAATGGCAGTTTCATACAAACTTTTATCCCCCATTTCACCCTCTTAGGGGTAGAATTTCGAAAAATCCGTTCTTATCGAATGTCTACGACATACAAAGAACACACCCTCCAAGATTCAGGTCTCTTCGATCAGAGGTGTAGGCTGTGCGTTGATAGTCAGTCATTCAGGACAAAGCATTTTATAGGTATAGATGTTGCTCTACTGCATATATGTGATCCGTGGAAACCGTTCACAGAGTTGCCAGACGGTCACAATAGAAATCTTCGATCTTTGAAAGTAAACTTCAATCTACGCTCTATTCTGTCGAACGCTATCCTAGCTTCACTCAATTCGCAATGAAGTTATCAAGAGATTCAGGGGCGCTCACTGGGGTTCCGTACCTCTATGCCGGACAAAAAACGGTAACAAGCAACAGAATTGCACCATTGTCAAGGGGAGAGCAAGCACAAATAGCACAGAAAAAGATTTTGGAAGCAGTAGAGGCACTAGAAGACAAGTAAGGCACTAGATATGAAACGATTATGTATTTCGCTTTCGCAAGTGCTCATTATTAATGTCATCGTAAACAAAAAGTAAAATTAAAAAGTGGCCAAGTGCGTCTCACTTGCGCACGAAGGGTTCCGTACCATTATCAAAATAAACACGTTTGTTGTATGGTAGCCCCTCTTAAATATTTATTTTGTTTTTAGTATTTGTTGTTATAGCGGTAACATCATCTGTGAACATTTCAACTGTCTAGCTGTCACGGTTCATCAGATACAGCCTTATGACAGACAGACGGACAGACTGACAGACAGATGGACAGCGGAGTCTTAGTAATAGGGTCCCGTTTTTACCCTTTGGGTACGGAATAAAAAACTTTTTCGGAATTCAGGAACTATTACAATAATAATTGTACGGGTCTTCTCAGTGCAGAGAGGCATGATCAGCAAATATTTGTCTGGGTGTTGTGGTAGGTAGATGGTACCTACTCACATACTCGTAGTTTCTAACGTAGTATGTGACTGTTAGGTATTATTTGTTTATTGCTGTTATTGACACAATATGACAATATGTGTGGCTATGGTCAAAACTCAACGTCATGATTATCTAAGACGTAGTAACAAAACTGCTATTATATTATACAGAATCTTCATATTTTGAAAGCTCATTGGCTGGCACAGCAAAGGCACCTAAGTGTCACTACTGCTTGTAAAGGAAACACTACTGTGCGAATAGTAAATAACACATAATACAGTTAAAAGTTTAAACCCCTCTATTGACTGAACAATCGCTATGGGTGCGATGATAAATGGACTTTCTGAACTCGTAGGAATGATGTATGGCGCGATTGCGTTCGACCGGTCTTATCGAAACTGTAATTGAGCAGATTTGTGACTTTATTGTGGTTTTGAAGTCAAAATTAAAAGTAAGGCAAAGAACAATGTTTTGGAGCAAATGGTTCTTCTCTCTCTGAGAATATTTGGAAAAAATATGTGATCTTGTGTTGAGTGGGTACAAAAATCAATTCTACATTTGTTTCCAATAACTTAAGTTCATTTGTGTTTTTCAAGTCTCTTCTTTCAGGTAGGCAAATCATGTTCAATATACATTTTCTTAAGACTTTAACATTAACAAAATTCAAGTTAATTTTATTACTTAAACATCTACCATATTAGTTAGGTATATGCATCATAATCTCTGTTAAGATACCTAGATCCTACATAGTATTTCCCTCAGAAACTAATCATCGATCGACGGCCTATGCTTTAGTCTTTCAGAAGATAATAAAAGAGGAACGAAGAAGTCTATCAGACTCAAAGAACGTTCAATTGTTGACAATGGGTGAGAATAAGTTCTTGCGTGGAACAAAGGATTGAGACGAGGCGACTAAGCGTAGGATTTAAACTCCGTTTTAATCAATGAAGTTCTGAGAGGAATCCGCCACAAAGAGAATTATTGAGTCGGGAAATGGCTTAGGACTGAGTCTTTTGGGTTAAGTTACAAGTGATAAAAGGGTAACTACAAAATGTGGACGTTTGTCGATGATTGGACGTGTATCTTACCACCTCCTTTAGATATCTTCAAGGATCTTAGCGCCTGGAGATTAGAGTATGTAGGTACTCGTAGGTCGTGATTCTATTTCTTTCTTTTCTGATAAAATGGGTTTTGGTAAGCTCGGGAGCGTTCAGTATCTATCAGTCACGCACACATAGGCGCGTGTCAATATACACATCACAACTATTAAGTAGCAACTGCTCACCGGTCTTCGTGAGATAGAACAACTGCACCAAACTGTATAAATTCTGTGTACATAGTAGGGCTACCATGGGATGACCTGAATATCTGGGCAAAATTTAAATTTAGTCGGGATTTGGGGATTTTTGTCGGGACAAATAAATAATACGAAATAAAATGTTGATTTTACTATTAAAATTTGTTGGGACAATTTGTTTTTTGCCGCCGACTCATATGAAATGAAGCCCGACCATCTGGCAACCCTAGTAGTAGCCTCTATGAGCAAACTTTTCCTTATGGTGAAAGTCACACATGTCAAAACATATAAGATTAACATCATAATTTCAGAATCACTCGATCATCCACTATCGATGACATGTGTAAACAGCTACACCAATCGATTAATCAATCGAATCGACTATGACTTAGACAGCTGCATGGTTATTGAGTTGCGGGCATCGACCACATAACCCGATAGACGCCTAATGGCTTTATCACTACATAGTATAAAGCAAAGTCGCTTTTCGCTTCCCGCGTATGTATGTATGTTTGCTTATATCTTTAAAACTACACAACGGATTTTGATGCGGTTTTTTTTAATAGATAGAGTGATTCAGGAGGAAGGTTTATATGTATAATAACATGCTACCCGTGCGTAGCCGGGGGGGGGTCGCTAGTATCTTCAAATAAACAAACCGTTGAGGTGTGCGGGTAAAAACTGAAATATGGTAAAATATTAATTTTGATTGACCAGTTCAATGTCACAGCCCGCCGCGGGACGCGTCGTGAATCGCGCTGGGTGTCTTATATCAGCAGTATAAGCCTAATGTGTAGTGAGAAAGTGTTCGCCTTGCATGAGGAGTCTATAGGTCTGTGTGGTTAATGGTTGCGGGCATCGGTGAGACTGCACTTTCGTAGGCATTGAAAAGCGAATATTGGAAAAATTGCCTTTGCAACAATGAAATCGGCTGTTGATAGTGTGGCAAATGCAATAGCGGAGCGATATTGCGATGTTTCTGCTGCTACAATACACAATTGGAAGCTTTCAAAAACAGAATTATTGGTTCGAGTTCTTTATGAAATATTGCATGCTTTGTTGCTATTCCGCAGTTCTTTGTTCAATAAAAAATGTTGTCGACATCTGAACCTAGCTTTCTAGTCAGGTATTTATTTATTTATATATATACGCTCAGGACACATTACACAAAAAATATTGTTTGTAACTGGGTTGCCACATAAACATTTAAGTTTGAACACCAACATGAGATAACAATTTAAAGATTTTTAAAAATACTATTATTATATTTTAAACCCAAATATATTTTTTTAGGGTAGGTTATGATTTACTTTCGTAAATTAATTGTTAACATTTTTTTTCGTATACCTAACACAAGCGTAAAATGAGTTGAAAAAACTGATTGTCAATTTCAAGTTTGAATAAAAAACGGGTAAAAATATAAAACTAAGAATTTCGTCAAGGGAAATGATCTTCAAAGTTCGTCCAAGTTGGATTACATCTTTGCGACTACAGTCATCGCGAGAACAGCTAATACACTACATGTATGTTTTATTAAGTGAACCCTAAAAACATTTTGTTCATTTTCAAAGTTTTACCCTCAAAGAACGACACCAAGAGAACACGCACCCAAAGTCAGTGGACGAAATCTTTTTTCATAAATATCACTTTATGTGTTGTGCGACACTGCATAGTGTGACTAGAGGCACATTGTCGTGTGCCTCTAGGCAAAGTTGAGCTCTAAAGGCACACGGTAGCGTGCGCCATAGTGCCGCTCAACACATAAAGTGATGTTTATGAAAAAAGATTTCGTCCACTGTGGGTGCGTGTTCTCATAGTGTCGTTCTTGAATACGAGGGTTAGTCTATCTGCGACTATGAACGATGTTTAAAAATAAAAAAAAGTAAATCTGCGATAATTACCCGTGTTGTAGCCATAGTTTATTCTCAAAAACGACTTACTACTGCTATAACCAGTTCAGTTACCTGTTCATCATAATATAAAGAAAAACTTCAAAGTCCAATGGTAAAAGAGGTTAGCGGTATCGATTGTCACCAATAGGCACAACCTATTCGCCAATAAGACGCAAGCGATGACGATTGCACGGTGTAACTGTGACATGTTATCTGTAATGAACGAGCTGTTTACCAAAGCCTGTGACGGGCATTCATAAACGTGATCGTAATATTTTTTCCGCGAACCACTTTGCTACAAGTTTTATTTGGCAATTTAGTTGAGAGCGAAATATGAGATCGTAAATAAGCTTTTGGAAGTTGCATGAATAGTAAATTAAGTATTTGTTTTAAGGTTTTTGTTTTGTAATTTTATATAAAAATAAATAGGATCACGACTGTAATCCACAAGTACGGTAGACATCTCAGATCTCCAGACGCTTAGATCCTTTGAAGAGGTCTATTGGGGGTAGTCAGAGGCACGTCCAAACATTATATTTGGCACATGCCCACTTTTTGCAGTAGTTAGCATTTCATACGTGACAGGTTGCAAGCCCATCGCCGCTTATAAGAATACTAACTGGTTTCCTCACGATGTTTTCCTTCATCGTTTCGAGCACGTGTTTTTGATGCGCATATAATTTTTTCGAACAGAAAAATCCATTGATGCACGCCGAGATTCGAACGTACGACCTTCAGATTGAAAGGCGAGGTGTAAATAAATAAATAAATGAATAAATATTGGTGCATATTATCACACAGCGCCATCTAGCCCTAAACTAAGCAAAGCTTGTACTATGAGAACTAGATAACTGATGGAATACTAAAATACTTTTTTTTTGTATATACATACAGATGATACATAATAACACCCAGACACAGAACAGTGTGTCGTGTTTTTATCAGTATTTGCAAAAGATACAGTGCTTGTGCACGAATCACTATCGTATCGTCATAACGCCATATTAGGCACTTACCTATACCTTATATTTGATGGCATAGACAACTTTAGGAATTTATTTATTAAACCAAATAAATAGCCGTTAAATGAAGAAACTCCTCTTTTTTTGAAGTTCTTGCAACTCCTAAGAGCGCTGTAAGGGAAAGTAACTTAACAAAGGTAGGAACTAGGTAATAGGTAATGGTATGTAATAGGTATTTAATATTTAATAATAAAATATATGTAACTAGGTCGTCAAGTTTGGGTAGGTAATGGTTTTTGGTCTACGAGTAGTATATAGCTGTAGGTTACCTATTCTACTTAGAATTTATCAGTTCTGCAATCTTAATATTTATAACTCTTGCGTTACTGACTGACTGACCGATCAATCAACGCCCAGCTAAAACTACTGATCTAAAAACTTGAAACCTTTTGGTGAGTATTTGTGCACTCTTATAAATTCCCGAAGTGTAGTGTGCAGCGAGGGTTAAAGACTGGTTCCCACTAGTCGCACCATACAGTAGTATGTACCCATAACTATCGGAAACTCATATTCCCGTCACAAATAAACCTTGTTATATCCCCTGTAATCCCCAGTTGGTTCAGATCAGACGGGAGCCTGCTCAGTTATTAGCGATGCACGGTCACGTATCGACTATGAAAATAACACCATGGGTTATGGGGACTAAGATGTTGCTGATAGTAAACTGCTCTAGGTATTCGTTTTTATGCACGAAAGAAAGAAAGAAAGGAAGAAAGAATACATTTAATTTGTGTCAACAAGTTACATACATAATGGCAACTTTGACAGAAAAATTGGTTTATATGTACTTGTTTCTATGGTTTTATGAAAAAAAATACTTGTTTCTAATTAAATAACAATAATTGTGTGAATAAAGTGAGTGATGAGATAACTGGTGATAGCGATATACTCATAAAAAAGAATAAAAAGTTAAGTGTCAGATAAGAAACATAGATAGGTAGGTACATGTTGTGCTGACTCCGCATAATAAGGGACTGGGTATATATTTATAATAATTCGATTGTACCTTGTTTTGTAGATTGATTGTTTTTATGACTTGAAAGAATAAGTTTTCCTAAATAAATGCTTCCCAAGGGATATTTTATTATCAGTCCTTTATATAACAGTTTTCAGATATATTTTTATATAACTTCAAAGAAATTAAATTTGAAACAATGCACTGATTTTTAAATATGTAATTTGTTTTGAATTTGAATTCGAAATGAAACTTAAGTTTGTAAGCCGATGAGACATTTTAGGCGCTGTTTAAATCCGTCGTCCGTCACCATGGTACGGGGGCGGATTAATGGCGATTGCCCTGACCCGGTGACTCAATCTCTCAATCATGGCCGTGCCTCCCCTGCTAAGCTTGAATATCGATATGTTACCGGCCAAACTACTTTATACCTTGTACTAGTAGAAACCCTCGCGACATTGTTTATGTAAGGATATTATCAAACAGACTTCAACCCCTACCATACCAACCCTTCAACCTAGGGCTACCAGATGGATTTTGAGATAATTGTCGAGACAAATAAATATTACGTATTAAAAAGTTTTTTTTTATTATTACGATTTGTCGGGATAAGTTGTATTTTGTCGGGACTCATGAAATGTCTGGCAACTCAAGCTGTAACCCCTTAGGTATTGAATTTCGGGAATCCATTCCTTAGTGCACCCCTACACACCAAAAGGAATACACCCTCCAAATTTCCAGTTCCTAGAACCAGTGGTTTAGGCTGTACGTTGATAGATCAGTCAGTCGGCCATCTTTTTATCTTACACTTCTTTTCATAATTTGAATGAAAGTAGGTACAATTTTATTTATTTACTAGCTGACCCGTGCCCGCTTCGCTGTGCGTAAGACATTTCTAATCCCATCGTGGACTTTTTTGTAGACGTTTTTAAGGTGTACAATACTGTAGTACATTATTTTGATATATCTCGTGGGGTTCAGCCAGCATTTGCAATGTAAGCGCAAAAAAATGTGTTTATTTACGACATCACATTGGAAACCTCTAAAATTATCAGTGTTTCTCTACTATATATAAACCTTCCTCCTGAATCACTCTATCTATTAAAAAAAACCGCATCAAAATCCGTTGTGTAGTTTTAAAGATATAAGCAAACATACATACGCGGGAAGCGGAAAGAGACTTTGCTTTATACTATGTAGTGATGAAGTGATTTCAGTGAACATTAAGTACATGTGAATAAAAACAACTTATGAATACTGGAAAAAGCGTTAGGATAAAACTGTGTCGCGCTTTCCATTGCCCGTCCGCAGGACTAATAGAAAAACCAATGTGAATGAAAGTACCAGATCTTGGAGTTCGTACTGTTAGTGGATAATTCGTACAAAGGACTGTCATTCGAACATTTTGAGCACCTTTTGATCAAAGCAGCACTTCGGCCACCCTATTTTGAGTAGCGTGTACCTATCGACAGTCGATAATGAGGGTGCCACATTGTTTCGGAAGCTAGGGGTGGTGTAATATGAGAATTTTGAGGGTGACATCTAAATTTGCAACGGTCATGTCGCAAAAGCACGTTTTGGAATTGCCGAATTCCTTTGGGTGTAATTGTACCTAACTACTAACTAATATTTTTTGGGATTACAGTCGTGAATTCGTGATCCAGTTTCATTTCATTTAATAATAATTTGTGCTGCTATGTTACCGTAGGTATTTGTTATTCTATGTGTATAGTGATGTGGGTCTTGTAAATTTAGCAATCCGTTTATTAAAATACTAAACGGACAAAGATATATAACAACAAATTCCGCCAATCAGCTTCCAAAGAGTCCAACCCAAGATAAATACTCCGCAAAGTCACGCCTGAATCCATTAAAAATCCTTATTATTATAAATACGAAAGCGTGTTTTATGAGTTAAATGTGTTTATTGGCATGTCCTCCTTTCATGCTGTAGCAATGGATCGTCACGATTTTTGCATATAAATAGTTAATGGGTCGTAGAGTGACATAGGCTAAATTAGGTAGGCACCTACCAATCATTGAGAACAAAATCTGCCCCGGATATTTGAATAAAATACACGATCATTTGCATTTAAATTACAATCTCCGATTAGGCCCGATCGTAGCCCGAAGCAATTTAGTCGAATTGTTTTGACGAATTTGGGCCATCCTACTGTATCCTACACAAACAGAGGCCAATCGATAGCCAACAATAACGATCCCAGTAGTGATGTCCGGGCTTAGGTAATGTATCTAAGTACGTACAGAAAATAATCTGTTTCAAGGTTCTTCCAAATTGAATTTAATATATACTAGCCGAGCCGTGACAGACGTTGTCCTGTCAATTTTTAATAATCGCATAGGAAAAAAGCAATTTTAGTCAACTTCCAATTTTTTCCCTACAAACCTTGTACTGATAAAATAAATTACGAATTTTGGTAGAATGCGTATCATTAATTAGTCAAAACTGCGTTGCTATGACGACCAAATGTTTTTAGTCAGATTTTGTGCACACCAACGCCATCTATACCAAAATCGTCCATTTTGCATTTTTTTATCATTTAAGGATTGTTTTTCGGATTTTAAGTCCCCTTTATTTATTCTGATTTTTTGACTACTTACTACAGCAAGTTTTATCATAATCCGTTTTATCGTTTATTTTTGATTAGGGAACAAACATAGCAGCCTTATCACAAACTTTCTCATTTATAATATTATTAGGATTTTTGAGCCTAAGGGCCAGCGCATTGGCAGACGGGACAGCAGAGAATTAAAATTTTTATCATTTGAATTTAATTGTTATCCAACCTATAAGAAACTAAATATTTCCTTGGAGGTATTTAGCTAACTATATAACTAACTATTTAGCCAAGATTAGAGTGGACACAAGTTTATACCCGCCAGCCTGTGTCCTTATTTTAAAACAAGAAATGATACCTAGTTACTCGTACTATAAAGTTATGAAAATATATAACTTGAAATAACGCTTTGGAGTTGATAACAAAAAATAGTTGATATCTCTTTGCAGATTGGTTAGTCGTCTTGACCAAATGCGGTTGTTATTTTTTAGACTTGCAGTGATAATACTTTTTGCTCTAGCTAGTTTCTACTGGTTTCCAAGTCGACTTTATCCCCATTCAATCACCATATTAAAAATGTAAATATTGGTGGATAAATACACATCGCCATCTAGCCCAAAACTAAGCAAAGCTTGTACTATGGGCACCAGATTACTAATAGACATTACTAGAGAACATAACTTATAGGTAAGTATACTTTTTATTTGTAAATACATACATTATAACTCCCAGACACAGAACAAACAAATATTCATCACACAAATATTTGTGCCGGTAGGTAATCGAAACCACAACCTATTGATTGTAATATCGAGTACATCACTATACTTCACTATACACTCAATGGCCGTTCCCGCAATAATGAGGGTCACAACTGACATTAGCGACACGTGATCGTGCATTCTAGATTGCATTTCGAATTTGGCAATAAAATGTAAATCTATAATTCAATTTGGTAGGTTTGTTTGTATATGTTGATAACTCAGTTCATTTGCGATAATGGAGACTTTGATCCTTTATCCGCAAAAGAGCAGAATATCATATTTGTTCGCCCAACATTGTACTTATTCCTAGATTAAATCCCACAATATGGCTCGCAGCCGAGCGAAATCTGCAACTGCCGGGCAAAAGTCTTATACTTAGGTACAAGTATGTTTAAAAGAGTACATTAAAGAGTAAATGACAATCGACAATTCTAGTCGACGCCGATTGTAGTAAAGTTAATATATGTAGGGTATGAATGCTGGTCTGTATCCGATTTAGTTATGACAGAGACATTTGGTAGATGATTGAATGACAGTATCCGAACGTAAAATATGAAAGAGGCGAGTGAAAGAATCCTAAGAAAAAAAGATGGCGAGGGATACGATTTGTGACGACGAACGACGAACGACGCATATTTGATTGTAAGATTATTCTCAAAAATACAAGCAGTTAAAATTGTCAAAAAGTGTTTATTTTGCTTCCGCTATCCCACATATATGTGAGCAATTAACTTTACTCGCTATACTAGATGTCCGCACGAGTGTTCTAATGAAGATAATGGATACATTTTTGATACCTTAGGTTATACTATTGCAATTCTCGTGGGATCTCTTTGTTTTGCAAATATATTATGGCACTTATTACTCTCTGATAATGTAACTTTTGTTATGTGAAAGAATTTATAAAATTGGTCCAGTAATTTTTAGGTTATACCTACCAAACAAAAATACGATTTCTTTTTCTCTTTATTATAAAAATAGATGTTACATTTTTTCACTATAATTATCTATTAGGGTAATAGGTACCCACCAACCCACTATCCAAATATAATGTCTTTTAAAAGCTTTCTATTGTCGTCGCATTCCAGCTCTTCCAAGTCACGAACAGCTTGCTAGTAACAAGGAGTCATTAGAACTAATCCTGCGGTGATTAATCAGTATCACGAAGTTCAGAAATAAGTTCGACTATTTTGTTTACAAACCGCTTAATTATATGGAGTGTCGACGATGTTGTTGAGATTATCTGGCGCACACGCGGCGCTAATAAACTTAACAAATTATAGATAGGACCAACATAACCGCTTTAACATATAAAAGCTCAGACCAAATCTATACTAATATTTTAATACGAAAGTAACTCTGTCTGTGATGTTATCACGGCCAAATATTCTATTATTTCTATAATTATTTTATTATGATGATCAACAACAACTAAGAATTAATTAGATAATTACCTACGCTTGTTCCTCGTAAAACGTACCAACTGGGTAAATGTATGTAGCTGAGAATATATATAATACTTTTCTAATAAATAACACATAGTCATATACGAATTCACAACTTTTATTTTCCTTCACATCACATTAATGATCTCCTCCATACACGAAATAATTACGAATTAAATACATTATACAAACGAAACTCAACACAATGTAAGCCCTCCAGCACATAATTGATTCATGATCCTCAATTACTCATTTAATTACCTCCCTTCGCGTATGTTTCTCAGACTCATACGTCTCTCTGACGTGCACTTCTTTGCACACGTCTGCGAGACTACCTATTATTTATCAACGCTGCGCAATGACGGGTTGCAACTGCAATGGCGATGTAAACTCGCGGGAGTGAACGCATAAATCAACTATTTGCGTGGAGTGCTCGAAATGTGGGATCTGGGCTCTGTTTTATAATACAGTATGATTCGGATACGACAGAATCGGTTGAAGAAAATATTTGTATTTATACGAAACTAGCTCGACCCGCGACAGACGTTGTCCTGTCTAAATTTCTATAATCGCATAGAAAAACGCACTTTCATACAAACTTTAACCCCTTTTTAACCCGTTTAATTATTTTTTATTTAGAGGATAAATTAAATACCACATTTCATTCATTTTAAATAAAAAATTACTGAGTTTCATACAATCTTTCATCCTCTATTTCAAGATTTTAGAGGACGAATTATGAAAAATCTATTAATAAATGACGCCTTCAATATAAAATTAGTACCTTCGCAAAAAATTAAACTTCTGTTATTATTGGTTTAAGCTGGGCGTTAATATATGTCAGTCAGTGAGTCAGGACTTGCCTTTTATAAATATAGATTGCTTTCAGCATGATCATCCGCCAAATATAAGCCAGAATGAGATTAAAAACCAATAAACTCTTTATTACATCACACATTTCTATATCATCTTGACTTAGATTTATACATAGTCTTTAGGTACCTAGGTAGTCTTGGAGACGTAGGCGTAGGTATGTAAAAGCTTAGCTTTTACCTAATCAAAAACCAAGAAAGTCTCATAAAAAATCATTCGCGGCTTGCATACGGCTTTGGAATTAAGTAAATGAGTATATTTGACAGTAAATAAATACAATTGCCCATGTTCGAATCTCCTCTATTTGCGATTCTGGTATGCGCGTGCATGCGCCGCCGGCTGTGATATCGTTAGCGACGCGGCCGGCGGCCGGCGCCGGCGCGAGTCTGTCACCTCGTAATTTACACCTACGACAAAAACAGTATTAGCTTGGAAATGTCGTTTACGAAGGAATGGGAATGGTGAAGTTTAAAGAGTATTTGTTTTGAAGAAGGAAGCGGTGAGGAAATAGCTGGTATGTTTTGGTTAAATTCCTATAAAAAACTTTCAATGCAGTCCCGAATTGTTGTAGGCATATACTTAGTTATGAAATAAATACGTATAGCCATAGATTAGAAAACGTTCTACTTGAAAAAGTCAAATAATCTATAGGTAGAGTTGACATTAAGCATAACAAAATCGAATCGTTAAACCCAAAATCTCTCGCCCCACAAAGTCCAACTCAATGATGCCTTTATTCAGTAGGTTTAAGGAATCATTTTGGTATAAATTTTAGATGTGGTATCCCCATATTTTTCGTAGGTAATTGCCGAATGATATGCTCGATTACGCTCATTGTTATCCTACTTATTACTTTATTTAAATTAGGGCCCTTTCTGCAAGACGATTAGGATGTTATAGAAACAATACCTATAACGATATGACGTTTATTCCGATATAACGTTGATCGTTTTCAAGAGCTGACCCTTTGATTGCAACATACTTACGATTTTACTAATCGTATGTCAGGCAAGGGAGCTATCAGGAGGCAGAACTCAGATACAACCATGGCAACCGTCCAAGACCAATATCAATTATTAGCAGTCCGCCCCGGCGTCGCACGGGTGTAATAATTACTTGATGGCTATCTTTTTACTTTTTATTGAAGTTATAGTAGATATCCCTAATTTTTTCTAGTAATAATTATAGCCTATGTTACGCAAAGATAATGTAGCATTCTAATGGTGAAAGAATTTTTGAAATCGGTGCAGTAGTTTTTGAGTTTATTCGTTACAAACATACAAATATATAAAAGTTTCCTCTTTTTAATATTAACATAGAAAATACAGTAATCCCGGCACACAAATAAAGACGCCACGTGTGCTAATAACAAGATGTTATAGGAGACGGCGGCGCATTGCTAATTACGGACTCAGTCGCACATGTTTTAAGACAAATTATTATAATCTGCATCGCTGAACGGTTTAATTACGTACATTAGAATTTATGGAAAACGTAAAGTCCCTATTAAATGTCTTTAACATACACACATCAAACATTGAAACACAATACTTAGAAAATACTTAATAACGGGCTGGAGCCTAGGGTGGCAGATTTTAAGGGTGGCAACTTTGGGTATTTTTTTAGAAACATCTTATTTATTTTAGGGGGGTGTTATCGTTCACTGACGGCAAATGTGTAAATCCGCCACTGAGATACACTACATAAGTAGAAGGAGTAGGTACTTACTCTATTACTGAACCCTAGAAAGATAAATAAGTGCTTACTTAACCCTAAAAGAAGGCGAAAACCTCTAAAACTCTGAAAACGCAACTGTGACTATTATAAGCACTATTAAATGAACCGCTCAGGACTGTTTTATAAAAAGAAAAAAAAAATGCTTTATGCCGCTATAAATTATAACGACTTTATTGCCCGGTGACCGATGTAAAAGGAGCTACATTTTATTTTTTCTTCATTTTATCGCCATGGGATTTAAGCGTTGTTTCTGAGTCATTTTATTTATTTGGTAGTTAAACTAATTTAGCTAGTTATGATGATAATGGTAAGGTCAACTGGACAGTAAAAGCTAAGTAGGTTAGCTAAACGATCGTGATTAAAATGAGAGTGGTGCGGTTTAGGTGACATTCTTGACCTGGATCTGTTAGAATTTAGTTAGTCATTTTTAGGGGTAGCAAGTGGTCTGATTTATTCCATACTAGCGACCCGCCCCGGCTTCGCACGGGTAGCATGTTATTATACATATAAACCTTCCTCCTGAATCACTCTATCTATTAAAAAAAACCGCATCAAAATCCGTTGTGTAGTTTTAAAGATATAAGCAAACATACATACATACATACGCGGGAAGCGGAAAGCGACTTTGCTTTATACTATGTAGTGACGTTGGTTGCAAGCCCATCGCCGCTTATAAGAATAATTGAAAGCTGCGAAAGCTTGTGAGGATTTTTGTTGAACCACAAATTTGTGATAACAAATGACAGGTTAAGTTCGGTAACAAAAAATACTAGTTCCAATATGACGATCACGATCACGAACCAAAATATAGCTGTCTATATTTTGGTTATATACTTATGTTGTCTTTGTTGGTTAGTTATCGCATTTCTATAATATAAACGGTTATAGGCTTAGACGGCTAATGCCTTGATAACTGGCCCTTACTTGACAAAACGATTTCGACATTATCAACGACAGTGACAGTGCTCCGATATATTTGGCCAAATGCACTCTTAGAAATCATCTGTCATAGTAGAATGTATGATGTCAGTTGTCAAACGAAACTCGAAACGATGTGACGTTTGTGCCGATTAATCGTTTATCGTTTTCAAGAGTAAATTTCCAGGATGAACGGTTCCGTCGAACATAGATGTCTTACGAGTACATCACGTTTAGATTATTCGCTGTGACCATGCTTATTTGGTTTATGAAAGAGCACATTATAGTTCTATGAATCTTTGAGTCATTAAATAAAAACCGTAGACCACAGATTTTAAATAATTTGGATCGTTATAACATAATTTATTCACTTTATAATTCGCGGTTTATCAGTTTAAACCACGATCATAAAATATTATGTACAGCTATGAAATCAATTACCTACATCGCATCGACTAGATTAGACCTTCCAGTTACATTTTTGTAGGGAAGTGCTTTGTGGGTATGTTTTTCGAAGTCGGAGTCGAAGTTCGAAGTCCTAGTGAATTCCGGAAACTTTGCATAACAAGCCCTTAGGTATAGAGCGAAAATCACAATTATTGGATATCGAGACATACAAAAAAAATCGTTTAATTTTTCAGTTTATAAAATTTTAGTTCTTTTGCAAATTAAAAAACAAAGTAGATATCGGAAATGAAAATGAAAGATTATTTGAAAAAAAAAACACTGTTTGGTTAAAATTAACAAATTTTAACAGTTACTAATTATTTTTAGCCGTGTATTTTTATTATACATTATTATACTCGCCTCACACTGACATCAGAAAGTCATTATTTGCATGGCAATTACTGTCACTTGCTTTTTGCAAGTTTATTTTGCCAGTTTTAATAAACGTTCGTCGTACGTATGCCAAGTTTGATATGAACGCTTCTAAGATTCCTTTTAGGCTGCCATCCGTTACGATCGGTATTTAGAATATTGGAACCGGACATAAGAATAAAAAATAATAAAATAAATAGGATCACTGTTACCTTCTCAGATCTCCATTTAGATCCTTGTAGATTATAGGGATTGATCAGAAGCACGTCCAAACATTACATTTGGCACATGTCCACATTTTGCTGTAGTTAGCATTCCACTCAGCCAACATGTTTTTTTGACATAATATTATCAGGTTAGATTCGAGTCTGAAATGTCTTTCGAAGTCAAAATCGAAACAGTCACATCACTAATTCAAAGGCAACCGCGAAATTTGATTTCAATAGTTTAGTTAGATAATTGTTAGTTTTTGTCTGAACCACGTTGTAACGGTGATTTCGATATAATTCGATATACCTATACGATTAGATGGATTATACTGAAAAACAAGCTGAAAGGGATGGAAATTAAACGTCAATGTATACCTATATATAAATACATTAACGGGGGTTTCTTTTACCCTCATAATTTTAATAATTTTATAAGTTTCTCTCTCACAATTACCAAGCACTACTGAAACTTTGCATAACAAGCCCTTAGGTATAGAGCGAAAATCACAATTATTGGATATCGAGACATACAAAAAAAATCGTTTAATTTTTCAGTTTATAAAATTTTAGTTCTTTTGCAAATTAAAAAACAAAGTAGATATCGAAAATGAAAATGAAAGATTATTTGAAAAAAAAAACACTGTTTGGTTAAAATTAACAAATTTTAACAGTTACTAATTATTTTTAGCCGTGTATTTTTATTATACATTATTATACTCGCCTCACACTGACATCAGAAAGTCATTATTTGCATGGCAATTACTGTCACTTGCTTTTTGCAAGTTTATTTTGCCAGTTTTAATAAACGTTCGTCGTACGTATGCCAAGTTTGATATGAACGCTTCTAAGATTCCTTTTAGGCTGCCATCCGTTACGATCGGTATTTAGAATATTGGAACCGGACATAAGAATAAAAAATAATAAAATAAATAGGATCACTGTTACCTTCTCAGATCTCCATTTAGATCCTTGTAGATTATAGGGATTGATCAGAAGCACGTCCAAACATTACATTTGGCACATGTCCACATTTTGCTGTAGTTAGCATTCCACTCAGCCAACATGTTTTTTTGACATAATATTATCAGGTTAGATTCGAGTCTGAAATGTCTTTCGAAGTCAAAATCGAAACAGTCACATCACTAATTCAAAGGCAACCGCGAAATTTGATTTCAATAGTTTAGTTAGATAATTGTTAGTTTTTGTCTGAACCACGTTGTAACGGTGATTTCGATATAATTCGATATACCTATACGATTAGATGGATTATACTGAAAAACAAGCTGAAAGGGATGGAAATTAAACGTCAATGTATACCTATATATAAATACATTAACGGGGGTTTCTTTTACCCTCATAATTTTAATAATTTTATAAGTTTCTCTCTCACAATTACCAAGCACTACCATTCCCTTTCAAAACTACACAAAGGGTAGCTCCTAGTAAGCATTTTATTCCAGCTAACCTTTGTTTAAAACTAACATGTATTGTGTTCTGCGCATTTAAGAATTTTCTATCTAAAGATAGGTGAGTACATAAAACATACTCGTAGGTAATAGTTGCATGTATTGCAAGCTTATGTATGCCATAAAATGATTTAGGTACTCGGTACCTACAGGTGATACATTAATTATATCGTGATATATAAATAAACCCGATATATTCGGAACCCGACCATAAATTACACCTAAAATAGGGGTCCGTCATAAATTTTGTAGCTCTTATCGGGTATTGGTATCTCGTAACTTGAGAAGTGTGTTTGATCGATGGCCGCAACCGTGCCTGTAAAAAATGTGATGAATTTGTTACCACTCGGGTTGACTCTAACGAGGACATTATGGGTCACACAAAATACATCGCCGAATTGATAACCAAAGTTAAATAAGATTGAAGTTGGATAAATAGGATAATAATTATGATTCAAATAGGTATTTTGTTTAGGAAATTAATGTAGCTTTTACCGGGTTTTCATGTAAAATTGTACAGCAATAAGTTTTGTGATGATTTTGTTACCGTTCGGCTTAACTCTAACGAGGACATTACGGTGTCACAGATTTAGCCAAAGTCAAATTAGATTAAATTTGCTTAAATATGATAAATTAATTATAATTATGATTCAAATAGGTATTTTATTTGGAAAATTAATGTAGCTTTTACCGGCTTTTCATGTAAAATTGTACAGCAATAAGTTTTGAGATGAATTTGTTACCACTCGGGTTGATTCTAATTTTAGTCGGTTAAATATTATGACTCAAGTATTTGGTTGGGAATTAGGTAAAATGTAGCTTTTGTCTACTTTCTATGTATGTAAATCATTTTTTTATATTGATTGTAGAAGTAGGTACCTACTGGTCTATTTTATAGGTAGGCATTTTTTAAATAAGTATTTTTTTTTGCTGATTTTGATTTAAAACTAAAGTTTTGTTGAAAGTACCGTTTGTTTAGTATCTAAAAATTTTGAATAATTTTAAAAATATATTTTTTTATTTAGGCTAGGTATCGTTTTTGATTTTGACTATAAGCGTTGAGGTAGGTACAAACCTATCCTACACAATTTGAACGCGGTTTTAAACCAATAAAATAATGTTTCTATCATTGAAAACCAAAGCAATAGAATTGGATGAGCGTGGGCGAGAACCCATTGTATGTAGAATAGTCTTAACTTCCCGCCCACTTAGTACAATGATAAACAAACACGCCATGACTTTTTTATTTTCACGCATTAGTAGTGTTGCTCGAACTCAACAACTATAAAGGTGCGTTTCTACCGACGCGGAGCTGAACGTAGTGTAGTGGAGCGGACCGTGAATCACAGTGCGTGCTCGCAATCTTTGGGTCAACTATTTCGAGCACTGTATGATGGATTATGATGATGATGGTGATGATGATGATGATGATGATGATGATGATGATGATGATGATGATGATGATGATTATGATGATGATGATTGGTTAATTCACACCACCCGGCTCCGCGTAAAGAAAACGCACCCTATGACTGATTCGGAACTTGCTTGACACAATTTTTGGGATACCCTACTTATATAAAACTTTATCGTGCATCTATGCCCTAATTTTCTAATAATGGAAATACCACTATATCATAAAGTTTATCTATTCAATACCACTCTGTGCACCCAATGTCACAGATTATAATATTGGACCATACTTGATAATTGGTGCCTTGGGGAAGAAGGGGCTGAATGAACCAACGACTGACTAATGAAATAAACTATGGTCGAAGTTTCAGCTAAAGAGCAATTTGCGATGAAAATAATGTCTTGTCGATCAGTATAAGTTGAAGAAAATATACTAAAGTAAACATATTAATCATTTTAAAAAAAAATTGGAAAACATATCACACAGCGCCATCTAGCCCCAAACTGAAAATTAAAATTTATAAGAATAAGTAGGTATCAGGGTCTGGACTTTTAAGAACTCACAGACTGAGTTCGTACGGTTAAAAGGCATAAACTTCAAATTATTATGGTTATTTACACTCTTATCGTGTTAAAGTACTCGTGGTAGGTGGTTAAAACGATTAAATTAGGTAAATATAAAATGGAACCCTAAAAAGTTTACAAAACACGTTTATTTTTTCCCATCGCCTGTCTAGTACTCACATAAACATACTTGAATACAAAATAAAGGTGATTCCTGTGACTGTAACAAATAGTTATAAAGCTTTGGCTTCTCTAAAATGGCGTCCTAGGACGCGACGGCCGTAATAAAGTTTTGAAATTAATTTTGTATTAAAAGTTTACGCGGCAACATAATATTTGATGTTTGCAAATAAACACTTACCTGATTGACATTTCCTGTATTAACATTATGAGACTGGCGTTATTGACATCTGGGGCCATACCACAAATTCCTAAAGTAATATCAAAACAATATTCCTTGCGGTGCAAAAGTGACAACGCAATACGAACTCTTATTGCTTTGCTTGAGTTTGTGGTACGGCTCCTGACTGCGATTAGTTGCGTTGGTTTCACGTAACAATAAAATAACACTGTTTTGTCAATGGAGCACTACATTGCGATGCTGACACTGCATTAGGCATGACCATTAAATTAAGCACCCGAGAAAACGATTTGTCTACGGAAGAGCACAGAGCAGAGCAGACTAATAATACATTTGGATGTAGAATGTAAAGAATTGTGGGTATTGAAAGTGTAGAAAATGTATACATCAAGAATACATTGTCTAGTCATATTGTTATAAATACTTATTTGTTGTCTACTTTTCTATAAACAAATTGTCCGCTCATGCTAGAAACTAAAGCGGTCGAACTGCTCTGAATGTTCAATTTTCCTATGTAATTCCAGTTTAGCGACCGTCAATAACAGCCACCGCTTTTTACAAAATAAAGCTTCACTAGACGTGGGTAGTGAGCGTCAAACGAGCGTCAATCGTAGACGGAAACGTCTCATGCATAATGCAGCCTTTAGGATA
This sequence comes from Hydriomena furcata, assembly GCA_912999785.1. NCBI lineage: Eukaryota > Metazoa > Arthropoda > Insecta > Lepidoptera > Geometridae > Hydriomena > Hydriomena furcata. Next base: position 4,357,655 of record OU538824.1, read on the forward strand.
ATCGGGTTCGATACTGTTTGTTAGTCAAATAAGCTATTGTAGGTACTTAGTACGTACGCATTTACATCTTATATTAGAAGGTAGGGCAGTCTTATCATCGCTTTAGTCACAAAGGTTTCCGTGATCATTTTCTACTTACTATAAAATAGAACATCAGTTTTTCACAACCCGGTTTTGCACGAAGCTGCGAAGGTGAAGCAGAACTAAATCTTTTCAAAATCTCTAAATACCATTGAATAAAAATGTTATATTACTCACAATATTACTCTTGAGGTTGTGTTACGGCTCCTGAACTGATATACGATTGGACTAGTCTAAATAATCCAGTCAACAGACAATATGATACTGGTTCTTGAAGCAAGCGACAATAAATTTTCCATACTATACCGACTTCAGCAAAACATAGCAACATACACTTTCGTATTCCACCCGGTTGCGATGTAAACAAGCGAGTACTTTGATTGAATGTGTCCGTGCACTGAATAGCTGCACTTGATGCATTACTCCATGACTGAGTTTTTTATGACAGTTTAAAAATAAAAATAGAGATAGCTCAGAGGAGGTAGCTCGACTTTCAATCCGAAGGCCATTGGTTCGAATCTCGACCGAGCATCAATGAATTTACCTGTTTGAAAAACAAGCGCTTTTAACGGTGAAGGAAAACATCGTGAGGAAACCAGTTAGTGTTACTGTAAGCAGCGAAGGGCTTGCAACCTGTCACGTATGGTATGCTAACTACTGCAAAATGTGGGTATTGTAACAGATATAATATCTGAACGTGCCTCTGACGCCTTGAGGATTACAGTCGTGATCATCCTATTTAATTTAATTTCTAATTATGTAATTAACAAATTATTGGTAGTAATAATAATTATTCTTTTACGATTAACATAGACCACGTTTATACAATATCATTCGATTTATTCAAAATTCAACTGACAGATTGGAAAGAAAATTCATTTGATTTCATTTACGGTACTTATTCGTAACCGCAATTTCAAGTTACGTGTTAACGAATCACTTTTCAATGACTTTTCAACTTTAATTGCGCCAACTAACTATTTAAATTAGGGTCACTCGTGAAAACCATTATAAAACCCTCGGCATAGCCCGCTATAAAGTGGACACTAACTACCAACTGCCCTCATCCGTACTTAACTCCAAGGAAAAGTAGTAATTTATACCAACGCATTACCCAAATTAACCCAAACTACCCTATTCAAATACCAACCTGACTTTCTACCTTATGTTTAATGTCTTAGGGTTCAAAATCGTTTATGCGGTATTTGTTATTTTAATTTGCGGAGCATTCTAGGCAGTGTCCTCATGGTCGGCTGAACATCGGGTCTGGGCGGTTAATTACGTGATAGGAGTCCGTTTCAGAAACCCTACAACTGTTTCGCGCGTGTGTACAGAGCATTCATGGAGTAGGTCCAGTTTGAAATGGAACACCAGCTTAATGGAAATTGCGAAGAGTTTTGAAAATGGATGTTGCATTGAATGTTTTTCCTTCCATTTTTAAAACTCTTCGTGGTGTTCTATTTTCAAAATGAAATGAGATAAGTTTTCTGTTGAAAAATATTTTTCTGAAATCTTTTGTGAAATCATTCAAACCATCGAGCACCAGCGCGCTATCGCCTTCCACATATCCACCTATCATATAACATTGTCATCGGAACTTGACAAGAATGCAAAGTTTTTACTCAGTCGAAGTATTTACTAAGAAGGTATCTTGTGAGTGACTGTTAAACAGCTCCTGACTCCATCATCAGATCAGCTCGCTGTCACCATATTATTATAATGTCACTTAAACTTAAGGTGTATGCAAAATTTCAGCTCAATCGTTTGTGGATAACTGCTTCTAAATTTAGTTGTATGGTTCCACCCGAACAAACATAGTTAGGTACATACATACCTACATAAACGCTTGTAAAAATGAGGTCGTTTTCATTTGAGGTTTTACACGCCTTGTAAATCACCACCGCAACTTATATTACCGATCTTAAAAATCTACAGACCACAATTTCATATTGAATTCTTTCTAGTATAGCACAATCAATTTTATCTACGCTGTGTCCAACACAAGAAAGTGGGACAAGGGACAAAGGTACAATAGCTATTCTACTTACGACCATGTGTTGGTTTGACAAAACAATTCAAGGGATTGGGGATACTTGGATTTAGGGTATCTTCCGTTTGATTAATTCGGCTCTAATGGACTTTGTGGAATTTGCGAGTTTGGTGTAATTTTCCTATGTTTGGATTAACTGGAAGTTATCCGAATTGCACCACATGAAGGGTGATTTGTCTTGTAGGAATGCCTTTCGAATTAATTGCTATCGCGTAGTTGTTGAGCCTAGACAAATATCTCTTGATAAATAAATATTCTAAGGAGAAAGCTGAGACGGCCCTCAGAATAATTTGGCCAAACACAATTTAATTGATAGTAGAGTCCGTAAATATAAATATTATTATTGGTAGACATTATCACAATTTGTATTAAGGAACTAGATAACTAAAAGAATACTTTTTTTTGTAAATACATACATAAGATGCATAATAACACCCAGACTGTCCCAGACACAGAACAAACATCTATGTTCATCAAAATATTTGCCCTGGATGGGGATTGAACCCACAACCTACGACGCAGAAGATAGAGCTATTACCAACTGAGCTGAGCAGTCAAAATAAAAAAGAGTTCAGTTGTAAAATATTACACGGATGTTCGGGCAATAAACTATAACATTTTACTCATTTCATAATGAATTACGAGCGAGGAATTAGATTTGCGGAGTTATTTCTGTGCGATATTTAACATTAATTAGCAGCCAGTCTAAAGTAAACTAAACGTAGCAGAAGATTGTTATTGCTCTAGCAAAACACAAATATTTTTTCAAATCGGCTTTACACAACAAACACATTTTTTTACAAGCCTTCTTACAACATACATGTATCATATTCATGTATGTAACTATGTTTGTTCGGGTGGAATCTTACAACTCAATTTGGAAGCAGTTATTATCCATACTGATTGAACTGAAATTTTGCATACCTTACGTAACTTCAGTGTCAATGCAATAATATGGTGACAGCGAGTTGATCTGATGATGGAATCAGGAGCTGTTCAACAGACATTCACAACGAAACTTCTTGGCAAATACTTATTATTGAGTAAAAACTTGCCTTTTTTTCAAGTTCCGATGACAAAGTTATAGGATGTGACAGGTGATAGCGCGATGGTGCTCGATGGTTTGAATATGTTACAGAAGCTTGTCATTTCAAAAGTAAACTTTTTTCAAATCGGCTTTACACAACAAACACATTTTTTTTATTGCATTTACAATTCTCTTGATACTGGCCATATAGAAAGGAAAAATATCACAGGATTAGAAAATGGAACGCAATCAAACCCAAATCCCGTTTCACTCGCCAATACTGCCATATATTGTGCAACTGATATGGGAAGACCCGTGGTTTTCTATTTCAGTGTCCTTTTCCCGTCCGTTTTTGACGGGGGCGGGGGAGGGGGGAAGGTCATAACAAAGTGGCCAGAAAAGGCGATGGAGGGTCGCGTGAATGACATTTGCGTAAGCGCCTATGCTACACTCCCCCGAGATTAGCCACGATGATCCCTTTGGTTGAAAGTTCAGGACATAGAATCATGGAGGCGACCTTTTAGTTTGGTTAGTAAAAGTTTGTTTTGAGGTCTCTCAATTTATGATATTGCTATTGTTCTTGTTCTTTTGTTGTTTTAAGATTTGTTAAGGGCATGGATTTAGCCAGAATTAAAAGTTTATTCGAGAATATTTCTTTCTTACTACAACGTACTTAAGTAGACGTACTTAAGTAGATAGGTAATGTCAAATTTGAATCACTTTTAAAATTTCCTTGATAGTTTTTACGACTAAGTAAGATAATTAGATTACCTAGGTTTCCCCTGCTAAGTACAAATCACAATATTTACAGACCAGTTAGCATGTTCTAGTAAAGGGCATTTTAACTATGATCACAATAATAAAACAATTTCATAGGCTTCCAGTTTTTCCAACCGAAATAACGAAAAAGCTCGATGATAGCTATAAAATACAATTTATATAATTTTGTTTTTATAACGAAGGGAATCTCCATGGTTTCTCTTGTTCAGCTCGATAGATACTCGTAGGTCCTCAGTTTAAATTGTATTGGTCGTAGTAATGATTGCCATCAGCCAAAGTTTACGCGACTAGGAAAATCGGTGATGGAGGATAAGACACGCGAGCTTAAGGATTTTAAATTAGCTTTTGTCTTTATGTCTAGGGGTTGTAGATACGGAAAATATAAATAAACACAAACATAGGTCTACATTTATTTGTTTTTTGTAATGACAAAAGTAAGTTTTGACTAACTTAGCGTTTTTACCGAAAAAAAAGAGGAGGTTATTAATTCGACATGTATGATGTATATTGTATATACAGGGTGTTACAAAACTACCCGTAAAGCCGGAATGAGGTTAAATGGGGCCTTATAACGAGTCCATTCACAATATTTAAGAACTGTAGTAACGCAAAAAAAAAACAACAAAAAAAAAATATGAATGAAATATAGAAAAACTATTATTAGGTAAGCAGTTCCCTAACATGGCAGCTTACTAAGGTTGACAAAATTATAATTAATTATATTTTTTACGGGGTATTTTGTAACACGTTCTATATTTATATTTTTTTATGTATGACCTGTATGTATTAACCTGGTGATCCGATTTCGATGTTTTTTATATTGTGTAGAGAATAGTCCCAAGTAAGTCCTATTTAAATTATATACATGTAAGACTGATAGTTCTTTCGTAAAACTTAAAAAACTATTGTCCCTTGACTTTTAGATTGGTCGAAACATTTTCGTCGGTTTTCTTTTAGTTTTTTAAACGTAATTATTAAACTAAAGAAATATATAATTTCTTTCTTTCCCATAAAAATAGTTACAGATATAAAAGGGGAAGAACTCTTTTTAATTAATTTTGAAATTTAATTAAAAACTTGGCTCACAGTCACAACACTTAAAAAATATGTATTTATATTACCGCCGAAATGAGAACCTTCTCCTTTTATGAAGTCGGTTATAAAGCGGTTTCCTATCATATCCTAGCTACATAATAAAAGTGAAAAATACATCCCCCAGCCATGAAATTTCAGCCTCGGCTGCACTGAAACTTTCCGTCTATTTATTCTCCAATCAAAATAAATCATTTCGGTTTATTTCTGTACTTTCAATTGTTCCTAGTGGTCTGCGCTAACTGGCGGATGGCGCGGTAGAGGATTTAAAACTTATCAATTGCATTTAATAGTTATCCAAAAATAAGGCCTCGCAGCTCTGTATTAACTCTGTCTTCTGCGCTGTAGATTGTGGGTTCCCTCAGGATAAACATTTGTGTGATGAACACAGATGTTTGTTCTGTGTCTGGATGTTAATAAGTATGTATTTACAAAAAAATGTATATTCAAGTATTCTATCAGTTATCTGGTTCCCTAGTTTGGGGCTAGATGGCGCTGTGTGTAAAGTCCGCCAATATTTGTTGATATTTATTTTATAGTAGCGACCCGCCCCGGCTTCGCACGGGTAGCATGTTATTATACATATAAACCTTCCTCCTGAATCACTCTATCTATTAAAAAAAACTGCATCAAAATCCGTTGTGTAGTTTTAAAGATATAAGCAAACATACATACAGACATACAGGCGCGGGAAGCGGGAAGCGACTTTGCTTTATACTATGTAGTGATTTCAATGCTACCGAGGCCGATCACCGAGCATTGATATATTCACCTTAAGTATTTATCATTGGATAACTATTCAATTCAATTGATAAAATTCAAATCCTCTACCGTTCCGTCCGCCAGTCTGCGTCGACCATAAAGGGCTGGGTAAGATGTTAACTTTGCTCGTTAACGGTTATTTCAGTCGTTTACCCGGATTGAGCATTACAATTTGTTAGTATAACAGTAAAACGCCGAATGGGAAAATGAATGTTGTTTATTCGGAGTTTCGGTTAAATTTGGATTTATTTGCAGAGGGAGTAAATAAATAAACATAATGTCTGTGAATAAATAAGAGGAAATGGGCATTTTGTAAAAGAAAACTAGGATCACGACTGTAATCTCCAAGTACGGTAGACATCCTCTCAGATCTTTAGGCGCTTAGATCTTTGAAGGTGTCTAAAGGGGTTAGTTAGACACATGCCCACATTTTGCAGTAGTTACGCCGCTTACAAAAATACTAACTAATTTGCCCACGATGTTTTTTATATAGAAAATAAAAATCTCTTGATGCCTGGCAGGGTTCGAGCCCACGACCTTCGTATTAAAAGTCGACGTACTTCCCACTTGCCAACACAGCTGTGTTGATTTTGATGGGAATTTTGAATAACTTAATATTATTTTGCACTAGCTGCTCGCCCCGGCTTCGCATGGGTGGTAACTGGATAAAAAGTGGCATATGTGTTATTCTGATGTATAAGCTATATTACTGTAAAGTTTCATTTAAATCCGTTCAGTAGTTTTTGCGTGAAAGAGTAACAAACATACATACATACACACCCACTCACTCACTCACAAACTTTCGCATTTATAATATTAGTAGGAAGTAGGATTATCAAATTCTCGGTTCTTCCTAAAAATTTATTGAAGCTTTATTAGAAAACTAAAAGATCTCGTCTGTGTTTTTACATATCCGAACTTGTCGATTTCATTTAATTTTATTTCAGTAAAGATTCCTCAAATTCATAACATTTTACTTCACAATATTTCCATGTAGGTAATCATTATGTAAACTTTCTAAATAGAGACATAAAAACATGTCATTTCTACAACACGGGAAAACATACACTATTCATCTATTGTATGTTAATACCAAGTTATTTCTAAAAGATATTATCAAGACATCCTTCGAATAGTTGGAGACATCGGTATCAGCCGGCGTCTGACGCGGGTTGTTAATTTCCGGGACTACCGAGAACCCCGGGATCCCGGGATAGCTAATGGAGTTTAGCCACTAATCCTGTAAATACAACAAATTCTACGACAAACCACGGCTCAAGTTTCCCGGATTAGAGTGTAGCCACGGTAGGTATACCCTGGGAAATGACGGCCGTAATTTAGCGGTAAGTCAAGTGCTTTGAGGCGGTGAAACGTTTGAATTTATATTTTCAACCCCTAAATGATGCAGCCGATCTTTTAAAAACTTCGGCTTTAGGGTGAAGCTGCGATGTTGACGGTTGTCAAATTGTCAATAATTAAAGTAAAGGAAAGGCTGTTTCATTCTAAATATTCGCAAGTAGAACCGCGACGTCAATAGTGTCGTTCCATCGTTCAAAAGATAGTCGGAAACGATGTTACCTAGAGTAGGTTTGGCTCGATTATTATCCCGATAAATCGTTTATCGTTTTTAAGAGTAGACCCACTGTGCTTGACACGACACTAGTAATACAGACACACGTTAAAGAAAACAGATCGATACAAAATATTGAATGAAATATACATAAAGAGCTATAAAGAGCTTTATAATAATGATGCGCTCTAATACGCTCCCACATAAAATCCGCCGCACAAATAAATATACAAAATAAATTATCCGTTCCCAATAAAACAACATCCTTGCTACGCTTCGTAGAATGGGATATTTGTACTACAACATGTACATACGAATCTCTTCTGTAATTAATAGGTAATAAGTTCCAAATTTGGGTGTTTTTATCTGCTGGCACGCGTCACGACCATAAAAGCGAGGCTTTGGTCAACTCATCCCGCTCGATCTCATCCCGCGGGATGAGTTGTCCTAGTGCAATTTTTGAATTGGACAACTCATCCCGCTGATATATTTTACGTCTTGTACAGACATGATAAAAAGTGGTTTAGGCGCATTAGGGCTTTAACTTCAAATTCAAAAATAATGACAATTATTATTCTCGTGTATCTAGAACTAATGATTAAATACAATGATTTCCTGGTGCATATAATTTATGTGTTACATTTACAAACACAACAACGCAACCACAAACGTACAAATTGTATTTTATCTATTGCTTGAGTAAAGGACAGTTCAAGGTCAAGTTATCGGGTTATGCGAATACGACTACCTGCCTCCAGCCAATCACAGACAAGAAATTTATCACAATAGGAAGGGTTGAGCGCATCTTTCTATTTTTTCGTAGTTGCATTGCCCGTGTCTAGGTGTTAAAGTGATTGAATGTCTTATATTTTTTTGTGGACAGTTAAATACATATTGATAGAAGTTATAAGTGCTTTCAATTCGTTCGTTCCTTGGGTGAGTAAATTTAATATTTAAGATGTTTTTTAGATAGTTTTAGTTTTTGTACTTATTTTTTATTAACTTTTCTTTGTTTTTGCTGGCATATTTTTTTTTCTTTTCACCAAAAGTGAAACTTAGGCCATATGTTTGAGGGCTGTATGAGAAATCAATAGCAAAAGGAACTAGGTCTACTAACCGTAACCGAACCGAGTTAGAGAGTGTTTAGTAGATTGCTATTGTTTTTTATCAGGCGTTATTTTTCTTAAATAAAAATACTCCGTGTGTGATATTTTAAGTTTTCCATTGTTAAATACTACTCGGCAACTCTAATGAGTCATTCCGCGTACCCCGCTTCCGCATACGTCGCCTCGTCGACTCGTTTTAGTGGTTGGGTTACAGATTAAGTAGGTTGTTACTGTTATATTTTTCCTTTGCTGGTTTTGTATTAATTAAGTACTAAAACATATGTGTGTAAAATAATGTTGCAATAGCGGTCATGGACTACTGTCAACCAGTGTACGCTCGTGCTTCGTACTTATTACGTGCAACGTTCCAAATTGCTGTCGCTTAGCGTATCATACCTATTGTTACCATGGTTAACATGTATGTTTCGGTTCGCAGTAGCAGTCGGGTCAATGATCGTTATCGCAACACTAACGCGTACCCACTAACACGTACCTATGCATTCGATCCGTTTATCAATTTTTTTTACTAGTTTTAGTAATAAAAAACTGCCTATGAGAAAAAAAATATAACAGTCACAACCAACTTAATCTATTTTATCAATGCAAACCTCAAAATATCACGTATTTAATTATAATATAAGAAAAATAGTTAACGCCTGACAAAAAGATACTAGCAATACTTTCCTATACAATTTTCGTTCGGTTACGGTTGATCGGCCTGATTCTTTTTGCTATTGATTTCTCGTATTATTCTCTAACATATAACCTAAGTTTCATTACTGGCGAAAGAAAAAAAAGTAAATCATGCCAATAGTTGGCATTGGCCTTTTGAACTGAATACCTTAAAGCATTCTCTCCCAGTAAATTATTTAAGTACTGAATTTTAAATGTAGTAATAATTTTTAATGCTTATTATTTTCCCCTTAGAATCAACCATCAAAATGTATGAAGATAGCCCTTCAACTTCACGTGGCAATCTATCTCTGAATATAAGTACTACTCAAAGAGGTTCCAAAAAGTTAATAACAAGACATGGTTACGAATATGTTATTAAAAGACAAAATAATGACAAATCAATCTTGTGGCGGTGTGCGAAAATGAAAACATGCTCTGCGACGATAAAAACTAACTCCGATTTTAATGTGATAATGAATGAAACAAATCATAGTCATGAACCCTTAACTATAGCAGAAGTTGAGATAAAAATGCAAATGGAGAAGTGCTCAAAGGCTGTACAGGAGAATTTGTCCGATCCTGTCTCAAAAATATTTGAGGAAAATATGGCTTCTTTGGAAGATCGTGGTTTGGATCTAATAAAGAAGTTGCCGGCTCTAAATAGTGTACAAAAAATGCTGTATAGAAAAAGAAATAAATCAATAGGAGCAAGAAAATTAACTTTTGCAAAAGTTAAAGATGTTGAAGTGCCAAAAAAATTTGAAAAGATGTTATTTGCTGATTACGCACACGGGAAAAACCGTATCCTGATATTTGCTGATAATGAATTGAAAAAATACATGGCAATTTGTAAGAAATTTTACATGGATGGTACATTCAAAGTTTGCCCAAAGCCATTCTATCAATTGTACACTATTCACGCTGAACTCGAAAGCAGTCAAGAATATCTTAATGTCATTCCAGTTATATACGCCCTGTTACCTGATAAGAAAATGTCCACGTACGAGCTGTTATTTCAACTAATAAAAAGTCAAATACCTGAGTGGGACCCGAGAGGCATCACAGTCGATTTTGAAGTTCCAGCTATACTGGAAATTCGAAGCAACTTCCCGAGTGTGAAAATAACGGGCTGCTATTTCCACTTCTATCGCAGTCTCTGGCGTAAAGCTAAGGCGCTAGGTGTATGCAAAACACAGTTAGGCAAAGTCCATATAAAACTCTGTGCTGCTTTGTCTCATCTCCCACCCGAGTTAATTGATGAAGGATGGCTCTATGTGATGGAGGAAGCTCCCAACAGCAACTGCGTCATACAATTTAATGACTACTTCGTGAAAACTTGGCTCGAAAATTCGGCACTCGCAGACACTTGGTGTACATTCCAGCAAATGAATAAGACAAATAATGTTGTAGAAATATGGAACGGGCACATCAAAAAATATATTAAATCAAAACCGAATATTGCTCAATTTTTGGAGGGCTTAAGCAAAGATATACATTTCTACGCCTCCATTATAAGAAAATCTACAAGCGGCTTCAAAATTTCGAAGAGACTGCCTGAAACTATAGAGAGCAAGAAAAAAATTGACTATGTCATAAACCAATTAATCACCGGTCAAATCACAGTAGGACATTGTTTAGAAAAACTAAGAAATTAAGTATCTATTATTTAATTTATATATACCAAATATGTAATCTTGTTGATTTTAATTATTATTTATTCGATTTTAATTGTTAGTTTTTTTACATTCGTGCATTTTTTTATTTGGCACTTATAATCATAGTGTGTGATTTTAACTAGTTTTAAGTAAATCTTTATGAATCCAAACACTAATTGTTAACTTTTTAGTTTTATTTGAAATTTTAAGACAATTTTTTAGGCTATTTACATTTTTATACGTGATTTCTAAATAAAACGACTGTGATTTTAACTAATTTTAAGTAAATCATTTATAATCCAAAAACTAGTTGTTAATTATTTAGCTTGATTTAAAATATTCTTTTTAGAATATTTAGATTTTTTGTACGTAACTTTTAATGAAAAGATTGAGATTTGATGACTAGTTTTAAGAAAATCCTTATTAATCCAAAGACTGATTGTTGATTCTTTAAGTTTTATTTTTTGATTTTGACAGTTAAATCTGTGATTTCTGATTGTTTAAATACTTTACAGTTTAATATCAAGGGTAATTTTAATAGTTATTGTTTTTTTTTAGTTCTATAAATGAAACGACTGTGATTTTTGATTATATCAGTCTAACCAAGCTATGGGTGTATCATTTTTTCCCCAAACACTTTTGTTCACGAATGTACAAATATTTCAAATAATACAATACATTTTACCTTTTCTTTAAAGCGGGATGAGTTGACCAAAGAAAAATAATTAAAATATTAATGTGGACAACTTATCCCGCGGGATAAGTTTTCAGCGGGATGAGTTGACCAAAGCCTCATAAAAGCGTTCAACAATTTTTCATCGTCCTTAGCAGTTAATCGAGCGTAGGTAAACATGCCATTTTTCGCGGAAAATATCGAAGCATTGTCGATCGATGGGAACCCACGAATATGTCGAGTGCAATCATTAATCATGAGTACACAATGTAGGCAATGGAGTGCGCTTTGTCGTACCAATGAGTTTGTAAAAGGTAGGCGAACAATGGTAGATCGTATTGTCTCATCGTGCTTTCAGCGGTGGCTAATGGCTAGCACGGAAATTAGGCTTAGGTAAGTTTACAGTATAGGGAAGGCCTAATGCATCATACACACAGGCTGTAGACTCCTCATGCAAGGCGAACACTTTCTCACGACACATTAGGCTTACACTGCTGATATACGAGTAAGACACCGAGCGCGACAACCCCCGCGGCGAGCTGTGACATTAAACCGGCCAATCAGAATGCATTTTTACTGCTCCCTCAACGGTTTGACAGAATTGTTTGTTTGAAGAAATTACATTAAGCGTCTATTGGCCTATGTGGTCGATGGCATAATGACATACCTAGACATACCTTTCTAAAAAAATTAGTGAAAATACAAGTCATCATCGTCATCATGTGGGGTCGGCACAACATGTAAAAAATATGCAAAGGTTCTGGTATTGTGTTTTACAACCGTGGTAGTACAAGTATCTAATAAGTTAAAATGTACCTTAAGGCCCTGTATGTCGACGATTGCTCTCTTTCGAAACGAAAAAAGAAATACTTCTGTACAAGCCAAATCTCCTATTTTATAATGTATAGTATATGTGAATAAAGATGTACCCATCTTTAATCACTTCGATAAATAATCCTACCGACCGCTGCAATGACGACAAACACACGGGGCACCATGGGCGGCGCGTGGTCCGCCTTTGCTTTTCGAATAAATTAATGATATAAATTATGTATAATTACTTATCAAAAATCTATTCTAATAGAAATCTAGATCTACATATTACCTATCTTTAACAATAAATCACAAGTTGATCTTAATAGTAGGTATCAAAATATTTAGATCGTAAATTCTAAAACGTATCATTTTGAAATAATATCTTTATCGTGTAAAGTTTCTGCTATTATGTTTTCAGCTTAATAGAAATCTAGGTAGGAACCTGAAGTAATATATTTATAAAAATAGGAGATGTGGCTTGTTCAGAAGTATTTCTTTTTTCGTTTCGAAAAAGAGCAATCGTCGACATACAGCCCCTTAAGTGCCATCTCTGCTGGACAACTTTAACATGATGGAACGGGCTAGGAATCCCGCAAACATTTTCCCGCTAGATTCGACCCTTCTGTAGGTACCTAGTACCTACTACTGACCAGTGGACGGTGACCGGAATAACTCTGGAACTTTACATAGACGTACAATATAATAATCTTTAAGAAAATACTTGTTTACGAGGAACAGGCGTAGCTTTTCTCAGCTGATCCTTGTGATTTTATAAAAATAATTTGAATTTCGCTAAAGTTTAAGTCGCGAATAGCTACCTACATCTACCGACTCTACAACCACAATGTAGTCGGTTAGAAGACTTTTGTAAGGCAAATACCTAATCGATATTCGATACCATCATAAAATCCTGTGGCTTTTATCAGCAAACATTGAACGAGTCCCTCTTTGGAAAATGATACGTTATTTGACAACGGAACTTGTATTAAAAATTGAACATAGCTTGTTAGTTCCTTCATCAACACAAAAGTCGAAAACGAATGTTCCTTTTGAAAGGAATATAGCTCTTATTTACTATGTGGTAGAGTCGTAAGATGTGTGAACTGTGGTGGTGTTAAAAGCTGTTGGTTCAGATTCCGAGGGATGATTAAAAATGGTCCGTAGCTATCAATCAAGCGACAAGTCGTCTGCGATACGCAGCGCTTCTTATTTGAATAACGCCCTCGACAATAAAGACATGGAGATGGTACATTTTATATTTAGATAAAAATACCAAACCTAGATAGTTGGTATTCGTAGCTGATAGGTATGGTATGAAACAAGCTTCTACAGTATCTACCCAAGCCAAATATATATTATGTTGAGCTTTAGAAAAAACCTATCGCCTAAAAGTTCGATACGTAGGTATTATAATTATCAAGGTTTATGCATAGGCAAGGTAATTTTGAAATAAATCATAAATGTATCCATTGTAATACTATATACCTACATTGATTCATTCAAATAAATATTTATAGCTGACTAATCATCAGAGGCCTATTAATGTATATTAAATGAGAATTTACGTCACTAAAGTTTTAAATAACAACAAAACAACAGTGACTTTTGTTGCTGAAGTTACTCGTACATATACCAATTTCAGTTTAATCGATTAAATTTGAGCCAAACAAACTAACAAAAGTAACATAATTAAATATACTAACAGGTAAAATTAAATAAAAGTAAATGTAAATACTATTATTTTATATAACTCGTCTCTATATTCTTAGGCTGCGTACATAACAGACAGGGTGTTTCCGATCCAGGAGATTGATCGTTCTGTATCAGCGCGACACAAATTGACGCTCATTTTAATATTAGCTTTCGATAGTTGCTTTACATGCGGTAGTAGGTATAATCAATAGCTCCTGCCCACTGCTTTTCTCGCTTCTATTTGTACTCGGATAAAAAGTAAAATCAAGATTAGAACTATATTTGTACCAAATTTCAATTAAACAAAACATACAAACCGCACGCAGTAGGGTTGTAGGTTATACGAGTTAGTTATACGATTTTGTGCCGATTGACGACCCCATATAATGTGGGCAAGGGCAGGAAAATAATGATTCCACACAAGAAAATAGACTAGCCCCCGTATCCAGGAACGACATTGTGAGAATACGCACCCACAGTGGACGAAATCTATTTTCATAAACATCACTTTATGGGTTGTGCGACACTGCATAGTGTGACTAGGCACACTGTCGTGTGCCTCTGGCCAAAGTTGAGCACAAGAGGCACAGTATAGTGTGCGCCATAGTGTCGCTCAAAATAAAAAGTGATGTTTATGAAAAAAGATTTCGTCCACTGTGGGTGTATGTTCTCATACCCTCGTATTCAAGAACGACACTATGAGAACACGCACCCACAGTGGACGAAATATTTTTTCATAAAAATCACTTTATGTTTTGTGCCTCTAGCCAAAGTTGAGCTCTAAAGGCACACGGTAGCGTGCTCCATAGTGCCGCTCAACACATAAAGTGATGTTTATGAAAAAAGATTTCGTCCACTGTGGGTGCGTGTTCTCATAGTGTCGTTCTTGAATACGAGGGATAGTGTCGTTCCTGAATACGGGGGTAAGTTCATTTGGTACCTACCTTAATGCAGAAAAAGGTGAGTATTTTAGTATCTGATAAGTATCTAGGTAATTTCATTATTTGTCACTGAAATGTGTAGGAAATCATTAAACAAGTCACTGACCCAATGTAGAGTGACAAAAAGTACAACGCAAACTAGGATAATGATGAACACACTCCTAAATACTGCTTCTGTATGATGGATCGACTCGATGGAGTATCGAGTAGGCTATAATCGTAATCCGGTGTTTGTTTACGGACCGTATCGCGCGGCCAGCAGTGTATACACCGCCTAATTGATCACCCCTAAATATTGTTGATCAAACAAACAGAAATATTATTATACAAATTTGGTTGTGTTTGAAATATTAAAATTATATAAATTTATCGAACCTAGTTTTTTTAGAGTTCCGTATCCAAAGGGAAAAAACGGGAACCATTTACTAAGACTTCGCTGTCCGTCTGTCTGTCTGTCACCAGGCTGTATCTCTTGAACCGTGATAGCTAGACAGTTGAAACACAGATGATGTATTTCTGTTGCCGCTATAACAACAAATACTAAAAACAGAATAAAATAAATATTTAAGTGGGGCTTGCTGTTTTTTTTAGATCATGGTACGGAACCCTTCGTGCGCCAGTTTGACTCGCATTTGGCCGGTTTTTTTTATGACTCGTACGTGTAAAGGATTTTAACTATATTAACCTTATTAATTAGTCCAGGAATTATTATTATATAAGACTGTATACGGTATCTTAGGTAGGTACACATACTTTAGCTATAACGGTACTTATCCATTAGATTAAAAATTCCAAACTATAAAATTATCGATTCAATTGCTCATTGAATTGTAACAAAATAACACGGATTGAATGTGAATCGATTATTTGTCAAGCGGGACAGCGCAGTCTAAACATGTCCATGTCTGCCCGCATGTTTGTTTGTTTTGTTCGTTTGTTTGTACAGTTGCCGCCAACGACGACCATCTTACCAATTAAAATAAAAGGTTCGTATTTTATTTCGTTGCAAGGAAGTGTACAGTTTTGGGTTAACTGATAAATAAACTTGTACTAGGTACTTTCTATATTTCTTGCTTGAATAAAAATATATGTACAACCCGGTCATAACATCTGTGCACCTGACCTCGTGACGTCACGCTATCGCTATCTCTATCGCTCTCCGCGCACGAGGAGAGGAGAGAGGGAGACGCGGGAGAGGCGCGCATTCCAGCGAGGTGCACAGATATTCTGACCGGGTTGTACATAAGGTAACACCTTAAGTGTTACATTATTGCATTTTTAATGGGGATTTCTATATTTTTTTAATATTATGTATGTACGAAAGTATATGGCCTATGTTTCTCACTGTTAATGCAGTTTTTGATAGGTGAAATATTTTTTTAATGATTTTTAGATTATCCATTGAGCCGAACGAACTAAAATACAAATTTTTTCCTCTTTATATTATACAAGCTGACCCGGCGAACTTCGTATCGCAATTGACAAATGTTGTTTGAAGTTCCCGTTCCCGTTCTTAGGAACACACCTACATTGCTTAGACAACATTGATCTTTATACAATAGCAATAAAGCTCAAAATGACTCTACGTTTTAGTTAGAAAACTTTTGAATGGGAAAAAGAAAAGGGCTGTTTTTAGGGTTTTTCCGGCAATTATTCGAATTTATCTCACCTTTTAAACCTTCCCTAGACATCCATGAACATTTCAAGACCAAGATAAGATGAACCCGTTTAGCCGTTCTCGAGTTTTAGCGAGACTAACGAACAGCAATTGATTTTTATATATATATATATATAGATTTATTACTTTTACAAAATAAAAAATAGCCTATGTTACTCAGGGGTAGCTTGGTAACGAACGTGGGAATATAGCTTGGTAACGGTGAAAGAATTTTTTAAATCGGTTCAGTAGTTTTTGAGTTTATCCATTACAAACATACAAAAAATCAAAACTTTTCTCTTTATAATATTACTAGCGACCCGCCCCGGCTTCGCACGGGTAGCATGTTATTATACATATAAACCTTCCTCCTGAATCACTTTATCTATTAAAAAAAACCGCATCAAAATCCGTTGTGTAGTTTTAAAGATATAAGCAAACATACATGCAGACATACAGACGCGGGAAGCGGAGAGCGACTTTGCTTTATACTATGTAGTGATTAATTAATAATGAATATATTAATAATAATAATTAGTATAGAAGTGTAAGTGAATGTAAGTAGAAGTAATGTAGTTATTTTGTGTTAGTAGAGTAAAATTATTAAATCATTCACCGAAAGAGAAAGAGGGCAATAATTATTCAGTATATTTTTATACACTCATAAAATAAAATAAAAAACGCTTGGTTATAGTTACTTTCCATTTATTTAACCGCAAGATCACACTTGTTTTTTGCGGGCCAAGTTTTTGTCGAAAAAATGTTGCCATGTCACGAAATGGGGTTGCTGACGATTCGGACACCTGGGTGTTTGGACAAGACATTTTAACTGATTTTGAACATGGAACACCATGTCATAACCAGAACGTAAATTAATGTCATGTTTATGTCATTTCTGAATAATACTATGCAAAGTTTGATGATGAGACAGTTTTGAAACAGGGGAGAGCTTTTATATGATACAGATAAAATCAGCTGATAGGAATATTCATCATATCTATATTATTATCATACTATTACCCTCTTACATAGATATTACCCTCTTGTCTATTTTCCGCGTAAATTCTGTTACCGTGGGAATGTAATAAATAAAAATATAAGGATAAAAAGCCTATAGGTACCATGCCTCCTCTATCTTAGAGTGAAAGTTCAAACAAACAGAAAGAAAGATAGAAAACATTTAAAAAAAAAGTTTGATTGTGTTTTAGTATCGTGTTAATAATTAAAAGCACTTGAGAATATACAGTTATTATGAAATCCCAGATAGACACTTAAATTTTATTTATATGAAGGAGGATGATTAATGTATACCTATAGAAATACCATAATTAAAAGCAAGGAATTGATTTTTCAAAATCATTTTATATTTATTTTAAGTATTTATTTATTTTAGAATTTTAGGAAAACTTACAGCTAGATACACAAGATTATATCATTGATTTTTGATCATCAAAGATTATTATCATTATTTTACATGTAATATTACGAAATATCAAAATAAAACAACTTCTCTAAGCTCTTTATTGACGCCTCATGTCATTCCCACGACGACGGCACACTACAAAGCATCTTCAAGCGCATTTTTTTACGACAATACCTACATAATACTTATTTTATTATTTTTCGGGGCTGGTTCTGACGCCCGTCACCCTATCTGCAGTTTTTGCACCAACCTTGGGGTGACACGCGACCTTAAATGACTCATTATTTTAGGAGGTAGGTACATTAATAGTAAGTAGATAAGTGCAGGGTTGTTGACTGACTGTGCAGTTGACAGTTCTTTTGTGACGCCCTAAGCTCCTTTGTAATTGTAACCTCTGCTCTATGCCCTCAGGATACCGTGAAAAAGTATTTATTGCAAAAACATTTTGTGAACAAAAATTATTGTGTAAGTAAGCTATTTACTTATTTGAAATTCTACGTGTCAACGTAGGTACTGGTACTAACCTAATTTGTTTCAATTGAGAGATTTAAACAATCGTACTTTATGTGTTTTATTATATGTGGAGTATGATCAAATGAGTCCACTAATTGATT
Source organism: Hydriomena furcata (assembly GCA_912999785.1). Classification (NCBI taxonomy): domain Eukaryota; kingdom Metazoa; phylum Arthropoda; class Insecta; order Lepidoptera; family Geometridae; genus Hydriomena; species Hydriomena furcata. The sequence goes on from OU538824.1 coordinate 4,376,269, forward strand.
CCTTGATGGTTAGAAGAATCTATTCTTTAATGTTGCTAGACAAAACGAGAATAGGAAACTTATAAGAATCATATATTTTGCTCTTCTTCTGAACCTAATTCATGTAACATATAGTACGAATCGATGTTTATATTATCAAGTTTAGATTGAATTTACCAAAACACAACAAAATAACCTAAGTAGGTACCAACTTACATTTTGAAAAATTAAATTAAACTATATGTCCATTCCCCACCCTAGAGCCGACACTGAACTAATAAATGCAATTTATGAAATTGTATTACCGGGTAAAGTGCTTTAAAATAAATATCGTCGAATGGGAAGGGGAGCTATCAGGGAAGTACGGACGCTTCAATAGGACCAAGGTAAAATAATAACTAGGCCAATATTTTAGAAATTTAAAGAATTTTGTAGGTATTATACTACCTTTCTATTTCCTATTAAAGAAGTACCTAAATCAGATAAAATGAATTATTACGCGACTGTGTTTGCATGGACTGTGTTTGTCTTTGATCATTTTAATATCTCTATAGATATCGATAGGAGAAAAATAAATCATGCTTCCGATCACTCTTTGAGAACTAAATATTTAAAATTAGTTTCGTAAGTTTTTTGATACGAGCTTTTACCTGCGATTTCGTATGCGTAGATTCAGGAAATCGGTATTTGGCGACTCTATCGTAAAACATTAAAATTACTGAAAAATAAATAAAAATTTTGATAATAAAAAGGTAGGTTATGTCCGTCCCAAGATTTTAAACTATCTCTGTATGAAAAAATCATCATAATCCGCCTAGCGATTTGGCCGTGATAACCTCACAGACAGACAGACAGATTACCTTTCGCTTTTATAATATTAGTATAGATGATAGTTCCCATCAAAATCTTTTCAATAGTTTTTGATCAAATCGCGGCCATACAAAAAGAAACAGACAAAATCTGAATTTTAATCTTTTATTTTCGCATAATAATAATCAACTTCACATGTACCACACGCAACAGGTAATTTACTCTACGCAGTAAAAACAAAATAAAACATCACTGAAATTGGTTTGTAAACATAAAATTATCGTAATTGCATACTGGCCTGACAGAACAGATAGTCAATACACGGTTACCGGAGATATTGCCGAGATAGAATGATCTTTTAAAATTATTTAAGTAAAATCTAATAATCTTCTTCTTAATCTTAATATATATAAATTACGCGTCACGTTGTTTGTCCGCGATGGACTCCTAAACTACTTAATCGATTTTAATCAAACTTTGCACACCGTGTGCAGCTTGATCCAACTTGAAAGAACATCTCAATTTATAGTCGCTATATATTATGTTGACACGGCAACGCGTTCTGCTAGTATATTATAGAACATTTAGAAAAAAGTTAAATGTGTGCTGGGACACATAGTAAAAGTCAAATCCTTTCACCATGCGATTTATCATCTATCCGACGATACCTACGCCACGCGGCCGATACGCTTTTTCATGACAAAAAAAATCCTAAACCGTCATAGAAGTTTACCTTAGTTTAGTAACCTTCATACAACATAGAAGTTTCACTTCAAAATACAAGAACCAGTTGAGCTATCTAAAGACCGTTGAAAACTGTCTATAATCTCAACTAATCCAGATCACTACTAGTCGGAAGCGTTCCCAAGATACTGGCAGCATTTTTATTTGTTTAATCAAGTTCAAAATGTTCAAGAAGAAAATATCGACAATCATGATGTAAATAATAAAAAAATAATCTTGTTATTCCCATACATCCCATAGTCCCAAATGACATGCTTAATCTGTCTTTAAGCCTATTTAAAAACTTAAATAAACGAAAACTCTTTCAAAAGCTTATGTCAAAACATCTGATTGTCTAAAATGACAAAGGGGTTTGGGACCAAATAATCTGAATATGCTCCAACTCACCCTAATAATAATATTTATTCTTCCATTATTGTATTAGATCATTATTATTTTTCAAACTATCGTTTTTAGTAGACATAACTATAGATTTGAATTATTTTGAATTTTTAGATCATAATGTAGGTACAAAATGCGTTAAAAATAGTTAACAAAAAACTAAAATTTTATCAAATTAAATTTACCCGACGTTAGCTTGGTAGCTATTGTAACACAGCCGAAACGTCGGGAAAATAAATTAATGGTAGGTACCTAGTTACGTGGTAAAGACCCGTGTCAAAATCTATATTTATAATAGGTACTTAAGTTAGGTTTAGCTTCACCTAGTTCCTAAGACGTTTCAAAGTGATCCTTGTGATTTTATTGAAATAAATGATTTTTGAATTTGAATTTGAATTTGGTTAGGTTATATAAAAGGCCAAAAAGTATTGTCAGTTCTATCTTGTTTCAACCCTGATATCAGATGGTAATTTCTTAAACAAGCATCCATCGATGGTTAAACAAACATTTTGAGATCTGAGATCAAAATGGCGGGTAATCACTACTTGTTAAACAAATTTCAAGTAACTGTATGTAATACTTACGTTATTTTTTTAATAAGTACCCTGTAGGTATGAAATTAGCAACGCGGGTGTTCTGTAGCCTAGACGTTTCTTATTAAAAATAATGTGATGAGTGTCTAAAAAATAAATTGGTTAAAATCCTATGTACCTAATGTTAATAAATACTTAGGTAGGTACATACCTAGAATACTTTAGAGATTATTAGTTAGTACTGTCCTTAATAACTATGAGGCCTCAACTAATAACTAAAATAAATAAAATATAAGAAAAAAAAATTAAGGGGCTCCCAGTCGACGATTGCTCTTTTTCGAAACGAAAAAAGAAATACTTCTGAACAAGCCACATCTCCTATTTTTATAAGTATATTACTTCAGGTTCCTACCTAGATTTCTATTAAGCTGAAAACATAATAGCAGAAACTTTTCACGATAAAGATATTATTTCAAAATGATACGTTTTAGAATTTATGATCGAAATATTTTATATACCTACTATTAAAATCAACTTGTGATTTATTGTTAAAGATAGGTAATATGTAGATCTAAATTTTTATTAGAATAGATTTTTGATAAGTAATTATACATAATTTATATCATTAATTTATTCGAAAAGCTAAGGCGGACCACGCTCCGACGTGTGTTTGTCGTCATTACAGCGGTCGGTAGGATTATTTATCGAAGTGATTAAAGATGGGTACATCTTTATTCACATATACTATACATTATAAAATAGGAGATGTGGCTTGTTCACAAGTATTTCTTTTTTCGTTTCGAACAAAAATAATCGTCGACTGGGAGCGCCTTAAGCAAAGTATATAACATATTTATTATTATAAAATTACATTACATAGATGCATTTAATTTGTTGTTTTTTTGTATATTTATATATAGTTTTATTTTAGAAGTAATATTTAAAAAAATATTTACAATGGTACAAAAAAATTAAACGCACCGAAATGAAAAGACATAAAAATCCAATAAAGAAAAAAAAATGTTTTCAAAACGTTTAAAATTTCCAAAAGTGCACTCTTAATTAAAATATTTTTTGCAGAATCAAAATCTGATCTGTCTATACTTACTTATTATTATTAGTTCTCCACTAATCTTCTAAAAGCCAGGCCCAGATGTCTTTCAGTCTATAATCTATAGATCAACTCCTAATCCCTAACTAAGTTTACATGCATCAAAATTACCTTCGTTCAAAAAATGGTTCTATTTGCGACAATGCTAAGGTTGGTATTAGCTTGACGTGTTTCGCCAAAAAACTGGTTTTACAGGATGCATTTGGCACAGGTGGTTCCCTCCCCATGGAATCAACTTAGTAATTATGAACTTCGTTTTGTAATTTGTAAAAACGGAGGCTTTTAGCGAAGGTAACTTTATCTGAGAACGCTGGTTGTGGGCATTCTAACAACATTTTGATTTTCAAATAAACGGTTTATATTGAAAAAAATATCAAAATGACGAATTTTAACACGTAGAATTGAGTATTTATCTATCTTAGGTTTAGCAAAGGGTTTGTAAAAGTCGGTTGAAAATGACCAAAACCAGGGTAGGCACAACCGGGTCTTTGATCCTACTAGGTACCGATAGATGTCCAGGTTATATAAAATTTCCATGTCACAATGTTAGTTACCATACTCCTCCGAAACGGCTTGACCGATTCTCATGAAATTTTGTGAGCATATTGAGTAGGTCTGAAAATCGACCAACATCTATTTTTCATACCCCTAAGTGATAAGGGTGGCGTAAAGATCGGGAAAAACGGAAAGTGCTTTTTTCTGTGGGATTATTGACATTTGACAGGACAACGTCTGTCGGGACAGCTAGTAAAATATAAATCATTAATAATGTCAGTGCGAGTTGTAGCAATCATTGCCATCTAAATATTCAGATATTTTGTATCTTTTTTGTGTGCGCAACAGCACTGTGACCTGAGCTCAAATCACTGACACTTTTGATAGGTATACAAAAGTTGTCAGTTTTGACATTTGGACGATACGTTGTCGATACGATACTGGTTCATGCTAACCCCTAGCATGAACCAGTATCGTAACCTTTATGTAAAATCCACAGAAAATATAAAACAAACTAGATTTTATGACGTTCTAACTAAAGTAATTCCAGTCATTTCAATGAATATCAACACAGTTTCTTACTCGTAATTATAACTTGAACGCCTGCTGCGCGTCGTGTCATGTGAGCGATTAGGCGGTACAGTGTGTAAATCGTCTAAGTAAAAAAACCGGCCAAGTGCGAGTTGGACTCGCGCACGAAGGGTTCCGTACCAGTGTCTATAAAAACGGCAAAAAAATCACGTTTGTTGTATGGGAGCCACCCTTAAATATTGATTTTATTCTGTTTTTAGTATTTGTTGCTATAGCAGTAACAGAAATGCATAATCTGTGAAAAATTCAACTGTCTAGTTATCACGGTTCATGAGATACAGCCCTGTGACAGACAGACGGACAGACAGACGGACAGCGAAGTCTTAGTAATAGAGTCCCGTTTTTACCCTTTGGGTACGGAATCCTAAAAATAGGTACATACGTGATGCCATTCAAAATTTAAATTCGATAAACAAACTTAGAACTTCAAACTCATGGCCACTCCACCTGACACGAGATGATTACGGACCTTGTTTGTTTTGTTATTGTTTTTTATCTAAACACGATCGTTATTATCGAATGGAAGCGGTTTGGACGTCCGTCTGTCTTCTTATTCTTATTTTATTACTAGCAGGAAGCCCCGTGACTTCGTTTATCTGGAATACAATAATAATTATCTACATTTATATACTAGTTTCAACCAACTTGCACAAAACCGTTTTTAATATCCCACGGCATTTAAATCGTTGTCGTGTCTCTATCATCACACCACCAGTGACCCATGAAAATTGAAATTGGGTCACTACTGTAATCCCCAAGTAGGTACGGTGGACATTTAGGTACACAGATCTTCAGGCGCTAAGAGCTTTGACGATGACTAAAGGGGGTAGACAGAAGCACGTTAAAATTTTGGCATGTGCCAAATGTAATGTTTTTAGGGTTCCGTACCCAAAGCGTAAAAATAGGGTCCCGCTATTACTAAGACTTCGCTGTCCGTCTGTCCGTCTGTCCGTCTGTCCGTCTGTCCGTCTGTCCGTCTGTCCGTCTGTCCGTCTGTCCGTCTGTCCGTCTGTCCGTCTGTCCGTCTGTCCGTCTGTCCGTCTGTCCGTCTGTCCGTCTGTCCGTCTGTCCGTCTGTCCGTCTGTCCGTCTGTCCGTCTGTCCGTCTGTCCGTCTGTCCGTCTGTCCGTCTGTCCGTCTGTCCGTCTGTCCGTCTGTCCGTCTGTCCGTCTGTCCGTCTGTCTGTCTGTCTGTCACAGGGCTGTATCTCATGAACGGTGATAGCTAGACAGTTGAAATATTTTAGTTTTATCATGACTGTCCATGATAAAATTAGAAAAGATACTACTGCCTTTCGTCACACCACTAAGTTCTTTTGGGGGGACATCTTTTGTGGCCATGGATTGTCAGTCAGTCGGCATGTTTGCAATTTTATATATATATATATAAAAAATTTGTATGTTGGCAACCTCTTGAACAACCGCTATCGATGAGTTATTTGTCGGATTTTAATTGAAACAATTTTGGATCTAACAAGTTGATTGTTTTAGATTTAGTAGTTTTGGTATGGGCACAGTGTTATTAGTTTTATCATGTTGGTAACTACTATTGCATAAATGCCTTTAGGTATTATAAATGATTGATCTTCCCGCTTTATTACAGTCTTCCTGGCCTGCTGGCTTATTTCGTAAAAATCTATGATTTTCATAGCCTTATCTATGAGAATAGATTAAGAACATAGACTCTATAAATAGTTAATGCAATTGGTATTCCTTCAAATCTACTGATATTCATAGCTATGGCTATGAAAATCATAGATTTTTACGAATAAAGAGAGCTTTTACTTAAAATCCAAAAGTTTTGGGTAAGAATATCGAGCGTGTACCAATACCAATAGATTTCCTATTCGAAAAATGTATGCATAACAGTGAGGAAAACATGACGAGAAAATGAGTAATAATATTAATGAATAGGTGGACATTACACACAGTGCCATCTAGTCCTAAACAAAGCAGAGCTTGTACTATGTGAACCAAATAACTAATATTATACTTTTTTTTTGTATCACGTACTTATTATTTCTAACACCCAGACACTGAACAAACATCTATGTTCATCCACAACCTACCGCACAGAAGGCTAAATGCTAACTGGAGCTGTTAGGCCAGTCAAATGTGTCTACTATTTGGATTAACCCCATTGATATCTTCAAGGATCTGAGCGACTAGAAAATCTTCCAAGCTCAAGGATTAAGTACAGTCACCCTACAGTAAGCCCATTTAATATTTTAAGGTGATAAGTGAAAGTTTTGACTTTTTGTATGGGCTGAGTCTACCCGGATAAGACGGAAAAAGTGATAAAACTGCATTATCTTGAAAACCATCATATTTAAAAATAAACTGTCTACAATTTACTTAGCTAGTATTATTATTTAACAAATTATATAAAAATGAACTGTTTAGCTATTCATAGTTTTGACTAAAAACGAAACTAGTGTTTTTGAAGAGCCAACTTTGGAAAATAAATCTATCGAGAAAAGTTTCACCTGTCTGTAATTTATCTAGATTATATCCTTAAGTTATCTTTGTCATAGAAAACAAAACTGTATGTTTTGCGGTTATTGAGAAAAAATGATTCTGCATTCACCAAAAACATTTATTACTCGTCTTCATATTTTATGTTTAACAAAAATCCCGGACTTTATAAATAAATTAATAAAAGTTTTATATGATTCAAAGTATTACTTATAGCTGGCACAAGTCCAAGAGTCCATCAGTCCAATCATTGATGGACAAATGACTCGTGGATCAGTACAACCTGGCATTTGACCCGCTGCCTGCCACTCAATCAGACTGAGGTAAGTATAGGGTGAATACGTTGTGGGTGGTTGTTAGTCAGCATTTGTTTGAGTCACTCGCTTTACCAAGTAGCACCAACTATTATACGCATACGGTTAGAATGAAGAGAAAATAAGATCTTTGTAATTTGCCTGAACGCTTTTGCCAGCGGAATAAGTGTAAATAATAACGTTTCAAAAACTAAATAAATAAAAATACATACAGGCAAATTGAGAATCTCCTCCTTTTTTTGAAGTCGGTTAAAAATATAAAAGTGGTCTATGCTATTCCAGGTCACAGGCTTTTATCTAAATCCGTTTTTGTGAGAGATGGAGTCGAAAACATCCAAACATCCTTAAAAACTTTTAAAGTAATAGGACAGTAGAAAGTCCCGCGAATTGATTAGAGTGATATTTTCAAAACACTAATACAACATTTGCTGCCATCGACTACACAGCCAATAGACCCCTCATGAAAGGCTAACACTTTCAAACAACACATTAGGCTTTTACTGCTGATATAAGACACCGAGCGCGATCAACGCGGCGGGCTTTGAAATTGAACCGGCCAACCAGAATGCATTTTTACCACTCCCCCTGACCCGCACACCTCAACGATTTGACTGATTTTTTTATTTGAAGAGATGAAGCCATTAGACGTTTATCGATGGCTGCAACCAAGGGTTTGATTTCTCGTTCTTAGTGCACCTCTTTGAAACACACCAAAATGAACACAATCTCATAATTTTAATCAACTGTCTAACAGTCAGTGTTTTATCTCTTCTTTTTAAACAAGTACCTAACCTAACTATGTTAGTTACTTAGGTACATAAATATATTATTGAAGAATAATCATGTACCTAGTCTTTATAAATGCTTTATATCGTGCGTGGCTATAATAAATAAGCAAGCCCCTTGGCCTGAGCATGAACCACTATCGTATCGACAACGTATCGTCCAAATGCCAAAACTGACACTTTTACTATACAAAATGTGCCAGTTTTGACATTTGGACGATAACCCTGTCTATATTCTTCAATAATGAAATGTCAGTAGGTTGACATAACAAAATGTTGTGCCGTTCAACTCAATATGCAACACAATGCTCAATCAAACCAATAAAGGATTCATGCATAATCCAATTCTATTTACAAAACAACAACCCGTTGACAAATAACGCGACAGGCTATACATCCACAAGGAAATATCGTGCATTATTATCCGTGACATTTTCGTGTAGGAAAATTGGATTTACGAATCGAATAACATATTCATTCCTATATTGGAGTAATAATCCTACTGCAAAATGTGGGCATGTGCCAAATATAATGTTTGGACGTGCCTGACTACTCTTACTAGACATCATCAAAGGATCTAAGCGTCTGAAGATCTGAGAGGATGTCTGCCGTACTTGGGGATTACAGTCGTGATCCTATTTATTAATATTATTATTTTTATACTATAAATCCGAAAGTTTGTTCGGATTTTTGGATGTTTGTATTCAATCACGCCCTACGACCAAACAGATTTTGTTGGAACATACATTACGTAGCCCTGGAATAGCAAAAATTATACTTTTTATCCAGGTAAGTACCACGCGAGAAAAGCCGCGGGCGGATGCTAGTACCTAGGTATATGAAAATAAGTAGAACGTGTAGATATTCCTCGGCCCCATTTTAAAATCCCGATGTCTGCATGAAGATAATATCTCTTTAAATTCAGTTAATCAGCGGTCATTATTGCATCCTCTGTTGTCTGTAGCATAACATAACCATTGTTACAGAAAACATCGATCCCACCAAAAACATTCTGTAAAAAACTAGCCAAGTCTCGATGGAGCTGCTTGTTTATCTCTAAAAAGTAATGAAATCTAGACAAAGTCGTGTCAAGTCTGAGGTTCTTTACTGCGATTTCTTTATTATTATAGAATGTTGTGTGACTTGGCCGTTAAACATTCTTTATACGTTAGTGGGTACAAGTCAATTTTGTTTACACGTAATGTTATATCTGTTGTAACTACCTATGTTTGTTATGCAAGATAATAGCCAATACAGGTATTAGTAATTGGACGCTAGTGTCTTAGTTTAGGCTGTTGTTGATCGTGCAACACATGCATTCAGCATTGACAATGCTGACTTCTGCTGTCTTCTTTTTGGAGCGTCAAATCGACGTATTTTGACGGCCAAGTCACATAACATTCTATAATAATAAAGAAATCGCAGTAAAGAACCTCAGACTTGACACGACTTTGTCTAGATTTCATTACTTTTTAGAGATAAACAAGCAGCTCCATCGAGACTTGGCTAGTTTTTTACAGAATGTTTTTGGTGGGATTTCACTTCTTTTTGTAGAAACGTGGGCTTATTGATTTATTTTATTAGATTTTCTTATTTGACACAGTTTTTTTTTCTTTTTATGAGTGGTTTTTTTATTATAAAAACAAATCGTAAGCGCGTTTAAAATACAGTCAGCGCCATCTAGCGACGTGTGCGCTGGTATCACCGCCACTCTTAGTCCAATGCATTATATTTTTATCAAATTTTGAGCGAAATTAATATTTTAGTTTATTTAATTTGTTAATTTGTTTATTCAATTTGTGTAATGTTCGATTAGAATAAAGTTAATCATTCAACTATTTCTTCTTGTAAACTTGTAAGTATAAAAGCCAGTCTAGTCTTATCCAGAGTTTTCCTTTAATTTTATTGCGTACTAGCAGTCCGCCCCGGCGTCGCACGGATATAATAATGATAAAGGTAATTTTTTTACACCTTGGGTAACATTATCGAATTTTTCATAAGGATCCCTAATAGTGAGATGTATGGTATTACATATTTTTTTGTAGATATTGATGTTCTCTTTAAAACTATAGTACATCACTTTGCTCTATTGTCAACAATTACAGCAGCGTACGCGATATAAGGATTTTTTTGGTTTTTTTTTTACACGTTGGGTTACATTATCGAAGTTTTCATACGGATCACTAATAGTTAGACATATAGTATTGCATACTTTTTTGTAGATATTGATGTCCTCTTTAAAACTGTAGTACATTACTTTGCTCTATTGTCAATAATTTCCGCAGCAAACGCAATATAAGGATTTTTTTTTAATTTTTTCACACTTTGGATTACATTATCGATGTTTTCATACGGATCCCTAATATTTTTGAAAATATACTATAGCCTATGTTCATCAGGGATAATGTAGGATTCTAATGGTGAAAGAATTTTTCAAATCGGTCCAGTAGTTGAATATTTTTTGTAAAGGCGGTATGTCGATCTCTAATAGTTTGGTTAGGCTCTTGTGTTTTCTTATCAGGGTCACCAGGTACTCCAGATCTTCGATTATCCTAGTTTTTATGGTTTTCCCTTTATGTGGCCATTAAACCCTAACTCTGTACCAAATTTCAGCTCTCTGAGTTTATGGGAAGTACTAGTTCTATTCTGATGATCATGAGTGAGTGAGTGAGTGAGTGAGTGAGTGAGTGAGTGTCTGTCTAAAATGCGAAACTTTGCTTTCGCTTAACTTCGTAACTAAATGACCTACAGACTTGAAATTTTGGATTTTAAATACGTGATTATGGCTTACTGGATGACGAAAATTTCAGCGTTCTGGTCTTATCCAGAGGTTCTCAAATAGGGGCCTGAAAATGCGGCGAAATGGTTCCAGTAAAGGATGGTACGGCAGTGTTTGCTTCGCGCTCGACTTGGCGGGGGCACTGCCGTGCCCCCAAATACAAATACAGTCATAATCTTAAGGAAACCTGGGGCATTCGTAACAGGCGCGGATCCAGCCCGCTAAAAAGGTTGTGGTCACAGACAAGAAAGAACCCCACACATAATCTGTGAAAATTTCAACTGTCTAGCTATCTAGCTATCACGATTCATAAGATACCGCCTTGTGATAGACAGACAGACAGACAGACAAATATCTGACACAACGGCATGCTTTGTATTCTACCGGCGTTTTTGTAACACCTCTATAACATACCAACGAATTATGATTAGGTCGGTACTATTGAAAGAACATAGGATCAAAAATATATGAAATACCTAGATAGTGATAGATAGAACCTGATACCAAATAGCCGTGTTGGCCGAGTGGGAGGTACCACAACTTTCACTCCGAAGGTCGTCGTCGTAGGTTCGAATCCCGGCGTGCATCAAAGGATTTTTCTGTTCGATAAATGTATAAGCGCATCAAGAAACACGTGCTCAAAACGGTGAAGGAAAATATCGTGAGGAAATCAGTTAGAATTCTTATAAGTGGCGATGGGCAAACTGTCACGTTCCTGCTTTATGTAAGTAACTAGTTTATATTCATTTATTGTTTGTAGTCTTATTCGTATTCATTTATAGTTTTGGTAGGTACAAATAGGTATGCTGCGATACATAGAGTAGGAACCTAGGTACCTAGCTATGGTAGTGTTCTCCCACCCATTGGCATCGAGCTCACTCTCTTGATTGCAGGCTGTGCCATTTGCATCACTGTTCCAAGTAAGTACACTCGATGACATAAGTAAATAATAAATAAATAAATAAATATTGACGGACTTTATACACAGCTCCATCTAGCCCCAAACTAAGCAAAGCTTGTACTATGGGAACCAGATAACTGATAGAATACTTAAATACTTTTTTTTTGTAATTAAATACTACATTTTAACACCCAGACACAGAACAAACATCTATGTTCACCACACAAATATTTGCCCTGGGTGGGGATCGAACCCACAACCTACAGCGCAGAAGGCAGAGTTACTAGTAGTAACTCTGTAGTAAGTAGTAACTTACTACCAACTGAGCTGTGAATAACTGAGATGTTAGTTTCTCAACTGCAGGCCAATCATGATCACCCGATTAAACGATCCTGCACGCTGATATTGAAATATTTCACTTTGATTAGAAGCGCGTGATCGTAGTACTGGGATCAAAATTAATATTAAAACAATACTAAGTACTCACTGTGCGAAAGTGACGCAACGAATTGTGTTGTCACTCGATAATGTGCGAGTATTATTGTTTTGATATTTTTAAAAGTTTGTGGTATGGTTTGGTCTTCAACGAATCTGCATTGATATCCATCGTAGCAATAACCCAAGCGTTGAACGCTTCTGGTGGTGGACCAAATCTACTTATTCGTAGATAGACTGGTGAAAGAAACTTCATTCGCGTGAAGTCAATTTCGAACAGATTTCCACACCAGCTGCACCTATTTCGAGGTGTGTGTGCACTACACCATAAAAGGTAGATACCTAAAGGTTTGTGGCATAGCCACTATAATCTTTTATACTAATCCTAAATTCTTATATACTATAACACAATAGGTACACCCCTCACACTATAGTGGTGACCCCGGATTGTTTTGGCATTGTTTCAGCAGTGAGATTCTTGTTATCGCCCATCCTAAGATGGTCTCTGGGGGGGAGTCATGTGGCGTAGCCACTATAATCTTTTATACTAATCCTAAATTCTTATATACTATAACACAATAGGTACACCCCTCACACTATAGTGGTGACCCCGGATTGTTTTGGCATTGTTTCAGCAGTGAGATTCTTGTTATCGCCCATCCTAAGATGGTCTCTGGGGGGGAGTCATGTGGCGTAGCCACTATAATCTTTTATACTAATCCTAAATTCTTATGTACTATAACACAGTAGGTACACCCCTCACACTATAGTGGTGACCCCGGATAGTTTTGGCATTGTTTATACATTAAGTACTTATGGTTTTACTGTGTTGATTTTATCAGATTGAGTATAAAAGAAAAATAATAAAAAAATATGAATAACAGTAAATTGTTGCACTAGATAATTTACAAAGGCGGTCGATATCTGCAAAGGAAGATAAAACTGAAATAAGTAGTTTTCCTCCTGACTGTACGCCGACCGATCTGAGAACTAGCGCACCATCTTGGTAATTTGAAAAGCGACTGCATCCTGTATATTTGCAACTCCCCTGGAATGTACCTTTGTCTTTCACTTGCACTTTTCTTAGTCTTTTATAGTAAGTAGCAGTACCTATAGTTATAGAGATAGGTACTAACTTAGTCAGCTTGATCTACATAAATGTGCAGGTGTTGTCTGCCCGCGACCATGGCTATTGCAACATAGTCGAAATGTCGGGAAAATTACCAGGACAAGTGTCAAACAGTTATGGGAAGGTTTTTATTATAGAATTATTATAGAATGTTATCTTGGTAACCACTCTATGTAGTAGGTATGTTAACCTATTTTGTTTTGTTTTGTATATTTTATTGTTGTATTAGTGTTAATTGTATGCGTTTAACTTATCGATCTATTTAAAAATATACCAACTGTACTAGGCCCTTAGGTGTAATCATTTAAAACGCAATATTTATGTGTTATTTTTGAATCTCATTTTAAGTGAACTCTGTGTTTTTATGAGAAATAAAATTCTTTAAACCTAGAATCTTTGCGTTATGAAGATTTGTATACCTACTTACTTACCTACAATTTTTTTTTAGTGATGGACTTTTTTACTCTTCGCAATTCTGCCCCAAAAGCAAAGCTTGTAGGTACTATGTTAACCAGATAACTGATGGAATACTTATATACTTTTTTTTTAAATACATAGGTTACTTATTTTACATAATTAACACCTAGACACAGCACAGAACAAACATCTATGTCATCACAAAAATGTTTGTACTGGGTGGGGATCCCACAACCTACAGCGCAAAAGACAGAGTTACTACCAACTGAGCTGCGAAGCAAATGTATTTTCTTTATTTATTGATTAAAAATATGTGTTCTCTCACTCTCGCATTGGTAAACCGGCATATTGTCCTTGTATGACTTGAATTCCATCTCTCGAGATGAGCTGAAACTTACCTCAATCGCACAAAGAACTAACTCCGAGATAAGGGTGTGTTTGCACATGCATATTGCGGAGCGGGATCCGCAGACGGATCAAAGCGTCGTCAAAGCGATCCTTAGGGGATAGGAGCAAACGTTCCAAGGATTATTTGAGAATACGAGATACGAGTAGGTACTTTCTCAGGGGCCGTACAACAAGCTCTTAAAGTAAGACTAAAACGGTATTACTCCCGGTGCGAAAGTGACAACGCCATACAAGTTCGTGTAGCGTTATCATTTTAGACTGTTTTACCCTCGTATTCAAGAACGACACTATGAGAACACGAACCCACAGTGGACGAAATCTTTTTTCATAAAAATCACTTTATGTGTTGTGCGACACTGCATAGTGTGACTAGAGGTACATACATTGTCGTGTGCCTATAGCCAAAGTTGAGCTCTAAAGGCACACGGTAGTGTGCGCCATAGTGCCGCTCAACACATAAAGTGATGTTTATGAAAAAAGATTTCGTCCACTGTGGGTTCGCGTTCTCATAGTGTAGTTCTTGAATACGAGGGTTAGTCTTACTTTAAGAGCTTGTGGTACGGCCCATGATAAGTTGTTATGAAGCTTCGCACTGCCTATAGCTTCCTTCCCAATATCTTTTGTAGGTATGTACAATAACTTCCTAGTATCTGTTAAGAACCGACTTTCTGTGAAATTAGGATAAGTATTTAGACTTCTCTCGAAAATAGGTAGGGTGAGAGCGCTGGTTAGCATTTTAACATTTTAATTTTCAAACAAACGTTTTATATTCAAAGAATGATTGAAACTACGATTTTTAAACAACATAGAATGGAGTATTTATAGAAGTTATGGAGATAAGAGGAAGTCTACATCCTAATAATATTATAAATGCGAAAGTTTGTGAGTTTGTATGTATGTTTGTTCCTCAATCAGGCCTAAACGACAAAACGAATCGAGTTGAAATTTGCTGTAGATGTAGATATACTGCCCGAATAATTAATAGACTAATTTAAAATATGAAAAACATGCCAAAAACTATAAAAAACGCAAAAGCGATGGTTTCTGTAAAGATGGCGCTGGTGTGCAATAAATCTGACATCACAGACTAAAAACATTCAGTCTTTTCTATTCGATTATTGAAATTTAACAGGACAACGTCTGTCACGGGTCGGCTAGTATTTTTATAACTACCAAACTATAGTGCCTCACCTTATTTTAACTGATATAAAAAAGAAGGAACAGGACGTAATTAAATTGGTATATGTAATGTATTTTAGTTTCTTCTGTTTTTTCTGTCTTACACAAGAAACCTAACATTAATTTCACACAAAGCGATAACTGCCCGGCTAGCTCAGTCGGTAGAGCATGAGACTCTTAATCTCAGGGTCGTGGGTTCGAGCCCCACGTTGGGCGACTTTATTTTTGCATTTTTGATATTATACATTTTTTTTATGGGACCAACTTCGGAGTATACCATAACCAATTTTTTTTATTAAAATTGGTTTACATAAAATAAGTTTTTTTAAAGTATATTTTTAAAAACATGCTTTTATAAATTCTAGGGCTCTAGTACTCGTCAAGACGAGTACGTACGAGTAAGAGAGTTCCTATGGATACATCCAAGCTCCCTCGTCAGACTAGCTCGCTAGTACCATAATATTACATTGTCATTGGAGATTGATAGGTATGCAAAGTTTTATCTCAATCCGACTATTTACTGAGGAGGTCCGTTATATAGCTTCTCGCTCCATCACCAGATCAGCTCGCTGTCACCATATTATTGCATTGTCACCGAAGTTACACATGTATGCTAAATTTCAGCTCAATGCAATCGGTTGAAGATAACTGCGTCAAAATTGAGTTGCATGATTCCACCCTAACAAACTCAGTTAGTTGCATAGTTACATTATATTGCAAGTTATATAAAAGCTTTTAAAACAAATATAATTCGTGTCGACTTGAGAACCTCCTCCGTTTTTTTTGTCGGTTAAAAAACTAATCCTAAGTTAGGATTCCTAACTTTCTAAGACGACCTACTGGCGTCATCTAACAATCGAGCTTTATACTAAGTTGTGAGTTCTTCCATTCGCACCGAACGCGGTCAAGACCCCCAGGACGCTATCATAATAGTTCGAACGATCACCGCCAGATGTCACTATACAAAAAATAATTTAAACATATTTGCTAGAGGTTTTAAATATTGTATTTTACTCACTTCGTATGAATTATATTGGGTTCGACAAATTCCCAGTGCTTAGAACCTTACCTATATCTATTTTTACTAATTATTATTTTCAGAATAACGTTAGCGTTATTTGAAATTCCACGCTCGGCGACGCAAACAACTCAATTATTACCTAGTTTTAGCTTCCCCAATGACATAATCAATTAATGGATCAATCTACACGGGCACTCATATTAATTTTAGACAAGTACCTACCTACCTACCTTGTAGGTACTTATTGTTTTTACTAACAATACATAGTTACGGAGAAGAGTTCAACGAAACAGCATCCCATTTAGATCTAATCTTGCTAACCAATTTAAGAGTAGGTAAATGAAGGTGTCTTAAGTTTTTCATAATATCATCGAGGGTAATTGTTGTACTTCCTCTGCGACATCGCTCAGAGTACTTAGAGCAATTTGAGTAGTTTATATAAAACCCTGTGGACACGCAAGTTGTCTTATTGTGTCATACCTTTGTGATGAAGAGCCTGGTCTCCGTTTGTGTCATTGTTTGGGGTAAGAATTAATAAAACTAGAAAATATTTGCTCTGATAAATGATAGAAAGGAGTAGGTTTCCAGACCTAGGTACTTATGCATTTAAAAGGGGGAAAAGTGTTCTAACATTTATCTATACTAATATTATAAAGAGGAAAGATTTGATTGTTTGTTTGTTTGCATCGAATAGGCTCCGAAACTACTAGACCGATTTGAAAAATTCTTTCACCATTAGAATCCTGATCAACATAGGCTATAGATTATTTTAGGCAAAAACGTTAGGGATCCGTATAAAAACTTCAATAATGTAACCCAACGTGTGAAAAAAAATCCGAATATTGCGTTTGCTGCAGAAATTATTGACAATAGAGCAAAGTGATGTACTACAGTTTTATAAAAGACATCAATATCTACAAAAAAGTCTGTAATATCATATGTCTAACTATTAGGGATCCCTATTAAAACTTCGATAATGTAACCCATGGTGTAAAAAAATTTGCCATAATATCATTATTACACCCGTGCGACGCCGGGGCGGACTGCTAGTTTTCTAGAATGTCACACTTGACTGCAATTTAATAAACTTTTTGATTTAAGCTGTTCTAGATGCTAGCCATGGAATTTCTACCAAGATGGATTTCGGGGAAGAAACTTCGGTCACCAATTCCAGTGTCATCGAAGATGAAGACGTTGAAGTAAAGCATACGATTCTGGTTTCGACGAAATTGAAAAACAATAACAGGAGGGGACTGCATAGTAATGATAGTAAGTATGACTTTTTGTGTGGGCTGAGTCTACCCGGATAAGACGGAAAGTGATAAAACTGCGTTATCTTGAAAACCATCAAATTTAAAAAGAAACTGTCTGTAATTTACTTAGCTAGTATGATTACCTAACAAATTAGCTTAGCTATTCATTGTTTTGATTAAAAACGAAAATAGTGTCTTTGAAGAGCCAACTTAGGAAAATAAATCTATCGAGAAAAGTTTCACCAATCGTGTTTCTGTCTGTAATTTATCGAGATTATATCCTAAGGTTATCTTTGTCATAAAAAGCAAAACTGTATGTTTTGCGGTTATTGAGAAAAAACGATTCTGCATTCACCAAAAACATTTATTACTCGTCTTAAGGTCACTTCACAAAGTTACCCAGATGCTTGACCATTCCGTAAACTTTAACCGAACGTATTGGCAGATTCAATAATTTTTAATTCACGTGGTTGCGATTCTGTTTGTGTCTGAGCTTATCCTAAATTTTCGTAAAAAACTTATTCATTTTTTGTTAAAGTCCAAATTCTCGTAACCTCAGAATAACAGTTCTACGGCGTAGGCTTGTTATAAGTTTTTTACCTAATTTTACCTAAATTTAGCATGTAAAAAGGCGTTGACTAAAATTAAGTTTGACTTTATAATTTTTTAGCACATCTGAAATATACAAAAAAAGTTTTATACTTAGTTTAAAGTTTTAAGTTTTAAGTTACGCTTTATAATTTATACTTTAACCCATTCAGCTTCGACAACGCGCCATATGCGTTTTCACGTTTGTTCACTGGGAGCCGACAACGCACCATATTCGTTCTGTAGTAGGGTAGTTTCAAATAGATTTTTTACTGTGAGTTTCTACATATTTTGACAAGTTTGACGTTAATATGACAGAAAAATAATATTAGAAACTGGCAATACCCTTGGTTTCAGGATAAAAAAATATCATTTTGTTCTGCAGACGTTTTAAAAAACACGTGAAAGTGGTCCGACTTCTCCATAAGATATTTCGATTTTGAATGGTTCTAAAGTGTGTTGGGCAACTGTTTTCGAAAGGTAAATGTCTATATTAAATAAAATTTCTTGCAAATGGTTATTTATCAGCAAATTCTGCCAAGAAATGCATCAAGAATTTTTACAACTCAAACCGTGCGTTTATTGGCACCCTGCAATAAAAATATTCTGGATGGTAATCTACCACCATTGTTTTCGATCGAAGTAAGTTAAACTAAGTCGGTAAGTACATACATAGGTATCTTTATTATTTTGATGATTGATTAAATCTCTAAATAAGTGACTTTCTTTTATATGAATATCAATATTGATGTTAGGTAGGTACCCATAATAGGACCCAGTAAGTCATTAATTAGCTAATATGGTATATCCTACTAAGGATTTAATTTAGAAAGTTTGTGCACATATTTAGATGTGTCCTTATGCCCTCGAATAACATATAGGACAATTTTAATCGAGGTACCATGTGAGTAAAGCCGCGGGTGGTAGCGGCCTTTTTCTAATCATAGTTGTGTTAGCACGTACATATTGTATAACATCATCCTAAACCTCACCGCAAAAGGCGCGTCGTCGGACCTGGTGAATAACTTTTGTTGCTGTGAGCCACCAACGCAGCATATACGGTTATGGTTTTTTCATGTGTTACAGTCGTTTTACAGTAAAACTAATTAAACTAATCGATTTATATGCTTATTTAGGTACGGAATCACCAAAAATACGAAGTGGGTATTCTTGAACATTTCATTTTTTTCGCCGGAGTTGAAAGGGTTAACATAAAAGGAATATGAGCGATCGTATTTTACGAAGTTTTAGCTTTAGGCAACAGAATTGCCACCACCTAATTGCGGTGACACCTAAACGATATAAAATCCGGTTCCTTCAGCGCACATACATACTACTTGCTGATACCTAATGATGTCGATGAATCACCATGTATCACCTTTGCCTATCAATTGTGATGTACAAAGTCGAAGCTATTGTGTTTTACCTTCATGGTCTGAGCCAACTGCGTGAATTGTCTTGAGGACATTTTTAGGGTTCGGTACCCAAAGGGTAAAAACGGGACGCTATTACTAAGATTTCGCTGTCCGTCTGTCCGTCTGTCTGTCACAGAGCTGTATCTCATGAACCGTTATAGCTAGAAAGTTCAAATTTTTCACAGATTACGTATTTCTGTTGCTGCTCTTACAACAAATACTAAAAATAGAATAAAATAAATATTTATGAGGAGCTCCCATACGACAAACATGTTTTTTTTTTTGCCGTTTTTATAGATAATGGTACGGAACCCTTCGTGCGCGAGTCCGACTCGCACTTGACCGGTTTTTTATTATGATTGAATCAGCCATCACCTTCATTGAAAAAATATTTATCTGTAGGTACCAATTTAAATAAAACTTGGCATAGGTAAATAATATGGTTTATGACTTAAAACAGCATTTATTATAATGCTTTTATCGGTGCCATAGGCGGAGGCTAGTTAGTTTTATATGCTAGCAAAATTCTTAAACAGCAAGATGTAATAAAAGCAAGCCTAAACGCTAAACACCCATGCAGCAATAAAATTAAGTACTTTCCTTTATGGTGTTAGCTTCAGTTTACTTTCATATACCTATAGGTATAGGTATGTTTTGACTCAGAATTTTTGGACTAGATAGATTCCCATTATGAGAATACAATAGCTATTTATTTACCTAATAAGTATCTTCTTCAAAAGGTGATAGTTACATCGTTGAATGATTTTGTTTAGAAATAACTGTACCTTGACTGACTGATCTGAGCTCCAGGAGATATGAAAAGATGTCTAACTATATTTGGGGATTACAGTCGTCGTCGTCGTCATTTTTCATTTCATTTTCAAATTAATAAGTCTAAATTATCAAATAATTTTAGCTTATTTTCTAGGAGACACTGGAACACTAACCTATAACATTGGACGCAAGGAAAGCAGAAATGAAGACAGTGGTGAAGTGCCAATTCTAACTGGTTACAAAGCAGTGGAAACCACTTTAATTCGAACTCCAGACACCAGGAACAAACCTCAATTTTCTCCACCACCTCGCGGATTCCAACCCCCTCAAGTCTACCAAGACTCGGTCTTCATAAACCGCAACATTCGCGACGATGATGACATTTTCCCCAACATTGCAATAAATCCTTCACAATGGAAACCGTCTAGCTTCTTCAATAACATCAACAACTGGGGTCAGGACCCTCGAAGGGACTCCAATTTCGTCAGGAGGATAGACAGGCCAGCTTATCCTAATCAAGCGAAACTTCACAGAAAAATCACTGAAGATGGCATGAAGGAGTTCTATTGCCGGAAATGTAGAGAGCTCAACTGCCAAAGCTACCATGATATGCCGATCTATCCTGAATCAAGAGCGTGGGTTACAACAACACCAAAGATGAAATTGGACGGTAAATTGGCGAAATTAAACTAATGGGCGAGTTTCATTGTTTTCGTTCATCCTGCATCCGTGAGGTGGAAAAAACGGTGATGCTATAACCTTGAGGCGTAAATACCTACATGTTGTGTTGAACGTGTGCACGATTTTGTATGGTTTTTAAGCATGTGCTTTACTAAGTTCACGTTAGTCTTACCTGCTGGTTATAAATGGTATAAATCAAAAGATACATAATTATTAAGTACTGTGTTACTTTTAACTACAGGTAAAATAGATACCTAGATACCCAGGTTTTTCTACCAACTACCATTTTAACTTAATTGACTTGGGATTTGACAACTGAAGGGCAAAATAGTAGGTAGTTGCCAAATAGTTATATTTATTCTAATAATAATGTAAGTATATAGTGGAATAGGTGTATGTATGATTTTTATTAATCTACAAACTAGTGTAGTTTCTGTAAAAAGTAGTATAACAACAAAAATGGTAAGCCATTTAGGCATTTATTCAAGAATCATAATGGATAACATAGCAACAATGAAGAGAGCTAAAAACATCGAGCTGGTCAACTAAGGACTGCGCACAGAGTAGCTGGTGACTTGGCCATTGTTGTCGACTCTGGTGTCCGAACCCTGGCTGCTGGTCTTGCGTCCGTTCATGTTGGAGGACGAGGAGAAGGCCGAGGTTGAGACGGATTTGTAGCCACCGGGGCTGCTCGAGTCGCGGGTACTCTTGTAGATGTTTGGAGAGTTCTGTGAATATTAGGTAATTTTTGTTGACTTGGCAGTCCTATTTCGTAAGCTGTCAATCCCAATGTCTTTTGGCAGGTGCACAATGGAAATGACAGACAGGCTGCTGATTAGAGCATATTGAACGATAACCAACTAGAAAACAAAACACTATTACTTATTAAGAATTTACTGGAAACCTACCGTTCTAGTTTATGCTTTTTATTATTTTTGAAATTTATTTACACTTTAATAGCAATGCAGTTTCTTATAGAAAGTACATAATCTGCAGATATCCTGCCAAAAAGCTTGACAATAAGGTAAACATTTTAACAAAGTCTGATGAATTTTGACGTAGATAATACTAGGTTGGTGGAGATACATTGCATATGTATACCGTGTATAGTATGTATACCTAATGTAGGAATGCAGACATGGTTGTTAAAAGACGAAGCTCGGTGAAGTAAGAAATAAATTTAGAATACCTACTTGTAACAAGGCAGCAAGGTTACTATCTTGGTGACGGTCTCAGACTGGTTAGTCACGTTTATGCTTGGGACATGCCTACGTCATTGCGCATCAATGCATTGTAGTGTTAAGCTTTATATTTTATAGCCCATCCACACTCACGCGAGAAATCTTGGGTGGGAATTCTTGCGAGAACACGCTTGCCCAGACTTCTCGCGAAAACACGCCAAATAGGTACGAGAATGCGAGCCACTATCCTCACTCAGGCATATTGCGTGTTTTGGGGGGTTCTCGCCGTGAGTGTGGATTAGGTTTTCAACAGACACAAATATTCAAAAAAACATTATCGACCTATACTAGAGGTGAGTAAAATAGAGATGAGAACAACGAAAAAATGCCAATGAAAAAAACACAATAAATTTTATTTTAATTCTTAGTTTGGCTTATGCACATTGTCGTCAAGGAAAACCATTTGAAAGTAAACCTATAATACCCTTGAGATGTTTTACATTAGATCGAGTGCCAAAACAAAGAGCTCAATTAGGTACTTCTTAGGTTTCATTATCCGTAGGTTAAATTCTACTGATTTACATTATATAAGTAGTAATTCTCAATTCCACAATTTTTTTTCTTAATAATCTCTGGTTTCGGATTGGGGTCTTCACTACATAGTATAAAGCAAAGTCGCTTCCCGCTTCCCGCGTCTGTATGTATGCTTATATCTTTAAAACTACACAACGGAATTTGATGCGGTTTTTTTAATAGATAGAGTGATTCAGGAGGAAGGTTTATATGTATTAAACCCGTGCGAAGCCGGGGCGGGTCGCTAGTCATTTATAAATATGACTAGCGTTTTTCCCGAATTTAACGCTTCCGTTGGAAATTTCATTTCTTTCTCCATAAAAACCTTCCCCGGACTTCAACGGACATTAGAAAAAATCGTTCCAGCCGAGTCTATATCGGACAAAGGTAGAAATCATTTTTAAATATATAAGATTACCGGATTAGCAGGGTTAATAGCAGCGACTTGATGGTTGTATCCTGGTCCCACAGCAGCTCCCGCAAACGCACCGTTCGTGTTTGGCCCGAAATCAGGCATCCGGAACCCTCCCTCGAAGGGGGACCCTTGGGGGAAACGGGGTAAACCGTTGAAAGGTGAAAACCTGGAGGGATTCGAATTAGGTGAGTAGCCTGCCTGATTTGATGTCAAATCGAAGGCTTTGTGGGCCGCGTCAAGAGCTAACCTTTGGTTATCGAAGTTGCTTTGGAACGCTCTGAAATCACAAACATCACATTCATAAAAGAACTAAGGCATGGTACATATATATTGTAGGCAGCTGTTTGAAATTTAGTGTGTGAGCCAGTGAATAGTACGAGTTCATGCATTTATTATTGTGTTAAATTATTAGAATAGTTTCGTAATTAGAATGCAAATTTACCTGTTTAAGTTTTGATTATAGTACCCATAGTTAGGTATATTATTGGAGAGATATGCATAAGACGAATAATCTGGTATATTGCGTAGCCCCCCGTAATCTGGAATGCTATTGTATGCCGTCCAAGGCGAGTTCAAGTAAGAAGGTGTTGGTATGTATTGTGGTATTTGAGGTGTGGGCGCATAGTACGTGAACTCTGGACTGAAAGGATAATTGGTTTAGTACACCATCTCGATTCTCGATGGATTCATCATAGCTATGGGCTATTTACACAGAGTCGACTACATCGAAAATTTTTACATGTTTGTAGTAGTTATTTACATAAATGCCAGGCTTTTAGAGTTTATTCCTTTAGACAACTTCTATCTAAACTAACAATCTACGGAGTCTAATAGACACTCAAACAGATACAAAAGTGTAATATGGTGATTGTTTTACTGATGCGGTTATGTATAGCGTGTAGGCTGTAGATATCTTTCTAAGATACATTTGTGAAATTGTCTAACGTCTGAAAGAGTGTTTATTTGACCTTTTTCATTCCAAATTGTCATTAGCCGTCACCATAAAACATGCCATGCATTTCGAGTACGTTCTCTTTACTATCATACAATTTATTTATAATTTTTTTCAAAGTTAGCTTTGGTGTACCTTACAGGCGTATAGTACCTTAGTAAATATACAGATTATATACTTAGTAAATATATAGATTTTCTTTGGTAAGTTATTGCTTTCGTTTTCTCGTCATCATGACCAAGAGCCGTCTAGTAGACAACTAGTTTTGCCTCAACTTTTTACAACTACCTTCCACCAGATGATCGATGAACCTGTTACCACAGACCGTCACCAAAGCGACGTTTTACAATACCAGCTCTTACTCTTGCAGCAAGTTCTCCAAGTTCCTAAAGTATTCTGGGAAGAATCCGATAAAATTGTCGGGTTCGTCGAAGTTGGGTAGTAGGAAGTCCGTAGGGGGTGAAAATTCCGTGGGGGGAGAGAAATCCGGGGGGAAGGAGCCCTTGGCGTCTACCACCTCCCCGTCTTTCAAACCGTATGTACCACCGTACCTCTTGCCTGTTGAGTCTTCGTATGTAAACGCACCTACACCGTTGGAATGACCTGAAAAGATAATTTTTAAATGCAAAATCCGTTTTTACAAAGTTATAATCTAAATGAGCTTAAAAAACCGTCAGCCCTCTATTTTTCATTGAGGAGTTCCGTAGTCCTCCTTTCGTCTCTATTTTCAGATCAGTTTGCTCATAATAATGACGTATTTACCCACCATTTTTCAGGTAGACCTGCCTACAGAACAGAATCTATACAAATTTCAAAACATTAAATTACGGATAACTTTTTTTTTTTTTTTTTTTTTTTTTTTTTTTTTACAGCGCCATCTAGCCCCAAACTAAGCAAAGCTTGTATTATGGGAACGAGATAACTGATAGAATACTTAAATACTTTTTTTTTTTGTAAATACTTACTTATTATACATATTAACACCCAGACACAGAACAAACATCTATGTTCATCACACAAATATTTGCCCTGGGTGGGGATCGAACCCACAACCTACAGCGCAGAAGGCAGAGTTACTATCAACTGAGCTGTGAGGCCAGTCAAACTCACAAAAAAACAAACGTCAAAGTACAAACTCGTAGGTATGTTCGACTACCGAGATTTGAACCACATTTACTCGTAGATATAATAAACCCATGTTATTACAAAATACGTGTCTTAATTGTAATAAAAAAATATATAACAACACCTGAGTGCAGTTAATATAAACAAACAGAAAAATACAAAAACTATAAAAACATATTATTGTTGGATCGTGTCAAAACGATTAACCAGACATCCATTAGCATCACATCGCTACACAAAAAAAAAACCAATGCAGATCTGAGATCATGATTCTTGGGAAAACCCTGGTCGAACATACCTGAGTACCTAATTGATTTAATTTGTCTAAAAACCTATATCAAATTTACGTTACTGACTGACTGACAAAACTGTTTAAAACGTTTTTTTTCCTTTCGTGGTCTGATAATGTACTAAGTATAGCCTAATAAGATTTTCAAAATTCAGGATGAAGCATTGGGTTTAGCTTTTCTTTCACTGAAGTCGTGTCATTTGCGTTATCAGCAAAGACTCAACTAAGTTTCAATTCGTTATTTCGGAATCGAGCAGTCAACATGATGAACAACGTGATGAATTTACGTACCGAATATTTTTTTTATCAAATTCATCAACGCAATACGAAAAATTTAAAAAGCTGCGCTACCTACATTCGATAAATAACCGACGAACGTCTGAGGTTAGTAATTGTTGGGATGGTTTATAAGAAAACAACTGAATGCAAGCAAAGTCGTGGGCATTCGATTATTTCTTACATAATTATTAACTTGTTCTGCTGTTGTAATTGGTCTAATCAAGAGATTTCTATCTCACTGTGGTTTATACTTTTAACATCACACATTAAGGCGCTCCCAGTCGACGATTGTTTTTGTTCGAAACGAAAAAATAAATACTTGTGAACAAGCCACATCTCCTATTTTATAATGTATAGTATATGTGAATAAAGATGTACCCATCTTTAATCACTTCGATAAATAATCCTACCGACCGCTGCAATGACGACAAACACACGTCGGAGCGTGGTCCGCCTTAGCTTTTCGAATAAATTAATGATATAAATTATGTATAATTACTTATCAAAAATCTATTCTAATAGAACACTAATAAGTAGCTAGCTACCTGGTAATCTTCATGCCTCTAAATATAACTTTTCTAAGCTCATTACTTCATTTTCCGTCAAATTTTTTGCACATTACATACCATTTTATCATACCTCCTTGTAAAACAAGAGCTAAATTGAACGAGGACACACGCCTTCAAATAATATTTTAATTGAATGATTGTATCGATTATTTATGACAAGTTTCTACCGTTCAAAGCTGATAAAAGTAGTCTATGTGTTATTCAAGATCACAAACTATATCTATGCCTAGTTTTATCCATACAAGTTCAACCTATAGGTAGCTACATCGTGATTAAATCTCAAACATATAGTCGCAAAAACTTTTGCATTTATAAAATAAGTAGGATAGTTTATTTACTTTAAACATATAAATATGCTGAATTAATTATATCTAATTATAATATTATAGAGCAATAATTTATAAGCACTTCACCTGAGCAGCAAATTGTACAGCGCAAAACTCACTAAAGTGTTTTTCATTATAGTGTGACTCAATTAATATTATGACTCAGATCGTTAATGGCACAGTGAAAACTACTTGTTCTAGAATAAATTAGAAGGTACTAGAATAACTTCATAGTACGTAGTACTTCCTTCTGATAGTCGGTACTCTAATTGTAATTTACATTTCTGAACGAAAAAAACATTGACCAACTACGATTAAAAATTTTAGACACTTAAAAAAAATCAACAATCAAAAAGTTTGTATACGATACACTTGTAACTATTCAATGAGGTTGAATGATGATGAAACATATACAAAGAGGTTTTCTTTGGTTTTGCTCTATGTTTTTTTTTGTAACTGGCCGTTTAAAGATAGAGCTCAGAGTTGGGTTTAAAAAGAAAAACAACTTTGTGTTTTTAAATTTCCAGCCAGTATCTAGGTAAATTCATTTCGCATGAAGTCTCTTTGGCCGTTATCCTAATTCACCAGTTTTTGTTAGGAAAAGTTATTGTTTTTCAGACAATTGAGGAATATTTAGACTTTAGACCATTCCTAATACGCTCTTATTTTAAGCAGCGGTACCTATTTAAGATGTGAAAGCAAACAAAGTACGATTTTAGCATATCTAGTAACCGTGTTTACCACTACCAAACATAGTTATGGCCAATATAAGGTAATATACCGTGGGCTGTTTGATTTCCGAAGAAAACACGCACACATCTTTAAGACTCTTCTAATGTTCTGTGTCTATATCCTACGAGTCTTTGAGGATTGTGCTACATTATCATAGTAGAGCTACATACTCGTCTACACCTTGTCATATTTTTATACACATATATTTTTTTTTTAAGAAATATAAGTATTAAGGTAAGTACCTATATTTATATGTATATCTAAGGCGTGGCTAAAGCACCTAGGCATTTTTTATTCCAGTAATGTTCTTTTAATGTTAAAAATACCTGGGGAGACAGAGAGACCCAGGCAGTGCGACGACGCAATATAATAAGAAAAGATAAAAGTAGCCTAGCGAGGAAGTAGAAGGTATCTTACGATTTGCGACAACCCTGGCACAAATTTACATCATCATGCAGTTTAACTAGACAGTACCGTACCTGGCCTAAAACTAAATTATTAAATACTAGCAGTCCGCCCCTGCGTCGCACGGTTATACTAATGTTTATATTGCTATTTTTTAACTTGGGTTACATATTAAACTTTCTAGGTCCTATTTCTTTCTAGTAATAAATATAGCTTAAGTTACTCAGAGATAATGTAGCATTCTAATGGTGAAATAATTTTTGGAATCGGTCTAGTAGTGTTTGAGTTTATTCGTACTAAAATAAAAAATCTTTCCGTATAGAAAACGTAATATTGTAAATAAGAACCTACATAAAACGACAAAAGAGAAAACAAAAACAATGCATAACTGAAATCCAATCAGGTGATAAAAATCTTTCATGGTTTACCGCGTCAAATCATGATTTAAATCTTTAATAATCGTGAGTAGCCGCACAATTTATTTATAATATTTTTAGTATAAAAACTAGTACAAAATATGATTTAAATGAAATGTTTGGATGCGACTACCTTGAACCCCTTACTTACTTACCCCTTACCCCTTGTACTTAGGGATTACAGTTATGACGTTTTTCGTTCATTTTACAATCTGTCAAAACATTTATCGTATTATTTTATTCAAAAAGTGATTTATAAGAATTATTAGTTATAGGCTACCCGTTGGTAGTTCTACAAAAAACTTTTTCTTACTCATGACATCTTTCACACAGTCCATTCATATTTTCTTAAGCCTTTTCTTTGAATTAATATGTGTATATTATATACTATACTAATATTTTAAATTCGAAATAAACTCTGTATGTCTGTGACGTTATCACGGCCAAACCGCTATGCCGATTGTGTTGAAATTTCATACAGAGATAGTTTAAAGTCTTGGGACGGACATAGGCCACTTTTTACTCAAAAAATTATTGTGATTTTTAGAAATTTCAATGTTCTGTCTACGAGAAAGAAATCGCGGGTAAAAGCTAGTGTACCTGCTCGTGTACATCTGTCAATTATTATTATGCTACTATCTACATTACTTACGAGTAACTATATTTAGAGACTACATAATTGCCCTTGTTACTATTGGCAATGACACTACATTTATACCAATTCAACCTAATTGTTGATGCACCATTTAAAACTGATTAGTGGTTAATAGAATGGCATGCACCTTTATTTGGTATCTTCTCATTGACACAAGAATAAAACCTACTGCATCTATTGCAATGAATAATTCATTATTATAGATGCAAAAGTTTTTGAGGATGTATGGATGTTTGTGGGACGGGACGGTAACTTCCTGTCAGATCTCCAAGCGCACAGATTCTTGAAGATCGCCAAAAGGGGTAGAGGCACGTCTAAAAATTGTGTGCATTTGACATTTGCCCACATTTTGCAGTTGTTGGCATACGTGACAAGTTACAAGAACATCGGCGTTATGTGAAAATGTTTTGTGTTTCGTGTAGGTAGGTAGGTACTACGCAAGTAGGTATGCCATGGGCAATAGCTAGTTCAAGACATAAAACGATGGAATATTTTCTGTAACTTTTCCTGAATGTAGAGATGACGACTTACGACAATGTGATCTGTATCCGTAATAAAAATGTAATGTATTCGTCGATTTATTCAAACGACTAGTACAGTCAGCATCAAAAATAAATGACGACTGGACAAAGTTTCAAGACGGTTTGATGAGTGGAAAATTGATAACTTTTGTTTTTGTAACTAACTATCAAAGTGTTATAAATACTTTTTAGATAATTAATATTGTTTAAAGCTGTCATCATCTTTTACAATAAATAGTTCCAAAAATGTCATTAACTAATATCACAGTCTATGTTTGTGAAGATGTTTGTATGAAACTTAGAATTACGAATTTAAATGAAACTTAGAATTACATAGATTATTTTCTGGAAAAGCATAGTTATACTTATGATACATCTAAATCAGCTGGCTTATTTCGTAAAAACTGTTTATCATGTTATGGTTTTCTATGCAGTTTCGGAACCCATACCTACATAATTATATTTTACCATAGTTACTATGAAATAGGTGTTCGCTAAAATTTATGAGAATACCAATTAATAATAACTATTATTAGGATAGGACCTAAACTGCATTGAAAGCCATAAAAAGATAAACATAGTTTTTACGAAATAAGCTGGCAGGTACCATGAGGTACGCCGCGGGCGGAAGCAATATTTGATAAGTAAACAAACTTGTGGGTACCTAGTACGTACGCTTGTACCCATAACCAGTTGTTATTATACGAACAATAGTCGAGTTGCTAATGATTGACGTATTTATACTTCGCTCCAAAAATAGAAGAATCGATTATGGAAATTCATTCTTAGATATTTTACGGTGATAATTACAAAGTCTTTATTTTAAGGGGTCAATGATCAAGGATGTTGGTAAGCATTTAAGGCGCCGAGTGTATAGATATTGTATAAATTTCAATAAAAAAAAAACCAGCCAAGTGCGATTCGGACTCGCGCACGAAGGGTTCCGTACCATTATCTATAAAAAACACTTTTGTTGTATGGGAGCCCCACTTAAGTATTTTTTTGTTATATTTGTTGCTATAGCGACAATAGAAAAACATCATTTGTGAAAATTTTAACTATCTAGCAACACGGTTCATGAGATACAGCCCAGTGGCAGACAGACGGACAGCGGAGTCTTAGTAATAGGGTCCCGTTTTTACCCTTTGGGTACGAAACCTAAAAAGATACGAAGAAGTTTTAAGATTTAAAATGACACCTCTTTCGATACAAAGAGAAAAAAAATGGAATCACGACTGTTATCTCTTACCTACGGTAAACATACCTATACTTAGATCTCCAGGCGATCACAACAATACTAATTGGTTTCCTAACAATGTTTTCCTTCCCTGTTTTGAGTACGAGTAAATACATTTTCCAAATAGAAAATACTTTTGACGCACTGCCGGGATTCGATTTACGTTCGGTGATAAGTGAAATTTTTGACGTTTTGTATGGGCTGAGTCTACCCGGATAAGACGGAAAAAGTAATAAAACTGCATTATCTTGAAAAACATCATTAAAAAAAAATTGACTCTAAATTAGGTAGTTAGTATGATTATATAGCGAGTTATATAAAAATGAACTATTTAGCTATTCATAGTTTTGATTAAAAACGAAACTAGTGTTTTTGAAGAGCCAACTTTGGAAAATAAATCTATCGAGAAAAGTTTCACCAATCGTGTTTCTTTCTTTAATTTATCTAGATTCAATTCTTAACTTATCTTTGTCATAAAAAAACAAAACTGTATTGTTTTTCGGTTATTGAGAGAAACGATTCTGCATTCATCAAAAACATTTATTACTCGTCTTATTAGTAAATGTAAATCGTGAAAGTAGTTTGCAAAAAGACTATTTGATACGTAATTATTCTACTTTGAATTATTTGTGCCTCAAATACTTTTTTGAGGTCGATTCAGGTAGTGCATTTTAAATATTTTAATCGGTAAATTTCTTCAGGGTTGGTTTGAGCTAATAAGGGAATAATAAGGGAAGGTTATAACAAAGATAAACCAGGCTCACCTTTAGCATGACTCCAGCCGAGTTGCAGGCAGATGGCACTTATCAAAACGAGTACCTTCATTATCACAACCACAGCTATTAATTCAATCGAACCAGTTAGTGAGTAATAGAAGGTATAATATTCTAAACACGAGTATACGCTACGACTGAGTATCGGATTGTGTTGGAGTAGAGTCCTTGCAGACTATAAATGTAACTCCTCGTTGGCTTATCAATTATTGTTCACGCTCTTATTGCTTTGTGATAAGGCGCATTTTGCGCTGCATTCTCTCGGTTTCTGAGAGATTTTCTGTCAGGGATCATTTCAGGGGCAAACATCCGGGGGCAACGTGTTTTTCAATTTTCGAAGGTGAACACATTTTCCGGGGAAATCCATGAGAAATATTATAACCTAACTTGAAAAAACTACATAAATACGTGTTATTACAAAAACTCAGTGTGACTTCTTTAATAACTTGCAAATTTATCTGTTTGTTTTGTGAGCGAAGAAAAATATTTATTCTAAGAATTTTCTTGTTTGGACGAAAAGTGTAAAGTGGCCTGTCTGTCATTCGTCATTCTCCAAAATGGGTTTTCATAGATCGAAAGACAGAATGCTCGAGGAATGATACATTCCTGAAATACGAGTACCTATCAAAACAACGATGTATTTATCTTTGAATTCCTACATTTTTACCAATAAACTAAGACGATTTTGATTTAGGTACGAGTTGGAACCCTCGCGACTTTCTTCACTTAAATTTATTCTTAAACAGCCTTCAACACTCGCTGCACCTCATTAGGGGGTTTTTTTTTTTTTTTTAATCTTTATTAATGAGCTTAATCACAATGTGATTATGTCGCTCTGTTAATCAACAGAAAGAAACACAATAACGCTAACTCTTATTAGGTAGGTATACATACAAAAAAAAAATACACAACACAGAAAAAGTAAGATATTATGTAACTAGACAAGTTACAAAACCACTTTTCGTGCGCTATGCAATACAAAAATAATAATATTATCATAAAATACTTGTCGTATCAAATTGGTAAGTAGGTAGATTGTTTTTTCCTACTTATCAACCTGATTAAGTAGACTAATCTGGATTTAACTTAAGGTTGTACAACTTGATTAACAATTTGATTTCATCTGAATGTGGATCGGAAAGTATTAAGTTACAATCAGCAGATTCTTTTAAGAATTGTTTACATTGATTTGTACGGAAGGTATCATTATGGGCGCACTCCATCAAAACATGCATTATGTCCTCTATTACACCGCATAGATCACAGTTCGGTGATGGGACCTTCCCCATGAGAAATGCAAATTTATTTGATGGAATATGCCCAGAACGAAGCCTCATAATCACTACTGCGTCTTTTCTCGGTAGTTTATGATTATCAATCCATGAAATTCTAAGTGGTTGTGGTTGGACAGTTTTGTACCAAATACCTATTTTTTTTGAACGTAAATCAAAATATTCTTTCCATAAGTCATAACACTGCCTTTTAATCAAATAAATACAGTCAGTATAATACGGTAACATGTTATATTCTATTCCCTCACTGGTGGCTTGCCTCGCTAAGAAATCTACTCGTTCATTATATTCAATCTTGCAGTGTGATGGGATCCATTGCAACCTAATAGATCTAAACCTAGATTCTAATTCAAAAATACTGTTTAAAACAGTGTAGGCTGTCGGTGAACCTCGGATACCCGAGGTACACCGAGCCACATGCTGAAGTGCGCTTCTCGAGTCTGTGAATATCACCAAATCGTTATTGTCTAGCGAAGTCGCGTAAGCAAGGGCTTCACTTATCGCTATAAGCTCCGCCTCCATTATACATACATCAGAATCTATCTTAAATTGCTGACTAAGGTTACATTGCGGGTCAAAGATGGCTGCACCAATTCCGTGCCTGTCCTTCGATCCATCCGTAAATATTTTATAACAATTGCCATATTGCCTATTAATGAATTGTACACAAGTAGATTTTAAATTGTAGGGATTATATTGTCGTTTTGGTTTGGAAAGATTAGGTATGTCTAAATAGATAATGTTACTTAAATCAAAACTACTTATCCAAGTACTCATAGCAAACATTCCTAACTGCCGGGAAGAGTGAACGCTGACGTTAACAAGCTGCTCATACGCAGTTAATAATAATGCTTTCTCTTTGTTTCGCCAATACCTATTGTTTTGATACTGAGATAAATCGCCTATTAGGCTGTGCGTTATATTATTCTCACGGGATTTAGCTTTCAACATAAATTTACTTGCCAAATATCTTCTTCGTATATGCAATGGAGGAAGACAAAGTTCACTTTCCATTGCATGTATAGGAGTCGTTTTAATAAAACCTCCTATTACTCTCAAAGACTGATTTTGTATTTTGTCCAATTTATACATTAATGCTTTACTACTACCGTTGTATAAATAACTACCGTAATCAAGACGACTTCTTATAATAGCAATATATAATTTCCGCAGATGTCTAGGATGTACTCCCCACCCGGATCCCGCTAAAACTTTAAAAATATTTAAATATCTAGAGATTTTATTTAATATTTCAGCAATATGTTTCTTCCATTTTATTGAACGGTCCAACCACATCCCCAAATATTTCACAGTATCAACAACATCAATAGGATTATTATTTAGTTTAAGCAATATAGGCTGTCTATTAATACCTTTCTTAAATATACAGACCTTAGTTTTAACAGGAGATATATCCAAACCTAATTCAAAAAGTAATTTGTACATTTGGTTTAAAGCTAATTGTAATTTATTTGTTGCATCACTTATATTTTTACATGTGGTATATAAAATATAATCATCTGCGTACTGTGAGATTATTACGTCGTTGATTTCTTTACAAATATGAAGTGTTGCGATGTTAAACAGTAAAGGAGATAAAGGATCTCCTTGTGCTATCCCACGACTCGTGTATCTCGATAAAACCACATTCTCAACCTGTATACTTAAATACCTTTCCTTTAAAAAAGTCCACAAATATTTACAAATTTTAGAACCAGCGCCCAATCGGTCTAAATTAGAAAGTAGTACTGTAATATCAACATTATTATAAGCATTTTCTATATCAATAAAGCAACCCAAAGTTATTTGATCTTTTGAAAATCCTATCTGTATTCTAGATATTAAATTGCTAAGATTATCCATACATGATTTAGTTTTCCTAAACCCAGTTGTTTCCTCATAAAAAAAGTTATTGTGTTCCATAAACCATTCCAACCTTTTAGTAATCATAGAGTGGAAAATTTTACAAAAGCAAGACATAAGAGAAATTGGCCGTAATGCTGATAAAGATGTTGGGTCGCGACCTGGCTTAGGTATTGGTAAGATACGTATATCACGCCATTGAGAGGGTACGAAACTAAGTGTGTAAAACATATTGAATAGTCCAAGAAGAATATCATAAGCGTTATCTGGTAAGTGTTTGATCATAGAATAAGATATCTGGTCAACGCCAGGTGACGTGTCTTTTGATTTTATACATATTTTTAGTTCACTTAATGTAAAATTAGATTCTATTTTTGAATTCTGAGATAAAAAAATGGGAAATTTTGGGCATACAAAGTCGGGAGTTAAACTATTTAACAGTTTATCTGCCATTGATTCATCAACATAAGAACTGGATGATCTATATCCTTTTAACCACTTCATCTTACGCCACATGTCTGTCACTGAAGTAGTTTCATCGATTGATGTACAAAAATCTGAAAACGACTTACATTTAGCTCTTCTTATGAGTAATTGTGAGGTTCGTATTTTATCTTTTAATTTGGATAAATTATCAGGCGTTGGGTTTTTCCTAAATAAGGTAAGGGCTAGACGCCTTTCTGCAACTACTTTTGACAAGTCGGTGTTCCAATAATGTTTAGGGATAAAATTACTAGATGGATCTTGACTTATTCTATAAAATGGGATATGAACATCAGCAGCTTCATTAATAATACTTAGAAATAGATCATAACTCTTTTGAGGGTCATTATTCACAAAGTTAAAGTTTTGAAATTGGAGCTCAATTAAATTAGTAAATGCTACCCAGTCTGCCTTTTTATAATTTCTTCGTTTTATATATTGAGGACTATTAATAAACTTGGACAAACTAATTTTAATCATCAAGTGATCGCTACCTAGCGATTCATTTGTTACTTTCCAATCAAAGTGTAATGCTACATCAGATGATGCTGTAGAGATATCAGGGGACGACTCCTGTAGAATTCCATTTACATACTTGAAACGAGTAACTTGGCCATTATTTAATGATACATACTTATTTTCTACTAAAGAATCAAAAATGTAACTACCTGTCAAATTAGTCTTACGAGACCAGCTAGGATGATGTCCGTTGAAATCGCCCAGCACCATTGTCTTACTGGTTTTAAAGGAAAACACTTCATCCCAATCACTTTGAGATGTATGCATGGATGGAGAACAGTAGATGGACAATATATGTTGAATAAACTGGCAATTAAAAATTTTAACACATATAACTTCTATTCCGGGATTAGACAAATTAACTGGCACAACTTGAGCTTTTACTGACTTATGTACAATAATAGCTACTCCACCATATGAATCATCTCGATCCTGCCGAAAAATATTATAATCACTTATCCGAAAACTTATTTCACTGTTCAGCCACGTCTCACTGAGAACAGCTACATGAATTGTTTCTTTATTTAGTACTCCTTCAAATAGCACTTGTTTAGGCCTAACACTCTGTGAATTCCACTGTAAAACGTTAAATTTTGATTTAAAACCCATTATGAACCGAAGATGTTTTGAAGAGGCCAGTCCCAGAGGTACTGCCTGACCATCGGTGTCACCCACTCAATGAATAGTTCAGCTGCTTGCATTATCTTACTCTTTATACTATCTTGTGCATCTGAAAATACTATCGTAATCATTTTGGAAATTAGTAGTCGGAAACTCATAGTAGATTTGCACTTTTCTCTTCTCTCTTTTCTCAATTTAGACTCATTTTCGGTTTCTTCATAATTATTCGCCTCAGATTCCGATTCAGAAGGGATATTCCAGTCAAACTCATTTTGTTGATTACTATTATTTTTCCTATTCTTCTTCCTATTCCTATTCTCCTCCGAGGGTTGAGATGATGTTGTCGCATCAAAACTACGCTTAACGTTATTTTTACGAATTGGTGTACTAGTCACATTTGCGTACGAATGAATATTCGAGCTTGATGTTTGAGTAGGAGCAGACGTAGGTACATACTGGGGTACCTCACGTGATGGCGCAGATTGAGATGAGTGCGGCTGTTCCTCGGGCATCATGGGGGGGTCAGGGGGGACATACATTTGTAACGCTTTTCTGTAGGAGCAGTTGAATTCTGCCATTATGTCTCTTAGACGTTTTTCTTTCCTGAACCTTGGGCAAGATCTATCCAACGACATATGACTTCCGGTACAGTTAATGCATTTAGGTGTTGTAGTCTCACAATTGGCGTGGCCTTTTCCGCATTTGGGGCATACAATCCTTTTAGTCGGGCACATACGCAATGAATGTCCAAATCTCCAACATCTCGAGCACTGAGTAACTGGGAATACATACGATTCTACGTTTATTTTAACGCCGTATATGAACACCCATGATGGCAACAAGGAACCCACGAAGCCTAGTCGAACTGACTCACATTCTTCCCACCCCAAACCGTCCTCAGTTCTACGCCTCAATCTTTTTACCTCAGCAAGCTCATACGTACTAGTAATAACATCCATCATATTTTTTTCACTTAAGTCCAATTCTACATCCTTAATAACTCCATATGAGATAGCAACTTCTAATGGTTTTTGACATCTCCATCCCATATCTCGAAGAGGTTTACATTGAATCAGCTGTTCAGCACTCTCTGCGTCATCAAATTGCACGAACACTTTGTGTGGATTCACGAACTTCACACGACAAATATTATGGATGTTGTGGGTTTCAAATAACTTGGCCAACGCAAATTGTCTAGGCAACTTTTCTGAACAACTAATATAAACATCGACTTTCTGTGAGGGACAGTTTCTCTTCCCATATCTTCCAACCACAGTCCATTCTGCTTCTTCTTCTTCTTCGTTCAAGTCCATTCCCCTCTTGGTTGGTCTCGGCCCAGATTGACCCAACGGTACTTCTTGTAAATCAACTGGTAAACAACTCTCTGTCTGCTCAGCAATGGCATTGTTAGTGCAATCTTCGATTAAAACATTATTCATCATGTCCTCCTCCTCAATTGAGTCTTCTGCCATGGTGAATAAAGTGCACTATCGCATGCACCTTATTACACCAGGCGTAAACAAGATAGAACGATCGACGCGATAAGAACAACACGTATGACTCGAACCGAAGATCAAAGCCGACTGTCACATTAGGGGTTGAATTTCGGGAATTATTTTCTTAGGGCAACCCCATATCAAACGGAATACACACTTCTAATTTTAAGTTTTCAAGACCAGTAGTTTAGGCTGTGCGTTGATAGATCAGTCAGTCAGTCAGTCAGTCAATCAGTCGGTAACACAAGAGTTTTATATTATTTAGATTACCTAATAATTATTATGTCAGAAAGAAAATCCTACCTTTTATTCTACCTAGTTTTAATGACTCCACGAAATGGTTTTAGATCTCTATGTAAGATTAAAAGGTCAAAAATGGTCATGAGAATTTCCACTACAATGGCTTAAAATGAACGTTTTTGTTTGGTAAATAGAGATACTATCGGATATAATTAAAATTGCTCTATACAAGTTCAGCTAAGCTAGAGCCCCGAAGTTGCATTAGGCCTGTATTTTTAGTTGCCAAAAATTAATATTTTATAAAAATAAAATATAAATTATTTTGGTAGTGACATTGTCTTTCTGATCATAACCATGATGAGACCCCAAGCCGTGTTTGTTGCCTGATTCTTCTAGGCTTGGTCGCGAGGAACAGGCTTCACCAGTATTGTGATTTTATTAAAATATTTACCTTTTTACTTTGACTTTGTTAGAATTACTTGATCTACCTGTCAATAACCTATCTGTAGTAGTCATCAGTATTTCTATCCTTACCCTTAGTATTGGATATAGGAATATAGGAATTTAAGCGTCGGGAGATCTGAGAGGATGTTTACCGTACTTGGGAATTACAGTCGTGATCCTATTTATTAATTTATTTTGTTATTCCTTCTATTTATTTATGGGTTTTCACATTTTCTTAATTGGCTTAGTAAACAGGATAGTTATTAGGTACAATTGCCAAGATTCTAATCAAAGAAGTGCATGAGAATCACAGCTGTGTGTTTATAACGAATGTCAAGGTTATGAATGATAACATTAAATAATAAACGTTGAGATAGCTTTAGTTTATTGATGCAAATTATTTGAAAATGCATTTTAATTTTCAAATAAACGATTTATATTGAAAAATTATTAAAACGATGATTTTTAAACAACATAGAATAGAGTATTTATCTATCTCTTAGGTTAAGCAAAGGTTTTGTAACTGGCGATATTTATTTATTAATTATTCATAGTTAAATAGACAAAACGGGAAATATTTAGCTGTGGTCAATCAAGTCTAGAGGTATAACGCATTACAACTGTCACTAATCAAAACGGACCATAGACAAAGAATTGTGTTAACTATAGATTTTAAACAAGTTTGTTTGCTATGCTTAGTTATTGACTGCCAAAATTCAAAATCATCAAAACCGGGGTAGGCACTACAACCGGTCGTTGCCCCTGGTTTATTTTTAAAAACTATTGGTACCTACCAGTATCATATCTGTTTTGCGGTTATTGAGAAAAAACGATTATGCTTTCATCATAAAAATAATATTATTCGTCTTAAGTTAAGTCTGGCCAACAGAATCCACACCATAGAGCTATCTAAAGATCGTTGCAAACGCTTCAACTGCTGATCGATACCACTGGTATCATACCAGTTGGTTAAGTCTCCAAGACGCTGGCATTGCCACGCTGGATATCAACGCTGATCTCATAAAATCATTTTTTAATAGCATTTTTAAACTTACAATGCATGTATGTAACTATTTAACTATGTTTGTTAAAGTGGAATCTTGCAACTAAATTTTAAAGCAGTTATCTTCAACCGAATGAGCTGAAATTTGGCATAATTATGAAACTTTGGTGACAATGCAATAATATGGTGACAGCGAGCTGATCTGATGATAGAGTCAGGAGCTGTTCAACGGAACTTCGCAGTAAATAGTCTGATTGGATGGGCTCGTTGGATTTTTCTTGACGAGTACCTAGATACGAGCTACGAGCCCTAGATTTTATAAAAGCTTAAGTTTAAAAACATATTAAAAAAGCTTATTTTTATTTAGGTGAAGTACTAGTCACGACGATTGTGCATACTCGTAGGTAACACTATTTAGAATAGTTTCAGTCATTTACAGCGTGAAGCATATCGAATGTATTTATTATGTGTTATTAAATATCTAATACAAGTTTAACTAATTTAACTAAGTAAGTATAACTAAATAGATTAAGTACTGTTTTAATAAGTTGAGAACTCGAGACTAGCCTTATTCTTATGCTATTTTTACTGCAATTTCATTTGTGTATACTTTCAATATGAGTTGGCAAACTTTCATACCCCGGCATTTGTATTTCAATAAAATCACAAAGGATCACTTTGAAACGTCTTAGGAGCTAGGTGAAGCTACGCCTGTTCCTCGCGACGCCTATAAGAATCGGGCAAGAAACACGGCTTGGGGCCTATAATTTTTTTCAATGATCCTTTCATTAATGCTATGTAGAGCTCCAGTGTGGTGCCGATCGAAAAAGATGAAGCACAAATTCTAAAAGTAACAAGCTGTACCCTTTGCTAACGCTTCGAAATCAATTTTGAAAATCTTAGTATGTACGTAGAGTTGATCGCATACAATTTCTATTAGGTATGCAAACATAATCGGCCTTTTACATTAAAACGTGTTCTGTCACTTGTTGAGAAGATAAGTAATTCCCAGTATATTGGCTTCACCGATGTCTGATGAAGCCAAAAAAATAATATTACATAACTAATAAGTGCTTTGACAGGAACTAATCCTAATTTTTTCCCCATTCTTTCCTCTTTTATATGTTTAAAAAAAAAAAAAGTCTATCAATCCTCGTACATCGACACCCCATTGTACTTTGCTATTAAAATGACCCCAATACCAACCGTTACGGTCACCATTTATTTTTTGTTTCGAAAAATACGTAGACGTATACCCGGTTTTAATATAGGTATATACCCTTCAAATTTCCAGTCTCTACGACCAGCCGTATTAGGCCGTATTGTCTATATGTCAAACAATCAGTCAGACAGGACTTTAAAACTTAGCATTGGTGGTGTCATTATAGAAAGACGAAAAGGCTTACAACTACTTATTTTAGTATTTTTGTTAGATCAAACTTTAATAGTAGTACTTTTGGTGAAGTCATCATTCCATGTTTTTATTGATAAGACACTAATAAAGCTGCAAACATGTTTGTACTACTCAATTAGCTCGTGCATCACGTTTCTATTAATCTTGTAGCCGTAGGTACCTAGCCATACTCAGAATCCCCAATTATTTTTTGAAAATAGGATAGTATTATTGTACCTAAGAAAATTAAAAAAAATAAAGAAAATAAAAATAAATTGTATCAAGCACGACTATAATCTTCAAATACGGTAGACATCCTCTCGGAAGTCTAATGGGGTTAGTCAGAGGCACGTCCAAACATTACATTTGGCACATGCCCACATTTTGCAGTAGGTTGCAAGCTCGTCGCCGCTTATCAGAATACTAACTGGTTTCACGATGTTTACCTTCACCGTCATAGGCACGTGTTTTGATGTGCATAAACATTTATCGAATATACAAATACACTGATGCACGACCGGGATTCGAAGTCGGGGTGCCTACCACTTGGCCAACATGGCTTCCGCAAAAATAGGTATTTTTTTTGAGAAACAGTCTAATGTTTCCTTAACTTTAACTGGAATCTATGCATATGGCCGTAGATGAGTATCTAATCACGACCAAGGGTCGAATATAACAAAAAACCGTAGAATCAAGATAAGTATAGGTTTTGTCAAGGACTAGTGGAAATCACCATGACTTTGAAGTTATTTTCAAACAGATTTCAACCCCCGTTACGTTTCAACCCCCGTCCTAAGGGTTGAGTTTCTGAGATATATCTCTTAGTTCGCCCCTACTACCAAAAACCTCAAAATTTTATCCTTTTAGGACTTATTGTTTAGGCTGTGCATTGACTGTCAATCAGTGAGTCATGTATGAGCTTTAAATAACTAAAATAAAAAAAAATAAAAAAATATTAGATCACGACTGTAATCCCCAAGTACGGTAGACATCCTCTCAGATCTCCAAACGCTTAGATCCTTTAAAGATGTGTAGTGGGTTAGTCAGCGGCACGTCCAATTTATTTGGTAAATGCCCACATTTTGCAGTAGTTATCATTCCATACGTGACAGGTTGCAAGTATAAAAACATAATTAAATAAATATTTAACTGGGGTTCCCATACAACAAACGTGTTTTACGTGTGTACGGAACGGAACCCTTCGTGCGCGAGTCCGAGCACTTCGCCGATTTTATTTTGTCTGCATCCTAATGTAGGTATGTCAGACATTCCTAGTGGCAACTGTGGCTAGCACAAATTATAGCAAAATATTATTTTTAATTATCTTGTATCGTTAGGAACACCTTACTATGCTATTAATTCATCACCGAACCATTATGACCTAAGCTAATTACCCTCGTATTCAAGAACGACACTATGAGAACACGCACCCACAGTGGACGAAATCTTTTTTCATAAAAATCACTTTATGTGTTGTGCGACACTGCAAAGTGTGACTGAAGGCACATTGTCGTGTGCCTCTAGCCAAAGTTGAGCTCTAAAGGCACACGATAGCGTGCGCCATAGTGCCGCTCAACACATAAAGTGATGTTTATGAAAAAAGATTTCGTCCACTGTGGGTGCGTGTTCTCATAGTGCCGTTCTTGAATACGAGGGTTAGTCTGTTCGTTATCCTCCTGCGTAATAGGATGACCGCTGCTTTTGACGGCTGTACACTCTCAGCGAGACATCTCGAGTTAGATATCATTCACTAATAATTACATTTAAAAAACTAAAAGAAAACCGCGAAGTGTACTAAATCGCAAAGTCAAGGGACGATATTAGTTTTTTAAGTTTTTGAAGGAACTGCCAGTCCTACATAAATATAATTAAAATGGGACCAACTTGGAACTATTCTCTACACAATAGAATAAAATCATCGAAATCGGATCAAAACATAAAAAGATATACGCGTCGACTTAAACTCCTCCGTTCGACGGTTTAAAAATAGCGGTTAGGAGATGTGTGACAAGAACCATAGAAAACTTCTTTTAATCCTTATCCTATTCTATGTGGGGTTGGCTCAACATGTTGTGAATGTTATAAATTTACATATTTTTTTTTGTTCTACAAAATTAAAAAAACCATAGAAACGCTACGTCCTCTAAGCACAGTTGAATTGGTTTGATTTTATACTTTGTTCTCTCAGCTCGAGTTTGATAGATGACCCTTAGATGGTTGACAAGTGGGAATTCTGATTGACAATGAAATGTGGCCTTAATGACGAAGATGATCAGTAATATCAGCCTATCAAATGTACTTACAGACAGTAGAATAAATGTTAAGACGCGTGCCTTCGATGAACATCCCAAAACGAACAAGATGAGAATTAGATGCTTTCAATTGAACCTCTCCAGTCAATGGCGACTAAAATTCTCAGTGGTACTGTGGCAGGATTACAAACCGGATGTACTTTGCTGAGTGGTACGCTTTTTGTTAATCCCAAACCACAAACGCATCATTTAGATTATTAATTAGTTTGGTGATGATTATTTTAACCTACAGAGTTTTTACCGGCCGAATGGTAGAGATTAATGAGTGCAATACTTGGACTTACCTACAGATCTGCATGCGGAGTTTCTTCTTTACCACGGCCATGCTAAGAATCAAACATCGCGCTCCACGTTGCACTGCCTTCCATCCAACTTGGGACATGCTGGTGTTAATCCTCGTACGTCTATAATATCACCGACAACATACCCTTCAAACTGGAACACAACAATTCTGCATTATCTGCATGCTGGCAGAATAGAGATAGGTATGGTAGTACTGCCCCGAAAGACTAACACCCGTATTCAAGAACGACACTATGAGAACACGCACCCACAGTGGACGAAATCTTTATTCATAAACATTACTTTATGTGTTGAGCGGCACTATGGCGCACGCTACCGTGTGCCTTTAGAGCTCAACTTTGGCTAGAGGCACACGACAACGTGCCTCTAGTCACACTATGCAGTGTCGCTCAACACATAAAGTGATTTTTATGAAAAAAGATTTTGTCCACTGTGGGTGAGTGTTCTCATAGTGTCGTTCTTGAATACGAGGGTAAGTAACTAAGACTCTTTAAATCAGAACAGCTTTACGCGAGTGTTCAAAAACGATACATACAAACTAAATAATAATAGAGGTTTTACTAACCTTCACGCAGCTAACCCAGGTGAATGATATCAAAAATCTAAATCATTTTTTTTCGTATTTTCTCCAGGTGCACTTTATTTAGTGCTTCTTAAATATGATATGAATTTGACTGAGGAGCGCATCATGCGGCAAGGAAGAGTTCCAGGTCACCACTTCGGATCAGACCTCA
The DNA here is from genome assembly GCA_912999785.1 of Hydriomena furcata. NCBI lineage: Eukaryota > Metazoa > Arthropoda > Insecta > Lepidoptera > Geometridae > Hydriomena > Hydriomena furcata. Next base: position 4,420,616 of record OU538824.1, read on the forward strand.
GCGCTCAGTTCGGACCGTTGTCAGAGGGTTTTTTGAAGATGGGTAGGATAGGGTCCTTTTACCCTAAATAGGAAAACGGAGAGAAAAGACGTCATCGGTAACCCCACAGGAGGTGTTTGTGTGATTGGGTTGCCGTGTATGCGAGGTCATAGGATTGTAAATTATTACATCGAGAGGCTTGATATAATTACATTGATATAATCAATTTTGTCAGAAGTCAACAGCCCCAACAGCAACCTGAAACCATTACATTGATGGACTCGCAGTGAGGGAATCATAGGATTTGACGCTGGATCAATCACAGAACAAATAAATCCAGTTTATTCTGTTGAGTGGGGGCAACCGATGACAAGATGTTTGGTACCTGAACATAAATAAATAGCAATAGGCTAAACATAATGCTCTTGTAATACCGTAAGGCATTTGAGAGAATTAAGCCATACACAGAATCACTAAATAAATCCAATTATTATTATTATATTACCAAAAATTAAAGAGAAAAAGATTATTATGAAGCATACGCGAAAGCGTGCAGATAGACCCATGTCAATAAAATGAACGACTAAAGATAATTTAATTTATTTATTACTAAAACTTATAATAATCACAGAAAAATTGGCTGAATCATTTTCTACTTATTTACACCAGTGGTGTTGTGACAAATTTTGAGAATATTAGACTAGCTTATGTCTCTAAAGCCAGGGTTAAAAGACTTCTTATGCAGAATACTATTCGAACAATTCTAAAGTTACTATGATTAGTTTACATGTCTGTTATCTACATTACTGACTGCTTGTTAACAATAACCACGACGACCTCATAATGGTCATTAGTGTGCGTCTCTTACGCTATAAAATCGACTAAATAAAATAATTGAAAATTGCATGACTCAAAAGTATTCTTCTAAAACTCTGAAGAATTATTGAATTTTCGGCATAGCGTACAAATAATCAAGGTCTTAGGTTAGCTCAGTTTGGAGAACGGGTTCTGCTCATACTTTGGTTTGAAGTCAAACTCATTGATCTGTCCATCTTTGTTGATGATCTTATGCCCTGCACTTTGTTCAGTCTTTTGTCCGTTATAGTTTGACGAGCTTTGGAAGGTGACCTCGGACTCGCCGTATACATGGCCTCCTTCGATTGGTTTCAAGTTTCGAACGGTGCCGAGGTGTACTGGCTGAAATAAGAAAAACAGTTTTTTTTTAATAAAAAAAAATATAATCTTTTTTTTTTTTTTTTTTTTATATCTTTATTTTTAAAAAGGGCTTTGAATCGCTTAGCGATTATGTCAACCCTGTTACAACTTGCAACTATTTACTACGACTTAACTATATTATAAACATATCTAAAAAGAGCCATAGCCTCCTCGGCCAGAGGGGCAGATAGGACACTTTGAAGTACACCAATGTTCAAAAGATTTAAATCATATTGATTATGCATGTGAGATCTCAGTGACTGGCTCCGGACACATTCCAGCAGAAGATGGTGAACATCTTCTATGACTCCGCAAGTATCGCAGTTGGGGGAGTCAGAAATGTTCATTAGATGATTAAACTTAGCAAGAGGCATGTGTCCAGAACGCAGCCTATGAGCTGTTACAATCAGACATCTCTTAAGACTACTATTTACAAACCAGGGTATACGAGGAGGTTCAGACTGTACTATTCTATACCAAATTCCTTTTAATTCTGAAATATTAAAATAATACTTTTTCCACCTCTCAAAAATTTTATATTTATATTTTAACAACACTTCTGTATGTTCGGATATAATATACGTTTCTACGCCTACTGAAATTGCTTCTTTTGCCAACCTATCAGCCTCCTCGTTTCCCTGAACACCAACGTGTGAAGGAATCCATTGCAATCTCAGATCTACACCACTATCCAAGAGCAACAATACTTTATTTAGAATAGCATACGCCACAGACGCACCCCGAGCACCAGAGGCGCATCGAGCGATATGCTGTAAGGCACTACGACTGTCTGTTAATATAACTATTTTACTTGCATCTAAAGTTGCCGCATATGATACTGCCTCTGAGATTGCAAAGAGCTCCACTGACATAATCGTATTGTACTCAGACATGACTTTGTATTTTTCCTTCAAATTGTGACTGGGATCGTAGAAAGCCGCACCTGCACCGTTACCAACTTTAGACCCGTCAGTAAACAATTTGTAAAAGTCCCCGTATTTATCATTTAGCATAACTAGAGTAAGAGACTTCAATATATTAGCATCATATTGACTTTTTGCCTGTTCAATTCCATCTACCATAATCTCTATAAAATTTAAATTTATATTTGATACCCATGTATTCAATGAAAACATATTAAGAGGACCAGTTTTAATAATGTCTAGCTTAGTTTCTTCATAAATAGATATAATTAAAGGTTTCTTCTCTCGACATAACTTTAATAATTTTTCAAATAGAGTGATAGTAATGTTATTATAAAATGACTGAGCTTTAAGGCAATATTTAGTGGCAAGGTATAGACGTCTTAACTGCAATGGCTGTACACACAACTCACACTCCATAACATGAATGGGTGTGGTCCTGATAAATCCACCGATCGCTCTCATTGCCATGTTCTGTACTCTATCTAACTTTGATAAATGTGTCTTTGCAGCGGCATCATAAAGAAAAAATCCATAATCTATTCTACTACGAATCAAGGCAATGTATAATCGACGCACATGCTTAGGATGTAAACCCCAGGAAGCACCAGATAAAACTTTCAAAAGACCTATAATTTTCATTGTTTTATCACGAGTCTCATTTATATGTTTACTCCACAATAAGGACTTATCCAACCAAATACCCAAATATTTAATGTTTGCTACAGCTGTTATACTATTATTATTTATAGAAAGATTAATTCTATCCAATTTTCTTCCTTTCCTGAAACTACAACATTGTGTTTTTGATGAAGATACTTCTAAACCTAAATCAGCCAATTTATTTACAACAGTATTTAATGCTCTTTGAAGGTAAGCCTCATTCAAATCAGAGTTTTTATTTTGTGTGTAAAAAACAAAATCATCGGCGTACTGCAACGCATTAACATTATTATACCCCGTGCAAATTTGATGTGTAACGATATTAAATAGTAAGGGTGAAAGAGGATCACCTTGTGCCAATCCTCTACCAGTCCATCTAGCCATGGTGAAATCATCATCATCATCATCTTTGATTTTCAAAATTCTACTACTTAAAAAGGACCACAAATATCTACATGTTTGAGATCCTATATTGATACTATCAAGCAACATAACAAGCTGGTCCGTCAATACGTTATTGTAGGCACTTTCTACGTCTACGAAGACTGCCAATGTTGATTCATTTTTAGAAAACCCTATCTGTATTTGTGTAACGAGACGGACTAAGCAATCTATACAGGACTGACATTTTCTAAAACCACTCGTAACAGGTGCTAAAATTTTGTGTTTTTCTACAAACCATTCAATACGTTTACAAAGCATCGTATGAAATATTTTACAGATACATGACATTAAAGATATAGGTCTGAATTTAGGTATTACATTAGGGTTGGCATTAGGTTTGGGGATAGGAACTATTTGAATGTTCTGCCATTGTAAAGGCACCAAAGAATGTTTAAAAATCAAATTGAAAATACGAAGTAGATATGACTTGCCTACCAGAGGAAGATTATAAATCATCGAATAGGTAATATTGTCTTCTCCGGGGGTAGTATCTTTCTTTTTTAAGCATCTTTCAAACTCTTGAAAGGAAAACAGTTTATCTAAGAGATTGTTTTTAGAAGTAAACACTGGTTGTGAAGTTTGTACAGAGTCAGGAGCTAAGCTACATAAAAGTTCTTCTTTCTTATCACGAGGAGCGCGCACATAATCTCTACGTAGACCTTTCATCCAGCGCATACGACGCCACATATCTGAGGCTGACATACTTTCGTCTACAGTTCCACAAAATTGTTGCCAACTTGCTGATTTAGCTCGTCTATGAACTTTTTGCGCTTCAGCGATCTTTGCATTGAGATAATCAAGATTATTAGGTGTAGGATTGCGTCTAAACGTTTTCAAGGCCAAGCGACGTTGAGCTATGGCGAAAGATATCGCTGGACACCAGTATGGTTTTGGTTGAAACGATTGTACAGGTCCTGAACAGTTTTTAATCATAGGAATACTCTTACTAGCTGCGTCATTTACCTTTTCTATAAATAAATCATAACTCAATTGAATGTCAGTCTCATCCACATTTTCTTTAAAACTATCTTTTAATATCTCTTGATATGCACGCCAGTTAGCAAGCTTAAAGTTTCGGCGCTTTACAAACCTACGTGAGTCCTGATATTGAAGAGAATATTTAATAATCAAATGATCACTACCTAAGTTCTCCCGTGTTACTAGCCATTTAAAATAAACCGCTATATCAGACGTCACAAATGTAATATCCGGCGCCGATTCCTGTAAATGACCGTTAACAAATTTTACCCTTGTAAATTCCCCACTATTAAGTGATATATAATTATGCTCTAAAGATGAATCAAATAATTGCAACCCTCTAGTATCGTTTTTACAGGACCAAGTAGAATGATGACCATTAAAATCACCAGCAACTATTGATTTCGACGAAAACTTTGAAAAAATACTATCCCAATCACATTGTGAAGTTCTTATAGTTGAAGGGCAGTAGACTGATATAACTTGCTCTAAATACTTACAGTTAAAAACTCTTACACATAAAATTTCTATACCGTCATTGTTAATATCTATAGGACACATTTGAGTTTTGATTGATCTATGAACTAATATGGCTACACCTCCATAAGAATCTGTTCTATCTTTTCTGAAGATATTATAGTTACCTAATCGCAAGCTAGTATCGGAATCGAGCCATGTTTCACTTAGTATGCAAATCCCTATTTTCTCTCTACATAATAAAAGATCGAGCTCTTGTTTTTTGGGCATCAAACTCTGCGAGTTCCATTGCGCAATATTTATAAATTGCGCAACGGAACCTACAGGGCTCGATACCCTGGCCTCGTTAACATTAGAGATGTTGTTATCCATCATGAAACAGGCCTAATAGTTTAGTTATGACATCTCCACTACTCATCATCTGGACTATGAAAGACATTAGTTCCTCAAACAGTAATTTCAACACCTGGCTAACTTTTTCTTCAAAACTTTCCCTCGAAAACAGAATGTCTTTAACTTTTGTAAATAAATTACCAAAACTAGAATTATTCTTTTGATTCTTACTAAATGTTTTTTTCTCACTTGTCGTCGCAGTGGGAGGCACTGGTGCCGCCGGTGACGCCGCTTCCATTGCCTCCTGAACGCCTTCGGCAGTGCGAGACATACGTTTTTCACGTCTTTTTTCCCTTCTATTTTTCTTCTTTTTTCCTCCTTTTCTTGGCGAACTATCCTCACTGCTATCATTCGATTCATCGTCACTGTCCATATTCCGTCGCAAAACATCCTCATCTAGATGTATTAAAGCCTCCGTTTGTATAACCTTCTTTGCACCAACACTTTGACTGTAAGACATAGTTGGTCTGACGGGCTCATACCGCTTAGTACTAGGTTCATCGCCAAACATAAAGAAAGATGATGGATCTTTCGGCCGTGGATCGAACTTACGTGCTTTGTTTTCTAAGTACTTTGATAACGCCACTTTATAAATGCAGTTTTCTTGACACATTATGGATCTGATTTCCCTCTCCTTCAAATAAATAGGACACGACTTACTCAGGGCCATATGCTTGCCTTTACAGTTGACGCATCGATACTCTGTCGTCTCGCAGTTTGTGTGTCCTCTACCACATTTTGGACAAAATGGTTTTTTCGTTGGACATGTCCGTGTCAAATGCCCATACTTCCAGCACGAGGCGCATTGCGTTACCGGAAAAGTATAAGGATCTACTTTAAATCTGCAACCATATCCAAACACATAAGAAGGCAAAGTAGAGCCATTGAAACCGAAACGTACGGTTTCACTACTGACCCATTCACCTTCCTCCGACATTCTATTCAACCTTTTTACAGACACTATCTTCTGATCACTGTGCAATGACGCCATCAAATCCTCCTCTTTCACTTCAAGTTCCAAATATTTCACCACGCCATAAGTAATGCCGACTTCACTCGTCAAGTAGCATCTGAATCCTGACTCCATAAAAGTTGTATTCGCGACTAACTTGTTTGCATCATCTTTGTTTTCAAAGCTAATGACCACTCGGTAGGGACTTTTGTATTTAATCTGCGTCGCATTAGTAATTCCTTCAGCCTTCAATAACATTGCCAGTCCAATTTGTTTTGGTAGCAATTTATTGAAACACACGTAGATTTTGCACGACTGACCGTAACGTTTATTGTCACTTCAAATACAATACAATGAATGACAGTTTATAACTAATGTTTGACATCTTTACTAGTAGATGTCGCTACTTGTATTTAATATGTAATTTCGTTACAAATTTAACATACTCCCTTAACGAAATAACACCATATTTATATAACAAAAATAACAAAATGATATTACATTACAATAAGCAAATCAAACAAATTAAATTACACATCTGTGATACCAAACTGTTCAATAAATTTATAATGTTTCTGAGAACTTAGACTCTTTGTTAGTATGTCAGCGGGCATATCATTTGTATTTAAATAATCTATTTTTACAATATTATTTTCAACAGCTGTTCTTACAAAATGAAATCTCACATCGATATGCTTACTTCTCCTATGGAATACACAATTTTTTGTTAATTTTTGGGCACTTTGGTTATCATTATAAAGACATACAGGTAACTCATTTCTACATTTTAATTCAAACAACAAATTTTTCAAATATGTGGCTTCTTTAGTTGCCTCACAAATGGCCATGTATTCAGCCTCTGTGCTGGATAAAGCTATTGTTGTCTGTTTCTTACATTCAAATGAGATTACACTGCCAGACATTGTAAACATGAACCCAGTAAAAGATTTTCTGTCTAAGCAATCTGATGCCCAATCAGCATCTACATATCCTATTAAATCTAGATCATCTTTAACATATTTCAAAGCAAAATGTTTTGTTTTCTTTAAATACTTTAATATTCGTTTTACATGCTTCCAATGGGTTTCACTGAAACAGTTATTAAATTGGCTGAGGTAACAAACTGCATATGATATGTCTGGACGGGTAAGTATTGACAAATAAAGCAAACTTCCTATCAATTGCTGATAAGGATACTGAGTAGAGCAAATGTTTTCCTTCTCAAGCTTTAAATTTACTTCCATTGGTGTACTTACGGGGTTACAATTCTCCAAATTAAATTTTTTTAATAAATGATCAACAAATTGTTCTTGATCTACAATTAAAGCATTATTTTCTTTTCTAACTCTCATACCTAGACATTGCCTTACTTCTCCTAAATCTTTTAACCTAAATTTTGAACCTAACTCAGTCTTGAGACATTCAGTTTCATTTTTACAGTCAGAAAAAATAAAAAAATCATCAACAAATAGAGCTACAAATGTTTTAACTTTCTCATTCTGTTTGACAAACAAACAAGGCTCATATAAAGACTTTTTATAACCTAAGCTTTGTAAACAATCATCTACTCGCTTATACCAAGCCCGAGCTGATTGTTTTAAGCCATAAATTGCCTTTTTCAACTTTAAAACTTTATTTCCTCTATCATTACACACAAAATTTTCTGGTAAGTTCATATATACAGTTTCATCTAAATAACCATTTAAGAATGCTGTGGTAACGTCAAGATGAGTTATATCTAGGTTATATTTGAGACTTAATGCAAACAAAAGTCTTAGTGTTGAGTAACGAAGCACCGGGGAAAAAGTCTCTTTATAGTCTATTCCAGCTTTCTGGGTGTAGCCTTTAGCCACTGAGCGCGCACGATATCTCACTTTTTCACACTGGTCTAACTTTTTTTTTAAATACCCACTTGCACTTAACTACTGTAGCTTGATCTGGCTTATCTACCACTTCCCATGCTTTATTTTCTTCAAATGATTTCAGCTCTTCTTCCATAGCTTTAAACCACTCTTGTGATTCAGGACCACTTACAGCCTCTTCGTAAGTTATCTGGTCTCCATAAAGATTGAAATCTTCATTAACACACATATTGCTATAACCAAATCTGTCTGGCTTCTTTCTTTTTCGTACTTCTGGCTGTAGTTCAATTGTTTGAGTAATATTCTTCAACTCCTTAAACGGAATAGTATCATGAAACTCTTCTGAGGAACTGCTGGCATCTACTTCCTCTTCTACATAGGTACTATCATTCTTTGATATCACTGTACTAGTAGATTGATCTGAGTCGGAGCTATCTAAGTCTCCATGCTGCTCAAGTGTTTCTGAGTTGTCAGTCACTACTGCTTGCACCATTTCTGAGTTTGACTCCATAATAGTAACATCTCGACTCGTTATAACTTTGTTAGTCGCTGGGTTGTACAGTCTATAGCCCTTCACATTATCGGCATATCCAACAAGATAATGTTTTACAGCCTTTTTGTCCCACTTCAGGCGTTTTTCTTTAGGAACATGTACTAATACTGTACTACCGAATACTCGTATGTGACTGATATTTGGTTTTTGACCAGTCCAAAGTTCATAGGGAGTCTTCTGTTTTAATCCTGATGCTAGAGATCTATTTTTCAAATACACGGCTGTGTGAACTGCTTCTGCCCAAAACTTTTTCTCTAACTTAGCATCATATAATAGACATCTTGCTCTTTCAACTATAGTTCGGTTAAATCGTTCGCACATCCCATTCTGTTCCGGACTATAAGGGTTCGTTCTCTGATGAATTATGCCACTTTGTTTCAAAAAATCCTTCATTTCATTAGAACAAAATTCTGTGCCATTATCAGTCCTTAAAGTCTTAATGCTGGAACTCATCTGTTTTTCAACCATATTCTTAAACTCTTTGAAACAAGTAAAAACTTCACTTTTATTTTTCAAAAAATGGACAAATGACATCCTGCTATATTCATCTACGAATAGCAAGAAATATCTGGATGAACCGATTGAACTATTTTCCATTGGGCCACACACGTCTGCATGCACAATCTCAAGTATCCTCTCACTTCTGTGACTGCTTTTTGGAAATGGTAGTCGACTCTGTTTACCCTCACAGCACACTGCACAATTGTATTTACTGATAACTGCTTTGTTCTCATACAATAAACCTTCTACGGCTCCATTTCTCATTGCATTCATGTCTGTGCTGTTAATATGGCCTAGTCTTCTGTGCCATATATCTGAGGTTGTTGTAGCTGAAGCTGCTAACACACATAATGACCTGGTGTTAAGTCTGTATACTCCATTCACCGCCTGTGCAATGCCAATCAACTCATTCTGCCTATTTCTGATGTAACAATGTTCTTTTAGGAAACATACTTTGTTACCATTCTTTATAAGCTGGCTGACGGACAACAGGTTAGTAGTCAGATTTGGTATACATAACACATCTTTGACCACAATATCGTGTTCTGAGTCCTGAACAACAGTCGTAATTCGTGTGTCTCCTGAGCACAACACCGGCATAGTTGTTTTGTTCGCAACAATAATCTCCTTTGTTGTTAGGTTACGTGACGTATTTTTCATGTTTTCCTGACTTATCATCATATGACTGCTGGCTCCCGAGTCAATATACCACTCATCTTTACTGAAACAATTGTTAAGAAAGACCGCACTAAATGCATTTACAGGTTTTTCTTTCATTTGTGGACACTGATTTTTATAATGGCCGGTTTGTTTACATTTGTAACATTTGATGACTTTGACAGGTCTATTTGACGTATCTGCAGTTTTGCCAACCTTGCCAAACTGTTTTCGTTGCCAACCTTTCGCCGTTAAAAAAGCGCCGTCTGTTTCAGTGCTGCCAACATTATCACTCATATCCATGAGTTTTGATTTAATGACGTCTGTTGAGATGGCAATGCCCGAGTGCTCGATCGCCATTATCATCGGCGAAAATTTTTCGGGTAGTCCCGCCAACAATAATGATCCTATCCATTCTTCGTTGATGTTGAAGCCAGTTCCTCTTAATTTATGCGACGTATCAATTATTTGCGTTATGTATACTGTCATTGATTCACAATTCTCGAGCCGTATTGAGATTAGGCTCCGCAACAAACTGATTCTGCGTGTGAAACCCGAATCATCAAATAACGTTTTTAGCTTTGTCCAAACACCATGCACTGTGTTTTCACCCTTTATATGCACATATAAGGATGAATCGATGGTCATCACTAATTTCGCTTTTGCCTTTTGATCTTCGACGCTAGTTGCTGCATCGCCGACTTTCTTGGTAATATCAACGCCTTCCAAAATTAGGAAATTTTCAGCTGCGAACGCCCACTCATCATAATTTTCACGTCCCTTGAGTTTGGGAACGTTTACGATGTAACTTCCAGCCATTTCACTATTTTTAAAACTGAGGAACTAATAACTTTTACATAAAAAATAAGGGTCTGGGCCCATAACCTATTGAAACACACGTAGATTTTGCACGACTGACCGTAACGTTTATTGTCACTTCAAATACAATACAATGAATGACAGTTTATAACTAATGTTTGACATCTTTACTAGTAGATGTCGCTACTTGTATTTAATATGTAATTTCGTTACAAATTTAACACAATTTGTACGACGAAACGCACACTTCATAGTAATTAGTAATCAATTTATTGGTACCTCTTACAGTCGCTCCTCTCAATTTTCTATCCGCACCCCGATGTACCTTTCTCTGCACAAGAGTAAATCCTTCCTCATCAACACATTGTCGCTCGTCGCTGCTATCATTATTTCTCAATCGTTTGGGCGGCCGCCGCTTCTCTCCCTCAGCTAATGATTCGTCACATTGTTTATTTTCATCAATAATGGCTTGCACAGCCATCTCTTCTTCGCTCATAGAACTACTTCTGGACCGAGGCCTGGGATGGACCTCGGCCACATCCATTTTTTGACCGCGCGCAAATGCACTAAAATTATATTTTCTGAATAGTCCGTAATTAATTACAGTTGTTGATTTCAAATTTGAATCCAAAATCACACTTTAAACAGTAAAAAGCTAATTTATTTATCCGGAAAATTTTCAAACCATCCCGCCGCAAAGACAATTTTTTTTTTTTTTTTCAAATATAATCTTTTAAAAGGAACTACTGCATTTAAAGTCAGCGTGTTTCAACACTGTGACTACAATTCATAGGATCAAGGATCTTGGACGGTGCAGAGAGGTAGTCTACCATGCTTGGAGATTACAGATGTGAGCCTGCTCCTTTCCTTTTATTAAAAGAGATGAAATTAAACAGGATTGACTAATTTCACCATTTTAACGGTGAGACACCAACGTGGTTGATAACGGTAGATAACGGTGGGGTCATCTGTGAAATGTTGGTCATACATAATTATGGCATTATGAGGTGTAACTTAATAGGTACTTCAGCGCCAGATTAAGACTTCGGCGCCCATAGGCAGAGTATGTGGAGCATCGACATGTGGAGGCCCTCGAATCGTTCATATTGTTCATAAATCGAGGATTTTTTAATGCCGCCTTCCGCTCTAAGATAAAAATAAGTTTTTTTCTAACTAAAGCTCAGTATTTCTACTGAGCCTTTATCGATTTAATTTTGTTGTGGTGGCTGCCCCCTTGTGTTGGCGGCTCATAGGCATCTGCCTATGTTGCCTATGCTTAAATCCGGCACTGAGATAGGTACTTAGATGGTGAAATTGGAACAATTTGTGAAAAATTAAAAATGTCAATAAACAAATACCTGCCAATCTGTTCCGAATCTGCTGGATAATCTGAAACAGACATAATAACTTAAGTTAATGGGTTTGACAAGAAACAATAAACCAATAAAAAACGCTAGTTACACTAATTAATAATGACTACCAGACGAAAGTTTGAATATTCAATCACACCGTAACGGCTGAATAGGTGTATGAATAGATTTGACGAACAAATCTAGTCAAATGCCAAATTGGAACTTATAAATAAAATCAACTAAGGGCCTGTTTCACCATCTTCAAGTAAAGTCCTAAGTAAGCTACTCGGCGATTACCAAAAACGAACTTACCATTTGACATTTGATAGTTTTGACACTTTCATACATTAAATTAGCGCTAACTGGAAAGTAACTAATCAACACTTTACTTGATGATGATGAAACAGGCCCTAAGTAAGAAGTACTTGGAAGATGCATTCTGAAAATTTCGCGCTCAAAGTGTAAATAGCTTTAGAAGTGGAAATATTCAGTTTACTTCTAAAATTTTATAACAGAAACAAATAAAATTGAATATGTATTACAAAATATTAACAAATAAATATTGTTGGACTTTTCACACAGCGCCAAACTAAGCAAAGCTTGTACTACGGGAATCAGATAACTGATAGAATACATATATACGTTTATTTTTTGTTGTAAATACATACTTATTACACATATTAACACCCAGACACAGAACAAACATCTAAGTTCATCACACAAATGTTTATCCCGGGTGGGGATCGAACCCACAACCTACAACGCAGAAGGCAGAGTTACTACCAACTGAGCTGTGAGGCCAGTCAAGATACATAAGAACTATTTGAGCTATCTAAAGACCGTGTCAAACAGTCTATAGATAGCTCAACTGAACCAGATCACTACCAGTAGGAAGCGTTCTCAAGATACTGGCGGCATTGCCACTTCTAGAATATTCTCAGAATACTTACAGAGTATGAAATTTGTCCCACTCGCCCGAATTAGCTGCTTTCAGAATATCATCGAAAGGCGATTCCACTGGAGCACCTGAAATTACCAAACTTTCAGTTGCCACTGTATTTTTAGCCCAACATATTTTTCTGTGTAAAATAATCACGAAATTATGAAAAATAAATTTAATTGATTTTCTAACTAGTTTGCTTGTTTGAAAATACCTCGCAGGGTTAATCTTGTATCTATCTTAATATATATAAATTACGCGTCACGTTGTCTGTCCGCGATGGACTCCTAAACTACTTAACCGATTTTAATTAAACTTTGCACACCTGCAGTTTGATCCAACTTGAAATATAGGGTAGCTAACAACTCAATTTATAGTCGCGATATCTGTTGACACAGCAACGCGTGCTGTCTGCTAGTAAAATATATAATTTAGGTATATACAAGGAGTCCCAACTGCAAATCTCGTGCAAATCTCCTTCTATCTTCACCTCTCGCCCGGTACTAGGAGATCGTTGAGTTTTGGGACACCCTTTATATATTTATACTTCATTGTAAAATATTATTATTTTTATATTAAAAAATATATCGAGCATAGGTACCTACAGCATTGGCCTCTACTCTACATCCTAAAGCCTCTGGTCAGCGCACAGTGGAGGAGCGAACGATAGCGAATTTAAAATTGATCAATTGAATTTATAGTATCGCATCGAATAGTTAGAATCCAAGGCATATAATTCAATGATCGGTATCGGAGCATCGCAGCGCGGTTTTGCGAGGTTATTTTATGTTATGGAGATTTCGTCCTCCACTGTTCGCTGACTAGTATGAATTTGCGTCACAACAGCTCATTCTAATTTATTATGATAAAATCTAATCCTTATAAAATCAATAGGTACATTGAACATATTATTTCCCTTACAAAGGCGATAGTTACTCCAACGCAACCACCTACATAAAATAAAACGTAGGTGATATGTGATGACGTAAATATGTTTTACGCAGATAGATAGTAATAATTTTTGACGCAGGCATATTGCGTTAAAATCACTACAGCCGTGATAATAGTTTATGTAAATTCAAAATCTGTATGAAATATTTTAGATAGTTTAATTTAATCTGTACTTCTGTATGTACTAACATTATAGTTGCGATGAAATTTCATATAGAGATAGTATAAAGTCTTGGGACGACATATGCTACTTTTTTTCCCAAAATTTTTTTGGCCTGGATAAGGAGATTATAAGGAGAATTTCCTTATTACGAATAAAAATATCGGCCTAAGTTTAATTAAATTTCGTTGTAGTAAAAGTGGATAATATATTGCTTAGTAAATTCTAAAAGAATCATGTTTTAGTAAAAATCATACGCCGTATTGTTTTGATAACAAGTTATATCAGTAGCCAAAATTTATTATTTAACATTTTATTACTCATAAAACTCGACGTCTTAGCTATACACGAGGCTACACACTACACGAGCGTTGCTAGTTGCTTACAATACAACCAAACCAAAAATTTTATGACTTTACTAAATAGGTACTATGTAAGTTTTCTGTTGAAAGTATTTTTTTAAGATAAGCTTTTGTAATATGGTCGAGCAAGAAATCAGAGCAGCGCTATCACCTGTCACTTAATATTACTTTGTCATTGGAACTTGACAGTACGAAAAGTTTTTACTGAATCGAACTTATTATAACTTACAATGCAAACAAACAAACAGTGCAAGCTAAATAAAAGCTTGCTAAAAAGAAAACCCTCAAAAATGTATTAACCAATCGAGTAGTCTAGAGTTTTATATTTCATTTCTTTTCAATCTAGAAGACAAGCGGGAAGATCTTAAAAACGGAGGAAGTTCTCAAGTCGATGCGTATTTTTTTTACATCTTTTTACCTGGTGATCCGATTAGAATGATTTTTTTCTATTGTGTAAGAATAGTCCCAGTTTGGTCCCATCACTACATAGTATAAAGCAAAGTCGCTTTCCGCTTCCCGCGTATGTATGTATGTATGTTTGCTTATATCTTTAAAACTACACAACGGATTTTGATGCGGTTTTTTTTAATAGATAGAGTGATTCAAGAGGAAGGTTTATATGTATAATACATGCATAATATAGTAGAGAAACACTGATTATTTTAGAAGTTTCTAATGTGATGTCGTAAATAAACACATTTTTTTTTCTACAATAAAGTCCGCGATGATATTAGAAATGTCTTACGCACAGCGAAGCGGGCACGGGGCAGCTAGTTTAAATTATATTAATGTTCGAATCCTGGCGTGCATCAATGAATTGCTTATAAAGGTAAAGGAAAACATCGTGAGTTAGTATTCTTGTAAGCGGCGGTGAGCTTGCAACCTGTCACGTATGGAATGCTAACTACTGCAAAATGTGGGCATGTGCCAAATATAATGTTTGGACGTGCTTCTGACTACCCAAACTAGACATACCTATTCAAAGGATCTAAGCGCCTGGCGATCTGAGAGGAGATCTATCGTACTTGGGGTTTACAGTCGTGATCCTATTTATTTATTTTATTTTATTTTATAAAACTTAAAAACTAATATTGTCCCTTGACTCTTCGATTGATCAAAAAAAAATCGGTATTCTTTTTAGTTTTTTGAAACGTAATTATATTTATTTATAAGTACCTAATCACTACATAGTATAAAGCAAAGTCGCTTTCCGCTTCCCGCGTCTGTATGTCTGTATGTATGTTTGCTTATATCTTTAAAACTACACAACGGATTTTGCATCAGTTTTTTTTAATAGATAGAGTGATTCAGGAGGAAGGTTTATATGTATAATAACATGCTACCCGTGCGAAGCCGGGGCGGGTCGCTAGTAGTTTATAAAGCCGGAATAAATGGTAAAACGGAACTATGATGAGCAAATAAAAGGAAGGTTTATTTGTCAATTTGCATCGTTTTTCAACTCCAAATCGTTACTTAGCATTTTTTATCATAATATTGACACCAAGCATTACCTCAGAAAATATTATTGCGCTTAATTTTCGGTAGATGCTTTTAAATTGATTATTTTAGGTAAATTTTGCGAATTTATGCAAATAAAACAGGTAAATACCTACTGAAATACCGATACCGTGTTTCTCTTGAGTTTTTGTAGTATTTGTTTATTTACCTTGTTTTTGGACTGCGAAAATTCTTTAGATAGGTACTTTATTTACCTAACCACTTAACAAAATTACCTACATTATTGATAGATGTGTCATATGCACCAAAGCTAAGAAGGATGTTTTTCGACTGATGAAAAATTAACGTATTTAGAACAATTTTTTAGGATGCTCGTGCCTTTTTAGGGATCGGTACCTACTTCAATGTAGATGATACTTTCTCTTATTGTTAAAAACTATTTTGAGATGATCCAATTTATATAAAACCGTCCCGGATTCGCAGGGGTTTTTCGACAAATTTTCGATTTAATTTTCAATATCTCCCATTTTGTTTTCAAATAGAATAGCTTATTTTACTTGCTGATAATGTAGCTAATGATAGATGAAAGAATTTTTAATATTGGTTCAGTAGTTTTATTTTAACAACAAAAAACTAATTTTACCTCTTTTAATAATAGCAGTGTAGATAGTGTAAATAAATACCTATGACTAATAATTTTTTCCATAAAACTATGGTAATCAAAATTGTATTTAATCAATGTAATCAATTTATCGAAACATTTTTCAAATTTATTATACATTTATGACTGAAGAATTTGTCGTACTTTATTTATTGTTTTTTCGCTATTTATCGCTCTACGAACGGATTTCCGTAGGTAGGTATACAAATGACTATAATTACAACTTTCTAATAGCGCTGATAGTAACTTTGAAAGATGATAATTCAACTTTACGTTGAGGTCAAGAGGTCTCTCGCGACACAGGTTATGATAACCATTTATTATTTTTATTTTTTTAAGACGAAAAACATGTTGCACTAGAGTTAAAAAACCAAAGTGCGAGTCAGCCTCGCGCACGAAAGGTTCCGTAGTTAACACATTCCTTCACAAGCCCATAATGGTTTTTAAAGACCTATCCAACGACACCCCATACCATAGTACCCTATGCGAGAAAAAAGAAATAACATCCACATTTTAGGTGAAGGGGAGGTACCCTAAAAAAATGTGTTTCTAGATTTTATTTTACGACTTTGTTAACATTGCTGATTACGTAATTACTATTTTATTCCGTTTTTAGTATTTGTTGTTATAGCGGCAACAGAAATACATCATCTGTCAAATTTCAACTGTCTAACTATCACGGTTAATGAGATACAGGCTTGTGACAGACAGACAGACAAACAGACAGCGGAGTTTTAGTAATAGGGTCCCTTTTTTTACCCTTTGGGTACGGAACCCTAAAAACCAGTTGCGTAGAACGTTTGCACATCGCATCTAATCACGGAAGTAACGAAAAGTTCGATCACTAAGTAGTCAGCCAATAAGGTGATGTACCTACTTAGGTACCTACCTACTTATTTCTTTTAGGTTTTTGTAGGGGCATGTAGACTTTACCTGGATAAAACGTAAATTGAGATTAAAACTACCAAAATTTAAAGGTTGCCCACTCACTACATAGTACAAAGCAAAGTCGCTTTCCGCTTCCCGCGTCTGTATGTATGTATGTATGTATGTTTGCTTATATCTTTAAAACTACACAACGGATTTTGATGCGGTTTTTTTTAATAGATAGAGTGATTCAGGAGGAAGGTTTATATGTATAATAACATGCTACCCGTGCGAAGCCGGGGCGGCGAATTTTAGGAGTCATTTTCAAATTATAAATCTGTTTATAATCGCGTGTCTGTCTTTAATTTGGATAAATAAAACCCTATTTATGTAATAATGGGATAAATAATAGTAGGTATTTGATTTTATGGCCAAAAACATAACTTGTAAAAATACCAAGTCTTGCAACTACCGTAAAAAGTTGTGAGATCCATGTACCTAAGTAATACCAAGTCAGTTAATTTATTATGTCCCTACTTAAGGGTCTTTCTTTCTTAAGTTACCTATTACGTAAAATATTGAGAAAACGCATTTTTAATGTTACTCTATCGTTATTCAGTTGATGGAATTTATCAAATTGACATATTTTTTTTTTGAAACAAGCTGACCCGGCGAACTTCGTTTCGCTTTAGAATTAACAAATGCTGTGTTAAGTTCCCATTCCCGTTCCCGTTCCTGTTTTCCTGCTTTTCTCTTGAATTTTTTGCTGAATTTTCTTTGCTATAAACCTCACGGAGCCCAAGACCTTTCCAACGAATGCAAACACGTGGAAATCGGTTCGTGCGTTCTGGAGTTATAGCGTCAGGAAGGAAAACCCGACTTATTTTTATATTATAGATTACTGTCTTTTTAGAATCACATTTCGTTATATTCATTTGTCTGTTCTTTTTTGAAATTTTACGAGTGCTTATTATAAAAAATCGATGCCGATTACACAGTTGTATAGAATTTTACTCCTCAATTATAATAACTGTTTGTATGAATAAGAATACTAGAGTTAGTCAAACTATACCTCCCAGTAATACCTAAGTAGTACCTAATGTACAGTACATTACATTCGTTTTGCACGGCTGCTTATTTACTACTAGCCGACCCGTGACAAACATTGTCCTGTCCTGTGTTGTCAAAACTGATGTCAGAATTTTGCCCCCCAGCGCCATCTATATCATAATCATTTTTTATCATTTTGGAAATGTTTTTCGGATTATAAACCATAATATGTTTTATTCGGGCGTTATATCTACATCTACAGCAAATTCCATCTTAATCCGTTCTGTCGTTTAGGCCTGATTGATTTTCAAACATACACACATCACACAAACTTTCCCATTTATAATATTAGGACTACCTACTATGTAGCTTAGTTTATGCGATCGAAATTAGTTTGACCCATAATTCAAAGAACTTGTCGAATTAGCCCGTCAATCCCCGAGCAAAATTATTAGCGTACGAGTATATCAGGTTTTCCAAGTATATACCACTTCATTCTAATCAATACGTTAGTAGCGTAGCAGCGTAGTTGACTAGTCCTTCTACCTTCAGCGCGATCGCAAAATTGATGGGTGACCCCTAGTGGCATTAACAGATGTTTTTAGGGTTCCGTACCCAAAGGGTAAAAACGGGACCCTATTACTAAGACCTCGCTGTCCGTCTGTCTGTTCGTCTTTCTGTAAGTCTGTCTTTTACAGGGCTGTATCTCATGAACCGTGATAGCTAGATAGTTTCAATTTTCACAGATGATGTAATTCTGTTGCCGTTATAACAACAAATACTAAAAACAGAATAAAATAATAAAGAAGTAAGTAGAAAGAAGTAGGGTATACGACAAACGTGATTTTTTTTGCCGTTTTTTATGGATAATGGTACGGAACCCTTCGTGCGGAAGTCCGACTGTTACTTGACCGGTTTTTTTAAGATGGTCCCGGCTTTAAAACCTGTCGTTAAGCCATGACGGATGCGGCCTAAAGAGTTGGTCACTAGATCATACGAACTTTTTGCAATGTTAAAATAACAGACACAAATTATCACCAAATAAATTTTTTATTTTGTTTTTTCTAATTAAAATGATCGATTCTCATTTAATTAATAAGTCGGAGACATTATCCGGCTTACCTTGAATAGCAGCGACAGCGATTACCATAAAAAACACAATGATCTTGGACATTTTCAACACAAAACTAAAAATATGTAAAGATAGGATTTTTTGCGAAAAACCACCGTCCGATAGGATCGAGTTACAGCGTTCTAATGCTGGCAGAGGTGTGATATCAAGGCTTTTATCAGACGTGATATGTACGACGTACATTGTACATTGTACGTATATTTAGCTATACAATGGATATCTAATACCTACTTTATAGGATAACAAGGGTATTCAAGGGTCGTGGGCTATTTGTTCGGTTTATTTTGAGCAATTTGTCAAAGCAATTTGCCAGTTATTTTTGTAATATTGTATTAAATTTGAGGCTTGTGGAATGGAAACACCGCGACTTTGTTCACGTGAAGTAATTTTCAGATAGACATTAACGCCCCTTTAGGGGTTAAGTTTCCAGAATTTATTTCTTAGTGCACCCCTACAAACAAAAAGGAATACGCCCAATAAATTTCAAGTTTTTAGAACCAGTTGTTAATAAATCAGGCAGTGCGTTAATAAATCAGTCATTTAGAAACGCAAGAGTTTTATAATATTTATCTGCAGATTCCGACTAACCAGGTAGACACCTAAATATTTAATTGGTTTCGCATACATATTTTAAATGCCAGATTTTTTTTCCAGTCGCAGAATTTCTCTATTTCTTTATTTGTAAAAGCCTGTTAAAGGATTTGATATAAGGATTTTTTTTGTATTTTCTTCACACGTTGGGTTACATTATCGAAGTTTTCATACGGATCCCTAATAGTTAGACATATGGTATTACATACTTTTTTGTAGATATTGATGTCCTCTTTAAAACTGTAGTACATCACTTTGCTCTATTGTCAACAATTTCCGCAGAGTACGCGATATAAGGATGTTTTTTGGATTTTCTTCACACGTTTGGTTACATTATCGAAGTTTTCATACGGATCCCTAATATTTTTGAAAATATTCTATAGCCTATGTTCATCAGGGATAATGTAGGATTCTAATGGTGAAAGAAATTTTCAAATCGGTCCAGTAGTTTCGGGAGCCTATTCGATACAAACAAAAAAACAAACAATCAAATCTTTCCTCTTTATAATATTAGTATAGAAGTATAGATTGTCATCGATCCTTAATAAGTATGCAAAGTTTCAAATTAATCCCACGTTTTGAAGTAGGTCAAAATCACGTTCAAAGATTCCGTTACATAAAAAAAATAATTCTAATTCCATGTTAATCCCCAAGTGCGGTAGACATCCTCACACCGACACAGATCTTCGAGCACTTAGATCATAAAGGGTGTCAGATGCATGTCCAAACATTAGATTTGGCATATGCCTTCATTTTGCAATAGTTATATATACTAATATTATAAATGCGAAATTAACTCTGTCTGTCTGTCTGTCTGTCTGTGACGTTATGACGGCCAAACTGACTGGAATTGTATATAGGTAGAGATAGTTTAAGTATCAGGACGGACATAGTCTACTTTTTTCCAAAATTCTAAAATTAAAATACGTTTCAAAAACACAGTGAAGGAAAACATCGTGAGGAAACCATTTAGTATTAATGAAAGCGGCAACGGGCTTGCAATCTGTCACGTGTGGAATGCTAACTATTGCAAAATGTAGGCAAGTGTAATATTCGCACGTGCCTCTGGCAAGCCCCTGAAGACATCTTCAAAGATTTAAGCGCCTCGGAGGGATCGGAGATCCGAGAGGATGTCTACCGTACTTGGGGATTACAGTCGTAATCCCATTTATTTTATTTTTATAACAAAACAGAGCTGGTTTCGTTACTTGATTATTCTTGATTCGGTTTTTTTTTCAAGTTATTTAACATACTTACCTATTGGCCTTACTTGGCGATTTTGTTGTGTCCATACGAAATATTGTCTAAAATATTCTCAATTTAAGAACTTTCAGGTTACGCGAATTTAGACTTTAACGAAAAAGGAATAAGAGTGATAGTTATTAGAAATCTTAGGTTTGACATGGACACAACAGAAAAGTCACCATTGTTGCATTATGGCTAGGCGATTTATGTTAATCGAGTTAATTAAATGCAAAGGTGCTTAGTTGTTCAATAAAAACCGGCCAAGTGCGAGTCGGACTCGCGCACGAAGGGTTCCGTACCATTATTTATAAAAACGGCAAAAAAAACATGTTTGTTGTATGGGAGCCCCCCTTACATATTTATTTTATTCTGTTTTTAGTATTTGTTGTTAGAGCAGCAATAGAAATACATAATCTGTGAAAATTTCAACTGTCTAGCTATCATGGTTCATGAGATACAGCCCTGTGACAGACAGACAGACGGACAGACAGACGGACAGCGAAGTCTTAGTAATAGGGTTCCGATTTTACCCTTTGGGTACGGAACCCTAAAAATGATTTATGTACTAAAAGTATTTAATAAAGGCCATTAACTCCTCATAGAATTTTTGCAATATCAATGTTATTTATGATTTTTTAGGGTTCTAATGTTTGACAAGGGTTCCCCTTATAATTTCTTCATATATCGGTATATCTGTCCTTGACATTTATTCGAAGACTAAAAATACATCAGCCATAGTACAAGCTTTGCTTAGTTTGGGGCTAGATGGCGCTGTGTGTTAATGTCCACCAATAATTATTTATTTTATTTTTCTAGTTCATCGTCGTCTACTAATTATGCGAAAAGATTTTTCGAGATACATAAATAAAAAAAAAAACTACTTTTATCCCAAAGTACGGTAGACATCCTCTCAGATCTCCAGGCGCTTGGAAGATGTCTAGTGGGGGTAGTCAGAGGCACGTCCAAACATTATATTTGGCATTTTTTCGAACAGAAAAATCCATTGATGCACGCCGGCTCTTTAGTCAACTGGGCCCGCTCGAACTAGCCCCGCGGGCCCAGTTGACCTAATGCATATTTTGAATTGGTCAACTGGTCCCGCTTACAAAATTTGGTATTAGAATAGACAAGAAGAAAAGTGTTTCAACTATTGTCGAATATTTTAATGGAATACATAAATCCAATATCAACATCGCTCTACTTTTAGAAGGGCTATGTAGTGATAAGGCTTACTTCTTGATTGCGTTGAAAAACCCTATAGATCTCAAAATTTCAAATAGGTTGCCTGAAACCATAAGAGAAAAAAAAAATGACTGCAATAAACGAATTACTTAGCGGCAATATTACTGGTAAGCCATTGTTTAGAGAAATTGAGGTTTTAATTTTTTGTGATCATTAATGAAATAACTGTGATTTTTAAGTAGCTATTTTTATTTATGATTGATGTAATAGTAAATTATAAATAAATAATAGGATTACGACTGTAATCTCCAAGAACGGTAGACATCTTCTTAGATCTCCAGACGCTTAGATCATTTTAAGATGTCTAGTGGAGGTAGTCAGAGGCACGTCCAAACATTATATCTGGCCATGCCCACATTTTGCAGTAGTCAGCATTCCATACGTGACAGGTGGCATGCCCATCGCCGCTTATAAGAATACTAACTGGTTTCCTCACGATGTTTTTCTTTACTGTTTTGAACACTTGTTTTTGATGCGCATATACATTTTTCGAATAGAAAAATCCTCATTGATGCACGCCGGGATTTGAACCCACGACCTTCACATTGAAAGTCGAGGTACCTCCCTTTCAGCCAACACGGCTTATGTCATAGTATATTGTCGATTTTGAATAGTTTTAAGCAAGTATCAAGAATTAATCAAACAACTGTGATTTTATGTATCTTTTTAAATTTTGAATTATTGTATAATGTTGTTTTTGAATAATTCAAAGTAAGCATTAGTCAAAAGACTCATTTTCAAATATTTTAATTTTATATTGTTGAAAGAATTTGAAAGCTTGTCAGAATGCTTTATCAGATATAGAATATATCTGATAAAGCATTCTGACAAGCTTTCAAATTCTTTCAGTTTATATTTTTGTATATTATGAATTTTGACTAGTTCTAAGTGAGCCCGAACAGTAGCAAAAGAGCCCGATAAACATTAGTATCATATTATAATCATGTGAAGGGGTTTTATTTTTGTTTATCTCTAATACGTTTTGTACACATCTGTACACGGATTTGAAATCAGACAATAGATTTTTTGTTCAAATTAGTAATGGGTCCAGTCGACTAAAGAAAACTAATAAATTAAATGCATTAGGTCAACTGGGCCCGCGGGACTAGTTCGAGCGGGCCCAGTCGACTAAAGAGCCGCACGCCGGGATTCGAACCCACTACCTTCAGATTGAAAGTCGAGGTACCTTCCACTCGGCCAACAATGTAGGGTTGTTTTTATTATTCTCCTACTCCGTACTATTTCATTCAAAATTCCCTTTAAAAAAGAAGATTTATTAAATAAAATAAAACAAAATTAATTTCTAGTACCTATACAAAACAATAAATTTATTAGTTAATTCCAAACTTTCAAAAGATTAAAATAGTTAAAAATGTAAGATTCAATTATAAACTACCCTAGAAGTTACGACAGAAAAACATTCAGAGGTTCTTTTCACATGTATGCCTAGGTATACAAACGGTTGGCCACGTTACACACTACCATATCAAAAATGGCTACTTGTGTTAAAACTATAGATAGAATAATGCTTACAACACAAAAAAACTGAAATATAAAAGTAAATCAAATATCCTCATAATCGTGTATCTACAATGAGCAGTCTAGCTAAAAGGCGATAAGTGGCAACTTGAGGATGGAAAGTGTCTATCCCCCGTATTCAGGAACGACACTGTGAGAACACTCACCCACAGTGTACGAAATCTTTTTTCATAAACATCACTTTAGAGCCTTTTGCCTCTAGAGCTCAACTTTGGTTATAGGCACACGACAGTGCCTCTAGTCACACTATGCAGTGTCGCACAACACATAAAGCGGTTAGTCTGCAGACCAAGCACATTATACACTGCTGGTTTCATAAAAGAGTACATAATTTGTTTCAAGGTGCGAGCTTTAGGCACTTACTCGTACCCCGTCCGAACGCCGGCGTTCGGGCTCTGACGTCATCGCGCATGCGCATTTTTGAAAATTTATTATAAAATAACCAGAAGAGCTATCGCTTCCGGGTTTTGACTGTTACGAAGCTGACAGATGACAGTTTCGTTCTGTGTAACAAAACAATTCACTTCCGGATCCGAAATATGTTTCCGCGTAAATTTAAAATTATTTTCTTTTATGCGCTATTTATTTTTTTGACTAAAAAAATTCACTAAAAATCCTTTTATTTAGTTTATTATAAAGTTTCTTATTTATATGATAGACAATAGCTATTGTTATGATCTATAAAAGAAACTTCATTGAAATTGCTTTTAATTTTTTTTTGATGAATTTTTTAATTTTTTTTTTTATTTTTTTTTTATTTATTACCTTATTTATTTTTTTCTAAAAAGGTTATTTACACTCTAGATTGCATTTATAGATAAGTTTGTTGAAAATTTCACGGTTAATCCAAAAATATATAGATGTCTATACCTTTTTATGCAAAATAACGAGTTATAGGTGAAATAGTGCACTTATGGCGCCAAAAAACCGCCAAAAAAACGGCGCCAAAAAAACGTGTCAAGACCAAGGGGTTAAGAGTAGAAATTGTGTGGGTACTCCTAATATCAATAAAAATAAGATGTTCAAATTAAAATGCCACCACGTTTTATTATGGAATTTTATCAAGAAGCAGCAACACAATAGTATATTTTAGAGTAGCATTTTCTTTTCGATATTCCGGAAATCTAATTCGGAGCATAGCGGCACTTTATTTAGGTATTTTAGAATCCTAGCATAGAGGGAATCGAGCATAACGGAACTAACCGTTTCAAACTACTAATTTTACACCAGTGTAAGTATATTTTTATATTTGTTGCAAAGAAAAAAACCTTTGGATGAAGATTATTAAATATGATTAGTTATATTTAAGATTTTAAATTAGTCAAAGGTTGTCGAAATTACTAAAACTTGTTTAATAACCAAGACGCACATCGACAGCATAAGCTTCTGTATTATTGTGGATATTTTTGTGTAAACTTCTGGTAGTGTCCATTCATATTAGTCGCTATAAAGGTCTGGCCTTCCTGTTTGCCGTTCTTTATGCTTGAGCTGGACTCCACCACAATCGAACTGCCATCCTTCTGATTCTTCATGTTATCAGTGTTCCTCTTTATCTAAATTAGAAATTTGGTTATTATCTGACTGGTCAAAGTCATTTCAATACAATCAAAAGGATCACTTTGAAACGTTTTTGTTCCTGAACAAGCCTAGAAGAATCAGGCAACAAGGTCGTCTGTAGAGTCTATGAAGGTATTTAAATGAAGGTATGTTTATTTCTCAACGTGATGTTGTGTATTTTGTAAATATTCTATAACACATATCAGTATTAGATGTGTTTTTAAATTAAATAAATATTGGCGGACTTTACACACAACACCATCTAGCCCCAAACTAAGCAAAGCTTGTACTATGGGAACCAGATAACTGATAGAATACTTAATTACTTTTTTTTTGTAAATACATACATACATATTATACATAGTAACACCCAGACACAGAACAAACATCTATGTTCATCACACAAATGTTTGCCCTGGGTGGGGATCGAACCCACAACCTACAGCGTAGAAGGCAGAGTTACTACCAACTAAGCTGTGAGGCCAGTAGTAGTAGTAATTCAACTATTAGTTCCTCAAATAGTTGAAGAGATTTTTTTTAGTTATAGTTATAAACACTCTCGATTATTCAAAGACCTTCAAAGAAACTAAATTAAAATCGGTTTATCTATTTAGGAGCTACGATGAAACAGACAGTCACAACCAATAGTTATGGTGAATAGACATGATGAAACTATGTACAAGAGTTTCTTGTATATTAGGTATATAGGTGTTCAAATTCAAAGTTTCATCCAAATCATATAAAAAGCTGATGGAGATCCTTTAAGGCGAGTAATAAATGTTATTGATGAATGCAGAATAGTTTTTTCTCAATAACTGAAAAACATACAGTTTTGTTTTTCATGACAAAGATAACTTAGGGATATAATCTAGATAAATTACAGACAGAAACACGATTGGTGAAACTTTTCTCAATAGATTTATTTTCCAAAGTTGGCTCTTCAAAAACACTAATTTCGTTTTTAATAAAAACTATGAATAGCTAAACAGTTAATTTTTATATAATTTGTTAGATAATCACACTAGCTAAGTAAATTACAGACAGTTTCTTTTTAAATTTGATAGTTTTCAAGATAATGCAGTTTTATCACTTTTTCCGTCTAATCCTGGTAGACTCAGCACATACAAAAAGTCAAAAATTTTACTTATCACCTTAAATAAGTAATTAAGATTAATACTTACTTGGTCTTGGATCTGTTTCTGCATATAGTAAGGATTGAGGAAATTATTGAACCTAAGACAAAAAATATTTCTTATAAAAAGGGTAAAATAATAAGTTTCCATACTTATACCTATTTTAACCGACTACAAAAAGGAGGAGGTTCTCAATTCGCCTGTATGTTTTTTAATAAAAAAAATTGAAATCCGACCTATCTATTAGGTACAAGAATTAATAATACATAACTCCAGACTTGAGAACTTATTTCTTTTATTAATTCGGTTAAGGGGCTCCCAGTCGACGATTGCTCTTTTTCGAAACGATTAAAGAAATACTTCTGAACAAGCCACATCTCCTATTTTTATAAGTATATTACTTCAAGTTCCTACCTAGATTTCTATTAAGCTGAAAACATAATAGCAGAAACTTTTCAAGATAAAGATATTATTTCAAAATGATACGTTTTAGAATTTATGATCGAAATATTTTATATACCTACTATTAAAATCAACTTGTGATTTATTGTTAAAGATAGGTAATATGTAGATCTAGATTTATATTAGAATAGATTTTTGATAAGTAATTATACATAATTTATATCATTCATTTATTCGAAAAGCAAAGGCGAACCACGCGCCGACGTGTGTTTGTCGTCATTGCAGCGGTCGGTAGGATTATTTATCGAAGTGATTAAAGATGGGTACATCTTTATTCACATATACTATACATTATAAAATAGGAGATGTGGCTTGTTCACAAGTATTTCTTTTTTCGTTTCGAACAAAAACAATCGTCGACTGGGAGCGCTTTAAGGAGAAGACAAACATTAGGTACTAGCTGACCCGCGACAATCTTTCTCCTCTCCAAATTCCAAAAATCGCATAGAAAAAAAGTACTTTTAGCAACTTTAAATATTTTCTATAAAAACCTTAGTTTGTGATGTCAGAGTTTTTGCTCACTAGCGCTATCTATACCAAATCATCTGTTTTGTCTTTTGTTAAATCATTACTTTGTTTTTTTAGGGTTGTTTTTCAGTATCAATATTTTTTTTATTTTGATTTTGTATCTACATCTACAGCAAATTTCATCTTTCCATTCTGTCGTTTAGGCCTGATGGACTATCAAACATATAAAGATCGTCACAAACTTTTGTATTTATAATAAAATATTAAGATATTAGGATTAGAATAAGAAAAAAAACAAAATGTACTTACCTAAAATTCTGTGCAGCTGAAACAAAAGTTATTGCATTAATATATAGACTTTTAGAAATAAGTTAAGGTACTCATATGGCGATTTCTTCATGAAGTTGAAAACTAAATCAAAATTAGGTATAGACGACAGAACTTTTTAGTTATTTCTAAACTAATTTCAGTTGTCAGTCAAAACAAGAGAACATACAGATAATTTTATTGATAGACCTTTAAAGTATACATATATAGTTAGTGGTTTTATTTAATTTTTTTATCATATTATTCCACATAGGTATCTTACCAAAAGGTTTATAATAATAATAGGCACAAAACAAAAAAAAAATACATTATCTAAGTCTAGTCTAATTAATAACTGGTGTCACAAGTGTGAATGAGAGAATTGACTAAGAAATCATCAGAATAAATTATAATGTTTTATTAAACCGAATCCGCTACGCCATCGAGGTCGTCCTACAATAAGAAGTTCTACTCTAACCCGATTGTAGTCTAGCTAAAGTAGACTGAGTTTTTATTATAGTGTAGGTATTTATTAAAGTTTAATTTCCCAAATGTTTCGCAGAAGAAAATAATTATACTCAGTGGCGGATTTACCACCAAGCTGAGTAGGCTGGAGCCTAGGGCGGCAGATTTTAGGGGCGGCAAACTTAGGCTTGTATTCAATAGCCTACTGGTGGCAAATATGTAAATCCGCCACTGGAAATACTACAAAAAAATAATTTACGCATACCTCCAGCACAATAACCGAGAGCCAAAAACACAAGAATTATAGTAATTTTCAACATTTCCTCGGATTTTCCAAACACAACTTTTAATACTGGTTATCTGAATAACATTGAATCTAAAGTGAATTTCAGGTGTTTTATATCTACATGTTTATAGAGGAAAACCTTGAAAGTGGCACTGTCAATCTGTATCACTCTATTTACATATTCATGTAGGGGAGGTTGGGCGAAAGTTTTTGGTCAACGCCTCAACGGTGAGGCGAGATTGAAAAATAAAAATAAAAACATCTTCACAGACTTTCACTTAATTTATGTTATTAGGTAGGTAAAGGTTTAAAAAAAATCATTATTTGAAAAATTCAATACAAAACAATTTCTTTAAAATAGTTGAGATACCAAGTTAGATTTAGGATATCACACTCATTTTCGAAATGGTAGTCTCATAAAATTCAATTGTTTTATGCATTTTGTAGTAACAATGGTAAGTAAATAGGTAGGTAGGTAGGTAAGACTTCTGAATGAGGCCATTAGCAACGGCTAATAACGAAAAACAAAAAAAAAACATGTTTGTCTAGGAAAAACCCCCACGACCTCATTTGCGTGGGTTTTCATACAAACTTTGACGTCCTATTTCCATTACCTTTTGGGTTGTTTTTCATGTCATTATTATCTACAGGGTATAAGACGACTCCTGAAAACATCTACAGGTTATATTAAGACCACTCCTGAAAACAGATGGACTGGATGTTCAGGATAAGGCAATTTGGTTTTCAGGGTTGGTACCTCCTACCAACCCCTACCAACCCTGGAAACTCAGTAATCGGCCAATACGCGATTGAGTAACAAATTAAAGAACGAACTTTCGCTTTAACGTGATTAAATGGTAATGCCAATTTTGATTTGGTTAAAGATCCTTGTACGGTAAACATCCTCTCAGATCTTCAGGATGGGATGGAGCTGGGACGCCTGAATAAAACATTTTATTATATTGATTTTATTTAATTAGGTAAAATAACAACACATAAATAAAAATTATTTATTTCACATTAAAACACGCCCGTTATAAAAAAAACGGTATAACGTCGGCATAGAAGAGCCTCGGCTTAGCGTGATTTCTTTTTTCTCATAATAATCCAATAAATTTTGATGAAAACAGAGCTTTTTAAGAACGAAGACCATGTTATTCAGCGCCTGATAAAATATATTATTATAGGCAATAGGTTATGCTAACTAACTGAAAACATAAGGCGCTATGAATTTGGGATAGTTCTATGGATCTTTTCCGAATATAATAACATTCTCCTTTACATCCCCGTCTTTATTGGTCACAACAGAACTTCCACCTTCACACGTCGTCTTGCCATTGACGGTGATGCAAGAGTAGTGTGCTTGGTGACCTTTCATCTCATACGTTTCGCCAGGTCCCGGCTTGCGATTATTCTTAATATCTTTGAAATCCGAATTCGGCATCCCGGGAAATTCAAATCCATAAAAATTGGGCATCGTAAAACCAGACTGAAAAAAATAAGCATAATTTATTATTAAGTTAGAAATTCGTATCTCTAAGACTAATTTTTATAATCTTAGTAATTTCAAGTATCAAACATCAGAAAGAATGACAAAACTTCTTTACTTCTTCTTTTTCAAGTTTCATAAAAAACATCACGAATTTAAGTCAAGTTTGATAAATGATTCTCAAAGTTACAAACTTCATTTCTTTAACGATATACAGTTCATTTTCCTTTTTTTAAATTAACAAATATTTTTATTTAAATTATTCGTTAGTTATATTAATTTGGAAAACAAAACTGAATCCGATTACCATTTGCGTTACACAATAGGTGCGTCGGAAAAGTCCAGTGTCACGATCAGCAAGCATCACTTTCATTTCACTGGTTCTTTTAACCCTTAATTTAGCCCAGCACATTTTATGTTTTTTTAGCTACTTAAAGACTAAATTGTATGTAATTATTATGAGAACGATACTTTACTTAAAATCGTTGATTTAACTTACCACTAGTTCGTCTTTGTGTGTTATTATTATGTAATTAAAATTATATGCTTATATAATTATACTTTATTGTATTTAAATGCTGTGTGTATTATGCCTTATTAATGTAGATGGTAGTGTATTTAGTACATAACTTTATAAGGTTAATAAGGTTCACTGGGGCCCTGAAAAAAATGTAACAGTGAATAAATAAATACATATTTACCCAGTAGGTACTGGTAGGTAATAATAATAATTAATTCTAAGCAACTTTATCAAGTATACTACAAATAAATCATAATTATTGTGGTTTAAAGGTCTGCGTATTACCTACCAAGGTTTAGGATTAAAAAATATTATATTTAATTTAAAAATTACGTACCTTATGCCTACTTAACTATAAAATAATGTCTGAATAATTACAACACAATTCTGCAGTTCACTTTATAAGTTATTCGTCTATTGAATTATAAACTAAAAAACAAAACGATAGACTTGATATTTATTGACGTATTGTAATGATTAATAAATGGCAAAGCGCATGTCTAAAGACTCACGGTGAAGGGTTCCGAAGTAGGTAGGTACTTTTTTGATTTTGTGATAATTTATCTTGTTATTTCATTAGTTATCTACCACTAAAAAGAGTTGAAGTAGTTGTGTTTATTTTTTATCTAACGATAGAAAAAGAAGGTACCTACTCGCCCAGAAGCTTAGGTACCCAGGAAAAACGTTTATTCTATTTTTATCTTTCATGACAATTAGATTATACTTTATACGTGTATTTATAGATAATATTTTAAAAAATTAAGATTATTTGTAGGTAAGTACTAAAAAAACACGTGATTTAGGGGGGGGGGGGTAGTCTTAAACCTCACCACATATCAACAAGGAAGAGGGGGTTTAAAAATGCTAAAAAAACATGGACGGCCCCATGTTAAATAATTTTAGCATGATAATATTCAGGACAGGACGAAACTAGAAGGATTCCGTCACGGACTTCGGAACTCTAAAAAAATAAAGAAGAATACAAGGTGTATTAAGCCTACTTCGGAAAACTAAAAAAAAAACAGTCACAAGTTGTATATCCTTCAAGATTAATCAATTTGATATTCAGGGCTTTGGTAGTGGTAGGTGCTTGTGCTTTCAGTTTTCAGGAGTCGTCTTATTAAACCCTGTATTGTCTAGGGCCTATCTTACACGGTAAGCGATGATTTATTGGACCAAACATATGCAACGGTGGAGGTTGAGGCAATTGGAGGAAACCCGGAGGGGGCTGCATTATAGGCAGCGCTGGTTCATAGTGCATCTGAAAATAACAAGAGTGTGTGCCTAGTGACAAAGACGAACTAGTAGTACCTATGTTTTTCTGTGATTATGTGAACGGGGTATTTACCTGGAACCTGTAACAAAAATAATAACGTTTTAAAAACTATAAAGAAAATCGACGAAAATGTTTCTATCAATCGAAAAGTCCATTGACAATTTTTTAGGGTTCCGTACCCAAAGGGTAAAATCGGAACCCTATTACTAAGACTTCGCTGTCCGTCTGTCCGTCTGTCCGTCTGTCTGTCACAGGGCTGTATCTCATGAACCATGATAGCTAGACAGTTGAAATTTTCACAGATTATGTATTTCTATTGCTGCTCGAACAACAAATACTAAAAACAGAATAAAATAAATATTTAAGGGGGGCTCCCATACAACAAACTTGATTTTTGCATTCCAGCGCCATCTAGTTTCATTTGATGTTACTACGTATTATAGGTACTTTTCGCGGTCTCATGCGACCGCTCGGGGTTTGAGAGGTAAAATGAAAGAGGTTTGCGATTCCGCTGGCAGGTGGCGCTATTTTACCACTATCGGTAAAGTAAGTCGGTAAATAGGTGGTACTTCACATGATCGAATAAAAAGTTTGAAATTGAATTATTGAATTCATGTAGTTAGGTAAATAGGTACCTAGGTAGATATTATTAATTTCCAATTAATTTCGAGTTCGAATCCTGGCCGTGCATCAATGGATATTTCTGTTCGAAAAATGTACCTATATGCGCGTTACACGTGTTTATAACAGTGAAGGAAAACATCGTGAGGAAACCTGTTAGTATTCTTGAAAGCGGCGACGGGATTGCAACCTGTCACGTGTGGAATGCTAACTACGTAGTTAGGTAAATAGGTAGGTTACGAGATATTATGAATTATTTTTTATGTTTCTAGGGTTCCGTATCTAAAGGGTAAAAAACGGGACTACTAAGACACCGCTGTCCGTCTGTCTGTTACCAGGCTGTATCTCGTGAACCGTGATAGCTAGACAGTTGAAATTTTCACAGATGATGTATTTCTCTAAAATCAGCATAAAATAAATATTTAAGTGAGACTCCCGTACAACAAACGTGATTTTTTTCCCGTTTTGATAATAGTACGGAACCCTTCGTGCGCGAGTCCGACTCGCACTTGGCCGGTTTTTCTTTTTATGAACTATTAGTTCTACAATTCTACATGAACATACTTTAAATTGGACCAACGTTGGACTATTCTCTTCTCTACACAATAGATAAAAATATCCAAATCGGAGCACGAGGTAAAAATATTAACTCCTTTTTTATCGTCGGTAATTCCTAAAATAACCTACGGTAGACATCCTCTCATATCTTCAGGCGCTCAGATCGTTGAATATATCTAAAGGGAGAAATCAGAGGCACATGCCCACATTTTTCAGTATGTGCCAGGTTGTATGTTCGTCGCGTCGCAAGATCCTCACGATGTTTTGAACATTTCAAATCTAATTTATTATTTTCCGATATTATGGAGTTCAAATGCATCGCATTTTCAGCATTTAGCTGTTATACACTGCTCAGATAAAAATCAGCAAATAATAAAAAATAAAAACCGGCCAAGTGCGAGTCGGACTCGCGCACGAAGTGTTCCGTACCATTATCTATAAAAAACGGCCAAAAAATCACGTTTGTTGTATGGGAGCCACCCTTATGTATTTATTTTATTCTGTTTTTAGTATTTGTTGTTAGAGCAGCCACATAAATACATAATCTGTGAAAATTTCAACTGTCTAGCTATCACGGTTCATGAGATACAGCCCTGTGACAGACAGACAGACGGACAGACAGACGGACAGCGAAGTCTTAGTAATAGTGTTCCGATTTTACCCTACGGGTACGGAACCCTAAAAATTAGCTTACCCGTCAAAAATGTTAGGTTGTGCCATCGAACCTGAAACAGACGAAAAATATATATTTAGACTAGCTATCAAAGCCTATCAAATTTTAATAATCCCACGGAACACTTTTAGTTTTATCCGAACTTTATGCCACCCATATCACTTTAGGGGTATAAAAATACCCTACGACCTATTCTCATACCTCCCAAAAATACACAAATAAAAAAAAAACGGTCAAGCTGTTTCGAAGGAGTTTGGTTACAAACAACGTGACACGAGAATTTTATACTTAAGAAAGAAGATATGAAGCCCATCTTTTTATAACGGCACCTTTTTATAACAAAGTGGAATAGATGTTGTGAAGTTGTTTTTCATTTTCCTGTAAAGTTTGAGTCGAACATCGTATGAGAGAGTGAATGAGGTATTTCAGAAATGACCTTAAAATTCTCGAGAAATCTTGAAGTTAGCTCAGCTAAGCTAACTTAGCTGTACAACTTACCTACATTGCGAGTGTCTAAGAAAGTTTTGACACATTCTTGCTTATTTGCAAACAAAAGGATGTTTAGAATCCCCGGTGAAGAAACAGCATTGTGCGGAATAAGGTTTACTAGTAAGGCTGCGAGAAATATTCCGCAAGAAATGACCACACATCAATGTGTACGGTATAGGCGCGGATCCAGCCCTCAAAAAACGTTGTGGTCACAGTCACAAAAGAACCGCCCTGCTTTGGTTTTGATGTCTGTGGTCATGGCATGAAACACATTATAGAGGCATCCTGCCCGGATGCCTCTATAATGTATTCCCATAGTGTATTAAAGTAGTTCCACGTAGGCAAAAAGAAAATGGGCGAACACGTGAAATATAAAAAAGACACTTCATTAATATTGCAAGAATAAAATTGTGACATCACAAGTCTATTAGAGTTGTGGGCAAGCCCATAATGTCCACAACAATGGATCCGGGACAACAAGGACTCAAACCCTTGAAGATGAGTAAACCAAAAACTTGAACATGAATTTAAACTTGACACATGCCCAAATTATGCAGTAGTTACATGGATAAAAAATGTCCTTTATGCTATTCCAGGGCATATACTATGTATATTTCTAGTTTCATTCAAATCCGTACCTCCATCTAACTTATAGTAGTATATAGGTAGTGGGATTGCTGACTGGTTGACAGAATGCCCGCACCATACAACCACTGGTGTGCTTTTAAATGGTTATTTGTGTCTTAGCGTTAAGGTGATAAGTGAAATTTTTGACTTTTTGTATGGGCTGAATCTACCCGGATAAGACGGAAAAAATGATAAAACTGCATTATCTTGAAAACCATTAAATTAAAAAAAACTGTCTGTAATTTACTTAGCTAGTATGATTATCTAACAAATTATATAAAAATAAACTGTTTAGCTATTCATAATTTTGATTAAAAATAAAACTAGTGTCTTTGAAGAGCCAACTTTGGAAAATAAATCTATCGAGAAAAGTTTCACCAATCGTGTTTCTGTCTGTAATTTGTCTAAATTATATCCTTAGTTATCTTTGTCATAAAAAAACAAAACTGTTATGTTTTGCGGTTATAAAAAAAAAAACAATTCTGCATTCACCAAAAACATTTATTACGCGTCTTAAATCAAGATAAGGCACACCGGATAAGATAAGGTCCAGATAAGGAAGCAAAAGCGTGATATTTTTATCGAGTGATATTTTTATCTTTAAAAAAAAAAACAATTAAATAGGATCACGACTGTAATCCCCAATGAAGTTAGACGATCCTCTCAGATCTCCAGTAGCACAGATCCTTGAATATCTATACTGGTTAATCAGAGGCACGTCCTAATATTACATTTAGCACATGCCCAAATTTAGATCGTAAGTTTAATTACAAAATCTACAAATATTGCGATAATATTGACGTAATAATGCGCCTATGTGGAAAGCTAAAGCCATACATTCCAGCACAGTTTAGCTCATACCAAATTGGTTTTGAATGGGTCTCGTAAAGTAAACTGTATTGTAGTGTGCCAACTCGGACCTCCAAGATGTTTGGTTGTGCCATCACTTGAGGCCAGTCAACGCACTTCGCTTCATTTCATGTACTACCTATTGTGCTTTTTTGATAATTCTATGTTGTGCTTGTCGTGGGTAAAATAAATGTATTTTTTCTTCTTTCTTTCTCATTTAATTTTATACATAATTTTATACACGTGACATTCTACGTTAATATTCTAGAAGTGATGACGTCACACGCAATATTTGAACAAATGTTACAATGTACACCAGTACACAGCAATAGGTGAGAACAATGAAAATAATGAAAAACTATACAAATATTTCATTAAAGGTACGGTTTTTTTTACCAACTCGATCAAGTTACAGAAGAAAACAAACTTTGTTATAATAATAATTATTTAAAAACACATTCGTTTTTCAACGCTTCATAGGTCGTAATTGCGCTGCTTCGAACCCGGATAGCTGTTAGTAGTAGGTTGTCGAGAATTACAGGCCTGGAGCATAGGTTTTCATCATTAGGTATTATTGTTTCTTTTTTAGGATTTATTTCTTATTCAAGTGTAAAACCTTTAGAATATTTGCTGAAGATTTTTTTTTTGTTAGTATTTTTTAGTTTCAACCTCTACCTATAGCATTTAAGAAAAGGATCATCGAAAAAATGGGAGGCACCAAGCCGTGTTTATTGCCTGCTTCTTTTAGGCTTGGTTGCGAAGACAGGCGTAGCTTCGCCTAGCTCCTAAGACGTTTCAAAGTGATCCTTGATATTTTATTTAACAAAAAACCTTTTGATTTGACTTTGATTCAATTTATGAATCTTTTATTATTTACAAAATTTTACTTACCGTCTAACAGGGAGGCGATCAAGGTGATCATAACAAACACAGTCGTGAGCGCCATTATCGGCAGTAAAACACTGATAAAAACCCTTAAATATCTTCGTGCAGTAACAACCTCAGTAGGACTCACACTGAGGGAGCATGCACACAATATTTATTTAAGTATTATTCATAATGTTGTTATGAAAAGATGCCACCTGAACAAATATATGTGACGAACTCTTGTTCTGGGTAAAGCTATTGAAAATTTACAAAATGAGCTGGAACGCGAATTTTATTTTTTTCAAACTTTTGTTCTAGAATTCTTTTAATTTGCAAGAGGTAAATAGCCGAAGAGTTGACTATATTCAAAACGCATCTGTAACTGTACTTAAAACGTGATCAGTGTGGCGATTGTGATAAAAAAACCATACACTCCAAATTACGAATTATCATAATAAAACGCCATACCTAAAATTTATATTTTTGTTGGTGGGTATTTAGAATCTGCATCTATATATATAAAAGAAAGTCGTGTTAGTTACTCCACTTATAACTCAAGAACGGCTGAACCGATTTAGCTGAAAATTGGCAGGGAGGTAGCTTAGAGCCAGGAGATGGACATAGGATACTTTTTATCCCGGAACGGGAACGGGAACGGGAACGGGAACGGGAACGGGAACGGGAACGGGAACGGGAACGGGAACGGGAACGGGAATTAAAATTTGACAGGACAACGTCTGTCACGGGTCGGCTAGTTTTTAGATAAATACCTAGTCATTAATGAAATACCCTGTAGATAAACGAAATATCTTTGAGGTAGGTAGGTACTTTTAAAACGTGAGGTGGTTTTACTGGCTATTAGCTTTTATGATCTAGTTTAAATATGTTAGTGAGTAAAGCCGCAATTATATTGTTATGTCGTGTACGTGTCGTGACGCGCCATAAGTATATCGTATCCATACATTTTGCATGATTAGAACTATATTACTAAAGCGTATCGTGTCGGGACGCTACACTTTAGTAATATAATTCTTATGACGCCTCTCGACACGCCCCGACATAACAATATAATTGCGGCTTAAATCATCACTACATAGTATAAAGCAAAGTCGCTTTCCGCTTCCCGCGTATGTATGTATGTTTGCTTATATCTTTAAAACTACACAACGGATTTTGATGCGGTTTTTTTTAATAGATAGAGTGATTCAGGAGGAAGGTTTATATGCATAATAACATGCTACCCGTGCGAAGCCGGGGCGGGTCGCTAGTCACTACATAGTATAAAGCAAAGATGCTTCCCGCTTCCCGCGTCTGTATGTATGCTTATATCTTTAAAACTACACAACGGATTTTAATGCGGTTTTTTTAATAGATAGAGTGATTCAGGAGGAAGGTTTATATGTATTAAACCCGTGCGAAGCCGGGGCGGGTCGCTAGTATCCTAATAAATTCAAAATATTGAATTAATATATTATGTTGGTGGACTTAATACACATTATCACTATTAATTATTTTATTTCAATATTTAATAACTTACTTTTGAAAATATTTTGAATAATATTGAAAACAAGCAAGTATTCCTAAGAAGGGTGGACGTCAGGCAGGCGGCCGGTTGTAATACATCCATTTGCAACATCCACATGTTGTGGACCCCACGAGAAGTAGGATAAGGGGCGGTACTACAAACTCTAACGTAAGACTAAGGCAGTATTGCTCGCGGTGCGAAAGTGACAACGCCATACGTGTTTGTATAGCTTAGTCAATTTCGCACTTATAGTGATACTGCTTTAGAGATTGTAGTACGACCCCTGGTGAATAGGATGAAGAAGAATGTTGAAAACATGCATAAGATCCGATCATTTTGAAACATAGCTCAGAAAGCCATAATTACCATATTAGCCATCGAGAGAATGTTACTTTTATTAGGGTCGCCGCGTCATCAGCATCACCAACCGGACACAAGTTTGAGGTCAGTTTAAAACCACAGGAGCTTACGCAAAGCAACATGTTGTATCAGATATCTAGGGCGTAACCAAACATATGTGACCCCGTACTAGGTCTAGGACATTTTTAGAATTTGTGCTGAAGATTATTTATTGTTGTAATTATTTTATGTTGTACGTACTTCGTTAGTACTTTTTTATTCATGTTGAGCCTTCACCTTGTACGATCGGCACCACACTGGCGCTCTACATAGCATTAAGGAAAGGATCATTGAATAAAATGATAGACCCCAAGCCGTGTTTGTTCCCTGATTCTTTTAGGCTTGGTCGCGAGGAAAAGGCGTAGCTTCACCGAGTTCCTAAGACGTTTCAAAGTGCTCCTTGTGATTTAAATGTGAAAGTAACTCTGGCTGTCAGCGAAGTTATGACAACCAAACCGCTGCGTTAATGGAATTTAATACAAAAATAGTTTAGTCTTGGGACAGACATGGCTTACTTTTATGCCTATTTTTTTTAAATTGATTTTAATGTTTTATGATAAAGTCGTTAAAAAACTATTTCCTGAATCTAAGCGGACGAAGTCGTGGGTAAAAGCTTGTATGTTTTATACATTCCAAAAATCGTTTGGATGTCATTGAGGTACAAACTCACTAAAGTTTATGAGGAAACATCATCACACGATTAGGTTTAAAATATCATTAAAATTAGTTCAGTAGTAACGATTCGTATGGTAGTGATAATAAGAAAAGAGCAGAGCAGCCACCGACAGTTATTAAAACATCCGTATGTGTGTGAAAGTATGTGTGTAGGCGTGGTGGTTGTGGGTGTGAATGTGAAATGTGACGTCATCAAATACATTGCTAGTTACTTAAACATGAGTGGATTCTGCAATTTCTCTTACAGCATCCAAGGATGCTTCCGACTGATACTGCTCTGAATGAATTAGTGGCGCAAACATAATTTTGTATTATATTTACTAAAATATAATATATAAATAAATAATGTAAAAACTGTAATTCTTTTACACTAACTATGCTTGTTAGGGTGGAATTTTGAAACAGCTGTGTACTTGTGTAACTATAACTTCGGTGACAATAATATTTCAATAATATGGTGACGATGATGACGAGCTGATCTGATGATGGAGTCAGGAGCTGTTCAACAGACACAACGAAACTCCTTGGTAAATAGTTCGATTGAGTAAAAGCATTGCAAGGTTTTCAAATTCCGGTGACAATGTTATATGATGTGACAGGTGATAACGCTGGTGCTCGATGGTCTGAATGATTTTACAAAAGCTTGTCATAGTAAAATATTTTTCAACAACAAACTTAATAAGTAAGGGAAAAATTGTGTTTTTTTTAGGGTTCCGTACCCAAAGGGTAAAATCGGAACCCTATTACTATTTTAATTTGTAAAATCGGTAAGTATATTCAATATAATTCGTTATTTTTTTAAATACACTGTACCTACTACACGCTTGTATTACTTGTTGTACTTTTGTTTCTACTGAGTATCTACCTGCAACTTAGTGATGCAACGCTATTGTTACTCTTAGTAATCTTATGAAACCGATATTTTTAGCACAAATATTATTTATGAGTCACGTGTTGGCTTCTACACCACACACCTTGGCGTTTAAGTGCGCAGAAGATTTTTCAAATAATATTGTGCCTTAGTCTAGTGGGAGATGTCTTTCGACCATGAGATCGATTTGAATACTTATAAGGTCATATGATCCGCCTAAATAGGAGAAAAATCTAAGGATTGAGATAGCTGAGAAAAACTATCTCTGATGGCGTTGTTGCCTATGACCGAGCATGGCTTAAGGGGCTCCCAGTCGCTGATTGCTCTTTTTCGAAACGAAAAAAGAAATACTTCTGAACAAGCCACATCTCCTATTTTTATAAGTATATTACTGAAGTAATATACTTATAAAAATAGGAGTATTTCTTTTTTCGTTTCGAAAAAGAGCAATCAGCGACTGGGAGCCCCTTAAGCCATGCTCGGTCATAGGCAACAACGCCATCAGAGATAGTTTTTCTCCAGCTATCTCAATCCTTAGATTTTTCTCCTACCTACCTAGATTTCTATTAAGCTGAAAACATAATAGCAGAAACTTTTCACGATAAAGATATTATTTCAAAATGATACGTTTTAGAATTTATGATCGAAATATTTTATATACCTACTATTAAAATCAACTTGTGATTTATTGTTAAAGATAGGTAATATGTAGATCTAGATTTCTATTAGAATAGATTTTTGATAAGTAATTATACATAATTTATATCATTAATTTATTCGAAAAGCTAAGGCGGACCACGCGCTGACGTGTGTTTGTCGTCATTGCAGTGGTCGGTAGGATTATTTATCGAAGTGATTAAAAATGGGTATATCTTTATTCACATATACTATCTATACTTCTATACTAATATTATAAAGAGGAAAGATTTGATTGTTTGTTTGTTTGTTTGTATCGAATAGGCTCCGAAACTACTGGACCGATTTGAAAAATTATTTTACCATTAGAATTCTACATTATTCTTGGTGAACATAGGCTATAGAATATTTTCAAAAATATTAGGAATCCGTATGAAAACTTCGATAATGTAATCCAACGTGTGAAAAAAATCCAAAAAAATCCTCATATCGCGTACTCTGAGGAAATTGTTGACAATAGAGCAAAGTAATGTACTACAGTTTAAAAGAAGACATCAATATCTACAAAAAAAATCTGCGATACTAAATGTTTTATTAGGGATCCTTATGAAAAATTCGATAATGTAACCCAAGGTGTAAAAAAATACCTATAATATCATTATTACACCCGTGCGACGCCGGGGCGGACTGCTAGCAGTAGCGGCGTCGCACGGGTGCATTATATTATAAAATAGGAGATGTGGCTTGTTCACAAATATTTATTTTTTCGTTTCGAACAAAAACAATCGTCGACTGGGAGCGCCTTAAATCATTTTTCGCCTATGATGACGATGATGATGAGAGTTCATACATAGCATTTTCAAAAAGGATCATCGAAAAAACTTGTAGACGCCAAGACGTGTTGGCTGTTTTTTCTAGGCTAGATCGCGAGGAACAGCCGTAGCTTCACCTAGCTACTAAGAAGTTTCAAAGTGATCTTATAGTGATTTTATTGCTATTTGACTTTGATTTTGAATTTAAGTTTAAGCAGCTCAAAATGGTCAATAAAATCGGTCTTATACAATTTTCAAAGGTTCGCTAATTGGTTCATTAATGAGTTTGTGATCGAATAGCTTTAACTATTTATCAATTCATACGAAAACCGGTTTGCAAAATTTGCAATTTAAATCTGGCACAAAACCGACAGTTATAGTAAGAAACTAGTTTTAATTTCATCAATGCATTACGTATTCGTTCCTTGTGTCACGAATTCAGTAGACTTTATTGTTCAATGTCATTGCTATCGTTATATTATACCTTTATGTGCCTTTGTCTTTTAAGTATCGATTGACGCTATTTTTGGCGGTCTCTATGATATAGGCACTTACGGCGTAGCAGGTACCTATGCCATGTATTGTCTTTAGTAACGAGAAAGACATGAATTGGCAATTTTTTACAACTAAAAACTAAGTTGTAAAAAATTGCCTGAAATCTTCATTAGTACACACCCATGCGAAGTCGAGTCTAATTCATGTCTTTGTCGTTACTAAAGACAATACATGGCATAGGTACCTGCTACGCCGTAAGTGCCTAAATCCTAATTGTGCCTA
Source organism: Hydriomena furcata (assembly GCA_912999785.1). Lineage (NCBI taxonomy): Eukaryota > Metazoa > Arthropoda > Insecta > Lepidoptera > Geometridae > Hydriomena > Hydriomena furcata. The sequence goes on from OU538824.1 coordinate 4,462,923, forward strand.
ATTTTTGGTTTTCAGTGTTGTTCTTAATGTCTGTTTAATCGAAATGTATAAAACCTTTACGTTACTAACTGACTGGCTGACTGATTTATCACCGGCTAAACCCACTCGTCCTAGAAACCCGAAATTTTAAAAGTATTCCTTTTTGAGGAGCACTAAGAAAATCATTCCCGAAATTTAACCCCTAAGAAATTGCAGTGGGGGTCGCGAGGGTTTTCATTCATATTAGATAAAAACGCGATAAGTCGATATTAAAATATTTTTAAGATTTTTTGATATCTATCCCGTCAGCTCGTGACAAATACAAAATCTTTTCTCCATAATCCTAAAACATGCTACATAAAAACTGTTCATCAATATAATGGTTGATTACGGTGGTACAAACGCTCTAGGAAGCACTTAAAAGAGTTCACAATCCACAACCTTATTTTTTTTACTTTATAAATTCAAATTCAAAATTCAAAAATCATTTATTTCAATAAAATCACAAGGATCACTTTGAAACGTCTTAGGAACTAGGTGAAGCTACGCGGATTCCACGCGACCAAGCCTAGAAGAATCAGGCAACAAACACGGCTTGGGGTCTACCTTTTTTTTAATGATCCTTTTCTTAAAGCTATGTAGAGCTCCAGTGTGATGCCAATCGAACAAGGTGAAGGCTCAAACATGAATAATTATTAAAAGTACTACTCATACTCAAGTACGTAAACAATAAAAAATAATAATAATAACAATAACTAAAGAGCCTCAGCACAAATTCAAAAAGCAGCACACGCTACACTTGATTTAGAAATAAAACTTAAAAATAAAATAATTATTTGCTTAGAAATAATTAAAGTAGACAAATGTTACACAAAATAAAATAGTGCAGATTAATTAGTATATATCTAGAGCATCCTAGTCACCCCATTTACAAAATAGGTATATACTTTTCATACATTCTCTACAATTTTGTAGCATATACGAAAGCACAGATTTGTTTATCAAATAAGCCTAATTACATCAGGTAAGTATAAATCACTACATAGTATAAAGCAAAGTCGCTTTCCGCTTCCCGCGTCTGTATGTCTGTATGTATGTTTGCTTATATCTTTAAAACTACACAACGGATTTTGATGCGGTTTTTTTTAATAGATAGAGTGATTCAGGAGGAAGGTTTATATGTATTAAACCCGTGCGAAGTCGGGGCGGGTCGCTAGTAATCTATATAATCACTACATAGTATAAAGCAAAGTCGCTTCCCGCGTCTGTATGTATGTATGCTTATATCTTTAAAACTACACAACGGATTTTGATGCGGTTTTTTAATAGATAGAGTGATTCGGGAGGAATGTTTATATGTATAATAACATGCATAATAGATTAGAGAACCGCTGATAATTTTAAGATTTCTAATATGAAGTCGTAAATAAACACATTTTTTTGCGCTTACATTGCAAACGCTGGCTGGCTGAACTCTACGAGATAGATCAAAATAATGTACTAATTATTGTATACCTTAAAAAGGTCTACAAAAAAGTCCGTGATGGTATATGTTTATCTCTTAGGGATAACCCACAATAATCAATTTCTATCCTTTACTTTTTACCGCGACTTTTTTTTTAATTTTAAATGCTGTTAACGAGTATACAAAGACATTCTGTAATATATTTTGGTATCAGCTTTGCACCCGTGCGAAGCCGGGGCGGGTCGCTAGTATTATATAGAACACAAAAAATGTTTCTACCTATGTCCGTTATAGACTCTTAAAAGGCTGGACCAATTGTTTTTTTTTTGTATTTTCGTTGCATTCCCGGGAATGTTTTTATGAACAAATGAAATTTCCCACGGGAACGGTTAGGAAACTAGTTAGCTTATCTAAATAAGATGCCATCAAAAACATAACTTGTAAAAAAAGCCAAGTATCGCAACGCAACTCAGTTCTTCTACCGTAAAAAGTAGTGAGATCCATGTAATATCAAGTCGGTTAATTTATTCAGTCCCTACTTTAAGGGTCCTTCTGACTTATGTTATTACGTAATTAGCCTAATTACGTAATAATTAATTTACCTAATTTACGGAAGAAGAACTGAGTTGCGTTGCGAGACTTTGCTTATTTACTAGTTTTGTTTTTGATGGCATCTCATTTATTTTTGTACTTTTTAGGGTTCCGTACCTAAAGAGTAAAAACGGAACCCTGTTACTAATACTCCATTGTCCGTTCGTCCGTCTGTCCATCTGTACGTCTGTCCGTCTGTCCGTCTGTCTGTCTGTCGGTCGGTCTGTTGGTCTGTCAGTCCATCTGTCTATCACAGGGCTGTATCTCATGAACCATGATAGCTAGAAAGTTGAAATTTTCACAGATGATGTATTTCTGTTGCCACTATAACAACAAATACTAAAAACAGAATAAAATAAATATTTAAGTGGGGCTCCCATACATCAAACGTGATTTATAGATAATGGTACGGAACTCGACGTGCGCGAGTCCGACTCGCACTTGGCAGGTTTTTTTAGGATTTTTACACTAAACACTAATTGTGTTTCAAATTTGAAGCTAGAATCTATGTCTGCTAGAAGTGCCTTAAACTTTTGATGATCGGTCAGTCAGTCAGTCAGTCAGTGAGTGAGTGAGTGAGTGAGTGACAAAATAGGAAACTTTGACTAGTTATAATTCTTAAACTACTGGTTCAAATTGAATGAAATTTGAAATATACCGTGTTTATATAGTGACTGCTTGGTTACTGAAAATTCAGGCTTCTAGTTTTATCCACAACGAAGTTATAGGGGGTCGAAAATGGCCTGAACTGCTTCGAGAAAAGGATGGTACAGCCGTGCCGCTTTATTGCTTGACTTGGCGGGGGCACTGCCGTGCCCCCAGATTTATGTTCAGTGGCGGATTTACTCGTACCAGGCTGAGTAGGCTGGAGCCTAGGGCGGCAAATTTGGGTGATTTTTCAAACATCTTATTTATTTTAGCCTTTATTGTCCCACTGCAGGACAGATGCCTCCCTCCACACGTCCTTGATTTTGCCAAATGTCTTACAGGAATTAAAAAAAACTTTTATTTACTGCTAATTGGTCCACGGGTCGAATTCAGGGGGGGGGGGGGGTGAAACAGCCTACTGGCGGCAAATGTGTAAATCCGCCACTGTTTATGTGTAAGTTAAGTTGTATATGTGTTGTTGTATATTGGAAATCTATGAGTCGCTCAAACCACGATCTTGTAGAGTTACGTACGTTAAAGAAAATAAGCGACATGTCTTGACTCTAGATGAAATGGTAGCGTGCGTGCGCGCATGTGACGCACTGACCGTGACATGGACGTGTGGCCCTGCTGCTGGTCACAGAGGTTTACACTGCAGGTTAGGGCTCTCACTATTCATTGTTGAACACCTAGATAAGTCTAGTCAGCGCCAAACTTTAATAACATGCATCTCAATTATACATTTACTAATACAGAATATTTACAAAATACTGAACCAGTTGAGCCATCTAAAGACAGTTGCAAACAGTCTATAGGTAGCTCAACTGATCCAGATCACTACCAGTAGGAAGCGTACCCGGGATACTGGCCACGCTGGATGGCAATGCTGAACCGTTGTGCTAATTAGGAACCAGCTCATTCGGATCATTCGGATCAATGCATTGCCTATCACTCTAAGACGCACTTAGCGATGACATGTAGGTATACGTCGGTACGACATGATGTATGGAAACCTCATCATAAGCGCGTCCTAAAAAGTTAGGCGTCAACTTGGCGGTGCAGTGAGTTAATCACCTATAGAAGTTAGGTACTTACATGACTCACTTTTAGAGGTGTATTCAAAATATTAAAACAATATAAGTAACAATATAAGACAAGACAACCCTATTGTTAATTAGTCATCTATATCATTATCACTTGCTGCGGTACTTAAAAATATGAAGCAAGAACAGTCACTTCCATGGTCAGTATGTGTGTCAAAGAGCAGGGTGAACTGGAATCGACTACCGGTAGTTTCAGGAACCGATTGAGTGTGATGCAAAATAGTTGATGACCTTTTGAATAAATATGCAATAATCTTATAAAAATATTTATTGTGGTTAAAGATGGTGACAGTTGTAGTGTGATTATGGCAACCGAACCGACCAGTTAGTCGTCCGTCACGGTTATGTACGCTGTCGGTCTGTAAGCCTAAGCCTATTGATCTAAGTATGAAGGTACCTACATAGTCAATCTGTTGATTGTTAAATCGATCGTAGCAGAGTATTACAAAACTAAACACTTCAACCTGTTACAAAGCACACAACATGTTCTAATTCACGGTAGCTCTTCAAAAATAAATCCTGAAAGTATTACCAATAGGTTCAGATTGCAATAGCGTATCTCACAACCCTTTACTTCCGCAAATGAACACAGGCAACGTGCTCGGATTCCACAACATCTCATAAAGGCAAGTGGGACGATCGGGTTTCCCAACCGTTCGCCCATCTCATTTTCCTTGCTAAACTGGTCAGACAATACCGTCGTTAAACGTTTAAGGATTGGTCTGGTGGGGGGATCGGTAGCCGCAGGATGCGTTCTCGGACGCAGCGCAGTGGGTTTTCTGAAGGCTGTGTCGCGAGCCGCATGCCAACACCTCGGCTGACCTCGCACGACCCTATTAAAACAAGATACTTCGCCGACCCGACATAGTGTCACCGATGATCCGAAGCATGAGGCTCATCTGCGTGTGTTTGTGTCTCGCGGCCGTCGTGGAAGTGGCCATGCCAGCGCCGGCCAGTGGTTTTGTGTTCCCGGAGGAGAGGAGGAGAGAGAAGAAGTTGGTGCCGGTTATAACTCCGCCGGTTCTACCGGTGTTGGAGCATTTGGAGCGGGATCCGAGCACGTTACTGCCGGGAGAGAGGCGAGCGCCTCCTGAACAAGTGAAACCTCGTTTCGGTTTTGGCGGAGGATTCAATGTAGCTCCATCGAACGGCGGTCTGACTGCTAGCATCAGCAGCAGCGCCAACGGTGCCGGCGCCAGCCAGGCCGCCTCGCAGTCCTTCTCGTTCGGGTTTAATGAGGGATTCAGCGCGTCTCACTCGGCTAGCCAGGCGTCGTCTTTCAATGGTTTTGGAAGGTCAGTGACATTTATGTGTTACAGTCCGGTTAGTAACATAGTTGACAGGTCAACAACATTCGTCTCGTATTAGCATTTCCTTTCGATCATTATGAGTGGGCGAGATTGACTTATTGACAAAGATGGACTACAAAAACTTCATACAAAACACTATAGCTCTCTTATTCGAATGTAGGAATATGTGCACATGAAAACTTGCTGTAGGTACATAGATACTTTATTAAGATATCTTTCTGGGCACGCACGTAGGTAAGTAGCAGCCTTATTGCGTAGGTACAGAGATAATCAGCTAATACTTTTCTATTATCGTTAATTTTGTTAAAATGTTCTCCATCGATTCGTATTCCGTGGACACTACACTAGCGTAATTGCTCCCCTAGACGACCTAATAAGCATTTACAAGGACACATTTTAAACAAAATCTGATTTGTTAATAATTCCGATAAAAAAATATGTCAACCTCCATTTTAATAAAGCTTGTACTTCAAAATCTTTGCTTTCATCTGAGATAAAGGAAAAAATAATATATTATGGAAAAACTAGTTAGTATTTTTATTAGCGGTGATGTGGTTACCTAAAGAATGATAACTATATACTGCAAAATGTGGACAATTGGGCATACGCCAAATGTTATGTTATGATGTGGCATGTGACACCTTCAAGGATCTGAGAGAGTGTTTATGTACTTGGGGATTACAGTCGTGATCTATTTCATTTATTTTTTTTATCGTTCCAGTGGCTTTAGCGGCAGTCAAGCTAGCAGCCAAGCTGCGTCGTTCAACGGCAATGCTGGTCCGTCCGTCTCTGGAGCGGCCTCCTCTGCCTCTGCCTTCGGGGGAGGCTCGGGCAGTCAGAGCGCATCGTCCGCTTTCGGGTTTAACAGCAATGGCTTCAACACGCTGAATGGATTCCAACCGCCTGACGTGAGTTCGTTACAAAGTCAAAGTCAAAATCACAAGGATCACTTTGAAACGTCTTAGGAGCTAGGTGAAGCTACGCCTGTTTCTACGCCTCAGTGTGGTGCTGATCAACCATTATAACCATTCGTCTAATTTCTTAACTAGTGGTTTTTTTTTCCAAAAAGCTCGGGTTTTTGTCACAATGACAAATCTACTTCATCCGGGATGTGCTAACAAACTCGCACCTCATTTTTACCTACAGATTTATAACTACTGACTTGCCTAAGAAAATAAAATAAGTATAAGTATGATCAGACTAATTAGACCCATTTATTTAGTCAGAACATATCAGATGCTATAAAAACTCTAATAGTGTATCATACCTTTTCAGATATTAACTGAAGAACTTAGATAGCATAATTATTTTGTGATTCCCAGAGTTGATTCCCAGTTAGTATTCTTATAAGCGGCGATGGGCTTGCAACCTGTCACGTATGGAATGCTAACTACTGCAAAATGTGGGCATATGCCAAATATAATGTGTCTGACTACCCCCACTAGACATCTTCGAAGGATCTAAACGCCTGGAGATCTGATAGGATGTCTACCGTACTTAGGGATGAATGTCGGCCGGTTGTAAAACACCATGTTATAACATGTTTTTTCAATAGTGAGATAAGAGCAAGGAGACGATGAACATAACTATTTTGTAATTACCTCTTTACATATATTTTCCAGGCGACCTTCGGCGAAGGTCTACTCGACGTCAGGCACCGAGGAGTCCCCAACTTCCCGTTCTCCGGGTTTCCCAAAGGGTTTGGCGCTGGTGCCTTCCGTAGCTCACGCTCACGACCCTCGGCCAGGAGTAGAGATAGTATAACCACGATAGTATTATCTGACTAAAGTCAAAATTCGTAGACAAATTAAACTTTGAAATGATTTAGGTATGTCGTTTTCAATATTTTACGATCAAAATAGCATCTAATATCGAAAACTACGATGATACCAATACATTTTGTTTGTACAAAATAATTGTTTGCACGTGCTTATTATTTGGACAATTATCCGACAATTATACATATATTGACGGACCCGTGGGTCCGTCAATATATGTATAATTGTCGGATAAATTGAATTATAAAAGTCAGTGTCAAATTAGGTAATAATTAAATCTATTTATTAATAACCTACTTTATTTTTATCTATCCTATATATAGATAAAGGACTTCAACACACACGGCAGCTATAATGTATATTAAGGTACATTACATCCCGGGATGTATAGCTTTAAATTATCTTAATGTATCACACACACAACAGGTAATGTAATGTATCTTTCCCTTCATTCCATTATATCGAAATGTTTTGAGATGTATTATGATGTATTATGATGTATTGAAAATGTATATAAATGTATATTTTCATATCGCTCTGTATCTTAAAAGATGTAAAAATTTATATTATAGCTGTCGTGTGTGGTCTCCTGACTTTTTCTATGGAAAGATGTATCGAGATGGATCATGCTATAACATACATCTTTACATTATAAATTAAAATACTTCCTACCACTGGTTTTATTACAACTATCTATTGTTTTTTTATGTCTTCGTGTCATTCAATTCATCACAGATTAGGCGATTGATGCGTTCAAGCTCAACTTTGCAAGCTAGTCAATAAATATCCTGATGACAAAATTATGATTACACGCGCAGAAAATACGCCCAATCTGCGTCACTAGGTACATAAGTCTAGTCAAAAATATAATTTTCTGTCTAGATCGATGCTACTAACTTTGATAATAAGTTGTCTGTGGACGTTACCTTATTTATTAACTAGATTGTAAGTTTTTTTGTGAAATAAAGAAAAAAAATACTATTTAATAGCAACTAGGAATTATAATAAATATAAAGTACCAATGTGAAAACTTTTTTTACCTGAGTATAAATTACTATTGATTTTGAAATGGTGTATCTAATCAATTTACGATTCAAAAGACAATAAAACAAGGATAGCATCGGGTATTTATGAATTGGTCGATAACGATGGCTTAAACAACAAGTCAGCTAAACACGTGTCGTATTGAGCTATTTATTGAGCACATATACCTGTGGATGAGGATGCTCAATATTCAATATGGGCAAGATGGGTATAAATGTGGATGAATACAGGAGTAGAGGTAAGCCTAAGAAGAGATGGATGGACTGTATGAAAGATGACATGGGTAAGAAAGGTGTCATTATAGCGATTATGAGCGATAGGGCAGTATGGATGAAAGAAATAAGTTGTGTCGACCCGGATAAGGGCAGGCAGACAAGCGCGAATCCACCGTTGTGGGCACTATGGGCATGCCCGCAACCTTAATAGACTTATGACGTCACAATTTTATTTTTGAAATTTTAATAGTATAAAAATTAAAATAAAACGGCACCCTATTACTAAGATTCCGCTGTCCGTCTTACTGTATGTCTGTCTGACAATTTTAGATAATAGCTCTTTCGTTACTGTGACCACAACTTCTTTTGAGGGCTGGATCCGCGCCTGCAGGCAGCTAATGGTGAGGCCGAATATGCTGAGAGGAGAGTTGGTATAGGTACCTAATGGGCCAGCTACCTCCATCTAAAATTGATCCAAGCACTACTACACTAATTACTCAAAATTCAAGTTAATTTTGTAGATGCGCTGTAGACGCTTACTAACTTTAAGCTGAAAAGCTGAGTAGGTAATAATCTTCCGGGCATAGGCGCCCATATCCCAGTAAAAACCTCGGAGCCCCCGAATTATAAGGGCGCCTCGCATTAGAGGGTTGGTGGCGCCCCTGAGACTTCAGCGCACGGGAGCCCCTCACTCCTTGCACCTCTCCAGGTAGAGACATCCCTAATTTTTGGTGTACATTTTGTCCTAATGGAATAGATGAGCAATTATGCATAGCTGTGTTAAAAATACTCTGTTAACGCTTGCTAACATAATTTTATTTTACTAACGGATTGCTAATATAATATTCCTGCGACATTTTTTGTCCGACGCAGCTTGACCGAGATCAAGAATGCCTTAAAGTGATCGTGGTATACCAGCAAAGTTAAACCACCTTCCTAATAATTGACTAATAAACTAGAATCCATGAGTCGAAATTTCCGACCAAACGGACACACACCGCGGTCACTAAATGGATGGATGGGATGACACTAAGTAGAATTGTCAGTCGATCCTGGCTTCAAAAGTTGTAGTCTTTGGACCATGCTTAGGTGGCCTAAAAACTCAGTTTTGTAGTTACCTTACTTGGGTCACTATAAATGGCTCACACGAACTTGTGTACCGCGATGCAGTGTTGGTAATTCTGTTGTCTCGACAAACTGCCTAAAATGTAGTGCCATTTTGTCATCTGTGTCGAGAATAAGAACGAGAAACTATTTAGGCAGTTAATTTTGTTCTACAAAGCTTTTTATGACTCGTACATAATAAGCTATGTTTTCACTTAGATACTAATTTTTCAACGAGCGGCGAGCATTCGCTCTTTCATTGTTACCTACCATTCATCCCTAAAAGTAAACAAGAGCTGGCGAAAAAACAAGTGGGAAAAAAGAACAGCGTCATTAGGTATACCTATACCGTAGTACAGTAGGTATAATGATTATGTTTTTGCATAAAATTTCCAAGAAATATTTTTTCATATTCTATTATGCTACATTTTGACCTTGACCTAAGAAGACCCACATAATAATTATATCGGTAGTGAGAGACTGAGTTTGGGCTGTATTTTTAGGGATCGTGTCGAAAAAAAAAGCAAACACGTCAATGATTTTTTCATCGGTTGTAAGTACTTGAAATCGTAAATAACAAAGCCAGTTTGATGGCAGTAAAATAAGCAGATCAATTAGAACGCGTTGTAGACTTGAATGAAACGCGTAGCGCGCTGCTGCTCGATGTTTTGCATGATTTTACAAAAGCTTGTCAGAGATTGAGTGAAGGGAGATTATAGATTATTTCTCAGGGTTTTGGGTTTAGTGGTTGAGTTCTTATAATGAAATCAAATAAAAGGGCACAGGTAAAATACAGTCAGTAGTGATATAGAATAGAATAGTATAAGAAATCTAACCGCGCGTCTCGGCGCGTATGACGCACATATTGTGTTGTTGCGTCGTTTCTACAGACGCTTCTCAGAATCCTTGGGAATCCTGGGAATAGCCGATCATAACCTCTTTGGCAGAGGGAAGTTTGTCTATGTCTAGAGCCGGTTGAGCACAACGCCGAAGGTGTATAAGCCCTCGTTACATTATTTATTATTATTTGTAATTATTATTCGATTGCGTTATAACTCTGCAGTTTCGAACTTCCGATTATAATATAATGTGACAGGTGACAGCGCGCCTGGTTTGATTTCTACCTCGAAGGAGGATTTTACAAAAGATTGTTTAAAAAAATATTTTCAACAGAAATTCATTGTTATTTTTTTGAGATACGAAACCACTTTACCAAAATACGAGCGTTTTTATAACTTCTGCACTAAAATATGTTGTTATCATTTGCACTAAAGTAGATAGTAACATTTGATTGGTGTTGCTTGTAATTATTGGACGTATTCATATTTTCGTATCAAGTGTTATAAGTAGGTACTCGTATGATGAATTTTTTGAACATAATTTTGTTTATGTCTTTGTTGATTGCGGCACATGCAAGGGTCATTCCTAATCCTAGCTCAGAAAAACCCTTTTCATCATTTTCAGACGAACTTAATGATTTGTTTGAGAATGATGAATTAGATAATGATTTCACTTTATATACCTATGCTGAAATGCAGATGGAAGGCAAAAAAGGCAAAACTGGTAAACAAACAATTCAAACAAATTCAATTAAAAAAAAAATTACAGCCAAATTTGGTGTACATACTAAGGTACAATGGCTTGTTCCATTTTAATTTTTAACCGACGAAAAAAGAGGAGGTTCTCAATTCAACATGTAGGTATATATTTTTTTAATGTATGACCGCGCATATCTTTTTACCGGTTGATCCGATTCCGATGTTTCTAATAGGTCCCATTTAATGTAGTTGCTTCATAAAACTTGAAAAAACCGGCCAAGTGCGAGTCGAACTCGCGCACGAAGGTTTCCGTACCATTTTCTACAACAATCGGTAAAAAACACGTAAAAACAGATTAAAATAAATATTTATGTGAGATTCCCATACAACAAACGTGTTTTTATGCCGTTTTTTATAAATAATGGCACGGTACGCTTCGTGCGCGAGTCCGACTCGCACTTGGCCGGTTTTTTTATAATTTTTGTTTGTGTGCATATGCCTGCTGCACCGTATGATGTCTATTTTTAATATTTTTAATTTTTTCCCTGAATATAAAAATATACCTAGTAAATTCTTGTTTTTGTCTATTTACCTGACTGCGGAGGGTAATGTTTATCGAGCGTATGTATGTTTGTATGTCCGTTTCTTTGGCATGCGCTATAGCTAAAACGACTTGACAGATTATGACATAATGAGGTGTCGTTGGATTCGTCTCAATTGTGGGAGCGCTAAAGGCTATATATTATTTTAAATATGGCGCCCCTCATTTAAGGCTATAATTTGAAGTTTGCGATGATTTTTGAATGTTTGTAGTACAGACCGTAGAGGTTGAACCGATTTAGATAAAACTTGGAACATTTACCTTTTAATTTATCGATTAAAATTGCTAGATGAAATTACTTTCAAATTATTAAAATTATTTATTAGATACTTCCCTATAAGGATTTATTATGCAAATCCTAGCCAAATGTTATCTCAGTAACTCATCAATAAAGCAAAGACGTCGAAGCCTCTAAAAGCAGTTACGAATTTTTTCCATCTCAGGGTAAACAAGTCGATGTGATTTATGTAAATGATACATTTTACAATGTCAACCTATTTCGTCAAGTTAAAATTCAAAATACCATCATTCCATTTCAATCGGTCGGTTTGCACTCTCGTCGACGTTTTTAAGACGCAATCATGAGATTGCTTGTCGCAGTTTTGTGTGTGTGCTCGGTTAGTGGCTTCAGAATATTCCCTCTGGCTTCATACTCCGTCCAACCATTGCAAACAGACGTCGAAGTTATTGCCGAAAGCGTTGCAGCGGAGACTGTGGATAAAACAAACGTTCCAACCACGAACGGTGCTTCAGAAGAAGTTGATCCTACCCCTGATCCTACAGATTCAATAGTTTCGTCGGCAGCGGATTCAACGAGCCTAGACACGGCTTTAGTTTCAGATACTTTACGCCTAACAGATTCGAAACCAGATCTGACAAGCTCATCAGATTTAGCAACATATTCAACAACCCTTTCAGAATCTGCTACTGAGGCAATAAACCCTACACTTGCGGATTCGGGAACCATAAGTTTGTCAGAATTCACAACTGATTCATCCGCTGCGATATCGAAAAATGATGATACTGCTTCGGTTTCAATAAACCAGTCGGGATCAGAAAATGCAGCAAGTATATTGGAATCTGCGAATGCTTCAACAGTCTTATCAGTATCAGCAGGTTCAGCTAGCACGTCCACAGTGGATACTGCAAACCCATTAGAAACAGAAAATGATTTGAGAATCCTATCAAAAACCTCATTGACTTTAAACAACTTATTAGAATCTACAACAGATTCAGCAAGCTTACCTGAGACTGATAAAACAACAACAAACCAATCAGATTCCTCAGCAGATTCAGCAAGCTTGTCTGAGACTGAAAAAACAAAAAGCCAATCGGATTCAACAGCAGGTTTAGCAAGTTTATCAGAGACTGAAAAAACAACAACAAGGCAATCAGATTCTGCAGTAGATTCAGCAAGCTTATCTGAATCTGCGAAGGCTTCAACAAACTTACCAGACTTGTCAAGTTCTACCACAGAAATTCCAGTAGATACTACTCTGGCTTCGATAAGCTCTTCTGATTCAGAAATGAATGATGTATTTATTTATTTTGAAACAACAACGGAGGACCTCAGCTTTTTGTCCATAGATTTATTACCTCCGAAGGTAAATTGAGTTATATTCGGTTTTAATTTTTTAACTCTCTCAATTTCTTCATTAGACAGTCAGATGTTGGCTAAAACCAAAAGATATAGCTGACTAAAATTGCTTTAAAAAAACGTAAAATTACTTAAAACTACCCTAGTTTCATACTTTTTTTTTAAGTTACTCTAAATTAGACTAACGTCTGAGGAATAAGAGCGATAGTATTTTAAGATATTTTAGCTAGTTAGTGAACATTGCCGTAACAGCTGATTCGCTAGCGATTCAAAGCGTTTACTAGTGCTAACCCGAAAGGCCCCACGCCACTAAATCATTTCTCAATATGATTGACCAATGACCAGTTATTTTATCATTAAAAATATATAAATCATAAATAGGATAATAGGATCACAACTGTAATTCCCGAGTACGGCAGATACCTCTCAGATCTCCAGGAGGCAAATGCCCATATTTTACAGTTGTTGGTATTCCATACGTAACGATACAAGCCCATCATCGCCGCGTATAATAAATAGTATTAACTGGTTGTCTCGCTATGTTTTCTTTCCATGTTTTGAGAAAGCACTACGCATATATTATTTTCGCAAATAAAAATCCCATCATCAATGGATTTTTATTTTATTTGAACACGGACATATTGATATTTTATTATATTTTTAACCGACGAAAAATGAGGATGTTCTTAATCGAAAACCCCCTATACTTTTGAAAGACCTACCTAACGATAATTGACACCATTAGGTGCGCGAGAATAAAAAATGACATCCCCACTTTAGGTGTAGGAGAGGTACCCTAAAAAAATGTTTTTAAACATTTTATTCTACAACTTTGTTGATATTACTAATATATAGATACATGCTCTGATCCAAATTACAGCTTTCTAGCACTGTGGTCTCTGAGCTAAGCTGCGGACAGACGGACAGACGGACAGACATGGCGAAACTATAAGGGTTTCTTGTCTTGTAGACTACGAAACCCTAAAAAGAATATCGCCCCCTTGACTTTTCGATTGGTCGAAGCATTTTCGTCGGTTTTCTTCTTAGTTTTTTAAACCTAATCAATAACTCAATAACTCATACCTAATACCTAAATAATAACTTAATAACTCACCGTTTCCTTTTTTCAGACTGAATACAAAAAAATTGAACTCGACCCAAGATATGACTACTAGTAAGAAACTGGAGGACTACCTACGAGTGGAAATAAACCTGTTTCTTCAATAACATAGCGAATAGTTTAGAGAATCATTAATCATGGTCGAGTTTTAATTAAAATATTGTAAAATACCTACTTTGTGTTTTCTTTATCTACAACGTCATAATATTGTTGGACATTTCACACAGTGACATCTAGCAAACTAACCCTCGTATTCAAGAACGACACTATGAGAACACGCACCCACAGTGGACGAAATCTTTTTTCATAAACATCACTTTATGTGTTGAGCGGCACTATGGCGCACGCTACCGTGTGCCTTTAGAGCTCAACTTTGGCTAGAGGCACACGACAATGTGCCTCTAGCATATCTCTCTCATAGTGTCGTTCGTGAATACGAAGGTAAGCAAAGCTTGTACTATGACAGGGATAGTGAACCAATGGCACGCGTGTACACAATATTTTGAGCACACCATTGAACTTTCACTATCGCGCTCGATTGAGGTAAAATTTGTATTTTTGTTTGTACCTACAGGATAAACTTAATTATTATTTACTCAAAAAATTGCAATAATGTAACCAATGGAACGAAGTATACTGAAACTGAGAAAAATACAGAAAACGAGAAACGCAGACATCCGCATGAAAACTAAATTAACAGATGCACTTCATTTTAGTTTAAAACAGAAGTGGAAATGGGCTGGGCACCTGTCAAGATACAAAGATGAGAGATGGACTTACCAAACAACGAAATGGCAGGGCCCAATTGGCAAAAGGAAAGTGGGAAGACAGAAGAAAAGATGGGAATGAAAATAAAAAAAATGAACATAGCTGGAAAAAGCTGGATGCATATGGCCAAAGACAGGGACATTTGGAAAGAAATGGAGGAGGCTTTTACCCATAGTGGGGGGCCACATAACAGTGAAAAATGTATTAAGTGAAATAATTATAAGTGCATGCATTATTGTAAAGTGTTAAGTGGAAAATAAAGCTGTAATAATAATTAAAAAAAACCTAAGGTAAGTATCAAAAATATGTTTATAGGTTCATCTGGTTTTGCTGCGCGCGTTGCTACGCCACCAACTCAGAAACCTTCGTGTGCACAACAACTTTGCCAAAGATCATCACATGATCAAATGCATAGTTTACGATTATATAAAGGACATACAGACAAACATTCATTATATATATATATTTTTAGATTCAGTTCAGTCATTTCTGAGATTACCTTCTTACCTCCTAAACTAAATTCACAAAATCACAGAAAAACTTTAGGTAGGTAGAATTAGCTAGTAAAATTAGAGTCATGATGCAATATAGTTTCTTATGTTTCATGCAAAAACGACTAGGTATCTATTAAATATTATTTCATTATAGGTAACCATTCAATATCACCAAGTTTTTGCAGCTTTAATTTGCAACATTCATGAGTATTGTGGGTAAACCTACTATAAAATTAACCATTTGAAAACATCACTCAACTTAGTCCCTATTACAACAGAATAAGGTTTATTTTAGGTTTGCTATGAGGTTGAGTATTTTATGATGGTATCTTGGCAAGTTATTGCGGAGATTCCCACTGACGAACCGACCACACCACTCCTTAAACTGTGTGCCAAGCCGGTATCATGAATAAAATATGGCTCATTGATCTATGTGACTTGCATAACTGTAGCTTAGTTGGTTCATAGTGTAGGAAATGCTTGCTATGGAAATTATTCAAATCAGGGTATAAAGAGGTAAATAATACCTACCTTAGTAAATGCGTGTGAAAGATGTGAACGATTTCACGGACAATAATATTTGTGTGGAACAATATTTGTATCAAATACATCCTTCGATCACATCGTTTCGATTATAGTTTTGATTACCTTTTTATCTGGTTATCCGATTTCGATGATTTCCGTACCCAAAGGGTAAAAAACGGGACCCTATTACTAAGACTTCGCTGTCCGTCTGTCTGTTACAGGGCTGTATCTCATGAACCGAGATAGCTAGACAATTGAAATTTTCATAAATTATGTACTTATTTCTGTAGCCACTATAACAACAAATACAGAATAAAATAAATATTTGAAGTGGGGCTCCCATACAACAAACGTGATTTTTTTGCCGTTTTTTATGGATAATGGTACGGAATCCTTCGTGCGCGAGTCCGACTCGCACTAGGCCGGTTATTTTTTTTATTGTGTAGAGAACACAGTACTAAGTTAGTCCCGTTAAAATTATATTCATGTAGGTATGTAAAAAAAAACTATATCGACTATTCGATGGGTCGAAATATTTTCGTCGGTTTACTTTTCGTAATTAATTATTATTCTAATTAATTCTTATTCGTCTGCTTATTCGAATCGAAACAAAAAAAGTCACAAGTTGAACATCCTTCACTAGGTTTTCAATATAGGTGTGCTTGTGCTGTCGGGTCAGTCAAAGTCAAAATGTATTTATTACAATAAAAACACAAGGATCACTTTGAAACGTCTTAAAAGTTAGGTGAAGCTATGCGAAGATTAAGGCTATTAAAAAATTAATAAGCCTCAAGCCGTGTTTGTTACACGGCTTGAGGCTTATTAATTTTTTAGATATAATATTGGTACTCTGTATAATACACCAAGGCTTATGTAGGAGTGTTATTTACATCAGTGAGTAGCAACGTGTCATGGATGATTGCAATCCACGACTGCACATCACAAAATCGTGATTTTATTCTACGAGGATGGCTAAAGGTATAAATAAAGCGTCCTAAATACTTCCTTTTACATTCATTAGCAACCACGATGAGGGGTATTTGCGAAGTAGCCATTATTATATTAATTGTAAATTATATTGCGTGCAAAGAAACGAGTGAGGTTTTTTATCCAGTGTTAGCTCCTCCTAAGAGTTCAAGAGCAATAGTGACGGAAAGGGCTAAAGATTTCCCCTTGCTCAAGCTGCTGGCAAGGGGGAGTGACAAAGAAACTTTACCTTCAAGGGATCTTGAAATTGCACAACCCGTGTATGTTCTGGTGAGTAACTCAAACTCTGGTAGAGACCTCGAAAGCTCAATCCGCAATGAGTTCCTATTCCTATGCTCTTACGCTACAGAATAGCTATATGACCTATATATGTAAATATATTTCGAACCTCGAAAGCATAATCCGTAGTTGCTAATTATTTATTATTCTAATACAAAATTTTAAACTCACTGTGGATTAAGGTCTTCGAGGTTTATAACATACTAGCGACCGGCCCCGGCTTCGCACTGGTAGCATGTTATTATACATATAAACCTTCCTCCTGAATCACTCTATCTATTAAAAAAAACCGCATCAAAATCCGTTGTGTAGTTTTAAAGATATAAGCAAACATACATACATATTACATACATATTACATACAGACGCGGGAAGCGGAAAGCGACTTTGCTTTATACTATGTAGTGATTTACACAATGCTATTCTGAAGTCTTTTTCAATCTATATAATACCTGCCAGAAGCTAGATATCCTTTTTTTTTACTCTATGGAAGAAATTTCCTACGTACAAAACGACTTAATTATGCGTATAAAACGACACAATACAATTGAATTGAATTTGACAATATACTAACAGGTTTTTCTTTTCGTAAAAGTATTTTTTTTGTCTTTATAGTGTCACAAACATTTGGTACTTGTGTCAGTAGTATTGTTTACTTTTGGGGTATAATAATCTAGTAGGTGTACCTACTTAGGTAGGTACGTACGTTTTACGAAACCTTAATTTTTAAACAACTTCAAAAAAATATATGTTTTTCAATTTAGGGCTTAGATAGTATTTTATTTTTGTTGCATTTTTTAATTTAAATTTACAGAAACTAGAAGATCAGAGCGAATACGCTGTGAGAAAATCACAGCCAAAGGAAATCCCCGAGGCTAACAAAAAGTTATAAAGTAGGTAAGTATATAAGGTCAGGTACCTTACAATCTTGATAAGCTGTTTTGTTTACCATAGTTTTTTGTTGATCTCAGGTAAAAACGATCACAAAAAAATTAAATAATAATTCGTCATCTGCCTGCCCTTAGAATCCCATTTAAGTAAGGTCAGCACAATATGTTTCTTTCTTCCATACGCTTCTGACTCCATCATCAGATCAGCTCGCTGTCATCATTTGTATTGTCACCAGAACTAATGGTGTATGCAAAATTTTAGTGCTCAATCGGTTAAGGATAACTGCTTCAAAATTAAGTTGCAAGATTCCTCCCGAACAAACATACATACAACATTGCAAGTTAAATAAAAGCTTGTAAAATTTTAAATATTAAACTACCTTTTATTTGCAGGGTTCAATTCCTGCGGCGGGACAAATATTTGTAAATATTTTTGTGGTAAGTACCTACTATGGTAGTTAATTTTTGATAGGTACCTTTTATACAGAACGACATTTGGACAGAACAACGTCTGTCTGGTCAGCTAGTATAAATATGAATACATTTGGTTAATGAGGATTCACAACGCAATAAATTCATGAATAATACGCAATCATTGCTAATAAAAATTGTTCCGAATATAATAATAATAATTTATACCTTATTAATACGTGATTCATTCAAAGTGGCTTTCAAAAGTAAATTATTCAAAGTATACTTATTCCTAATGGTTGGATGTGCCTCTACCAAGGAAACTAACTTGGTTTTGTAAATGAACAAATGAAATTATTCTTATCCCTCATTACTATTTATTGTTATTAGGTCTTATCAAAAAAAATACCTAATATTTTAAATCTTAAAGATGTGACCAACTCAAACAGTGCGCGACAATCGAGCGCGGCAGCCGCGCAATGACTCGACGACAGCCGCGCAGCTTCCTGCCGCGCTCAAACGGTATTATTTTTTGTTCGCATGGCATACTTGCCGCGCGCGGCTACCGCGTTGATTGCCGCGCAATATCTGGTCACACCTTTACAGTGTATAAACAAAGTTTTAGAATCGTATAAAAATAACTTGAGGGTCAAACTTATGTTAAAATAAAAACATAAAATATATTATGCATAAATAAATCTTGAACTTTGAGAAACTTCTCGTCTCGCATCATAATTTACCTATTTTATATTAATCGTATATTGTAAGTCAACCTTAATCGGGCTCGCACAATCAGCGTTCCGTACCGAAATTTTATCAACAAACAAAGCTTCGGCTAATTACCAGGTTTTTCCTTGTTTTGCTGATGTTTCCCTCAACAAAATTAGAAAAATAATTGGATCACGAGTCACGACTATAATCCCCAAACAAGTACGATATAGAGTATACCTCTCAGATCTCCAGGCGCTCAGATTCTTGGAGTCTTGGAGTCAGAGGCACGTTCAAAAATTACATTTGGCACATGAAAATTAGTAAAATGTTTTTTTTTTTTTAATATAGTACTTATTAGTATTAGTCTAATGTAAAAAAAATAGATTTTTTTGGTTGCAGGTAACCAGACAAAGGACTCGGCAGACAAAGTTGCGCTCACTCAAGGTAATGTTTATAGCACCATTGTTTTTCTTGTTTTCAGATTACGTGGGCGAACAAGGATTTTCCTATTCCAATTACATTGTCTAGTTTCTCAAAGACTTCATATCTCAAGCTTCAATTTTATAACTGCCAATACTTAACAGAATTGAAAATAGTATTTTTTATGGGTTCCACAGGCACTACTGAATAATCTAGAATGGTTTTCAAAATCTTGTCAAATAGGCCATTATAAAGTGCCAGCTTACTATGATTATCTTGCTATCTTGAAAAACTAACCTGGTATATCTCGGGTATTACTATAATATGGATGTGTCTAGGTGTTTTTGGGAGAGGAACAACATTTAACAACGGCACAAATATTACAAAATCACGCAAATAATTACCCTGCCGTGGGTTTCAAAACAACATGGTACTGAGATGAGGCTGATCTTAAAACACGTTAGGGATAACTACATAGTTAATGAATCTTGATGTACGTAGATACAAGAATAATTTTGTAAACTGACCGCTGTTTTTAAAACAATGGCGCATAAATTTATAATTCTGTCTGAAGCCTGGGTTTTTCATTGACCGCTGAAGTTCGGTTTGCGAATATTAACTATGAGAATGACCTGACTCTAAAATCAGGTTAAAAGGTGCTTTATAATCAAACATAAGACCTAACCTACTATGTTAAGATCGTAGCAAGTAGAAAGCCGTTGTCTCTGCCTACTCCTCCGGGAAACAGGCGTAATTTTGTGTTTATATCGCTTGCAGCTTGTTACAGACTTACAAAGCCAGTGCAAAGTTTGGATCACTTGACACACCGATGGTTTTGATCGATTTTGAAGATAAACATTTAGGTACTTAAATATCATCATAATTTGATTTAGGTATTCATAAGTTTAATGTTCTATCTGTAAAGAAATATTTAGATAATTCCTTTATTTCAGATGACAACTACGCTCGTAGATAACTTGTTACCTCGGATTGGCGAATCACAGATGAATCACTATCCTTCCGTATTAGCAATTATTATTCAAGTCATAAAAACCATGTTCGTTTGAAAGAAATCGTTTTATTTGACCACCAACAAGTAGCTAACTCGAATAAAAACCGACCAAGTGCGAGTCGGACTCGCGCACGAAGGGTTCCGTACCATTATCTATAAAAACGCCAAAAAAATAATGTTTATTGTATAGGAGCCCCCCTTAAATATTTATGTTATTCTGTTTTTAGTATTTGTTGTTAGAGCAGAAACAAAAATACGTAATCTGTGAAAATTTCAACTGTCTAGCTATCACGGTTCATGAGATACAGCCCTGTGACAGACAGACGGACAGCGAAGTCTTAGTAATAGGGTCCCGTTTTTACCCTCTGGGTACGGAACCCTAAAAACGTCATAAATTGAAACTGATATAGCATACAAAGTTCCTGCTTACTGTCTAAGTACACTACAGAGTAACAATATCCTATCAATAATATAAATCCAAATGTAATCGACGATTTTTGAATATTTGTGCCTTAATCACACTCAAACGACCAAATGGATTTGGAAGAAACTCTACATAAAGGTACATAGCATAATATGTCCTGGAATAGTATGATAGGCTAGTTTTTATCCAGGTACCGCACGAGCAAAGCCGCGGGCGGAAACTACTGCATAATATGCCAAAAAAAACAGCTTGGCAATGGCTTTAATGATGTTTGGCGACATCTTAATCGCTTGTAGTCGTTTTAACTTTAGCATGATTACAAAATGTAGCAATTTGTGCTACATTTTGTAATCGTGCTAATAAAAATGCTATAAATAAAAAATAAATTTGAATAAATAACACCATAAGTAGCGTATATAATATATATCCTATATATACATCTATATACTAGCAGACCCGCAACAGACGTTGTCCTGTCCAAATTTCGATAATCGCATAGAATAACGCACGTTGCTATGATGTCATCACGGATGTCAGATTTTTTGCACACCAGCGGCATCTATATCAAAATCATTTTTTTTATCATTTTGGGAATGTTTTTCGATTCGATTTCATATATTGAGACCCCAAACTAGGACTCCCTGTATCGTGGGTGACAGAAACTGCGAGGACCATACCATGGTATCACAACCTTCCGACCTTCGGAGTCTGGGTATTCCCATACTCGGAACAAATATCTGCCAATCATGGAAAGTTTGCCCCGCCAAGAAAAACAACAAAAAAATATAAGCAACTTTTAAAAGTAGAAATAAAACTTCTAGATTTTGTGACGTCTATAAAAATCTACTGAGTACAAGAAAGTAGGTAATTATTAGTTCACAAGAACTATGTCGATCACACAAAGGTAAACAATTAGATATCAATTTTCCACACTTCTTGCGTCTTTATTACCTGTTTCTGTGTAAAATACCTTTTCCAGTCTTACTAATACATAATTACACGCATCATGGCATCATAGGCTGTAATAACGAGCTTGGCTGCAAACAGCTGATGTTGGTAGTATTATCCTATAATTGGCTACTGATAAAGTATCTTTTTTTGGTACCATAGTCTTGAAACAGCTGGGACAATCAATACATGGCACAATATTAATAATGTGCGATACAAGCCTATACAATAGGCATGATGACAGTAAATAAAAATCATTCTGATTAATGAATTATAAATAATGGATTGCAAAAAGCGTATTTATTTTATTATTATGAGCGAGATTCATAATTATTTACAAAATAATGCAATCCGCCTTAATATGCTGAACGCCAATCACAGCGAATAACGCTTTTTAAAGAAACGATTACGACATCCAACTCTTATAAAATTACAATTACATTTTTTATAAACTTAAACCACCTATAAACTTTTCAATTCATAATTAATTACTAACACACAAAATAACCAAAATTAACCAAAAGAATATTTGAAAGTCTAGTGTTTACACAAAAGTGACGTCACAAGCAACGCCATGACACTTGAAGCGTTTTAGGCTTTAATTTGAAGCTTATTTTTAAATGTACCTATTTTTTAATACTAAATCTTTATTTTCAGCAAAAATATGATACCTACGTTGTAATTAATATATATTTCTAAACATTTTAAAACTGTTTTTTTTTTAATCTGTCATCATGCGTATTTCCTGGTAGTATTCGCCAAAGCAGTTTACGAGTGCAAAAGTAACTGCTACTACCTGGATAACTGCATTATCGGACCTTGTAAATAAATACTTAGTTCTCATTTATCATTTTTTTTTCTGTGAAAGAATACCGCACATAAAATAAGACTTTTTAATCAAGGCTTTTGCATTGCAGGTTTAGCTTACAATACAGGTAACTTGTGAAAATCTGTGTGAGAAATGACAAAACACAGTGTAGATTGAGAAATTAATCAACAGATCGAGAGTCTTCGAAACAAATTCGTTATAGGTACACGATTTACCAAAAAATACGTCGAGTTTTCTTACATTAAACATAAAACATGCAATCAGTCTAACCTAACCTATGCTTTATTTAAAAACGAGACAAAAACTTGTAAAATTTGTTTTTACATAAGATTACTTACAAAAAAAACTAAATGCCAATAATAGACTCAACTGATCGCTGTTCTCGCAAAATAAAGTAATAAAATAAAAGTTGTATATTTTATTTATGGTGCTCCTCACGTTAACCTTGAAACTAACAAAAAAACATCCATACATTCTTATTATAGGTATTTTAGAATTAAGTGCTGGAAACTTGGAAAGTGGTCATAGGTGACAACAGAACATCTAGAGTAACAGTTTTTATTACAAATTTATTAACATTCCTAGATAACATTGTTTTGTTTTGAAAAACATTTTATTTAGCGTAAATACTTTTTTGCGTTAGCTTTGGAAACAAGCGAACGCTTGTTCACAGCCAGCGCTGGCGCTGTGAATAGATTCATTTGACTCTATCTTATTTCCATCATAATTTCAATGGTCCTTAAGGGGTCAATTATTATCGACAACTAAACTACACACTAAAATATGTTTTTGCAAAAAAACATTAGGTATTAACACATAGGTAATTATAATTATGAATAACCTACATGATGAATTATTATGACAATTATTATGACTATTGACAGAACATGGACTGTGCGACTGTTATTCCGACCCCACTTATGTGGTATATAGGCAGGAAGATGATGATTACTATTGACAGAACTGGTCTTCAGATCATCTTGAATCTATTATCGCCGAAAAAAACGAAAACAAGTTTTTTTTTTTTTTACTTCATTATTTATTTAAATCATTCTAAAAATACTTATGCCCGAAATTGCGAATTGCAATATTTTTTGCTTCTTACACACCTATATCTACTCCTATAGCGTTGCCCCATTATCTTATATTTTCTGTAAGTACAATAGTTATTCGTCTTTTGGATCGATACAAAAGCAGTCATAGGTTGATCATCCTTCAGGATTAAGGCTAGCTGGGGCTAACTGTAATGAGTCTTGAGTTTTCAGGAGTTGTCGAAACACACCCTGTATAATCTGTATATTAAAAATATTAGGTACGGTCGTAAAAAACGAATCCACCAACCTAAAATCCGCAAAAGAGCTAAATTCTAATTTGCTTTAATAGAAACAAAAATAAAAATAAGTCCTGTCTGCAACTATGTTGACGTAACGAAAACTTTGATAAATAAGATTGTAGCAGAGTCCTTAATTAGTACCTAAACATGATGGGAGTCGGACGATTTGTGTGTACGTTGGCGTTTTTGACGCTGGCCGCGGCATCCATCGGTGATAACTCCATCGATGGTGACAGAGTGATGCAAGAATCCCCGGAGCTTGTTCTTGGGTACTCAAGGACTCTTGACACGACTAGGTCGATACTGTTTCTAGTACTGTTGGCTCCACCTCCCGAGTACGAGAGAGAACATGAAGCCAAGTCTTTGGAAGAGTAGAAGACCTGAATATTGACAGCGCTCAGGTAACTCACCTTAATGTTTTTCATAATGGTTTTCCTTGTTTTTATGAAATACTAGCTGCTCGCCTCGGCTTCGCACGGGTGGTACCTGTACAAAAAGTAGCCTTTATGTGTTATTCTGATGTATAAGCTATATTGCTGTAAAGTTTCATTTTAATCCTTTTAGTACTTTTTGCGTGAAAGAGTAACAAACACCCACTCACTCACTCACAAACTTTCACATTTAAGTATAATATTAGTAGGATAGTAGGAAGTAGGATTAATATTTATAAAACATCCTTACCAACTGAGTCTCTCGACGAAGTATTAATTCAAACTGGTTTCAAGGTGTGTTGAACGCGCAGCAAAAAGAGTTGAGGAGTCTCTTTTAAAGTTTTTTGTCGAAAAAAAAAATTTTCAAAACAAGTACCTACATATATTCGTACTGCAATCAGTAGTACTTAATTCTAATGATAACTGCGAACAGGAGGCTTACTACAAGCTCTTAAAGTAATATTTAAACACTACCTACTACTTGCGGTGTGAAAGTGACAACGCTAATACGAACTCGTACAAAGCTTCTGCAAAGGCTCCTAAAACGAGGCTAGAAAAGTCTAGAAGCTAGTTTACTATCATATCATCAAACAATTTAATTACCCTTCCTTCGCCATCGGCACCAAAAGAAGACAACCTAAACTAAAGGATTTTTAAATTAGCCATACGAATTCACGAATCATCACTACATAGTATAAAGCAAAGTCGCTTTCCGCTTCCCGCGTCTGTATGTCTGTATGTATGTTTGCTTATATCTTTAAAACTACACAACGGATTTTGATGCGGTTTTTTTTTATAGATAGAGTGATTCAGGAGGAAGGTTTATATGTATAATAACATGCTACGGGGCGGGTCGCTAGTAATATTATAAATGGGAAAGTTTGTGAGTTTGTTTGTATGTTTGTACCTCGATCAGGCCTAAACGACAGATTAAGATGAAATTGGTTGTAGATGTAGATAGTTGAAATGCCCGAATAAAGCATATTAGACTTTACTGTAAAGTACGAAAAACATTCCCAAAATGATAAAAAACGCAAAATGGGATAATTTTGGTATAGATAGAGCTGGTGTGCAAAAAATCTGACATCAGTGTTGACATCAGTCGTCATAGCAGCGTGCGTCTATGCGATTATTTAAATTTGGACAGGACAACGTCTGTCGCGGGTCTGCTAGTAGGTATTACATACATCGCTGTGTCTGGGGGATATCTTTCGTGGCGCCGCGCCGTCGATACTATAGGTAATGCAGACCTATATAAATCTATAACACAAAGTTTTTATTTATAGAAACAAGAGGATCAACCTGTTCGTGATTCTAGTAGTAGTCGGCAAAAGCGCCACTCGCCCGAAGGTAAGATCTTTGTTATTCACTAACTATAGAAATACGATTAGTTAAGCGTTTACATTATTACAATAAAATAAAAAAAAATAACGAAGTTGGTTCTACACCTCTTTGGATAAAACAGATCCAATTCCTGTGTGTAGTTCGGGTTTTTCTAACACTGTCGCCCATCGACCACATAACCCAATAGACGCCTGATGGCTTCATTTCCTAACAAACAATTCTGTCAAACCGTTGAGGTGTGCGGGTCAGGGGGAGCGGTAGTAAATGCATTCTGATTGGCTGGTTTAATGTCACAGAACGCCGCGGGGGTCGTGAATCGCGCTTGGTGTCTTTTATCAACAGTATTATGTCTTATGTGTTGTGAGAAAGTGTTCGCATTGCATGAGGAGTATATAGGCTGTGTAGTCGATTCTGTCGCCTAACTAGAAGCACATAAGCACTCATTCAATTGTGATCTCTGTATGTCTTGTGATGACAAATAACGGCACAGCACGACTGACTCTTGATGCGAATAGTTTAGTTTAGCTCAATTATGTGGCTATATTAGATAGCTACTCGCAAGTACATGTTCTTTATTGTTCGAATTACAGGTTATCAGAGAGGTGGTCAACCTTACTAATGGCAAATACAAATTACTAGCAGCGGCCGAGGTTATGGCAATGGCGGTGGCAGTGGCAGAAACCATGGACGCGGCAACGGCGGGTATATATAGCCAATCAGCAATTATATTTTAACAACTTCTCAACAAAATGTATTCCCCTATTTCAGGAAATAACTCCAGCTAATAAAAGTTAAAGATAAAGTTGAAGATATTAAGATTACCGGTTTTATAACTGTGCTAATATGCAAAAAGCTTTCCTATTGATTACTTTTATATATTTCAGTAGGATACAATCATCATAATAATGGTTTGGAGTCCGTAAATAAACGCATTTTTTTAATACCTACTTTTTTGTTTAATTTTATGTGCCAAGTTCAAAGTCAGTTCCTTTTTGAACAAGCATTTATTTAACTTTCCTTGTTAGTGAACCATGTTGGCCCAGTACTACAGGTACTTCTACCCTGAATTTCAATACAAAGGTCGTGTCCGACCCGACCATGCGTCATTGGATTTTTCTATTAAATTCATATGCGCATGAAAAACACGTGCTCAAGACGGTGTTGGAGAAACATCGTGAGGAAACCAGTTAGTATTCTTGTTAGCAGCGACGGGCTTGCAACCTTACTACTGCAAAATGTGGGCATGTGCCAAATGTAATGTTTGGACGTGCGTCTGACCCCTTTAGACATCTTCAAGAATCTGAGCGCCTGGAGATCTGAGAGGATGTCTACCGTACTTGGGGATTACAGTCGTGATCCTATTTTTTTGTTAGTTAGGTACATGGACTACCCGGGTGCAAGGGAAGCAGGACGCTGCCGGGGCGCCTCGGATTAAGACTACTTGATGCCCTAAGCTATCCGCGCCAATGTGCCCGGTACGAGCTTCTAGTACCCCTACCACCACGCTCAGTAAAGCTGGAGTAATAATTTCCCGCGCATGGTACCATTTTTAGGGTTCCGTACTCAAAGGGTTAAAACGGGAACCTATTACTAAGACTTCGCTGTCCGTCTCTCTGTCTGTCTGTTTGTCTGTCCGTCTGTATGTCACAGGGCTGTATCTCATGAACCGTGATAGCTAGACAGTTGAAATTTTCACATATTATGTATTTCTGTTGCTGATTTATCAACAAATACTAAAAACTTAATAAAATAAATATTTAAGGGGGGCTCATACAACGAACGTGATTTTTTTTACGTTTTTTGTACGGAACCTCATGCGCGACTCCAGCTCGCACTTAGCCGGTTTTTAAAAACCCTTATCTTTCATGTGCCAGCATATTTTCTTGATGCTGATTTTGGTGCCCCCCAAGACGTGATTCCCTAACATAATAAGTTGCAGGGCATGTTGCGAGACACTGTGCAACGTTGCAGAGAAACGTAGATTGAGTGTTGCGCGTTATTTTGCGAGACAAAATGTGCTCTATTGTATCGGCTTAACTTCTTAAAAGTGAGCCTGCCTTCCTTTAGGACACTGTGTCATTACTCTCGTGATGACGAATAGTACAGCCTATAATCAATTGCCTTTGAACTTTGTAATAACAGTTTACGTGAAAACATGGGATTCCTGCATTACCGGATCTTGTAATGTCAATTAGTAGGAAATACGTAACGAATAACAAAGTCAAGTCAAGAATAAAAAAAAAAATAATAACAATAATAAAATAAAAAATAGGATCACGACTGTAATCCCCAAGTACGGAAGACATCCTCTCAAATCTCCAGATGCTTAGATCCTTTGAAGATGTCTAGTGAGGGTAGTCAGAGGCACGTCCAAACATTATATTTGGCACATGCCCACATTTTGCAGTAGTTAGCATTCCATACGTGAAAGGTGCAAGCCCATCGCCGCTTATAAGAACACTAACTGGTTTCCTCACGATGTTTTCCTTCGCCGTTTTGAGCACGTGTTTTTGATGCGCATATAAATTTTTCAAACAGAAAAATCCATTGATGCACGCCGGGATTCGAACCCACGACCTTCAGATTGAAAGTCGAGGGACCTCCCACTCGGCCAACACGGCTTTTTTAACAAGAATGAGGTATTGAATTAAATTAAATAACAAGTATCACTTCGAAACGTTTTGAGGTAGCGATGCTAGATTAGAGAGCTAGGTTGAGCGATGGATATTAACGATATGGATCTGAAAACAGGTATTTTTTTTTGTAATATAGTTTTCTTTCCATCCAGGAATGAATCTCTTCTTTTTATTGTTCAAGTATGTGCGCCTGTCGCATGAGACCTCAAAATGACCATAATTGTGAAAGCTTACTGAGGTAGCTTTAGAAAAGAATTTCTGCAATGCCGCTAAACTGAACAAAGGCCTTTCCTTACATATCAGAGCGACTAATCTTGTACGGCCTACACCTAGGAGCTTCGGATCTACGTATCTTCTCATTCGATCTCGTTGTAGAGCATAGAACACCAAGCATATCCCTTTGTATAAGCTCGTTGAGCAGCCTTGAGCCTCCGGATATTATAGGTAATTAATGTACTAATTGCGTTATGCACCTACAAATAAATATATTTATGATAAAAAGAACAATAGGCAAGTAGATTAGACGCGGTGAAAAAATCAGAACCATAAAATTTCTAAAGAGCCAGTTTTCTTGCAAATATAGTTTCTACGTACTTATAACATTGCAAAGCATGGCAAACCTTGCCTAGAATGTAATCAAGTATCATCCGGCTTATGGGGATATCCAGACTTAATTGGTAAATGATACGACTTCGCAAATCGACAAACGAGTTCCATCACAACGAAAAAATATTCACAAATTAAAATATGTGCGATAATTGTGTTGTTTATGTAAAACAATTTACGCCATCTACTTCTGATTTATAGGCCGATTAGTTTCATCATCGTTGGATTAAGTTCGTGAAGTCCTGGCTGTTTGTCTCGGTGGTGACGTCAGGAAAACGTTGTATAAATAGGTTCGCAGTGAAGTCCTGCGGTAGTTAGTAAGCATGATGGGAGTCGGACGGTTCGTGAGCGCGTTGGCGTTCGTCTCGTTGGCAGCAGCGTCTATCGGTGACAACTCCATCGGGGATGACAGAGTGGTGCAAGTGTCCCCGGTTCTCGCTCCTCCCAGAGATTCAAGAACTCATGACACGACTAGGTCGAGACAATTCCCTATTCTAGTTTTATTGGCACTGCGGAATCCTCCGGAGAACCCTAGAGAGCATGAAGCTAAGTCTTTGGATGGTGACCGGCCTATTTTCTACGTTCAGGTATGTAACTTTATTGTTTTCTTTAATGGAAATTTCAATGAAATAGGATCACGACTGTAATTTACCAGTACCTACGGTAGACATCCGCATAGATCTTCAGGCGTTTTTCAATTTTATTATTCAGGAGATAGCCTACTTGCTGAAGTCTAATCCCAATCCCAACACTGAGTAGTAGAGGTGGGATTTTAATACATTTAAATCAGAAATTTTAAAATTTATAAAGTTAATGTTTTAACAAGATTTTCCTTATTTTGATGGTATCTTCATATATAAAACTTCGGTAGGTAACTGACCAACATTAAAAGCATTACTTACTTATGTGTCATTCATCTACGAAATACGTACCTATTCATTCAAACAGGTTTAAGGATGTGTGGTTGAATGTGCAAGTTTATTTAAAGTTAAAAAGAGATCAAGTAAAAACTAAGTCGTTTTTGTTAGTCGGTTGGTTTATCATTAGGGTTGTACCAAGTAATATCAAAACGGTGAAACGGATCCATTAAGATGTGACTTTATCCTTCCGACTTTATTTCACTTTAATGCTTTCGACTTCAAGTTTGGAATATACATAATACTTAATAATAGTAAAAATAACAAAAAAAATACGAAATGATTGACCGGCACGTTTTTTTTTTCAAAAACTGAATAATTTTTTGAGGTTGTTTCAGTTTACCAGTTTTAAAGGAAGCTATAAATACTTAAAATATCTTACCCAGGCCATCCGGATAAATGTTTATTCCGAGTTTTTATTTCATAACTTTGTACGGGTCACCAATAACATGTGTTGTTAAAGTACAAATGAATTTGACTTTGGTTTTGATCGGTACGGAACCATCGGTGCGCGAGTTCACTCGCAAGTGAACGGTCTGGTTTTAAACAAGTTTTAAATACAATTGATGCATTCAATACCTACTGCAAAATGTGGACATGGGGCAAAAATTTATGATCGTACCTCTTATTATCCCTCTTGCGATCTTTAGAGATCTAAGCGACTACCATACTTGAGAACTGACGTGCGTCTTTTATTTTTTTACCAGACGATCGAAGGAGGTTCTCAATTCGACATTGAGAACCAAGACATTAATTACCTATAATATCCGGAGGCTCAAGGCTGCTCAACGAGCTTATACAAAGGGATATGCTTGGTACTCTCTCGATCGCGTACTTCACTATCTTTATACATAGTATAAAGCAAAGTCGCTTTCCGCTTCCCGCGTCTGTATGTATGTATGTTTGCTTATATCTTTAAAACTACACAACGGATTTTGATGCGGTTTTTTTTAATAGATAGAGTGATTCAGGAGGAAGGTTTATATGTATTAAACCCGTGCGAAGCCGGGGGCGGGTCGCTAGTATATAATATTTTTATAACAATTTACAGATTTTTACACGTGTAAAAATCTATTGTTATCTATAATAATCACGATAGTTTGAAAAATAATAATATTTTTACTTGTTATTTATTACCACGCATTACTTTTCACCTGATGATCCAATTTTGATGACTTTTTTATTTTATGTACTCGTCGTAGTAGAGAATAGACCCAAGGTGGTCCTATTTTTTTTTTTTTACTTTTTCCTTTAGAACTATAAAACTTATTTATATATTTATTTAAAACTTATAAAACGATAATGAATTCTTCTCTTGACTTTTTGAAAGGTTGAATAAAACTTTTTTTTTATTATTTATTAATACTTATACATACATATAATGTTTTAGAGATACATAAGAGAGATTATTCTAATTAGTGATTTCATTGTATTCATTAAACCGAGTTACGATTTTCAGAAACTGGAGGATCAACCACTTCCTGATTCCGGTCGAAGTCGGCAAAAGCGCCATTCACATTTTAAGAGAAAATACGGAGGGGGAGGCTACAGTCAACAACCAACTTATGTAGTCGTAGTTCCTGGTAAGCATAAATCATGATTTTAGTCTTTAGGTACAATATGGTAGTGGAATTCTTGAAAAAAGTAAAATAAAAGGATGGTTATCAAATCAACCATCTCATAATTATGAGAAATTGTTTTTTTTTAAATGTCATCTAGCCCCAAACAAAGCATAGATTATACTACAGAACCAGATATCTGATAAGAATACTTATATAGGTACTTATTTTTGTAAATACATATTTAAGATACATTATAACATCCAGACACCGAACAAATATTATATTCATCACACAAATGTTTGTCATGGGTGGGAATCCACAACCTACAGCGCAGAAGGCAGAGTTACTACCAACTGAGTTGCGAGGTCCTCCAATTTCCGTGTGTTGCTTATGACAATGTGTCTCACTCGACTAAAAATTATGCACTAAATCTCTACTATGCCATACTTCAATTGTCATCTTTATTGTTCTAATCGTGGCAAATCATAATCTTCCTACACTAAGTCTTGGCGTCGTTCACTTTAGCCCGATTATGTGGCTACATTACATAGGATATGCGGTCAAAACTTTAACTTTTCTTTTTTTGAAGCTGGCAATGGTGGAGGTCACCAAGGCGGAGGTGGTCAACATTATCCAGTAGGCGGTGGCGGAGGACATGGCGGCGGCGGCGGTTATGGCGGCGGCGGTGGCTATGGCGGCGGAGGAGGCTATGGCGGCGGAGGAGGCTATGGCGGCGGCGGAGGTTATGGCGGAGGCGGTGGTTATGGTGGAGGATATGGCGGTGGCTACGGTGGAGGAAATGGCAATGGCGGCTACCCCCAACAACAAGGAGGAGGATGCGGAGGGGGATGTGGAGGGAACTATGGCAATAACGGCGGCGGCGGCTCCAAAAGTGTTGCTGTGGCCGTAGCCAAAGCGGAAAGTTACGGAGGGTATGTGTTCTAAATCATTTTAATGGCATACAGTAGGGTGACATAGCTACTTATCGATCTCAATAGATTCGATTAAACTTGGTATTATGTATTAGTATACCTAATGTCATACGATACTACGAGATACAACGCGAGCAAAGCAGCGAGTAAAGATGGCTAGGATAAATAACAAATATTACCTACTGTAGGGGAATAAACATTATAAATAATCTAGCGTGGGTACCTACTTGGGGATTCCAGTCGTAAAACAATTGAATATTCATATTTTAAATTTTATTGAAGACTTTTTGTTAGAAGTTTTTTGTTTGGTTCAAATCTAGCAGACCGATTATTGTGTGATACTTCCTGGTCTGACCACGTTTTGGTAAAGGGTTCATTTAAATGCAGTTACAAAGAGGATGAATTGTACTGATTGTACTCTTAAAATCAGGAATTGTACTACAAGGGACTTAAGATATTTACGTTTGAATGGGGTCAGGCCAGGAAGTATCTTCATTTGTCGGATGTTCGTTGTTCGATTAGTTGAAACTTTGGCTTAGCAACTACATATCAGACAAGTTTCTATAACTATTAAAGTAGTGACAGTGATGATGGAGACAGAAGATGGACAATATTGTAAAAAATATTGTCATATTTAGGTTTATTTATTGATTTTGAAATTTATCATAGCAAAACTAATTTTATTGTTACAGAAAATAACCTCAGCCAATGGAAATAAATCATAACAACCTACTGTGATCACTGATTTCAACTGTGGCACTGCTATTGCAGCTTACCAAATAACTTTACTGTACTAAGTTTCTGGATATTTCTATGATGAAATACTCAGTAAGGTCTAACGAGTAAGTTTACATTTTATAACTTTATACATAATTAAATAAAATATTTGTCACAATTTATTGTTTTATTTTACCTAAGGGGCCGTCCATAAACCACGTGAGGCCCGGAAGGGAAAGGGGGGAAACCCGAACCCCCGTTCGGCAAAAATGTAGATATGACGTGTATTTAAATTTTAATATATACACATGATTTGAGTGGGAGGGGTGGTAGTCTTAAACCTCCACCACGTATCACCAAGGGGAAGGGGGGGGGGGGTTAAAAATGATAAAAAACATCACGTAATTAATGGACGGCCCCTAAATGATTATACAGGGTGTAATAAAACGACTCCCGAAAACTGAAGGCACCTTTTTTTTTTGTATTTCGTTCATTTAGCGGCCATTATTGCCTTTTCTATTTTCATAAGATTTCAATAATAAATAAATTATCTTTTCGCATTGATAAAAAATAGTCTATCCCGTTTTCGGGAGTAGGTAGTCTAAATACATTAGGTAGGTACATATACATACGTTGAAGAAACAAAATAACGAAACGAAGATTGTACTTTTATAGCTACACAACTAAAAACAAAGTGATGTTTTTTGTTGTATTATCTCATCGCAATTTGTATGCTACACACTTAAAATCTCAATAACTTGATTATGACTTCACTTTTAACAATAACACGTCTACCTGCCAATTTACTCACAACAATATGTTTTTGCTGCGTTCAATTTACTATTTAATAATCATCAAGGTATTTCTTGAACAGGCGATTTCCTGTAAAGTTTAATGACAATTTGATAAAGTTCTTAATAATTGTCAAGCGCGTGTCGCACTAAGCAAGGGGGGGACCCACATTTAGTATGTCCTATAAGTACGAAGTAAGCAACATAATATACATCCTGTTTCCTGAAGGAGTAGCCATAGACCACGGCTTTTCACTAGCTACGATCCTTTTGCTTCATTCACCCTTATCACATTCGTCGTGCATATTAGTTTTGAGTATCTCTTAGTACGTACACTCTCTTGACCTAAGTAAATCTTGGTGGTCTAAAAATATACGCCGAGGTTCTTTTCTTCCCAGTTAAATAGTCTAAATAATAAATAAATATTGGTGGACATCACACAGCGCCATCTAGCTCGAAAATAAGCAAAGCTTGTACTATTGGAGTCTGATAACTGATAGAATACTTATATACTTTTTTTTAAATACTTACTATATCAACCACAGAGCAGAAGGCAGAGCTACCAACAGAGCTGTGAGGTCAGTCTAAATAATTAAATAGAATCGCGGTAAGGCTGCGCGTCATTGCCTCTTTTGTTGTAGATGTACTTATGGTGGGCTTTAGCTATGATCCTACGCAGTAATGCTTCTCAGTAGCAATTATCATTGCGGTGGAAATATAAAAGAATGTTAAACCACAAACAGGTGAATACCACCATAATAAGTTGGTACAAAAGATACATTTAGCACCTATCTTACATATCTTAGTGGTTTTATAAGTGCTATATTTTTTCATTTATCATTTTTCTTCTTGTAAAACTTTTATATCTATACTAATATTATTGAGGAAAGTTTTGATTGTTTGTTTGTTTGTTTGCATCGAATAGGCTACTACCGAAACTACTGGACCGATTTGAAAAATTCTTTTACCATTAGAATCCTACATTACCCCTGATGAACATAGGCTATAGAATATTTTCAAAAACGTTAGGGATCCGTATGAAAACTTCGATAATGTAACCCAAGGTGTAAAAAAATTACACCCGTGCGACGCCGGGGGCTAAGTAGGTATGTAAGTAAATAAGTTAATAAGTAATAGTATAAGTTAGTATGTTTAGTAAGTAACCTACCTGTCTTATAGGTACATATACAGGCAAGGTTATATGTTTTTTATGTAAATACTCATTTATCTACAAGCTATACCTAAGTACCTACTAGTCCATTATGTAAGTATTTATACCTACAGTATTTTTTGTAATTTTTCTTAGGTCAAACAAAACATCATGTTTATGATGTAGTTTTGCACGAAAAGTTTTTTTTTTTACTAATTAGGGGCCGTCCATTAATCACGTGAGGCTCGAAACATCACAAGGGGGGAGCGGGGTGTAGTAAGATATCACGTGTATTTTTTTTTCGTCAATCGCGTGCTTTCTTCGATCGCATCTTTTCTGACTAGACATTTTTATCATGGTCCTTTTAATTTTATAGAATAAAATGAGATTTTACTTTATGCATGTATTAAATGACAATATTCTAAAAAATTTAAGATTCTTTGTAGGTAAGTACTAAAAAATACATGTGATTTTGGGTGGGGGGAGGGTAGTTTTAAATCTCACCACGTATCACCAAGAGAGAGATGGGGTTAAGAAATGCAAAAAAAGCATCACTTAATATTGGACGGCCCCTTAATAAGTATTTTTTTTTCTAAGAAGCGCCTGATCTTTCTTTAAC